>JAMAGL010000012.1:0-600000 GCA_023626215.1 Talaromyces sp. PL2406 | reverse complement strand
ATGAAGAACGACGTTTCGAAGGAGTATGTAGAGCCTGTGTGAGATGGACTAAGAGAGTGAAAGCAGTAAACCTTAATCCAATAATAAAAGAGAGAGATAGTTATAGTTGGATTAAATCAACAGGCGATGTTGGAAAAACATGAAATAGACGTCTCTCCAGTGACGCAAGTTGATCAACCGAGTTGGTATTTTGAAACAAACGATATATTGAATTTGTGGGGGATCTCCAGAGTCAGCCAACGTCTATCAACTTCTTGGCTCCTGTACCGACCCATGTAAATGGTCAGACTGGGATGATCATCGACTATTTATAGCCCCAACATCGAAAACACTCGTCTTTTGTAAATATTCCTTATTGTACATCATCATCAAGCCGATGAAGGATCAAAGGGCTTGGCTGAATCCGTCTCGGGGCCATTTTTCTTGTTTGTGTGTAATGGAGCTGATGATCGACATTGAGACGAAATGCAATGCCAAACCAGCGAACATCGATTCTCGTCAGCAACATGCGAGATATTCTTGGAAAATTTACTTCTCGCGGCTTGGAAAGGAGACGAGGGTATATAATCGACGACGAGCACCATGAAAAGAAGGCCCTGTTTCATAGCAAGCACAAGAATCGAGTCTTAAACATAGACATCCTCCTTCATCAACTTCCACAACAAACGAGACTCTTCAACGTCAGTCTTTTGACTCAAGTCAAATCAATCTCTACCAACATGTACAACTTGAAACTTATCACCCTCGCGGGCCTTCTGCTTGCCAGTCAAGTCATCGCTTCCAGAATCTCCTACACAGCCTACAACAAGTCTGGCGGCGTCAACAAATCTGGAAATTGGGAAACTAAGGCCGGCGGTCGAATCCCTGACGAAAAAGACGAGGAAGTGATAACCGAGATAGGAGGGTGGTCAAATGGCCGCTTTTCCGCCAGCCAAAACGCCCGTACCGGAATAATCGTCGTCAAGGCTCTCGTGGAATCTGACGACAAGACTGGAGCAACCGACTTGAATAACGAGGCCCAGCAACTTGTCCTGCAGCACATTGGACAACAAGGCTGAGATCATCCACAGGAAATCCCGTTATTTCCCTTGCCATCCGTGGACATAATGGAAGACTTGAGCATGCGCAACGAGATACTTCAATTACCTATGTACGTATGTGTGTGAGGTGATAATACTCGAGGATTAGAGCGATCGGAGGATGCGAGACTTATCTACATATGTGTCATTCGAGGGGCTTTCTTTTGTATTCCTAGGTATAGGAAGAACTCCAATGTAGTTACAATCGTTTGTGAACAGTTGCAATCTTTATACAATTCGCTAAGAACTAGCACCCTAAAAACTTTCACGGATCTGACTCAGGAGTCTGTCTTAGACAGTGACAGTCCCCTTACCAAATCAAGCCCAATAATTTTTCCTCTTTCGAATGGATTTTCCGTGATGTCACCCCTCAAATCACAGGCTTTCATCTCATGACGTCTCATCTATATACGTGATCTGTATTTAATCATGTATCTCAGTTATCCTAGTGTACTTTGTTGGTGGGTGCTAGTCACAAGATCAGATCCATGAAGACCCATAGAAATTGTGAATAATCATGCTAGAATGTGATCTTGCCACCAGTGCTACACTGTTGTAGTATTCCCATGTCCTTAGAATACGCAGAATGTGCTGCTTATTCTTGGGAGCTATTTGACCGACTGCCACCTTGAAGGTTTGCCAAGTGTATTCAGGTCACCTCAAGTGGATTGAACCGACTTCTCCAAAGTTTTCAGCCTATCCTTATAGCTTGAATCTCCTGCAACACACTTGATGCATCCAATCCATGCAATACATGCATTCCCGTCATAATCTTCACAGATTGAGCAGCGAGAAAATGAACTGCTTCGACTTATAGGGAGTTCGCAAATATCGCAGTTGTAGTCACAACAGCCCGAAATAGGAGGTGTATTTTTTTCTCACCGACTTCTCTTTCTCCTCATAGAAGTGAAATCAATTTGGGATCCCATATCGTGGGGCCATAGATAGAGCCCAGGAGGACGTCGGCTCTCAATGCGACGCTATGGTATACAAGGAATTGAGTTTATATCAAAGTGGGGAAACGTCATCTAGGACAAGTGAAGGTCGACGCTCAACAGTCAATCCAAACGAATTAGGGGTCGGCTTCCACATCTAATTAGGTAGTATGTACATGCGACAACCTTGTACGCCTCAAAGGGTTTAATAAGTAGAGACTGCCGGTATGAGACTTTATATATGATATATCTACTTTGAAATCCAGGATTGAATTGTCACGTTCAGGATATATCACGATATTGACAATTTCGAATTCATATGCAAATATTTCACAATGTCTTTTGGATAGCAGCTACTTTTCAACCCGTCCCTTCCTGAGTCTGACAGGCAACATGCCCTGGATAGAATACATGCTGATCCAGGTATTCCAAACCCTAATGGAACAGAATCTTCTTGTTGGTTACAGAACCCACATCCGACTTTGTGCAAAGAACAATCGAAAAGTCTCCCAGACCAGGCAGAAATCATCATCATCGGCTCGGGAATCACAGCGGCATCTGTCCCATATCCTTTGCTTCACAATACAAGTCCGCAGGGACCTGCCACAGCTACAAAGAAGATTGTGATACTTGAAGCCCGAGAACTATGCGGCTGTGCTACTGGACGCAATGGTGATTATGTTCTGGAGACTGTGAAAGAGTATATGGAGCTGGAAGAAAATTTTGGACCAGCTGCTGCCAAACAGAAAATGAGATTTCGCCTTTCTCATCTCTAGGCAAGCTTGGGCGTCGCCGATAAGCTGGACATCACCGAATCATCTCAGGCACGAAAAGTACAGTTCCTCAGCGCTTACTTCGAGCAAGAAACTTGGGCAGCAATGAAAGAACGATTCAAACGATTCAAAGATGCGATGCCTGAGGAATCTACAGAGTGGACCATTCATGAAAAGCCACTACCAGATAGTTTCAAACTTCCAAGTGCTGTGGGAGTAATATCAGGTCTGGTGGGAGCCCTATGGCCGTACAGGTTCGTTACAGGGGTGTTTAGCCATTTAATTCGAAACTCTTCAGAAACATTTTTCAATAGAAACGGGGACTCCTGTAATAGGAATTTCTAAACCACCGTATCCCGCCGAAACCGATAATTTTCCTTTCACGGTCGAAACTCCTCAAGATCAATAAAGTGTGGACATGTCGTACACTGTACGAACGGTCACGTAGGCCATCTCGTTCCATAATTAAAGGGGTGCATTTATCCCGTACGTGGTCAAATGTCAGTCCCAACACCCCGGGCACGCCTTTGCAGCTTACAGCCGAAAATATTTCTGTTTGATGAACGACGACACTGGCTTTGACTACTTATCTCAGCTTCCTCACGATGACGCTCTTGGTCTTTCAAATGGTGAGATGATGTTGGGTGGCGGATTTGCATAGGGACGAAGGGGAGGAATTGCGGATTTGGGAACCCCGACAGATGATGCACTATCCTTGGATTGTAGCATTGATCCCCCTCTGCTGCTTGCCTCCGCTGTTGCTCCGACGTATATCCCTGCACATATTGAGACAGTACTTCAACTTCCTTTCGCAACTCTCGGATTTTTGCTGATTGATCTCGTTCTGGTGGCCATGAACAAATGTAACCAGCAGCGATACATGCTGAACATTCGGGTAATGTCCTTTAGTACTTTCTTTTCATGTGCCTGCAGCGCTTGCAAGCTGAATGATTTCGTCTGTTTGTTAGAGTAGTCGTGATTTTGGTGTTGTCGACACCGACATCAGGGTCTGGAAGTGTCTAATTAGCAGATTGGAATAATTATAGATCGGTCTCCTTCTTACTCGCATCAGCACCAGCGACAGCATGACTTCCTCCTTTGTCTAGTCGGGGTCTCTTACTCGGGGCTAGACTCTCCTCTTGAATTGCGGGCGGTTGTCGTCGACTCCTGGCGACTGGGAAACGTAAAAAGAACCCATCGCTATTGGGAAGTGACTTCGGCATTTCAAATCCGATGAACTACCCTAATATTTTCGTAAGCTCTATCATTTTCTCCATAAGACTTCTCCTCGCTATGGAGTCATGCGATAGAGTTGAATATGATGAACGTTGGTGTCAGTGTTGTGTTCGCACAGCCTAGATGCCTCAGCACCCGACATGATGGCGTCTAATCACGACATCGACACTATCATGGCGAGCGGCCACTATGCTCACCAGTGCAAATGCCTCAACTAAAATCATCCATTTGATTGCTTCAGCGCCTCGGTTGATCAAGCAACGCCACTGTGATGGCCTGATAAATTGTATATGTTCGCGCCCTAACCCTAGTTCCAGTGATAAGTACGCCTTTTTTCCGCACCACCATGACAGACAAACCTTTCTTATCCAGATAAATCGGCACTTCACTATTCAAATTCTTCAACATAGCTTTCTGCACTTCGTGCCGTGCATAACGCGCATAGTGATAGCGGTGATCGAGGACGTTGTGGTATTCCTCAGGCGTTTGCCTGTCTCCCAGTGCCTTTGCCACCACTCCACTAACGTGCTTCGAAGCTATGCAACAGTCCAAGAAAGAAAACATACCTGAATATTATCGGAATACCATTTCGATTCTGCTATCCCACATCATCAGTCAACGCGTCCTCAGCACCTAGGAATCGAAGAGCATTCAGTCCGACGCCGACGAGGGCTCCTACTTCTTTCAGTTCGCTTGGCCTTCCATAACACTTGTACTCAGAGAATTTAGGTTGTTTCTGAGTGCTATGGCGCATGACTGCTCCGATACCCACGCTAATGGATGCCGACTTCAAGGGGCATTTTACTGCCAATTTCAGAAGGTAACTGTTGTCCTATCAATTTGGCAGTGGAACCTGTAACTGGCTCCTTCACACTTCTATCATTCCGCCAAACTTCCCCATATATTACGCCGTACTTGTTATATTTCATCTCTTATCGACAGCCCAGATCAAACCGGCAGCACAAGAATACAAGAACTTCCTAATCAGGTCAACTTGGCTCGGTTTGCGGCCTGTTACCAGGCCATAAAAGCCCTAACTCCGTACTAATGAGTACGCTATATTGCGCTTTAATGATACAACCCACCCCAACATTTTATCTTTTCCTATCTTCCAGAATCTTAGGAATATAGAGTCTACATGCCCGGATTATCTAAGCTGTTCTCCATCAGCCACATGGCTCCCTCCGCGCGAATAAGAATGCATCGAAACACATCTAACCGACAACGCGCCTCGCACCGATGACTTAAAATTCTCCTGGAGGGAGACTCTAGACACACTCAAGAACATCCGTCTATGGATGATTCACTTAAGTATGTATGAACACGGCGAATTGCGACTAACCTACTTTCTTACCCATCATCATCACGAATTTGGGCTTTGAGGACAACAGGGGCCACGTTTGTGATGGGACTACAGTCCGAGTTTGGACAGTTGGATGATGTTATTGGCCGCAAATCTTCAGGTCAAATTTTGCGGCTGATGAGTATAGGGTTTCTTATGCCGTTTGTGAGGGGGCATTGGGGACATTTTCCTTCTTCAACTCTTTTCTGTGGTTCCTTGCGCCGGACTAGGAGAGGGATGTGCATCGACTAAGAGTGCGAGGAATAAGGCTAAATGTAAACTGTATACTGATGAGGATGTCAATTACTAGTCTGGGTTGGGTATACAGGACTTGTCATTGTGATGATACACTTGTATTCGTGAGAGGTTAAGAATAATATGCTAAAGATAATGTGTTGTCTCCATCTGTGTCACAGCCTACTGGAAAACATACAGTCGGATGACATACTCCATGTACAGACCCCAAAAGATCAGGAAAACACTCCCCATCATCCCACGTCTAAACCACCATTCACAATCCGCAGCAACCCTCAAGTCGATAAGGGCCAACATTGCCGAGAGCGCAAAGAACGAGCCGCCACAACTAATGATGTTGAAAAGGATAGAATAGTCGCTCAAATTTCCAATCTTCCACAGTAGAACCTCGATTATGACAGTCATCGCGAATAGCCACGTCTTTGGTCGATTCGACATTATCAAAGCCATTGATTTTCCTCCGATTTTGGAATCATCCCGCATGTCTTGATAGGTGTACACCACATTGGCGATCGTAGCGAGGAGCATGAGGACGATACCGAGGTAAAGCGCAGACCAGAAATTCTCCGATCCTGGCGAGAGGTCGACGCCGATGACCCCACCGCTCATGAAGACACTCATTGTGAATCCGAAGCCCATGATGAGTTGCGGGTAAGACGTTAATCGCTTGCCAAATGGATACAACATCATAACCAGCGTAACAATAACCCCAAGCCCGTGCGACTCTTTAGGGAGACAGAAAAGGCTCAACGTCCCAAGCAGCAACAGAATGCTGCTAAAATTGAAAGCTTCGTCTGGCGTGAGAGCGCCGCGCGCAACGGGACGCGACTGGCGGCGTCGAACGTGTCGGTCGTATTGGTAGTCGACGGCATCTTTGAACGTGCAGAGGGCGTGTCGCATGTAGTACACCCATAGAGCGCCTCGACAAGCTAGTGGCAGAACCTGTTTCGGTTGTAACGGAGGTACTTCAAGGCTGGCGGAAAACATCAGCCCGACGCTGTAGAGCAGAACGGCCATTACAGCTTCAAGCGGCTGGCTGAGACGAGTGAGTTCAAAGTATGCGCCCCATGGTATGTCGAGGAATGGAAAGAGGCTGATGGCCTCCTGGTGTGCATACTCGAGGAATTCTTCCATAGACATGTTGATAATGGATGCGAGATGGCCAGGGTGTTTAAAAGCAGTGGTCAGATATCAGGACGCGTGAAGAGGAGATGAAGAAGCGAGGCAGTGGTGAGGGATGAGGAGAGATGAGAAGTGCAAGATCGAGCAACTGCTGTTCACGCCTTCCTCGACTTTCACTTAAGCAGTTACTGCCTCAGGCTGTCAAGGCCACGATATGATGGCAATCCCCAGCGTCTGTTCGTCAACATATCGGATGTCTTGGTCAAAAATACTCTCGTTACTCATTCGGATAATATATCCAGAAGAAATGCTCGATTTTCCTTTCTCGACAAAAGAAGAAACATGACGACCTCCAATCACGTGCGTCGTCATCTTTCCCTTGTTCACGCCTTCCTCTTTCGGCCACTTTTGTTTGGTCGAGGATCGTTACGCCCGGCCTTTTGATTGCGATTCTTTCCTCCTCCAGTAACCTCGACTGTCTTTCCTCTGTTTTGGCCACCTGCAATCAAATCTATCCAACAGTCAAAAAGCCTGATCCGACGTACCTTACAATCCAGAACGCGGCGACCAATTTCTTGGAAGTCATCCATGAACCCGAGCCCATAATCCAGAGAAACAATTCGATGCCACTTGATCGTTACTGCAATAACGGCCACATCTACCAAGATGTGAGCATGAATCTTAAGTTTCAAGTTTCCGTACCCTTTACAGATCATTTGTCGACCTGCTGACACCTCATCGTCGTGCAGAAACCTCGGAACAATGCACACCGTCGATGACTACAAAACACGTACGGTCAACAATAAAATCATTTTATTTCAGGCACAAATCACGATGAGGAGATCGATGACGACGAGACCTAGACCAATTCCGTTGTACCGTGGACGCAAGGGGTGGTCTCGAAGACAATAGTCGCCGTTTCGTTTTGATTTTCGCAGAACACACAACAGATGACACCCAACACTACTTTTTGAATTAAAGTGAGATATTCAAGGATCTAAAAAGCAGAAGTGAAGTTCACGTTGTTGGAGCAGTCGCGATCTGGGAATGTTTCACTAGGGTAAATACAAACACATTTTCGGCAATCATCCGATGTGAAAATCTATCAGCCCACGCCCAGCGCACCACGGCATAAACCCAACAAGGCACATGCAGTTCGTGCACCACTGCCTTGTTCCTGCTAGGGGTGAGGTGCCGGTGCTTTTTGGAAGATTACATTGACTAGGGTCTCGCAGGTGTCGACTGATCAGTCCTGTTTTATAATGATGAAAAGCGTAGGACTTTCGGTTCGCGCAATTGGGCATTGAGCAAGTTTGCAACTTTGGTTATGGATGGTATTCGCTTCATTATTATACTTAATCGTCTATACTGGCAAACGGCTCCATGATTGCCTTGCAACAATGCTAGCCATACCGATACTAAGTCACCATGTGAGTAAATTGTGTGTTTCACCCAGGTATTCTTTGTTGTATCGCCCAGCACTAGTACTGTCAAGGGTCACACCGGTCTGCAAGGGACAACACATAAATGTATTATCCGAGACCAATCTTCCGGTACTACTACGTTGTATCTTATGGTCAGGAACAGGCGCTCCCCCGCATTGTACTGTACTCAAAAACCAATCGGAGAGGCCAGTAGAATTAATATGCTGCAGGAACCGAATTTGTTGCATGGCCTACACCATGCGAATGAAATACATAAAGGGCTCTCCTGTGTGAAGGGTCTCCCAGATTGCCTGCTTTATTCTGGGATTCTTGTATTCGTATATTCAACTACTGACAATCTTTTGCAACCACACTCGTTTCAATCTGTTCAGGGCTGGGTCATGCTCTGATTTCGTTCGCTACGCATTATTGCTTTCTTGCAGTCTTCTCGATCACTCTTTAGTATACCATTATGACATCGTTGGCCATACTTGCAGCTGCATTGGCATTTGCTGTCAGTGCCAATGCGGCAACCGCTGATGACTGGGCCAAAAGGTCCATCTATCAAGTTATCACGGACCGTTACGCACAGCCAGTCGACTCTACTGACAACTGCAACATCACCAAATACTGTGGCGGTACCTGGTCCGGTCTCGTCAACAAGCTCGACTACATCCAAGAAATGGGATTCACGGCTGTACAAATCTCACCAATTCAGGAGAACTTGCCGGAAGATACAATCTACGGAGAGGCGTTTCATGGCTACTGGCCTCAGAACCTTTACGAACTCAATGCTCATTTCGGTACAGCCGACGATCTAAACCATTTGGTTTCGGAACTCCACAAACGTGATATGTACCTGATGGTCGACGTAGTAGCAAATGAGCTTGCTTACAGCATTGGTGAAACCAATATGATTGCTGCCAATTCCACGATTATCGACTATTCGGTCTTTGCTCCATTCAATCAATCTTCCGACTTCACACCCTATTGTCCTATCATCAACTGGGCAAATGAGACGGAATATACAAACTGTTGGCTTGGCTATAAGGGTGTTGCTACACCACGTATCAAGACATCCGATGCTGTCATCGCTGCGACACTAGATCAATGGATTGCTGACTTGGTCAACACGTACGATATCGATGGTATCAGGATAGATGGCGCAAAGCAGATTGAGGCTACTTTCTTTCCAAATTTTACCCAAAGTGCAGGCGTTTATGCAATGGGCGAAGTGTATGATGGTGACGCCGAGTTTCTGTGTGGCTATCAGAATCTTACCTCTGGACTAGAGAATTATGCCTTATATGGGAAGATTATTGACGCTTTTACGGCTGGGAAGATGGCAGATCTTGTCTCCATGGTAGGAGCGATGCGTCGGGCTTGCCATTCACCTCAGTACCTTGCAAATTTTATTGAGAATCAAGATAACCCACGATTTGCGTCGTTAACTCAAGACATTGCTGTGAGTGTCCAAGCCTTAGATTTCCCGCATTGTTATAGTAAACTGACATGATTAGCTGGCAAAAAATGCACTCGCCTTCACCATCCTGAGTGATGGAATCCCCAAGATGTACTACGGACAAGAGCAACATCTACCCGGCAACTACTCTCCATACAACCGCCAAGCTCTATGGCCAACACAGTACGATACTTCCACCGAGCTCTACAACCTTACGGCAACATTGAACAAACTCCGCAACCACGCCATCTTCATCGACGACCACTACGTGACAAACTGGAGCTCAATCCTCTACACGGACGGATCCACATATGCCACTCGCAAGGGTCCCAATGGCGCACAGATTGTCGCCATTCTTTCAAACCAGGGCTTGCAAGGCGGTGATTATACATTGCAAGTTCCTGGTGTCGCAGATCCGGGGATGAATTTGACCGAAGTGACCTTGTGCAATAGTACCGTTGTCGCTGGTGAGAATGGCACCATCACAGTTCCTATGGGTCAGGGGCAACCACGAGTTTATTATCCGACTTTTAATTTGAACGGGTCTGGGTTGTGTGGTTTTTCGGCGTCAGCTTCTTCTTCTTTCTCGCCACCATCCAAGGGGTCGTCTGGTTCTTCGAATTCGACAGCTTCGGGTGTACCAGCTGCTACCTCGTCCTTGCCACAAGGAGCCGGTACAACTGCTCAGGCATCTGAATTGCTCATATTATCAGCTTCGGTTGTAACAGCTCTATTTGTGATGTAACTTCCCTGACGTCTTCATTTCGATATCAGTCTCATGCCAAGTGTTCCTTTTCAAAATCCTCCCCCTTTATGCATATATAGCTATACTACGTCCTTTAATACCACCGATCCACAATTCTCGCTTTACCAGCCTCATCTCGCAAAGCCATGTAAACACCAACAGGGATGATAAATTGATGCGGAGTAAAAATGAAGCAACAGTCAACGCCAGGACTAATCCCAATTCAGAATGATTTAGCGACTTTCCTAATTTAGCGCAAGCCCTAATCAAGATCTAACCCGGAAATAGTTTGAGCTCACTGATCCTCAAGGCTTAAATAAGTTAAATTAAACGAATTCGAGTCGTCTAAACTAGATCTGGATAGGTGCGAACAGATAAGCAATGATTAAATCGTTCCGGTCGTTGCCGGATCGATATAAGCGCCTCCTTTTGGCATTTCGGGAAAGTAGAGAGCCAATGCCCAATGGGCAGTAAGCGATGGAGTTGTCAATTTGAACCATCGCCGCAAAGCGTGCATGTCAATTTGATTGAATCTGCCTCATGGCCCTTGTCGAGTCAGAAACAAGGTGCTAAGCCTAGCCTGAATCATCTCCATAACGCGAGAGAGGCTGAGACTATGAGACCGCTGTTCCTGTGATGCTTCCTGAAACTTTCCTCCTTTCTGAGGCTTCTTAGGAGTTCAGCCTCGCCGCCACGTTACTGAGCTTCCATGTCTCCCTACGACATGTTGGGCATGGCTCGGTCTATCATAAAGGCTTAGTACTGAGGTGGAACTTTTTCTCTTTTAATTTTTAAAGGAAGCCTCGCCTCCCAACTCTATTTCTACGCCAGGTTTTGCATTTATCTTCCGTGCTGCTATCGTTCGGCCTCAAACGTCTGCATATCATCACCTATAGAAACATGGTTTCCAAAACAGGACTCGTATTAACCGCCTCGGTGGCTCTACTTGCTCGTTCTACATTGGCAGCCAATGCCACCACCATCTCTGCCACGGGATGCGTAGACACCTCGGGGATGAACAGCTGTCTCAACACGGCGGAGACAAAGTACGAAGCTTGCATGGCTGCAGCGGGTAGCGATGAGGTTGTTATTGCGTGTCAATGGACACAATGGGTCGATCAGATGCTTTGCTATCAGACATCTTGCTGGAATAAGGTAACCTCCCTTCTCCTTACAATCAGCAATACAGCCAAACGACTGTGCTAATTCCGACAAACCCAGATCTACTCCTGCGAGTATCAATTTTTAGTCTCGGAATACCTCGTGGAACAGACCACGAGCGTCAACATTCCTTACTACCCGGCGCCGGATAACGCGCCTGGCGGCTGTTCATGCAATCTCGGCGAAGTGTTTAATAATGTTACTGCCAGTGTGACTGCCGCGGGATCAACATGCTCAAAATACGTCGATGGTGTCTCGAATGCTATCTTTACCTGCCAGTGTTGCGGTTGGAGTGCCGCTGTGTCCGCGTAAACTTACTTGCCTCAATCCAAAGTTACGTGCATGCAACTCTAACCTTTGTATAGCTTCTACGGAATTTGTCCCGGCACATCACCCGACGAAATCGGAATTTCAGCCTTCGACAACCAAGCCGCCGGCTTCGAAAAAATGTCCGGCTCATGCGCAGGGCTCACGGCGGATACTTGTGCGCAGTATGGCTTCTACTCTGCCGATAATGGAACATTCCTCGATCCTACCGCTCTGCCTGCGGCAGGCACAAACCCGTTGTCCACGACAGCGGGACCTTCGTCTCTTACGTCGCCGCCGGGTGGGGAGACTATGACTTGGACGCTGGCTAGTCAGACGTTTACTGTTACGGCTGCGCCGTATAATGCAAAGGATGTCACCGCCAGTGGCACTGGTACAGCTGCGTCTGCGACTGGAACTGCGAGTAATGGTGCCACGGGGACCGCCGGCAAGGGTACTACAGGAACGACTACACCTACAGGCACGATTTTGACTGGTCCTGTGAAGACAGGTGCTGCGGCAAAGGTCCAGGGTGTCAGTGAGGCCTGGAATGTTGGATTACTATCCCTTCTTGGTATGGCGGTTATCTTGTAGATACTTGTGATAGCAAGAATACACAGAACCTTTTATTTCAATAGCGTGAATACCGTGACCGAGGTAATCGCTCTATCAAGGTATTACTACCTTCTCTAACGTCACCTCCTGATTCCAACCCCCCGTATCCTTGTCCCGAACACAGATACCTCCCTCAAGACGCTCGGCTAATCTAGGACATGTAATCAACAGCTCCCGTTGCCCGTTCAAGTTGTCTGTCTTCGCCTCCAAGTCTCCATATTCAGTACACTTAAGTCCTAGATTCGACACATCATGCCCTTTCAAGCCAAAATACGCATTCAATGCATGCCGCACGGAACAGGATCGTCTTGGAAACACAGAATAAGTATTCCTCGGAATGCCATTGGGGATCCTGGATCCTCGGATGACACCCCCGCCGTCGTTGTTTGTCATGATGAAACATACTCGGATTGGAGGGATTAGAGCTCGCCCTATTGCACATTGAATTTGTAGCCAAGATATTGTCTTTGGACTAGGGACATTCGACTCCGCGAGGCTTAGCAGCTTCGTGATTGTATCTTCAATGAATGCTCGTGAGTCACTGAGCCATGTCGTTGGTATGCATACTGCTAAAACGTTCTCGGCAGTATAGACAAGAACGACGTCCTGATCTCCGCGAAGTGGAGACACACGAAATTCGATTTTGCGGTTGTTATTGTTGGCAGTGCCTGATAATGAGGTGATCAGCATAGTTTCACTGTCGAAATCAATGGGTTCACGGGGTGAGGAGGGCACGAGCTCAGAAAGCTCTTCCGAGCTGTTCGTCATGAATGAATCAAGTTTGAAGAACAAGATTCCGTGATCTTTAGAGCCATAAGCCCTACAAGGTGTTCCACGTATTGCGGTGTTCATAGATTTATTGGTGGTTTGGTGATGGTTCTCTTGACTTTCCGAGCCGTCATCTGACCGTTCCGAATCTGTGTACGGTAGTGTCTGAGGCGCTGGAGTATCCGCAGACTCGGTTGTATACCTTCCAAGATCCGCGTGTAGATATTCTTCATCATTCGAAAATAGCCACTCTCTTTGTGGAGTTCGGGGTTCCGGAGATCGCGCGACCCTGTTGATATTTGTAGATCGATCCTGTGGATTATCGTTGTTGCTGTTGCCGTCGTCCGAATCAGCGACATTCACTGGTGAACAGGCATTTCTTAAGCAGCAGAGAAAGCAGAAAGAAATGAGGAATATAGCCAATCCTTCCCACATTTTGTCTCAACTAGGAGGTGAGATGTAGAAGCATTTGGTTGTTTGTAGAAGATGCATTTCGCAGAAGCAGCGACCTTTGCTGATATCCTTTTTATACAGAATTCTCCTGATGGTGCTTCCCGTTTACTAAGATTTTTCCAACGTCCAGATGCAAAGCGAATGGCTAGGACGTTCACAGGTAGACAAGGTCTCATTTGTTTTTATGTAACTAAAGGACCATGTGCAGATGCTCATTGTTTACTCGTTCGCTTTCAGGTGACTTCAAAATATTTGACATTTACTGGTCAATCCATTTTTCGAAGAACATCCTCCAGGCAGTACTGCAAACCACAAGATGGAGGAGCGAAGACCAAGTCTAGATTCTACGGGCATACTGATTTCAAAATCATTGTAGGGTGAGCACCAGAAATTGATCTTCCATTGTAGAAATCTGAGAAACTGTCTGACTGCTTAGACAATTAGGGCTAGCAAATATAGGCCCGGGGTACTCCAACAATACCAAAGAAAGAAAAGGTAATCAGAACTATTCATACATCAAAAAGAAGCATAACAGAACATTGCAACTGGAAAGAAAGAAAGCTTTTTTTTTTTTTTTTTTTTTTCACATTTTTTGCTGATTTCGTTGGTTATGGTGCTGCTCATCAATAGGATTGATGATAGAATTGATGATAGGAGAAAGGCGTTCGATCAGGTTGATTCGACATCGTTTTGCTAGACAGATCTGGTCGGATGTACGTGACTTGTTCTCTGCCCAAGACCAAGAGATAGTCATCAAAATTGATCCCGAATGACGCGTTGTCCACCAAGGTCACGAATCTCAACGCGGGGACGATCGTATTCACCTTTCTTGCCGAAACGGCCAACTCGAATAGAGAACTCACAATTCGCCACTGGCTCGCCAACTGGAGGGACATAGTAAGCGAACTGCCGGAATCTGCTGCCGTACACGGTATCGGTCCCCAATCGATTGAACAACTCCAGTGATGGCCTCAGCTGCTCACGAGCCCGGGCATAATCTTTGTCTTCCTTAATCGTGCATGGCATAAAACGATACATCCAAGCCCATGTCTTCTCGGCGGCGCCAACGACGGGAGTTTTGAATGTTCTCTCAACTAAGCCCAGGATTGAGCTCCAATCCCTTTCGAGCAGTGCGGTATCTCCAGTATTAGGAATTCGTGCGAACATAATATGGAATGGGGTTATCATGATCGCAATCTCGTCCAGACAATAGGCCATGGCGAACCGATTCCATGCGAAGATGTTGAGTTTGGACCACCAGTCTGACTGGATGTCGTAGGATGCAACCACCACTTGCCCAGAAAAAACAGCTCGCTCAAAGTTTCCTTCATTCATGATCTCACTGTAGAGCATGAGTTCAGAATGAGGCATTTCTGGCTCGGGGGTATCTTCCTCCAGTTTAGGGTGGTCGACCTAGGCATTGAAATCCAAGGTTAGCCAGTACAGTTGAAGAATTGGAGAAAGGGGGAAGCGAAACTCACGGAAAGCTCTGTGGTGTATTGATGGAACGTTGCCTGGTTGGCCGTGGTGTTCTCGATGGCAGACCCAGGACTAAACTTTTCCAAACCACCATGACACAAGAATGTCTTGCAAAAATGTTAGTCAAGTTGCTAATGGAAAGGAAATATGATCAAATCTTACGGCTTCAAGTTCCTATTCGGATCCGACAACGTTAGTACACTTGTCTACAAGGCAAGGTTTTGAGTTTGGAGAAAAGACAAATACTCACGTTTCCAAATTTATCAAGGCGGCCGTTCCAGAATTGAGCTATTCGCTCTTCCTGGGTGGGATTTGGAGTGCTGGACAATTTTCTGCCGCGAGCTTTGGCTGACGATGTAGGTTGGGAGGGTACTGTCTGCGAGGGTGCTTGCTGCGGAATTGCAGACTGGTTGGTAGATCCCGGCTGATTGATAGACGCAGGCTGAGTCAAAGTCAATACGATACTCACAAGTGAGATTGTCAATGCATCACTTACAGGAGCGACATTTCCACTGTTGTTCGCATTCTTTGACACATGGTCAGAATCAACTTGCTTCTCCTTTCTCGTTGTGTTGTTGTCCGGTCTAGTTCTTGGTGATGGGCTACTCACTGTATTGCCTCGTGCTGTAGACTGTACACAATATCTCGGTCAGTCTTGCGTTTTCTTGAACAGGAACCCCGATGAAGAGTGATTAACTTACATTCTTTCTTGCACGCTTCTGTAGAAAAGTCAATCGATCCGTCAGCAATCACTTGTTTCAAATTGATATATATCTCCAAATGCCGACAAAAGGATTTTTCGGATGACGGAAATCATACTGCTTGTTTCTGCTTCTTCAATTCATCCTTCCTCATTTTCTCCTAGAAGCAAGTCAGTATACACAATGACCATTACAATGACAGGCAGTCATCGTGCTATGATTATTCTGGAGATACTCACATCTGCTGCCTTGCCAGCTTGGAGGATTTTCTGAATTGTATCGATCGAGGTCAGTATCAATTCGAATCATGTTTGTTGTATTGGTCGTCAAAAGATCAATAGATTTGTTTTCTAGGGATGCTCACAGCTTTTCTTGCGGCGAAGAGCTGCGGAACCAAGGAACGTCAGTACATCCTCAATCAACAAAAGGCGAAGAAGAAAGGGATAGCCGGTAGATGGTCTCACCGCTTGCTTGGATGTCAACAACTGCATTTACATGTTAGTCAGAAATCGACATCAACGTTTATTTGTCGTGGGCTTCACTTACCATGTGGGAAACACTCGCGATCTTCATGAAGAATAATTGTCAGCATCTGTTATGGATCATGGTATTGAGAGTAGATAGTAGTGTGGTCGTTTGTACCTCTTGCATTTTCGCTCTACGCTCCGGATCCTAGAATGCAAAGACGTGATCAACATGATGTCCCAAAGCGCATCTCAGAAAGCCTTCAAATTGACATCGATATCGGGGAAATACTTACTGGTTCGGCGTCGAAATTGAGACCGGCTGTCTAAATCTGAGGTTAGATTGACGTTGTACTCTCGATATTGTCATGATCGGTTGATGTCTCACCCAGGAGACCGCCTGTCACAGATGGTCAGTCATGTTTTCAATAGAGAATAGGGGACTGGGGGACATCTTACAACACTCTGTGGAGTGCTTCCGGTGGCATTGGTGGCCGGGACAACAGCATTCGCTGGAGCAGCAGTAGTAGTTGGGAGGCCGACAGGAATGTAATTAGGAGGCTACAGCAATCACAATCATCGTAAGTTGAAGACCCCCTCAGATATTAATCATCTCTCAACATGAAATGACTTACATTTGGAGCAGTGCCCCCTGTCGCAGCCGGGGGGGCAACAGGGGTGTTGAAATTCAATTGTTGCTATAACGGCGATTATCAGTTGAAGCCCCCCTCAGATATGAATCATCGAGGAAATGACTTACAGGATTTGCAGCCGACCCCTGACTCTCAAAACCACCAACAGCACCCTCGAACACATCGGGGTCAGCCGCGAGACAAGGGGAATTCGACTCCCCCGGGCAGTCGAAGCGTTTAGGGTAGCTGGGAGGAGGCGAAGGCACCACTCGACGAGGTCTGAACTCTGGAATATCCTCGTTGATGTATTGGCTTGGACTAAGGATACCTTGCTGGTGTTCAGGGATTGGCGAGAATGTGTAACCACTATTGGCCTGTGCAAATTCACGTTGAGGACTAGGTGCGATGGATTGAAAGTTGCTCAGAGCGCCTGTACGACGGCGAGCTGAGCCGTAATGGCCCCTGTCCCTGTGTGTAGGTGTGTGCAAACCAGTCGAGCTTGGTGAGTATTCAGAAGAAACAGCAGTGTTATTTGCTTGCTCTCGACCAGGGGTCGAAACAGTGACTTGGTCAGCAGGATGACTGGGGGACGAGGGTATGGCAGAGGGATAAGCTGCTTCTTCGTGATGAGTTGGGGAGGGGGAGGCTGCTGGCATAGCATTGTAGATGTCTGGCATGCCCAGAGATGCAGCAAAAAGAGCTGGGTCAAGGTAGCTCTCTGGTGCAGCCTCATTTTGGAGCACGAAGGGGTCTTCAGAGCCCCATTTTTGGTCCATCTGTGCTAGTAACTCATCAAATATATTACCAGCTCCATCGTCAGCGTTAGCCATCTAAGGAGTTTCGAGCAGCGAAGCAGTCAGTTATCAATCTCGATATGAACAAGCCCAGGATGATGTCTTCATGCAAGCCAGCCATGGAGACAGGCAGCCACGAGCTCTTGTCCTGTCTGGAGTCAGAGAGGGATCGACTTACGGTAACGTCCTGAGGATCAGGATTGTCTGGAGGCGTGCTTCCCTCCATTTTGAACTTGACTGTGGAGGACAGCTTTGTATGTTTGAATCAAAGGAGATCTCGAGTAGGTGACAAAAGGCTTGAGAACAGGGGGATTGAGGACGAAAATCAAGGATGAGGATGAGGGTGTCGAGACGAGTGTGGGAGAGAGGGTGGAAGAAAGAAAATAAATAATTTTGGAATATTTTTATTGTGTGCTGGGCACATTAGTGTGAAATCGCCATGGCGATGTGATGTTGTTATCCTGGGCTCGTGAACCCAGTGATTATACAAACAAGAGGGGAGGCACAAATTTTCACATGTTGTTATTTTGAGGCCTTGCTATCGCAAAAACAGTGAGCTTTCTATCATTTTTTTAGCTGGATATAAGTGAAGATAGGCTATATGAAGCTTTTCAGTGTTAGCCGGACGGGTATTATCATGAAAATAGGATGGTGTAGATGATACTCCCCAGTCAGGGTTATTCTCACCTGAAATCAAGCAATATCCGAGTACTACTTCAAGCTTCGACATGAGAACAGATACTTTGACAAGCTGCTGATTTTAGAGACATTCATAGGAGTCATTTCGCACTCACATATGCGAGTAGGCCTCTCAGTGATTCCCCGAGTACGTACGAGGATCATGACTAGGATTCCAATATCAACAAGTGAGATAACGCAACCAGCAACGACAATATTAACTGACACTGCACTTGTACTGTACAGGAAGAACATTCATGACAATCGTATCCTCAATCGTCAACATCCGGTTTACGAATCTTCCTCCACCCAGGCGACGATATCTGCGCCTCAAGAATCCTGCAAATCACCCTCTCTCACCCAATCCTCACTCCCAACGCATCAGCCATCATATAACAATTAACAATCACCCTCCACCAAACCTTCAAATACCTCCTCAACTCCTCCTTATTGCCGGTATGAAACGGGATCATGCAGGGTGAACCAACCTACGTTTGATCGTATAATCCGCCTTATCCATCACATCATCCACCAATTCCGTCGGTAAACCATCCCTATACAACACATCCCTCACAACCACAACTGCAGCTCCATCCGCAGATACCCCGTATCATGCTTTTCGGAGTTGAGACCCTCCTCGATTGGGGGCCTAGACCATACGGGAACTCGACTTTACGAATCTTTTCTCATCGTCAGACCGAAATTGGTCGTATCACATACTGAAGACGAATCTAGACAAGGCCAGCTGCGGGAATTGCTGGTCGCCTATACCGAAGAAGGCTCTGTGCGGGTATTTTGATATTTGGGATGTGCGGCGGACCAGGTGCAGGCTCGGAGCATTGTTTGGTATATTTTTGTGGATACATAGTCTGTCCGCTTGTTGGATTATGATGATGATGATGATGATGAGGCGCAGGCAACACATTAGCATGCAAGTAAGTTTGGATTAGGAAGTCTGTGACGCTTACGTCCTGGGGAGCCTTGTTACGTCGAATTTTCCTGCGTTTGCCGACACAGGCGAACAAGTGATCAAGCATCATGTCATTCCAGAAGGGCTCGAAACCGGTCAGCTTAGTTAGCCGGTGCCAAATTGCGGTAAGAACCTGGAACGAGGCTGGGGCTTCTCTTAAATGCATTGTGTTCTCCTGTTGCCATCGATGACTGCTCAACCCTGGATAGTGGTGTCAATCTAGAGCTATTTCCTACTCATTATTTTGGTGTGAAGCACGATCCCTGTCTAGTTGGTACACTGTGCCAACTAGACATGGGATTATCAGACACCGGTCTGTACACGAACTAACTGGTACGTACTACGGTGAATGAGATCTACCAACCTCATAATACAAGTACAAGTGATTTCTCCGTAAAATTGTGTGAAAACTTCAACCGATGACCCAAAAATGTCTGAAATCGATGCGATTATTCAGGCAACTTCTATTTTATCGTCAAGGTTACCTGTCATAGATGCTCAGGATCTAGGTACTCCCGCACCAGCCAAAATTACAGGAATCGCTTCAACTCCTCAAGCAAAGCCTGGATGCTATTCAGCAGCTGAAAGGAAACGATGAGTCTTCATCACCAGTCTCTACGACTGTCAGTGCTTCAGACCTGACGACCATTGATGAGTCTCTATTACCAGTCTCCACGACTGTCGGTGCTTCAGATCTGCCGGACATTGATGAAAGTGCTCAGAGCCTGATACAAGCGCTGCGTGATCAGGAGCAGAATCCCATAATGAGGGGGAATAGTATAGGATGTTGAGGGTGAGATAGGTGTTCAGGGCCCCTTCGTAGAGGGTATCCCAGCCGGCATCGTAGTCCTGGCATACATGTTAGCCATCTTCCTGGGCTTTTATAGTAGATATGGTAGGAATCTAGGGTACTTACCATACAATAACACTGGGCTTGACTCTCGCATTCCTTATAATCAACGTCCGGATGCCCACAAACCCTTAAAATCCGCCCCATCTCCCCATACAGAATAGGCGTATTCACCACCTCGATATTATAGAGTGCCTCCCATTCTTAACCCAAAACTCACGGCAATCATTCCGCTGATAGTTGTCTCAGGAACGCAGGCGCTTTTCTTTCCTGTAACGGAGTTATGCCTTCCTCATTGTCGTCATGAGTGCACGGTTCTCGGAGAACGGGTTTTGGTTTCGTTTTGTTGTGTGGTTTGACCGCCAGATCCCAGCCATAAACTTGCCGTTATCTCGTCTCCTAGAATCAAATCATTTTTGTCGGGTATGTCGAATGTCGTGGGAAACTTCCTGCGCTCACAGGTTGCATGTTCTTCGATATTATCTACAAACGACGCGACGAAACGGCCGATACCTCTCGTCTCGTTTGTCCTCAAACCGAAAGTAGAGGTTGATCGGTCTCTCTTTGATAGGCACATCTGGCGAGTAGAGCTTGAGACATGGTGTCAACATTGAACGGATCCCAGCGGCTGTTGTGTGTTTGATGTGCAATTTTTGTTTTCCTTTCCCTAGAGACGATATTTCAGCGCATATTCACGCTCGATGCGCTACTTAGGTATATGTATTTGTATCTGGAAATGTGGTTAGTCACATCGTGTTGGTTGTCGAAATAAAGGCACTCGGATAGCGCTGGTACCGATGTAGCGTCTGTCATATACTGATAGCTAGGCCGCAAAGCAGCGTGCATTTGAAATGAAAGTTGGTAGATATGTAACTAGAGGAAAGCTTGCAATGAGGATCAGTATGTAGGGCGAGACTGGAGTGACGGAGTCAGCAAAGTATACCCGTGTTGCATCTAGGCAGTTACAGTATGGATGTCAAATTTCAATACACCCAGATATACGTAGCTCACGAATACCCAACAAAACAGAACGTCCTACATGTAGTCTCCGAGTCACGATCCAAGACACATGCATGTATATGCTCATTCTCTAATCTATCATCTCATACCTAGGCATTCATCATCTATGTGCAATCAACTATATACGAACCAAACCACCCAACCCATGCCATAACCCTCAACCTTCGACATAAAGACAGGATGAAAACAAATCTATTACAAAAACGAATCAATAACCTTGGCAAACTCCTCCGGCTGCTCCGCCATCGGCAAATGACCCGCGCTCTCAACGATCTTCAGCTCTGCTTTTCCGTCTCCGTAGTCTTCGGCCATCTTCTTCATTCCCTGCGGCAAGACGCCGTCGCCACTGCCAACCACGAACAATCCCCTGACGGACCCGGTCTTCATTTCTTCGCGCAGATCGTACGAATACAATGCTTTGACGCTCTTCTTGAACCCTTCGAGATGGTTGCTGAAAACGTATTGTTTCACTTTCTCAGCGCGCGCTTGTTGGGCACCACCGTCGTAGCTGGCAGGCACAAACCAGCGTCTCGTAGTAATTTCAGCCAGTTTTTCGCCGACAACCCGGTCACCTGTCTTCGGGTCTGTGGGTGCATCGGGCTCAGACTCAGCGAGCGCAATACGCTCACCCCATGCAGTCGGATTACTGGGTGGAGCGAGCGAGTTTGTATCACAAGCGACGAAATTTGCGACTCGGGTGGGATATTTGAGTGCCGTGTTTAGGGCTGTTGCGCCGCCGAGACTGACGCCAATCACGGCCGCGGCTTGCGGGACGCGCAGCGCGTTGAGGATTGTGATGACGTCTGCGCTCAAAAGATCTATTGTCACGGGAGTTTCGCCTGGATCGCTGGCGCGGCCGCGGGCACGGTAGCGGACGACGCGATATTTCTGGTTGGCGGGGTTGGAGAAGAAGACATCCAGAAACTCGTCCCAGATGCCCCAGTCCGAAAGGATGGAATTCACCAAGACGATAAGCGGTGCCTCCGGGTCTGGGCTTCCTTCAAGTTTATAAGGGATTTGGATGCCGTCAGATGTTGTGATGAAAGATTCAATAACCGCTCTTTTGTTTTCTGTCGTTGAAGCAGCGCGCGTCTGCGTCAAACCATCTCTGCTCTCGAAAGTAGCGGCATACGACGGGTCGGAAAGAGAAGTAAGATCTCTCGGCGCAGGACCAAATGTATAATACCACTCATAAACCCTCCGCACACGACCAATCACCACATTCGCATAAATATCCTTCGACAACTCCGTGGAAACAGCAGCCTTCATCTCAGGGCTATCCTGCCCTTCCATACTCGCATATTCATGAATCGCAAGGTACTCCTTCTCTTCCGCCGCAGAATTGAGCACAGAGGAAGTCACAAACCGCCTTGAACGTCGCCATCCAGGCACTTTTTGTAGTAAGGCGATATGTTCATCGTTATACCAATGATCAACCTTCTCCTCCGTTCCGGGCTGCACCTTGAAACAAACCGGAATAATCAGGTACCCCTTCGAATTCGGCGTGTGCACGTCTTCCAGTGGCGTATAATCGTCCGCCTTCCATTCCCTAATCAAATCGAACATGCGTCTCCCCACCGTGATTTGCGACATGGTCTCCTTCTCCCGCTCCGTCTTGACGCTATCTTCGCGCAGAGTGGTGTACGGCGGGCGCGTAAACTCATCACTATCGGTAATATCGTACAACGCGACCCATTCATGTTTTTCCGCGTTATAAGGACCCGTCTCGTCGTCGCCATCAATGGCTCGAAACCGGTAACCATTCGGGAAAAAGGGGAGTCGGAGACGGAGGGGTCCATGTTCGTTGTTGTACCAGTCGTGGAATTGGGCAGGGGGCAAGCCTGGTTTGGGCTGCATTGTGACATAGAGGAGTCCTGCTGTCATTTTTGCTATTTTTTCCTCTTCTTCTCTTTTTCTATATATTTTCTGGTGTAGTTGTAGAAACAAAGTTGGGATTGACGATGTGGTAATATTTCTGGAGGGAAAGTGTGGGGTTAGCCTTCATCCCTCCATGGATAAACGTCGCGTATACTCTACTCCGGCTGTCGTCTCAGGAGGAAAATGACACTGGCAGACCGTTCTCTCCCGATACTCAGTTCGTCACCGCTGAAATCTCTTCTCCGTGACCATACGTACCTATTCGTATACGATTTTGACAGCGAACCTTGCCTCGGACAAATCACCGACTCAGCCACAGACAAAAGCACACAACCCACGCACACCCCGCAGTGTATATTCAACAGCAAAATAAAAGTCGTGAGATTTCAAGAGGATAGAAAAAAAAAAGCAAGAGGCTCGTGACGTTCAATAGATTAATCCATCTACTATTTATACGGCAACAGCAAAGCCTCTATAAGTCAGGATCAACCTTGGAAGAATGCTAATTGGTGCGATTTGATCTCTCCCGATGTCCCGCGAGGAATACTAGCCGTTCGCGACTGCCGGGGTTACCTTGGGACCGAAAGCACGCTGGAAATAATTTTCCATGTATCCCGCGTATCTTCTACAGTAACTGACATGTAGCAGGCTTGAGCTGGTACGTGTAGCTGAGGCCCGGAATGAAACCGTGGTGCCTAGGTTATGTGTGACATTGTGTAGTAGTTAGTTAGAAAGTGGGATGTATGTATATTGACGCTAGGGCTACAGTGCCTCGTGGGCTGGGTTAGTTGTTCCTTTGACGTCCGCCAAAGCACTTGAACACGGTAACTATTTGAAATAAGTCTAACTCAAACTTTACCCATGTAGACAATCCTGACATTGAATACTCCTATAATGCGCAAAATGTACAGAGAAACGTACTTCGTCTCCAAATTACATCGCACTTTCCGCACCCCACGTCCGTTCGGCTATTCGTTATCCCGGTTTTTGTGATAGGGTTAGGGTTTATATCACGACTATGTTCCGTGGTTTGTTTCTAGTAAGTCATGTAAGCTGAGTGTCCATAGACATCTATTAAGTTCCTTTTTGCATTGTATACACATATTATGAAGGAGTCCGCGGAAAGCATGATTCACCCATCT
The DNA here is from genome assembly GCA_023626215.1 of Talaromyces sp. PL2406. NCBI lineage: Eukaryota > Fungi > Ascomycota > Eurotiomycetes > Eurotiales > Trichocomaceae > Talaromyces > Talaromyces sp. PL2406. The sequence goes on along the minus strand of JAMAGL010000012.1, from coordinate 575,716 downwards.
AATTCGTTGCCTTTAATCAAAAGGTGAAACTCGTGGAATGATCTAAGAATTAAGACGTTTTAGTAGAATCCGAAGGAAGGTATATTTCTAGATACATGAGAAAATTCGAACTTTTGTAGAAGATCGTCCAATGCGAAGATATGGGTATATATGCAATCCAACATAAAGTCGTTTCATAACGCGTTTCGTTCGTGGCTGAGATATCGTCAACTCGGTACATAGACGGAGTTGATCAGGGCTAAAATCCGGGCTTGGCTGATGACAAGTAAATCTCGCCGGCGGACGCTGGTCGAGTAGGATTAGAAGCACCCTTGGCAAATGATGACCGTCGAGATGCTGCAGGGCTCGTCCGACCCGACCTCAGCGCGTCGACTGGTGGTGACGAGCCAATATATGTGGCCTGGCGTGACATATTGGGTCGCTGTGACCATGACGTGTAAGACTCGTCGTCACTATCACTAGGTACAATAAAGTATGCCTCTTCTGCATTTGCCCTCAGGACACTTGTTTTGCTGTTTCGTGGTGACTCGGCCAGACTCCTCGTCCGCCCATATTTGTACTTATAAACGGGACTAACAGGTCTCTGCAGCTCGGCAAATTCAATGGAAACGGAACTATGAGCCTTGCGCAAATCTCCACTAGGTCGTCGGCGTGATGAGGACCGTATTCTTGCCCTTCCAGCTTCGCTATATGAGCTCCGCCTTGGAAACATATCGGGCCGTTCATCGCCTTCGGGCAATATACGCGATGGAGCATTGTATGACGACGATAACGGTACTGCAACAGGTGGACTCAATGCAACACGTGCTCGCATTGTCTGCACTGCCGAGTCAAGAGCCAGCTCAATAGCGAGATGATTGCGCACGCGGGAAATCACCGGCCAAGTCGCTTGTTCACCTTTCAGGCAGGTTTGTAGAATAAATTCGGTGGTCGGGTTTTGAAGGATACGTAGAAAATGAGCGTACGGAATCTCCGGGTAAATGTTAATATCGCCCGAGTACTTTTGACTCAGGATTGATGCTGTTTTCATAAACTCGTTTTGAAAAACACCCATTTCCGAAAACACATTCATACGATGTAAAGCCTCGTCGCGTGCGAGGTTCGTCATTGCATTCAGCCACGGAGAGCTGAACCAAGCTTGTCGCTGGTCGTCTTTCCCCGGGCCGGTCTCTTTTTCCAAGAATGGGAGGACGTGAGGGTTCACTTGTGAAACGATGAAATGATTGACATTGAACATCTCCGCCAGACGAGTCATGGGTAAATCTCCATCTACAGAGCCGTCAATCCATTGACCGCGTTCGTCGTGCCAGGGTACGTTTTCTCCGGTGAGAGGATCTTTGGCCATCAAAACAGACGGCGAGAACACAAAAGGTACTGAGCATGATACAGTACTATGTCGGTTAGTCACGGACAATCTAGATAGAAGGTTAGGAAACTTACATTGCAGACCAAATCAGCACATTCGGTGCTGTGATATAATTCAATAACCGTGGAAGCTCATAGAGACCAGCACTCGAAATGCATATGTTCAAGATTTTTCGCGTGCGGTTGTAAGCTTCATGAAAAGTCATATCCCCAAGCCAGTTTCTCATTACTCGTTCCAAATTCGAGCTGTCATAAACCGAACCGTATTTCAAAAGTCGAGCCATCTTCTGCAACGGCGGCAGCTGATTACCTTCTGGCTCAAAGACAGCCAAATCGCCATATGGGAAAGCCTCCAAAACTGCAGGAATCTGATCATCGGTATGGGCACAGAAAATAGCTGCGACGATGCTCCCCGCGGATGCACCGGAAATGATGCGAGGTACAAGTCTCGCTTCCCACAACGCCTTGATAACTCCGACATGGTTCATGCCAAAAGTTCCACCTCCTGAGAGAGAAATGGCGCTGCGGCCAAAGGCCTGTCGTGCTGACAGCAATTGATCCAGGACATACTGCATTTCAGTAGAGTCGCATCGGTCGTTGCCGGATAGGTCTAATAGAGTCGATATGGTGTTAAGCGCCGTCGTAATATATTGATCGATAAGATTCTTGGTTCCGATATGCGAATGACAGTATAAGGCGGCGCCGCTCATATTACCCAGATCTCTCGTCAACGCCGTTCGAACGAGGAACAGCATGCGACTGACATCGCAACTAATCCGCGCATCCTCTAGTTCCTTCATTCGTTCCAAGACCAGGACAGGATTATATTCGTCAGAATCGAAGGTTTCCTTCCACTTGGTGTTGCCTTCGAGTTCATCCAATTCGCAGGCGCATGAGCGCCATTCTTCGAACGAGACGGCCTATAAGATCACCAGTCAGTAACCATCACCCGGACTTTTCGGAGGATATCTGACATACATTTCGCATCTTCAAATATAACAGTTGTTTCCGATTATCCCGTCGCAGCTTTTCCTCCCGCTCTTCCCTCGTCAACCCATCCCTGTAAGTATTCAGCCGATCTCCGGCCCACGAAACGCCATCCCTGACCAGAGATGAAAAGCCCGCAATAGAGGCGCTCTTTGCGAGTCGGGACGATTTGGCCGCACCATTTTCAGTACTTCGCGATCGGTCGAGTTGGAGACTCTTCTTTCTGTGTATTTGCGCATGTACCGACGTCGGATCTCGAAATGTGGTCATGATTGGTGGATGCGCGGCGCGCGCGCTGTCTGTGCTCAGGAGTCCCTGCAATCCATGCGAGGGCTTCGATCTATTTCGTCATAGAGCAAACAGACAAGATATGCGATTGATTCGCGCTGCTAAAAGGTAAATAAACAACAAGTTCAAATGTTCCAAGAAGCCAGACATTCACAAGACCGAGGCAAGGTAATCTGAAGTGAACAGAGGAGAGAAGAGAATGCCCAAGAAGAAGAAGAACAGGCGGAATCGTGGCACAAGTCACGAGGGCCCAACAAAAAGGATCAACTATGACGGCACGGCAGGAGCGACCCACTCTGCCCGTGGGGAAGGACAGACGAGTTAAGTTAGCCTTCTGCTCCTCTCTCACATATATCTTACTAGAAAGTGAATACTGGACAACGACAACTGTAACAGAAACTCGCTCGACCACAGCCTTCGGTGCCACCAGATCTCGTCATACGCCCTGTTCCAAGGCTGCGGTGATCACCTGCAGCCATCGCGGTGAAACCTAAGCACTACAATGGAGTACACCGTCGAGTCATTTTGCCCAGGGAATTCGAGTCTCGATTTTCAGCTCTGCCACATTTCAGTCATGCGTCAGCGGAATACGGACTGCATCTAACATGTCGACTTCAGCCTCTCCGATTCGGTTTGAGATCAGAGTACATATCTTTTACTGTTCGATCTGCATGTGTTGGTTCATGCATGAACACCCGAGATCAAGCCGTCGGACTCATCTGCCGGGCAGGGTCTGCGAATACTTCAAGAACGCAGGAGTTAGTTGGAACCCTGCAACAGACAAGATACGCAAGATCTCAACGTAGACCCGAGCGACATTAGTTATGGTCACTAAGCATTCCCGGTTCTGGTGTTTACTCGACAGAGTCTCCCTGCTCAAATTTCACATGCAAAAATCGCCCCATTAGGCCAGACGCATCTGCTCATAATCATCTCACGTGCATTAATAATAGGTAGTATACAATACATTCGCCAGATCACTGCTTATGCTCCAGCCAGCCACTAATAGCCTGTCTCAACTTCTGATGGAACGACGGCTCCACCCAAAAGTGACCTGCCATCCGAACCTCTACGACATCGACTTGGCTTTCTGGTGCGTCCTTCAATCTCTTGGTCCAGCTCTGCAGCTTCTTTTCAGATGTGAACATATCATCCGTGCCGTATACGATCAATGATCGAAACTTTGGCAGTCGTTCTTCAAGGGCCGGTGTGACGATATTATGCCCCTGAACCGATAGTTTGGTCAAATTGCCCCATAGCGTCACGAAGCCGAGCGCATATGAGAGAATGGGCGAAACCAACAGAAACGAGATCTTGGCCGCCGGTAGGACGCGAGCAGTATCCTCATCTAACTGCACCGCTTGAATTGTGTAGTATTCTTCTTCAGTCTCTTCTTCTTCGCCGGCGATCAATTTCTTAGCCTTGACGAGAATACGGGCAGCGTTTGAATCGCCTGTCGGATTGCGGAATATAGAAATCACATCTTCGACGTTGGGTTGATGCGATGCTATCATCGATCCATATGAATATCCAGCCAGAACCAATTCAACTGGTTTCCCTGGGGCCAGAAGCTGGCTATACTTCAACATAAATCCATAAGCAGAAATATAATCTTCCATTTCAGGTTTTGCAGTCCAGCTTGTTGAGCCACCTGAATAACTTGCGCCACTATATCACAATCAGTATCCAGCATATTACCTAGGAAAGTTGTAAAAGAGAAGATATACCGAAAATTTAAAGTAAGCACAATATGCCCCCTCCGTACAAGCTCAGCCGTAACTGAGGCCACGACCGGATCGTCATTACTTCCTCCAAGCGAGGCATATGGATGCGCGACAACGGCTGCTTTGATGGCTGCCTGTTCTTGATAATTTGTGTCGTCGAGCTGATATATACGGCAACTGAGCCGGGTTCCGTCGTGGATGGAGGGGATGAAGAACTCGCGCAACGGTTTCATTTTGATTATTGATCGAGCAATTGGACTCAGACAAAGAAGACTATAGACATATATATAAAAGAAAAGGTATTGAGAATAATTTTGGTTGCTCACGATCGAAATAGATTAAGATCGATCAGTCGATAAAGGAAGCGGGACCTCATTGATTGATGCCACCTGCGTGCCCACATGATTGGTCGCAGCTTCACCTTTCTTCCATCTCACTCTCTCGAGCTTTTCTGCTCGACACATAGCTAATTTCCTGATCAAGCACACTCTCCCCATCAGCGTGTACTTGGAATCTAGCAACCATGACGGCAATAAACGAGAGCCAAGTCAAAATCCTCGAACAAACCCGCCAACGTCTACTACACCTGACGCATTCGCTCGACTCGCTAACGGGCAGTTTACATCATAGCGATCCTTTGCCTTCATGGTACCTCTCCCTTTCTTCTGTTCCCATTTCGCCACAGCGCGCTCTCTGAGGAGATCTTCAGCTAATAGGAATGGGCTAATAGGTCCTCGCTCCAATCCCAAGCAAGCATCATATCCAACAACCTAATCAACATCTGCTCGCAACTCGCCGAACACCAAGAACTCTTGTCTTCGCTAGTCGCGTACCCCGCGCCCTCATTTCCCGGAAATACGCAACAGGGTGTTCTCGAGCAGCTTTTGCGTACGAAGCTTGATCCCAGAGTCGAAGACTGGGTTACGCGCGGTCGACTCGCGGCTACCGAAGCCAGCGGCAGCGGTGATGCCGGCGACGGCGGCGACGGTGCTGGTGGTCGACTCAGTGAAACCGATCTAGCAGAATTATGGTCCTGGGCACCCATCGAAGCGAACGCCGAAGCTCGACGACGGAATTGGGGCGGGAACTATACGCTTGAAGAGAAAGAGGCTGGCATTCAAAACGTTGTCACGGGTCTGAGACGAGCGTTGCCGGATGATGACGACGAGGACGAAGATGAGGATGAGGATGAAGATGAGGAGTTTGAGGATGTAGATGAAGATGGAGGGGAGAAGATGGAGATTGTGGGTGTGCACACGAGACCTGGGGCTGGTGGAGTGGAGTTTGATATTGCGAGGGGCAGGGAGCATGTCTTGAGTGCGGCGGCTTCGCCGGCGATTCCGCTGGATGAGGTTTTTAGGTATATGATGACGGGGGCGAGGCCGAAGTCTGGTGCTTGAAATTCATCGTCCAGAGGTGGTATGCGATAGAATGAGCGGCGTCTAGCCGCGGACGTTTACAAAAAGGACTCAATCTGTTCTAGGTATGAAGGACGCGACTACATATCTACGTATTTACTGTTTACTGACGGATTTAAAGAAGGAAATTTGACATTCTGAGCTAAAAAAAAAAAGCAAACAAATCAATCAATCAATCAACCTCGACGGCGAGTAGTAGGAGTCTTCCCAGCCGGTTTGGGCGAGACACCAGAGGCCTGAGCAGCCGCAGGGGAGTTTGTGACTGCCTTCTTGTTCTGTTTTGCTGGAACAGCGGTCTTCTTTGCAGGGCTGTTCCAGTAGTACACCATCTGGATTGCGAGGACGGCGTTGAGGACAAATGCAGCCACAATGCTGTACAGGATGAGGTTGTCGTCGACTTCTTGAAGGGTCGTGAAGATACGAGACAGGGTGCCGAGAAGGTAGTTGAAGACCTATCAATAACATTAGTCAAACGAAGAACGAGATTTGCGGGTTGAAATACATACCGCGAATGCACTAAGCTGGCCAGTAGTACCCTCCTGGTAAATAGTAAAAATCTGAGGAAGCTTGCTAGTAACCCCCAAAAGACCCGCACCAGCCTGCAAGAGCGAAAGCGTATGCGCATCGACTAGAGTCGCATCAAACAAAAGCGCATAGATACTAGCCGCAACGACGGCGACAAACGCAGCTGCACCAGCAGGCTTTCCAGCAAACGACAAAACCAAAACGCCAATAACCACATCCTGCACTGCGATCAGAGCGCTCTCGCCGTAGGTGCTGAAGGGGAACTGTTGGCGGACGTTGTACGAAAGCGTGATGAGGAGACTAGCGGTTTCCATGGCGTAAGACATGAAGGATACACCGGCCGAGGAGCGCGAGTTGACCAGTTTAAGGATCTGGGGCACCTTGACGATTGCGCTGGCGCCAACGATGGCAAGCCCCAAAGCCTTGGAGATGGCTAGAGATGTACATTTGGGGTCTTTGTTGACGTCCAGATCGAGCAGGAGAGCGCTGTGGCAGGGAGCGCCAATGAGGGAGATGATGGCATCATGCACTGGCTCTGGTAGGGCGTCGCTGATGGGTTTGAGGATGGGCTGGAGTGGTTCAACCACCAAGGTCTGTAGTTTGTCCATTTTGAGAAGTATATCCAGTCACGATGTGGATGAACTACACTATGTCATGTGTGAGAAACGCGTAAGGTGATGGAATAGACAAGTCGTATGTTGTGAAGTTGTGCTGGAATTATTTTGGACAAAGCCGACTGCGGGGCCGTTCTGAGGCATGTGATTCGCCCGGTTTGATTGCAGCTTTGCTTTTGTTCTTTGCGGACTTCCACATCTCACCTAGAACTGATTTAACTGAAGAGTCTGAATACTCGATTACTGCTGACGACCACGCATTTTAAGCATTATGACCCAATGCTAAGTCAACGATGCAGAGCATTATCCGGCAATGCTTCTACGACCAGCATTGATACGGCCGCCCGTGGCCCGAGACGCGGCTTCGTTATGTTCCCGTTGCATGTTCAAGGCGAGCATAGCTTCACGAAGTTTCGCAACATCGACGTCTCGGCAATCTGGCACTGTTAGCAGCTCGCCGAATACTCCGAGGCTGTTCCAAAAGAAAGAATTCTTCCTCTCCTACAATCCATCGAAACGCTTATTCAAAAATGGATTCTTTTCGTCCCTACCTCCAACCCGAGATCATACGGCGTCCCTCAGCACAGACAGCTCAACCGTCAACACTCCCCTTACAACAGCAGCAGAACAAACACAAGAACTCCCTCACAGGCGGCGGAAACGACTAAAAGAAGAACAATCTCGCGACAATGCCGCACCCGAAGAACAATTGCCTTTGGACGCCTCAGCCCAACTATCCGCCATATCCTCCTCCCTCCCCACCGCTTCCCTTCGCAGAAAATGTGCTGCATATCTCGCACTCGCCAAACCTCGATTATCCGTTCTCATTCTTCTTTCTACAACCTCTGCCTACGGATTATATCCTATAACGACACTCCTCGCCCTTGACCCATCCGTCGCTCAACTTCCGACCCTCTCTACTTCGACGCTCACATTTTTGTACCTTACGGCAGGCACCTTCCTCTCCTCAGCCAGCGCCAATGCATTCAACATGTTCTTCGAACCCAAATACGACGCTCTCATGTCGCGAACACGCAACAGGCCTCTTGTGCGCGGCCTCGTTTCCACTCGTGGGGCATTGATTTTCGCAATCGCTACCAGCCTTCTTGGTGTCGGACTGTTGTACATCGGCACAAACCCAACTGTCGCCGGCCTCTCAGCCGCCAATGTCATTTTGTACGGCTTCATATACACACCCATGAAACGAGTGCACGTAATCAATACCTGGATCGGCGCCATCGTCGGCGCAATTCCGCCTATGATGGGCTGGGTAGCCGCCGCCGGACAGACCGCGACAACGGGACACGATACATGGAAGGACATGCTTTTCAGCGAAGAAAGCATTGGCGGGTGGATACTAGCGTCGATGCTATTCGCCTGGCAGTTCCCACATTTCAATTCCTTATCTCATCTGATCCGATTCGAGTACAAAGCTGCAGGACACCAGATGATGTGCTGGGTCAACCCGGCCCGAAACGCGCGTGTCGCGCTGCGGTATTCGGTCCTCATGTTCCCCATCGCATTTGGGTTCTGGTGGGCCGGATATGTCAATAACTGGTTCCTCGTCAGCAGTTCGCTGGCTAATGGATGGATGCTGAAAGAGGCATATCGATTCTGGAAGTATCAAGGCGCAAAGGGGAGTGCGCGAGGACTGTTTTGGGCTAGTGTGTGGCAACTACCGATCTTCTTGATTGGGGGTCTTGCGACGAAAAAGGGGGTGTGGGATGGAGTTTGGAGGAGGATATTTGGTGAGGAGGATGATGAGGATGATGAGTTGTATGAAGATGAGGAAGATAGCGTCCCAGCTGCGAAGACGGGGAATAGTAGTATTGTGCCATTGAAAGTGGCTCAGTCAAGGGCATAGATGTCCCTGCTTCGTTTCGCTTTTCATTATTTCTTTTTGATATGTATTATTTGCCAGGTTTTGAGATTGCATCTATGTATTACTACCAAACTCCATATTTCGATTGAAAAACAATGATGATGATGCCATCTATCGCCGACGTCTCCATCCCAGACTTCAATAGGGTATTTCAATATTAGATGGTTTAGGCTGTTGATTGATGTATTATTTATTATATTGACATTCGCAATGGCCTGCATATATGTATAGACAATATAAATCGAACCTTCAAAAGATTTAAAAAAAAGACACCACCGTGATTAGATCCTCCTTTTCTCCCGATCCGTCATTACCTATCCACTCAAGAAAATGAATCAGAATATCAATGAAGTGGCAGTGAACGCCACGTAACACCATGAATAAGGAAATGAACGGTAAAGAACTGACGATAAATGCTAACAGGGATAACCACTGTGTCATGGATAAGCAGTGGCATGTTGTAGCCCTGACTTGATGTGGCCATGAATGCAAAGAAATAAAATGGGGAAAAATGAATGGGATATGTACAAATGTCGGTCTCGACATGCTGGAAACGAGGGAGATCATTGACTCTCCGAAGATAACCTACGCTGATTCGGTGTATTATAGGGAGATATCGACTGTCGAGGTTGACTTATCGACGCCGAGTGATAGTGCTGATGCTGATGATTGTGAGACGTTTGCACATGCGCCATCGGCGGCGGTGCAATCATCGCTGCTGGTAGTGCTGCCAGTACACCCTCCGAGGTGGTGCCAGTATTCAGTGAATAATTAAATAAACTCTCACTCCGCCGATGACTCCTCACCGACGACGCTCTTGAGCGTGCATAAAACGATGATCCGCACGATGAATACGGCGGCGGCGGCGTATCCCTCGTTTCGGTGGATGTGTGCCCAAAACTGCTGGGAAATGAATATGCGGATGATGCGTCGTCCATTATTGTGGTAGGGGCTGCGGTTGAGGATGCGGTCACGGTTGCGCTGCTGCTTCCTGTGATTTGGGAGTTGAGCGCGGATGTATCTTCTTCTTCAAAATCGTGTCGGTTTTTCTCATCTAATGACCTATGCTGATGCCCATTGCTGTGTGGGATGTTGTTTTCGAGAGTTTTCTCGTGGATGCTCATGGGCCGCGGGGTGTAGCGCGGTAATGGGACAACGGGGGAATAGCCGTTGTCGACTGAGTCGTATTGTGGTGGTTGATGTTGCATGTGCATGTGCATTGCCATTTGGGTTTCTGGCCTGGGCATGAAGCCAGCGTCTGGATATGCTGGGATTTGCGTGCGATGCTCGGGCTTGCTTGAGCCTAGACAACCGCAAAATTGAGACATGGTGGTGGTTGGAAGATACTGGCTTGAAGCAGTCGATGTATCTTTTATATCAAACTCTATGAGAGCCAAGAAAATTCCAGATTTATAATGACTGAAAGAAATTTGTGTATACGTGGAAGACAAAGGAATACTTTCAATTGTATGAAAGATCAACCGCCAGACCCAATCCCTCCGATATCCCACCGCTGGGTCAGTCCCGGTAACAAACCCAAGGATACAAAACGTACCCAAAGACCACAAAAGACGGCCAGAAACAAAGAGGAGTCGTGGACAAGGAAAATCAACGAAAGAAAGAAAGAGAGAAAGTTGGAGATGGAGGGACAAGTGACAAGTAGGCGATTGAGGCTGAGTCTACCGCAGCCGTACTTCTCAGGCACCAGCATTCTGTTGGTGGCCTGAGGCTGCCGTCCCCGCCGCCAAGGAATGTGCCTTATCGATAAGCCCGTGTGCGGCTTATCTTATCGTCGTGATTAATAGCCCTAACAGCCTTAATAGCCCTTACGTTCGTTGAGGGGCATTGGGACAGTCTCACGGTAGATTGCTGGTTAGAAGAATTAGCACCGAGGGACTTAATCTATGCGGTCGAGGCTGTGACGAATACCCCAATTGTGGCCGGCCAGATTCAAGCGAGTTTACCCGGACAGTGGTTGATCTGTGGTGGAGGAGGACTTGGCCGGAGCACAGGCGGCGCTTTAGGAATAAAACTTGCAAGCGATGCACTGCAACGAGATGGGCCGAAAAAAATGGCCATACAGATTGTCGGTGATGGAACATTTATGTTCAGTATTCCCGGAAGTAGCTTTTGGATTTCCCACCTATTGAGTATAAGATACCAATCCTGACTGTTGCGCTTAACAACCGAGGTGAGCTCCGGCTGCTATTCCCATTTCTAGGTCCTAGTATACAACTCCCGCCAGGCTGGAATGCACCCCGCGTGTCAATTGAGCTGGTACATTCAGGCGGCCTTGGGTCGAAGGTCAGTAACGATGAGCTCAATATTGCCTTCTCGCCTGCAGCGGACTATTCTGGAATTGCAAGAGCGGCTTCGAATCACACTATCTTTGCGGCCAAGGTATCAGAAGCTTCAAAGCTAAAAGATGTGCTCCGAGAGGCGATCAGACAAGTTCAAAATGGAACGACTGCTGTCGTAGACGCAGATGTCCAGAAACCGTCTTCTCGGTAAAGAAGCGGTAAAAATATGGATATGAGAAAATAATAGTATAGACTTAGATGACACGTCACTGGAGGTTTACCATAGGGTTATTTCGCACTTGCATTATTTAATAGACAACTCTCACCTCACGCATTCTTCGATGAATAACATCGAGTATTCTCCTTTTCGTACTATATCAGTTGTCACATGCTTGTTGGAGATACATTGAGTATCCACCGAATATGACTCGTATTGGATTGCAGCCGTTGCTCCCGTAGGTGACGGAACGCTTCGCCAACTCCGCGGAAGAAGTACAAGGACATCTGTGACTCTACTGGAAATCCAGACGCACATGCCTTCTACTGCAAAGTCGGTATACTCGGTACGGAGAAGTAAACCCTTCTTCGGCATTTGGCACGGCATTTGACAACACCGGATCACCGGCATCACCGGCATCCAGCAGTTCCTGCATCCATGCTTGATACATTTGGAACCTAGTTATAACGGACAGTAGGCGTTCCAAAACTGGATTTGATATCCAGAGGGTTTCATAAGGGGGTGGAAAGCACTCTGATGCAACAATCTGTCTGATCAATAACGATTTGAAGGACTCTCCATACTTGTATGAACAATATCTGACTCGAAATCAATATGCATAGTGATAAAGGACCTTTTGTTCGTTATAGCCAGGTCCTACTTTAATATTTCTTCTCAGATTTGCGGGGATGACCCCAATCGCCACCCAGCTCGGGTCTAGATTCTATTGCGGCTTTGCGGAGTTTGCGGGGTAGCTCGTAGAATGATTGCTCCTTAAAAACACAACAGTCATCTAGCTCATGATCGAAGCTGAAGAATACACTCTCCCTTAGGTTTTGTGCCAGTGTGCAAGCAACCACACCCCCAGCACTATCTCGCACGAAAAGGTCTACCGGCGCTCTCCGAGAGTCCCGTCCTCGAAAAAGGGAGAAATATGCACGAGTAGCCTGGTAGGTCATAATACCTGTTCTGAAAATCTCTGTGCATCCATCCGTTGATCGTCTTTATAGCACATTATGCAAGATCCGGAAGGTCAAATGCAGTGGCAACAAACCCTGCAGTAGGTGTGAGGAACTCCAGATTAAATGTATCTACAACGAACCTCCTCACCCTGAGACCCAGTATGATCTACTATAATGAGGATTTGCAACATGATACCAGGACTGATCTAACATCTAGCACCATTAGCCGACAGTCAACCCAGCCTGACCTGGAGCCCTCGGTTTTGCGTGTCAATAAGACCTGCGACCAGATTCAGCAATCGATGGGCGGTTTTGTTGAGTTGCATCAAAATCGGCCACGTCTACAACGGAAAACTTCAAGAGCCAACGAAGATGTGCAGTCCAAAACGCGTATTCGAACAAACTTCAGGAACACCCTGGATCACACTCGACATCTCTTGAAGGTTGGGGGTTCAGCGTCCCAACCCGACTTTAACAATGCCAGCTATCCTTCTCTTGCCGGAGACAAAGCCAATTCCCCGGATGTCTTGATTACTTTATTCCACGCTGCGCGCCCGATTCTGCAACTTGGCTATGAAAAGTTTAACCAGCTTCACACTATTCTTTTTGCAAGAAGTTTACCCGCTCCATCCTTGCATCCGACTGCAATTGACGCAGGACATTGTCGACACAGTCTTTTCCCTTTTGGCCCGCGGCCCTTACAGCGCTACATACGACCTGCATATAATTGATGTGGAGATAATGAAAGCAGTTGTGGCAATTGCCTTGCTGGTCAAAGGTGACACTCAATCTGCATTAGCCTCCGACCTTGAAAGCCACCTGTTGTGGAGCGTAGATTCCTGCTATGATCAGGAGCACCCACAAATCGAAGATATCATCATGGCGACTCCGTTGGTGAGTTGCCCCCTTTTCGTCACATAGTCTACGAAACACATTTTGACTCGCCATTATCCAGTCTCTCTATTTAGGACTGAAGCATAGACCGATCAAAGCATGGCGAATGTCCGGAGTCGCGGCCAAATTATGTCTTGAACTCGGCATCCATCAAGAGCACTTCTTCGATGGTACTCGCATGCATCCGGATCAAGTCATCGACTGCAAGCGCTTATTTTCGTGTGTTTACGATGTGGAGAGGAGGTGTAGTTTTTATTTAGGGCTACCCTGGACACTTCACGATAGGGATACTCTAATTTGGGGGATATCAATACCAATATCTCAGCACCTGATTTATTGTATATGAATATGAACAACCTGTTTTGACTAGCACTCGGCAGGGCTAAGATAAAGCAGATTGATCTACCTTGCATAGTCACCTAGGTACGGTTCAATGTAACATCAAGTATCTTCCTTGCTAGTTATTTCATATCTCATAACCTCTCCTATAACCTAGGTACATATCATCTACCGCACCTCCCACGAAGCGCTAGAAAGAAACTGCGGCAAACCCGCCAATCCCTCAATACTATCCATTATCGAGCTCGTCTCCGGCGAATCCTCCAAATGAAGCCACATACCATAATCCGGACTCGGCTCATCATCAACAGGACCTTCTGGCGAAGACAAATTCAGAGATGAATTGGAACTCGTTATAGTCGACATAACGCCAAAATCTACCACTGAGCGGAGAATGTCTATATCAGTGGGTGAAAGGTCATTGGCAAAGGGGTAGCTTTTGAGAATTGTGCGGTATTTGCTGCTTTGGCAGAGGAAGTTTTGTAATCCGGTTGCCTTTTGCGGTCAGTCAGCCGGTATTCGAGAATGATTAGGAAAGGAGGGTAACGCACAAAAGATTCAGCAATCTTATAGTAAGGCGAAACTTCATCCAGATACTTTTTACACCGTTGAACACCATCCCGTGCCCTCGCCTGCGTTGAAAGATCCTCTGCATCCAGAAACAGGACCTGAATCGACCCTGCTACCATAACACAATAACAAAAGAACGCCGTAATACCGCAGTTCAGAGCCTTGGCCTGAACTAAAAGATCAGATAGCGCTAATGAATGCACAAAACATTCATGTCGACTACCCCTCAGCCAACTAGGCGGAATGTTGAAATGGCATTTTCGTAATTTCAATGCTAATAGGAACGGATGATTCAGCATGCAATTCGTCAGATGGAAGAACGCTCTTGCGAGGAGGAAATGGCCGACTTTTCTTTGGTCGATTTTGCCGTTGGTGAGAAAATCTCGTTGATGCGCGCCGGATCCGGAGAAGCGCCGTCGCATTTGGGAGGTGAAGAGAAATAGAGTTGATTGAATAGTTCCGTATTCTGATTTGTGGTCCCATGGAGGTAGAGCTTCGATTTCGTCTCGAAAGGCGTACTGCGTAGCACGACTTGCCGCCGAGGCCATTAGAACCGCTGACGAGAAATTTCCCAGGGGGTCACTCTGTGTCTCATTATATTTCAAGATTGCAGGTAGTGTCATGGTAGCGTCTAATCGGGAAGATGCTGCTGATGGATAGTCCAATGTCTCGGAAGGTAGTCGGACATGGCAGTCAGAGTCTATGATAGCCAATGGTCGCCCAGAAGAACAACAAATTATTCGTTCTAGTAGATATAAAGACCAGAAAAGATGCCGTCTTTCTTCTTGCTCGCTTTCAGGGATGTTTAGGCCTGTATCCCGCATCAAGTCCAAGTCTTGGCTAATTCGAATCGCCATTCCAACTTTGACCCAGGATGCTCGTTTTCGGCCGGCTGCATAATATCCTTATTAGTTTCGTCTGATTCTGGTAGCTGTTCATATTAGACAACTCACCTAACGTATCAATAATCGATAACAGCGCAATCGCCTGCACAACCGAAATATCCGGCTCATCCACCAACGCCAACCCAGAAGCCGATATAATATCCCACGACAAACAAGCATATTTATCAATGGCTTCTTCCTTGCAATCTCTCCAACAGGCTTTACTGGAATATCGAATCGAGGTCGCTAGTATAGCCAGCTGCAGATACATCGGAACCCGGTCCCAATGGAAACGGGACATGAATTTGTCTTCATCGAAGAAGGAGAATGGTTGGTTGTAGCAATGCAGAAAATAGGTTTTGCATGCTTCGAGGATGACTTCTTTTGATGGATAGGGTTCTTGGATTGCTTGATTGCTTGGTGGAATGTCGTTGGAGTTTTGTTTTGGGATTTGGAAAGGTGTTATTGTGTATCCATCATAGTCAATATGGGGTATTGGATTCTGTTAGACCAATTAGTTGCGTGTTTTGTATTCACATTGCTTCAATATTGGAAGGCAGGGTACTAACATCGATCTCCATGGCGTGCGAGCTCAATGTCGGAATGAGTAGCGCAGATAAGGAACATCCACCATAAATTGCGACAATTACTCAGCATCGAATAGTAATTTCCGAGGTACAGGCACACGCCTAATATGCAAGCAGTGACAAGATTGCTTGGGATATCCAGCTAATTGTTTCCACAACTATCACAGCATCGCAATGCGTCCTCTTTAAGTCCTAGCAACAACAAGAATTGCAAGAAAACTCCACACGTATCCCCCAGAGTCTAATCTCTCCGAGCTCTCCTGTGATCACAGATCAGCCAATCCGCCAACTTTATGCCAGGGTCAAACGGCTCAGAAGATGCGGGGGTTTGCCATAGCCTATCATAGCCTACGGGTGCGAATCAGGACTGGGCTTCTGGGGGCTGAGGCCCGCTTCTATCCGCGAGAAATACTAACTATATAGTATGCACTGGACGGAGTAGATACTGGGTTTGGCGTAGCTAGGTGTGCATATAGCAACTGTTTCTCTAATTAAGTAGTCTTATGGACCATCCTATTGTTCTCCGATGATAAAATAACGGGCATTGGGAGCTTTAATCATGCTGGCAGAGTCATTCTCGTTCCTGTTAGGGTTGAGGTTTTAGGGTTTAGGGTTACAAACAGCCAATCAACATTGAGCGATATCGGGTGGAGTGTTGCGGCCCAAAAAGGGAAAAGTGTGAAATTTTTCTGAATGAATCGCAAATCTTGCAACTTTGCAAAGTCGTTTCACTCGTTATACAACCGACTCTCTTTTTATATCACGATCTTTCTCTTCTCCTTGCACTCCTTCGGCAGGAGGGTTTATTCAGCAAAATGCCAGCCCTCCCCCCCGATGGCGACTACATAACAATCTCCCAACTCGTCGAACCCCCCACCGTACCCAGCTGGCGGTCTCACGACCCAGCCCGCAACGCCAAACGAACCGACCCTTTTGCGTTCGGACAACGCTTCCTCGAAGAAGGCGACGATGTCTTCTCCTACAACGCCTGGGACCACGTCGAAACCGACGACGACTACAAAGCATACGCCGAACTACAGTACGCAAAACAGCGCGAAAACCCCGCTTCAGACTGGCACAAGACGCTCTACAACTCCAACCCGGCGAAGTTCTGGGACCGGTTTTATAAGAATCATAATCAGAATTTCTTCAAGGATAGGAAGTGGTTGAGGCAGGAGTTTCCGGTGTTGGCTGAAGTCACGAAGCAGGGTGCGGGGCCGAAGGTGGTGTTGGAAGTTGGTGCGGGCGCGGGCAATACGGCGTTTCCGTTAATCAATAATAATGAGAATGAGGAGTTGAAGCTTTTTGCGTGCGATTATTCGAAGAATGCGGTCAAAGTGATGAGGGAGAGTGAGCATTATAATGAGAAATATATGCGCGCCGAGGTGTGGGATGTCACATCTGAAGAGGAAGAGGTTGAGGGAGAGATAAAGTCTGCCATGCCGCCTGGAGTGGAAGAAGGCTCAGTTGATGTCGTAATCCTCATCTTCATCATGTCTGCACTTGCCCCGAATCAATGGAATGCAGCTCTTCGGAATATACATCGAGTTCTCAAACCGGGTGGTCTTGTGTTGTTCCGCGATTATGGCCGTGGCGATCTTGCGCAAGTGCGATTCAAGAAGGAGCGCTATCTGGCAGAGAACTTTTATGTACGGGGGGATGGCACGAGGGTCTACTTCTTTGACGAGGAGGAATTGAGACAGATGTGGAGTAGTTGGACACCAGAGAAGGGATTGCCGATGGTGAATAATAAAGATGTCATCGAAAGCAACGATTTAGAGAGTAAGGAGGAACAACGTGCGGAAAATCACCCCAAGCAAACAGCAGAAGAGACAGGAGACAAGCAGTCAGAGCAGGAGCAGACAGAGGACTCTGAACGCGCCTTCGAGGTGCTCGATCTAGGCAAAGATCAGAGACTCTTGGTCAACCGCCAAAGAAAACTAAAAATGTATAGATGCTGGCTACAGGCTCGTTTCCGGAAACGGGTCCCTGGTGAGTCCAGTGCAGATCAGCAATCGGCGCCGACAGTTGAATCGGCCGCAGAGGGACTCGCGGCTACCACTTTATAGACTACCTTTGATGATTTATCCATGAATAGCATTGTTTTGGGGCGCTCATACTTCTAGTAGACCGTCAATCCTAATCCACATCTAAATGGCATTGATTTATCAGTCACTAAAATCCGGTTCTTCGCATCGAGTCGTCCATCTTCTTCATTATCCCCTCCTGCATCTGCACAGTTACAGATCACTTCGAATTCCACTGCATCATTCCATCCTTCCGTCTAGGCCAAGAGTGCCATCACGCAATCTGCGCCTGTAGGGCAATACGGGTACTCGCTCAGTTCGTTCAAGGCGGGTGTCCAATTGCATACCACAACCGACTCCGAAGTACTCTCCGAAAGCGCTTCTAATCATGAGACAATACATGCCATACGACCGCACCGACATCAAACGAAAAATCCATGCCCCCTCCATGGCAAGATGGCTGAGCGGTCTAAGGCGTATGTGACCCTAACCCTACCCCTTTATTGGAGGATTTTACCACTAGCACCAAAGAAGAGAAGGAGACTGTATGGGCAGGAAAAGCCTTGTAATATTCGTCTATCTATCTTCATCGCTGAGGTGCGATTCCTGTCCTATTTATATATGTGATTCTCATGCAAGCAACCGACTGTAATTCTTTCAATCTGTGTGTCGGATATTCATCAAATTCGGCCTGTATCAAGGCCTCAAATATGCTGCAAATAACGCATCAACGGCGTGTCAATTTGGTGCCAAATAACGTGTCAAATCTAGCGAATTTGTGTCAGATAGATTCGTGCGCTATATCCTTTTTCAGCGTAGTGGTAAAATATGGCCAACACCCTTTCTAACTCTTTTACTAACATCTCAACAGGCTAGCTTAAGGTACTATCATACATGATGAACATTCGCTAGTCCGAAAGGGCGTGGGTTCGCCACTCTTGTCAAGGCGAAACACTTTTCTTTTTGCAATTTTTTGCGTCTTTTTTGGGGGTATATTGGGTGGTTGCGTTATGGGGAGAGGTCCCGGTGTGCAGCGATGGGGACCATTCGCGCTAGTCCTAATCGATCCAAGCCCGATTCAGTTACAGCTGGGTTGTTTGTCTTTTTATCGTACTCAGGAAGTAGATTCCTCGTGAACGAATATCTCGGTATTTGAGGATGTCAATTGGAACAGTTTTTATGTACCATTCTACAGCACGCAGCTCGCTGTACGTACTTGCTGCAACGGGTTGTCGTGGGCTCTTAATGGTGGGTCCGCTGATTAGATTAGATTAGATTAGGGCTTTTGTGCCGCAGTTGCAAGTGCCCTTTGTCAAATACATACATTAGAGATCACTTGTATGCTAGCTACCCTTTCTCATGACATGCAATAGTCTGCAAGAATATTATGATATCTGACTTATTTGATTCTCGGAGGCTGCACGCGTCTTATAACCAGAATGCGTCAACGTTGACATGTATACGAAGCATTCTTTGTTTGTTACATCCAGGTTTTGTCGAGGTATTAGTGACATGATCCGGTGAACATACTGCCCAGTGCCTTTGCCTTGATCCGCTTGCGTCGTTCTTCAACAGGGAGAGAAAGCTGCGAATTCGAAGTTCAAGTGGAAGACTCATGAGACATCAACCGGGTCTAGGAAATTCATTAGTCGACACTATTTCGTGATAAGAAAAACATAGGGTCCTACCTTCTGCTTTGTGTCTGATTTGCTCGGCTTTGCTGCGTTTGATCCAGACTCTGCCTTTGAGGTCTTTGTTTTCTACCCAAATCCAATTATCAGATAAAGGCAGAAATATCTACTTGGGTTTAAGCTACCTTCTGTGGCGGTGGTATCTGCTCCTTTTCAGGCATCACAATCCCAGGCGACGCCTCCCTAACCTTGCTCTTCATAGGATTCTGTATAAAAGTAGTCCCCGAATCCTTGTGACGACAGTCCTCAGTCTTATGGCCCATCTTGAAGCAAACCGCACATTCCTTTCGGCAAGCTTTGGCTTTGTGTCCCATCTCGCCGCACACGTAGCATTTGACGTTGGGACAGTGTTTGCGCCAATGACCCCTCTGTTTGCAGCGGAAACAGAAGTTTTGGGGACAGTCGCGTGTGTAGTGGGTGTCGATTTCGTGACAGATTTTGCATGCCGATTCTGATTCGGGGATGGGCATTGTGGCTGGGTTGCTGAGTTGGATGCTTGAAAATGGATGGTGATAATGAGTACTGATGAAAACAGAGACTGACTCAAGATAGATGAAGATGTTGATGTTGATATGTAGAAGGAGAGAGAAGTATGCCCCGCCTGTAGAAGAATTGTCATACAGGTATAGGGCAAGACTGACAAACAATACCACAAACGACATTTTGGACGGCAACGCCCGTCAAAACATGGCGTTGCCTGATAAAGAGGTCATTACGGACACATAACTGATTTCCTAAAAAGATCTCGGTAATTATTTGCTAGTACTTAGCTGAAGGAAAGATTTCGAGAGAGACCGTGACATCTGGAGCGTTTCGATAACACTTTAAGATTGTGGCCATCTAGCTGATTGTAAGCAGCACTATCTCTGCTCGACGAGTATAAAAAATTGGTGCATAATACATGTAGCCCATCAACAAACGTCTCAAAGTATGTTGATACACGTACGGATGATGATATTCCTGTTAATTCCAACTACTAGTCCCGCCAAATATCCCCATATTCTCGTTCTGTTATATGATGATGTACCTGAGCATGTCGGGATGCAAGTATATGTCCCCGATTGAATAGCTTTCTTACAGCATCGGGGCGAGGTATACTATGTATTTTGTCTGCAAATGCACATGTCTTTAAGACGGGATTTAAGGGCCATTCAGCGTAGGTTTTGCAGGATACAACCTATTCTATGTTCTTGTATCTTTTATTCGTGCGGTTTTAACATTGAAGCTCAACTCACGCCAATAACCATCACGCGTCAGATCTACCGAGATATATATTTGCATGTTTCTATACTTCAAACGACTTAAATTCGTATACTCGTATAATCGTAGGTATATTGCATGTCTTTAATCTCTTTTGAACCAACCGTGTAAAAGCCTATTCCCCAACATCCCTCCTCGGCTCCCCCTTCCTCCAGGGCTACCCTCCAACACACCAGCATAGATCTAAAGGACCTCGGGATAAGCCTATCTCCCTAGCGTATCCTCAAAATGCAACCCATAAGCCCAAGCTCAAACCCTAAAGGCTAAAGGCTACCAAAAAGCAGGCTGAATATTGACTCGTCGAAAGCTCCACTCTTCAACACAAAGTGGGACGACTAATCTATTCCTCGGGGGCCATTTCAACGTATCTAGCCATCTACACACCAAAAACCAACTTTCACTGACTCGTGCTAGGGCTTTTAGTCCTGAAAAATTTTTGCATAGTCATGAAATCATACCTTTTGACGGTTGGAAAGGCGCCATGTACCGAATTAAGCTTTTTCTTCACGAACAGTCGGCTGGAGGGACTAGATTATTACTCGTTTTGGTTGCGAATAGTACGTACTACGTAGTGGGCTGCTTCACGTAAATAGTGTGTGCCACGTGCTCTCTGAAAACTGCTTTTCCTAAGTATATAAACCCATTGATTATCCTGCATTTGGATGTGGAGGGGTTTAGGAACAGATTCTATCTTGATTGTAGGATCCGAGGTGCCTCGACACAATATATCAATATTGCCACAGGCAGTACTTAACATTCGACTGAAAATCAGTTGAAGATATATAACTTTCTCTCATACATGCCAACCATGTTGAACACAAAAGACCCAGCACCCATATTCAAATCCTATCAGCCCGCCATGTTGGGGAATATCCTGTGGCACGAACTTGAACTGTGCTATGGCTTCGTGCGACGAGATCTCGGAACCGGTCTCTTGCCCGTCCCAGGATTCACTTTGGCATCCTTACTATACCGGAAGGCATCAGCTGAAGAGATCTATAGCGTGATACCACGTACGTGAATCTGCTTCATCACCCTCTTTCCCATATAGCGTATGCTAAAACTAGAGGCAACGGGATAGACGCCTTCCTCTACGGCTTCCTCTACCTCTACACCTTCGTAGTCGCAAACCAAATCGACGGCGTCAACGAAGACAAAGTCAACAAACCCGACCGCCCCATCGCCAGCGGTGCCACAACCCTTCGCGCAGCAAAAATTCGCTGGACAATACTTACCATTTTGTACCTAGGGCACAGCTTTTATTTAGGGGTCGAGAAACCGACATTGTTATGGATCGCGACAACTATCGCGCACAACTTTTTGGGGTTCGCGAACTTCGGACCCACGAAGGATGGGTGTATGGGTGCGGGATGTATTGCGCAGTTGACGGCTGCATGGGCGATTGGTGGTTCCTCACCAGAAATGGGGTGGGATTGGATTAAGTATATTACGTTGTATATGCTCTGGCCGATCCCGTTGCAGGATTTGAGGGATGTGCCTGGTGATAAGGCTGTGGGGAGGTTGACGACGCCGATTTTAATGGGGGATACGATTTGTAAGTCATACACCCAGTCGAGTCTTTATGAAAATGTTCTAATAGTGAGTGAAAAGCGCGAATCTATATTTCTGCCGGGATTTGCGTGTCGCAGGTAGGTTTTCTCCCCATATACGTATTGACGGATGGTAGACTAACGACAGGAAAGTACCTTCTCGTGAGATACCGCATCTTAGAGTACAGATACGACATCTCGACCATAATCCTCAGTTCGTTGCTGGCCGTAATGAGTTTGGCCGTTGTAGTACGACTGTTTGCCTGGCGGACTGTGACTGCTGATCGTTATTCGTACTGGTTGTATACCGTTATATACGTGTTTCAGCCCATCTCGGCTTGTATAGTGTTTGCTTGAACGATGTCGACGCTGTATCTGACTGAATGGAGTATGGGCAAGGATTGGCCGAGTCATATATCAACTCTCGATTTTTAACGAGACAACAGGATGCAAAGGATAAAAGTGGAGGTATATTATAAAAGGGGCAACCCCGAGAATCCCTGGAGTACAAAGTCACGTACACTTCCGTATAGATGAATTTCTATGGCTCTAATTAATTTGTATATTTTAACAGGTATATTTATAGAGGTAATATTCAAAGAGACAATCCGAGCGGCCAATTATCATGTTATTGTGAAGAAACGATAACTGTAATCCCACTATGAGTCACTAGGTGTAGAGGCGACAATCACCAATCGCTAGTGTATGCAAGCTTGAAAGACCACACGTATTGATCGCCGTTCAAGATCTCGTCTGTAAGGGTCAGATTGTACTGGCCGTTGGAGTGTGTTACTGGAACAACAGTGCCATTCTGACTACCACCCAGTACTGTGACAGTATCACCAGGTAGCCAAGGAATAGGGTCAGAAATGGATAAAGTAAGAGGCGGAACATCAATATAATGGATGTAGAAGGCGTCTGCCGTTGTTGTATAGCGTATAGAACCAGTTCCAGGGGTAACACTCCAAGTTCTTGTGTTATAGATGCCGTCACCATGAGTTTCCAGCCATGACCCTGCATTGCGAAGACCGCTTTGCATGATTTCTGGAATAGACCCATTGTGCATTGGGCCAATATCTAGCAGAAAATTGCCATTCTTACTAACAATGTCCACTAAAGATTGGATTATATCTTCACCGGTCAGATATGCATCAAGAGGTGTTTGATAGTTGAATCCAAAGGAAAACGGATCCATTCCTCGATTAGACTCCCATTTGAACGAAACTGTGCCAGAATTTGTTGTGTATCTGAGTGTCAAATGTTAGCCTTTTTCCTCCCCCAAATTACTGAGAACTCACTCCGGTGTATCGAAGTCCCCTGGTATTCCACAACGATTGTTGAATGTTACCTGTCGCCCTTGATCGCGCGCCCAATTCAGCCACTCGGAAGCAAAGATGGTACTATTATTAGCACCTCCAATATCACACCACATCAATTCCGTTTCATATTGATAGGCAAGCTGTTGCATCTGTGGAAGTTGTATATCTGTGACGAAATCATTTACAGGCACGTATCCTGTATATGGTATTGTCTTATTTGTGTACGGGTTGACTGGAGGGCCTCCCGGGAATCCTCCGCCCCATGTGATGGCATATTCCGCATATGCAGGATTGTACCACTCTGGCAGACTGAAATAGGTGCCTGGGTTTGTTAGTCCCTACTCGCCGTATAAAGAGGAGATAATTTTCATATTAAAAAAATTTACCTCGGCGAATTTCGGGGTAGTATTGCTTGGCTGTAGCAAGAAGCTCCCCAATAAAGTCCCTTTGAGGCCCGTAGTGAATGGAAGAACGCATGCTGATGTTTGTAGGAAAATCGAAGAGAGCAAACCCATCATGATGTTCTAAATAGGCTTTTAGAGTCAATTCAGAACCATCTGCATTTTCATTACTCACTGGTGACAGGCACGAAGTAGTGTGCGCCAGATGCTGCGATCAGATCCATCCACTCCTTTGGATCCCACGCGACATCGGTGAAGTTGCTCATGAAGTCATCGTAGTTGAAATTCTCTCCGTAGGTCTCCAGATGATATTGATAAGTTTTAGTCTTGTAATTCGGGTCATGCTGTCGCATCCAATACCTGTGCCAGAGGGAAGGAGGATCAGTAACAAGTTGAGGAGGGAATTGGGAAGAAGGGTTTACCATTCCGCATAGTCTTCATTTGGAGAAACGCTTCCGTAGGCTGGCGCCGCATAAAGACCCCAGTGTATAAATATACCAAATTTAACATCATTGAACCAATCTGGATTCCAATGGTTGCTCAAACTCGACGTTGAGGCTTCATAATCTCCGAATCCACAATTCCCTGTAGAGGTGGCTGTAGCGGTCACGCTACTTCCGTATGCCTGACCGTACGTGGCGGTAACATTCACAGTACATGGGGTTCCTGCTGCGATTCCTTCTTTGTTCTTAACTCCAATTTGCACAACAGCGCTTTGATATGGTGCAAGCCGAGTCAGAGACCCTGAAGAGACCAGATCAACGAAATCGGAATCGGCAGAGACCACTAAAGTGTCGGCAGAGGTCAGATAATTCTGGGGGTTATTGTTCGTTATAACCATCTCAATGATCTGCACAAAATCTGAACCCTCAATCCATTTCGAAGTAAGGACTGGATTTTCAATCTCCAGCGTAGGTGGATATCGGTCTAGAAATCTCAGCTAAAGGAGTCACTCAAAGACTCAAACCAACCACACTCACTGGATCGCTCTTGAAGATCAAATTCACTGGTTGCGGCAGCATTAGTGAAGACTGCAGCTTCAAGCAACCAAATCATATACCACATCTTTCTTACTGCCATCGCGTGATGAGACACTACATTGTGATGTGATTGCATGTAGGGGAGCGTACAAGGCTATATATACTGTGTGCCAATATTTTTTTGAGCCTGGCTAGTTCTGCATGAGTTATAATCCAGAAACTAGACTCATCAGATTAGTGGACATCCGGATAATTTTCGGAATGATTAATGTTTATTACTGTTACCCATTCGAGAAAGCTGAGCTCTATTTAGTTGAAATATACAGTAATATGCGGGATTTTCTGTGGATCAATGCAAAAATAGCCGACTTCCATGGGAAAAAAAATATCAATTATCCCATGAGGGATTAATTGTGTTTAGAGCGTGATACACACGCTTTGGAAAAAATTCTTTTCATGAAGAATGCGGGGATTAGAGATAGTAGTCTGGGGTTGATCTGCAACCCTGATCCACTTTCTTGGTCACGTATAATCCGAGTGGAGTATATTATACATGGAGTTGTCCGGAAAAAAAGGGTAATTCAATTTCATCCGCCAAATATTTGGCATTTCTCTGGAATTTCGGCTTTTTCGCGCTGCTTGCAGTGGAGTGCTCATAGACATGCTGTAGAAATGGAACACATCGATCATCACATGCTGACTCAAGATGCACATTGTCCTGCAGCCAATGGACGAAGTGCCCCCAAGATCTTGGATAAACCCAACACCAGGGTTTCTGGGTTGGGCCGGGGGGAAGAAAAATGCACCCGAAGGTCCCGAACCTCTCTAAGTCTAAATTGTTTAATAATGACGAAGGGGAGGCTATGCTATATGAGTATTAAACACGGTATAAAATACGAAAGGCATACATTCCATTTTAATTAGGAGACGTCCATGCTGGTCGGACTGACTTAGGGCTGCAGTCTGCATGTGACAGGCCACGGAAATTTCCTATTGGGGCAACCACACTTTATCCCTGCATACACGCAGGGGTCTGCATGCGTAATCGAGTCGACAGCACAGAACCTAGTTTATACGTACTAATGCCGGTAGAAAATGTAGTCATTGGATCATGTATTATGAAAGTAGTTTCCAATATCGTTGTCCTTTCGATGGATCTAGATAGGCATATTCGCTGCTTTGTACATGTCCTGTATGTTGCTCCACGTATACGTGGTTCGGCGCTCTCCACACTGAAACGATTCCTCAACAATTTCCCACCTTGACGAATCGTCTTCTCCCAAGAGAGAAGAGAAGATGTTGTTCTCACGCTTCCTTCTGCCAATAACCTTCCCACCAGGCTGTAGGCCATCTTCCATTATTATCCGAACGTCGTGGAACCGGCGCCATTCAGGAAGGACATGTTCTTGAACTGAGGACGTGGAAATTAAATGTGCATCGTTGTACAATGCAAAGAAATCACCCTCTTCCAACCGAATTACCGTCTCAGCCGCAGCCGCAACAGCAATACCATCCCAAACCACCTCGCGATGGGGCGCAACCCTCAACGCTTGAACGGCCCTTCTCCTTATAGATGGCACACGACATTTCAGCGCAGTATAATACAGGACAGGTACTGGACCCATATCAGCAGAGAAATTCAGGGGTCCAACATGACATTTGGTGTCTGCCGGAACAAAGGTTCCCGGAAAGCCGCGCATCATGACCATATCGGCCCCTGTGGCGAGTATTTCTTCGAAAAGATAAGTATAATTGTCAAATGCCATTTCGCTCCAGGGCTCGTTCGGGGAGGGACATGTGCGAAGCATGATTTCGACTTTGATGGACCAGATATGCAGGAGATGAACGGCTATGTACGCGTAGACTGTACTATTTTGTCGAATCTTTTGCGCAAGGTTTTCGTATGGACGCTTCCACTGAGTCAATATTTCTAGCAATTGCTCTCTGGTTTCTGTGAGATGATTCTCGGATCCAGCTAATGAAAAAGAGGGTGCGTCGTCACCCATGGACTTGTTGATTAAATGAAGTGTTTTGTTCAGCAAGACCTCCAAGTATTGGCGGCATTCCTGCAGCGAGTCGAACACATCAGGGATTGTGCCAATCGAATACGTTCTTGTTTCAGTCAAATGCACGTATCGTGACGGATATCCGAACAAAACACATTGCGTATTCAGTCTTGCCAGGATTTCAAGTAAATGATCGTCCACCGTCTTCGGATCGGTCACACGGAAGATTGCTTTCCGAGGTTTTCGTAGCGAAATATCAGAGCTTTGTCTTTTTCGTTGCAGAGTCCTCAAAACATTGATTCCATGGTCAATATGCACATTGGCCCGCGTATAGGAACCCCTCATCAACTCAATGCAAATAAACAAAATACAAGTAATCAACGCGATTTGCACAGACTCATGGCTATCATCTTCAAAATACGACTGTAATCGAGTGATAGACTTATTGTACTGCTGCAGAGCGAACCGATCCCATTTCTTAATCTCGGAATCATAATCGATGAAAGGATTATCCGGCCCCTTACGCATGCAACTGGTATACTCCTGGCTGCGCTGAGTAGATGCCAGTGCAATCACGGCATGGAAGACTGCTGGCGCTGAAGATGATAGTTGTGGAACTGTTTGTTCCCAGAAACTCGCATCGAAAAATCCGGGCAGTTTGACGAGACATCGAAGGCGGAAAAAGTCAAGACATACCAACTCGTCGGCATCAACTCTGCGATCAAGAAGGTTAAACATCTTGTAGTTGCTGTCTAGAAGGGGAGATGTGCATTCATATTCAATTGTGTTTCTAGGAGGGGTTGTAGAAACGATGTTAACGCTACGGGTGGTCTGCGGCTGACGGAATCCGTGTGATGTGCCAGCACTGGCACTTGTGCTCCAAATACCATATCCATCGCATGTGCGGCCTGTCGAAGTACATCGCCCGCAGGCGGGTCGTGTCTCGTCGCATTTGACCCTTCGAACCCTGTATACGCCGTAGTAAGCAATCACTTCCCGGTAGTTATCGAAAGTACAAAGACTCACTTGCACGTCCTGCAACCAGATTTGACGTGCTTTGTGCCTCGCCGTTGTAACTTCTGGCCAGTCCGGAACTGACTTTCCATAGGAGACTTCATTGTCGCTACCGCCTTGAGTCTTTCGCGGGTTTATATGTTTTCTCGCGGCCGATCGCCTGGACAAAATGGTTCAGCGTCACATTTCTTCTTTACCTCGGGGAGTAAAGTATAGCTTACTCCTTCCGGGGAAACCATGAAGCATTTATACGAGCTAGACAGACTAGCTGATGGATTCCAATTTTGGAAAGACGTTGCGACTACCTGTGGGGCTGATCTTGGCGATCAGCGGCTCTTGATTGGTTTGTTCGTAAACTATGTCCTATGATTGGACAAGATAATAAACTTTGTCCCTACATCATGCTGACACGCGTCGGTTACCGTATACGATACGCCACTTGCCAAATCCTCATATAAATCTGTATTACCATCGTATTGCAAATACCTCGTGCACTCATAGGCTTACGACCACCACCCTCATTTGGGGATTTGCCATAGAAAAAATTTTGGCTTTGACTATCATATGTGATTTTCTATGTCGTTGTGGAAATTACTGGCAATGCCGCACAGCTCATTTGCGCAATGATAACACAGCATTGGAGAAAGCCCAGTCGAGATCTAACAGTTCTCATCTATTCAATGGTATCGCTGTCAGCTATATCCCGATGAACAACCGCAAAACTTCTATTAGCCGGACATAGTGTGCTATAAGCTCATATAAAGCGCAAAACTTGACATCGCCATGGCCAGGAGTCGTCTCATATTACAATTTTCAATTTCTCTAAAGAGCATTCACTCCCCGCAGCAACATCATGATCCGAAATTCGGAATTGCCTTTTTCAGCATGTCATGTTATCTAAGCCAGTCATATTGCTTACTGTGTGTGCCGGAGTTCCGGAGGTTGACTCTGTTGACGCTAGCAACTGAATACTACTGTAGCTAGTCATTCTGTTGACTACGGCAGCGCACTGGGAATATTCCAAGATTCACTTAAGCTAATCATGACTAGCTCTTTTCTCCTTCCTCTTTCGGAATCATTCCTTGAAATACAAACATGTAAATACTGACGTACTAACAGGGTTTACTCCGTACTGGTCCTCCAAGGAAACCACCGACCTCACTTTACAAACTCGAATAGTAATATACAAAAGTGAAATTCAGAGTCAGTGGCTTATGCTAAGTCTGCTAAGCTTTTGCCAAGTTGGAAATCCGATGCGAAATGAGGCTCTCACATGCTTCGATACATATCTGTAATTGGCCAATTACAATATTTCTCATTCTTGTCAAGCCTTTGTGGGTTCTTGCATTTACGGACTCCACAGATAATTAAATGTCACGGGGCAGACTCAGCCGAGTCCGTCATAAGATGAAGGACAAGGCACGTGGGCGTGGATGTTGGAAAGAGCTATGGAGTATCATTCTAATCGCCGGACACGCTTGTTGGCAACTTGCAAGAATCCACAGGATGATATTAATGAATAGTCCAGTTCGATAAGGGCAGGGGGGTCGGGGAAAGAATTACGGAAGAGATAACCAAGTATATAAGTCTATGTCTTTCTGTCCCTAGTCGTCTCTTTTCTTTTTTTTTTTCCTCTTGTTTCGTATCAGCAAGATAATCGGCGTCGCCTTTATGCAAAGCGAGATCCAAGAAAATTCTCTTCGGATCCATCTGCTTGACCATAATGAGGCTATCCAACACCCTTCTGCTGTCAGGGCTGTCCATGGCCGCAGCTTTCCCATTGCAGCAACGGGAAGTTGTTGGCAAGCCATTGGGAAAGTGGTTTGACCGTAAGGCCAACAATGCATCTGCCAGCATGAAGATTGACTGATACGTTATGATCCATTCCATCAGGCTTTGTTGTCATCGTTCTCGAGAACACGAACAAGGACGTTACCATGGGGAACCCTTACTTTCTCAACTTGACGCACTATGGTATGGTGCTGGGTGGCTACCACGGTTGGTAGTATCCAGTATCGCATTTTTTTTGTATCAGACTGTGCTGATGAGCAATGCTCAACTCTTAGGAACTACCCATCCTTCTCAGGTAAGATCTCGAGCTGCTTGTGCCGAGACTACAAAATGGCGACCAACGTGCAAGAAAACTGACCAAGCAAAAAGCCCAACTACATTACCATGATATCGAACACCGATGCCGCGGGCGTCTACACTGATGCGGACCACAACACCACCGAAATGAGCATCATTGACCTCTTCGAGCCCGCGGGTATGTTCTCCGGGTCCTAGGATCACGCATCACACGGCTAATCTCTGAACGCAGGTATCACATGGAAGGCATACCAGGAGGGATACTACCCTCTTGCCGACGGTGGCTGCAACCCAATCTCGGAGAACAAGACCACTCTCTACGTCCGGTGAGCGACTCCGCCCCTTAAACCCAGTCGAATCATCTATCATAGGACCGGAACACTGACATCGTACGCCATTCAGCAAGCACAACCCATTCATGTCCTTCGACAATATCCGCAACAACACTGCTCGCTGCAAGAACATTGTCAATGCAGAGGAAAACTTTGCAAAGGACGTCGCTCTCGGCACCGGTGCTCCCAACTACATGTTCTACACACCCAATCTCCTCAACGACGCCCACGATAGCAACATCTCTTACGCCGCCGTGAACACTCAGAAGGTTGTTGATACCATGTTGAACAATGCCGAGTTTATGAAGAACACGTTGATTCTTATCACTTTTGATGAGAACAGTAAGCTTTCTACATGCAGTGAAAGATGAGAAAGAACGACTAATTTTTTGTCAGACATCTACACCAACGACAACTACGGTGACCCCAACTCAATCTACACTTTGGCTCTCGGTAATGACACCATCAAGTGCTACGACTGTGTTGATATGAACTACTACAACCGTAAGTTTGCAACAATCTTTCTACCAAGAACTGGTTTGACGAAGAAAGTAGACTTCTCTCAAGTGGTCACTCTCGAGCGCAACTGGAACCTCAGCACTATCCCTCAACCAGATGGTAGTGGCGAAGGTTGGGACCAGTGGTGGAGACCTTTTGGCTCACTCCGGGGCACCAACGATGACATTTGTGGCTTTGCGCCTTGTAGCGAGTACTACGATGGCAAGACACCTGCTCGCTCTGATAGCAATTGGAATGACCAAGGTCTTTATTAGGGTTAAGTTTTGAGTTAAGAATTGCTACGATGGACATCGGTGAAGACAACATAATGGGAAGTAGGGAATGGATCGGGATGTCTTCTGTATATCAATTGATGACATGACTTGCATGATGGACTTGATTGGTATGAAGCTTACTCATAGGATAGGCATGTATATAGGGGCAATAATATATTGATTTCTACTACATATATGGTGACACACCGATTGAAAACTAAGGGTTAAAATATCAAAAACAACTTCTTTTCAGAAGTAAAAAGTCAACCCAAAAAATCACAAAACGTCCTTGCCCCATCATTCATTCACTCCTTCAATTTCAGAGACATCGAGTAGAAACACCAACCTGTGCTCAGGGGTGGTTTCCAGATACCGGATGGTCATCAGTGGGTACCGCAACTCCTCTGTCTCTGTAGTTGGTTTCATCATCTTCTTCCTCTTCATCAGTAGAAACAACATCTTCTTTTGAAGCATTCTTCCTGTCACCAGCAACATTTGTTCCAAAATTAGTGTAATTCAAAACTTCCCAACACACGCCCACGTGACCCTCGGCAAACTTGATGTCATCTCGATTATAATCTTGGCCGTTTAGCCACGAGGTCAAGATGAACTCGGTTTGCTTATTTATACTGTTGTATTGTTCCCCATAGATCTTGTTCATCTTGGTAAAGATGAGATCCGCCCTCTTGTTAAGGGTATCAATCACCTCCCTAGGCGCCCTGGCGATCTCTTTCCCCAAATCCCTTGGACAGATGTTGTACGCTTTCCGGAATCCCTTGGAGACTCTGTGACGTTTATAGCGATCTTTCTCATTTATGCGAAGATACTCGACCGCCCTGATGTCGGCCAATACGTCCGCGCTTCTGAGGAATTTGGCAGAAATCCTGTTGTCGTCACCTTCCGCCGTCTCGTCGGGTCTGAGGCCGAGTCGTTCGAGTGCGTAGATGCGATGTTCCAGTAACCAATCGTCAAACCCCTTGTATTCGTCCTCTGGAACGGGGTCGAAGCCCTGGACGAAATTTTCCATTTCCGTCTGGACGATTTTCCAGAAGGTTTCGTGCCAGCCGTCTTCCATTTTGCTGCTTGCTGATTGGAGTCTAGCATTCATTTTGTCGGTTTCTGTACTGGCATACACTTTGGGAGTTTCTGTACCCTTGTTTTTGCCAGTTTCCGTACGGGGCACACCATCCTTTTTGGTAGGTTTTGTACGGGGTAGATCAGACATTTCGGTAGTTGTACGGAGTGAACTTTGCTGAACAGTAGCCTGTTTATAAATCTGTCGAAAGGGCTGCTGGATCTCTGGATAAATTTCCTGGAACCATGGGGGAATTTTAGAGGCTTATATATACTCTAAGTTCCTGTCTCGGAGTGATACGTTCAACCTGAACTGGACCATCTTCTTTCTTGAATGCACACCGTCAACGAACTCATTGACAGAGCAGACTCTCTGACTATTTTAAAACATCTGTTCAACATCTTCTTACATGTTTCGAGTATGCTTCTTTGTAGTATTTCTGAGAATCGAGATTATGATTGTTAGACGTAAAAGACCTTTTTCTCTTCTATCTCTTTACTTGTCCCAAGCTTTGTGAAGAGACACGGGAGAGTCTCAGTTCCATATTGAAAAGAATGAACGTGAAGCCTTTGTATAGATCAAAAATAAATACGGAAAGCCCTAGTTCAGGCCTGAAATGTCAGGCAACAACAAGTGGACCCACTTTGGAGATGGCCGATTTTATGACAGCATCAAAATCCAAGTTGGATACCTTCAACAATCTACGACTTTACGTCCAATTGCTGCACCCTACCCCAAGTATATTTTCGGATGCAACTATAATACTCTCCTCGCTTGATTTTACCAGAGAGGCTCAAGCATATATACTGTGGAGTCCATATCTACCGAATCTGAATCTCAATTCAATTGAGTTCCCTCCGAGCCATGAGACCGATTTTGCGACCTCAGCCATTTCAAAGGCGTTTCGCGGTTCGGTGCGGAGACAACACACTCATATCGACCATAAACAATCCTTTAATACCATCAATCTCTTGTCGCTATGTTTCAACTTCGATAAAAACCTCACATCCTCGACAATCAACCCGCCTACTACCAAAACATATACATCCCGCTTGTCACAAACGATCATTCATCAACATCCCCAATATCTTCAACAATAACGACAACAATAACAAGAACTCCCCGCAAGCCACCCGCGCCCTCCGCGCATCCCGCACTTTACCTTTCCCCCCTTCCCCGCTCTACGACATCATCGCTTCAGTCGAATCATACTCCGATTTCTTACCTTTTCTCGGCGCATCGACCGTTACAGCGCGCGACACGAACACGGGCTATCCAACGCAGGCATTTCTGACAGTAGGCTACGGCCCCTTTACAGAAACCTTTACATCCCGAGTGACATGTGACCGCGACAATTGGACGGTCGAAGCTAGGAGTGGTGGTGGAGTAGGTGAGGACGGGGAACCGATACCGGGTGCAGATGAAGGGTTATTTAGTCATCTGAGTACGAAGTGGGAGCTTGTCCCGAGGCCCTCCGAGGGTGCTGGCGCAGAAACGGAGGTGAGGTTGGAGATTCGGTTCAGGTTTCAGAATGCCATGCATACGGCTATGATGTCTGCTGTTGAGGATAAGGTTGCTGGAGTGATGATTGAGGCTTTTGAGAGGAGGATTAAGGAGCAGATGACCTTGGGTCGATGATTCGGGCGAAACTGTATATATGTGACATGTAGAGTGTACTTATAGATGTATAGTAAGAATAGAACTGCAATTCTATATCAAGTACAAATTACATTTTGTCCCAGTACCCCAATGCTATATAATACATGGAAAAATCTGAAAAGGGTGAAACTCAACACTAATAAAACAGCTGACCAAAGCAGGCCGTCAATCTACAGAGTTCGTTTATTGAGCTTCGGGCCCGGGCCGTAGCCCTGTGCAGCCTTGTGTGCATCCTCCACCGCATTCCAGTCAACTCTATCCCACCATCTCTCGAGATATTCATCTTTGCCGCTGATACCGTGGTCCATCATCCACACGTGTTCCCACGTATTCACACAGAGCAATGGAGTAAGAGGTGCTCCTCCCGGAGCGAGGTCATGGGTCCCTTCGCCGGATGCGGAGAGTCCAAGGAAACTGAGATTTTGGCTTGATCGTCTGTCCGATGTGGTGGGAGCGGGTTCGTTGTTCATGTCCACGCCCTGTTGTCGCGCAAAGGCTTCTGGGTAAGGGGTGCCGGCGTTATAGGTAGACAAGATTCTGAGGAGACCGGTTTGCTTTTGAGCGACGAGCCAGACGAAGCCAGGGCCGAATTGAGCGCTGGCGGTGGCGAGGAAGTCTTGTTTTAGGGACTCGGGGGATGAGGCGCTGTCGCTCATGTCGGATTTTAGTTTCTCGGGGATTTTGACTTCGACGGGGGACTATACGGATATAATTGTTAGGGATTGGTCTTGACACGAAAGAAGAAGAAGCTCACAAGGCGGTGGAAGAAGAAGTGGTTGTTGTGAGCCATAGAGGCATAATTGAATAAATGGGCGGTTTCGCGCCTTTTGGCATATTTCTTGACCAGGGCGAGTGTGTCCAAATCGGCATCGGCGGTATCTATGCATCATGAGCCCGTGTGATCCTTGAGACTATCAATTGAATCTACCTTGTGTCATCAGGTTCAATTTCTCCACCAACAGCGATTGGTACTGTGTCCAGGCAAAGTCAAAAGCCTCCGGGGACATGAACTCGGAAATTCCATGTTCTTTAAAGATTCGCTCGTTCGCCAATTGGGGGACTCGATGGAGACTGCGGTACTGAAATCGAGGAAGGCTGGCCTGTATGATTATCGTGAGGGTTAGTAATATGTCCTCCTAGAGATCTTCCAATGGTTGCACCTCTCCGGAATCAGATGCTTGTTGATGTTCATCTTACCTTGACAATGGCCGACGACGCACGGAGACCGCTCTGCGGCCGTACTAATCTTTGCAACATGATTATATCTGACGAATGGCAAGACGGGGAAAGCTAGTCGCAAAGCACCTGCAACAAGCTCTTGTCAGACTTGTCTGTATAGCATAGAAGCTCTCCGTAAGTGAAGAAGTCGCGAATTCCGGAGAATTTCTGCCATCGTTACCTATTCCAGACTAGCGTGGGCGGGAGGTAGTCGGGCCAATGGGAGACCGAGATCGCGCTCCCGCAGGCCAAAGGGAAAACAGGCGGCGGTTAACCTCGAGCCTTCAACACCATACAAGGGACGCGACAACGCTGGACTGGAAGTCTACTGTTTCAGGTCTTGTGTTTCCACTGTATATTTAGAACATCGACAACCTGTAGGCCGGAGGAGTCATACTATTCTCAAACTTTTGTTTCTGTGGTAAACGCTACGCTTCCCCACTCGGTGCCTTCATCATGCCATTTCTGGGACATGGGCGCGTATACGCCAAAGGATGGATTTCTTCACGATGGATATGGGCGGCGACTCGTATGTTGGCTAGCACAAATAGGCCGAGTAGCCTAGCTCATGTATCATAATCTTCTCTCTTCTTCGATTTAGACAAACTCCTGGATCGCTCATTCTTTCCTTCACTATTGCATTATAGAGCTCTTTCGTTCCTTTGTGATATTTGCATAGCATTGTTTTAGGAGCAGGCTTGATATCATCGGATATTGCCTTAATTTGCAGATCATATATCTTATTCTCTCTCTTTTTCGGATTCCTTTCTTCAATCTGTTACATATCAACTGCTCTGACCTTTCGACTTGCACACAGACACCAAGCAAAGGAGCGTGTAGACAGTGGTCATGGTCAAATACATCTACACCATCTCTGCTGCAGCCCTGTTACAACTAGGCTGGTCCTCGTTGGCAGCTGCAGCATTTAGCAACTTGCCTCTGAATGACCTCTTCTTAAGAGACGGCTCTGCGACTTGTCCCACAAACTCCACCTCGTGCGGCAGCTCATATTCTGGAAACTTTTGCTGCTCGTCAGATACATCATGTCTTCGTTTGGATAGTGGGAGTAGTGTGCTTTGCTGTCCTACAGGAGAGGACTGCACATTCATCGAACCGATTACCTGCAATGTGCAGGCGATGAACACCACTGCCAATCCGACTGCTCCGATACAGTCGACGAAGCTGAGCGATGACTTGCCCACATGCGCGGACGGATGTTGTCCGTTTGGGTATACCTGTGCAAAGAATACCACCTGCGTCCTCGACACATCGACCTCGACAACTACAGCCTCCGGTTCCGTGTCGACAACTGCCACATCTGCGGGAACAACCAAACCAACTGCTACTGCCACATCCACAATCTCCATCAGCGACACCGCACCTAAAACGTCAACAACATCATCTGCAACGGGAACATCGACATCTACCTCAGGATTCTCATCAAACTCAACACAAACCGAAACATCGACCAAATGCCCTCAATTCCCAGCCACGGCCGTTGTTGCCGGATTCTTCCCCGGCGCGGTAGCCGGTGCCCTCGCGGCTGCGATAATTATGATGTGCAGACGTCGAGGCGACAAACAATCCCGCGAGAGCACACTTCAAAAGACCCATCGCTCATCCGGGGGTACCATAGTCGGAATCTCAGATCCCATCCCAGACGACGAGAACGGCTCTTTCCGTACGGACTTCCTCCTTCAACGAAAACTGAGCGGCCGATATCCACAGCCAGGCACAGTTGCGCGGTCCAAATCAATGATGCGTCGAACCGGTACGCGAGTGAAAAGCATCTTCATCGGAAGAAACAGTACCGCCGCCGCAAGTCCGCAATGGAATACCGCCACTCCACCTATGCCTCCCATGCCCGCTATGCCGGGTGTAGGCGAACGACCAGTTACGCCGCTCAATCAGACCGGTAACAGACTTGCTGTCGGACCGCGTCAACCGAGCACGGAGAGTATCAAGGTTTATTCTCCGCCGAATATGTTGGGGATCAGCAGCCTGAACCAGGATCGTAACACCACGTTCAGCGAGGTGATGGAAAAGGCGGGCTTTCAGAATGCCAGGGGTGAGCCATCATTTCGGGTGACTGAGACGCCTGTGCAGGGCAATAGCCCGCAGCGGAAGAAGTAGCTTCTGCCCACTCATTGTTTTTTCTTTTTTGTCGTATCTAATACCATGTATGTTATTGCATAGCATCTTAGCATTAATAATGTAACAATGTCAACTTTCAATGAGATGTGCTTTTGTTGGAACCTGGAAGGAGACTGAGAGTAAACAAAGCATTATGTAGAAGTGGGTCCAATCACGTGAAATGACATCTGGCTTTCCGAGATCTGGCCAATCAGCCTACAGTCTCCTCGACATTCAAGATCCAGCATCGTGAGTGTCGAAACCACGAACGAAACCCAATGCTTGGATAATCACCGAAAAAAGACTATAGAATGCTCCGATAATGGCCACAAACGCTGGAGGCCTCGCCGCCTCTGCCAAATCCATCCCAGCCGCCATCACAACAGAATCAGCCGTCATGGGTGCAAACCCCCCCGACAGCGCAGTGGTCAGCCATGCGCTTCCACCCGAGAAACCGGAAGCGATACGGACAAGAACAAAAGTTATACTTGCTTTCTGGGTGGTGATTATATTCTTTGGGCTGCCGATGTGGTGGAAGACGACTTCTGTTTATCGAGCATCGTTACCCCTGGATGAGATGATGAGTTGGGCGGAGGGAAAGGTTAGTTTTCGATGGAGAGGGGTCCTTGATAGGGAGTAGGCTGATATGTGGTTGGTGATGCAGGCGTGCAAGCCCGAGTTCCCGTTAGAAATCGTTCTGCGCACACCGTCAGTCTCAATGGCCGAGGCTCAAAGTCTCTTGCGAACGACACAACATGCGCTGGACGACTTGAACGAGTTTCCGGTGCACCACTTACGACTGAAGCTTGCGGATCATACAGAAACAAAAGAAAATAATAAACTTGATATCGATATTGAAACGGAGGACAAATCGAATGCGGCACTTGTCGTAAATCTCATTCCTTCGGAAAACGCAACTCCTACTTCACAGCTTCATTCTTATTCACCTCGGATGGATATATGGTATCCTCCTAGTCAGCTGCCGTCCGTTACATCTACAACATCCCCACTCATCACTTTCATTGCGGGCGAAATTCAAAAACTATTTAACGAGGAAAAAGCGACGATAGCATATATATTAGGCCAGAGCAATTCTGCATTGACGTCCTCATTTCCTGGCGCAGGTCAATTGGCGGAGCTCGTCAGCAAACGAGTCGGCAGATCACTGAAGTACGCCGAGACATATCATTTATCTTTTTCCCTTTTCACGCCAGGTTCGCAACCGTCGTCATGGGAAATTGAGGATGCGATTCAGGAATTCATGGTTCCGTTGCTAGACGCATTCTCGCCAATCAGCAATTTCTCGATTGACACCCAGGTCCAACTATATGCTTCCTTCTCCCCGACTTCTCCTCACCCGGAATATGACAAAGGATCGCAACAGTGGACGCTCAAGGAGGAAGATCTCAGCTCCTTTATCAACGCGGCAGAATGGCCGTTGAGTCCGAGTATAGGTAGTGGGCCAACGATCAACTTCGTTCTCTATGTCCCTGCCGCAACGCAGTCGCCACTAGTCGTCAAGGAGAGTCTTGCAACCAGCTGGATTGTGCCTCAATGGGGCGGCGTTGCTATCGTCAACCCCCCTGTCATCGCTGGCGACGCAATCAACCCACCACACCTGGCCAAAGAGTCCCTCAAACCCGCTCTCCTCACATTTTCACACCAATTACTGACTCTGCTCGGCACACCGGCAACACCGTCCTCTCTCCCCCTCCGCCTACAAACCTCAATCCGCACCCGGGCAGCCACGTTACTACTCTCTGCATCATCAACAATGGGCTCCCTAGCCCGCCTCACGCAATCCTTATCCTCAATCCCCATCCCTCTAAACGTCGCCTCCTCCGTCCACACCACCTTGACTCATTTATCATCAACATGCCAACTACTGCGCGAAGGCAAATTCGCGGCGGCGTTGGCAAGCGCACGAATAGCCGAAAAGGAAGCTGAGAAAAGTTTTTTTGAGAAGAGTATGGTGGGACAAATGTATTTTCCGGATGAGCACAAGATTGCGGTTTATTTGCCGTTATTAGGACCTATCGGGGTGCCGTTGGTGATGGCGTTGTTGAGGGAGGTGAAGAATTTGGTGGTGGATTTTAAGAGGAGAAGGAAGGCATCTAGTTGAATATCTAGTAATTAAATGATACCATATTTGTGCGTAATTGTATTAATACATTTTTGAAGTGATGGAACATGAACTCCGCTAGATGCTAGAAATAATGGTTAGGGTATCTACAAACAACGCCATGCAACTGCTGTACACATCCATCACATCTCGGTGAGAGGTGAGAATCAATACTCCTT
Source organism: Talaromyces sp. PL2406 (assembly GCA_023626215.1). Taxonomy (NCBI): domain Eukaryota; kingdom Fungi; phylum Ascomycota; class Eurotiomycetes; order Eurotiales; family Trichocomaceae; genus Talaromyces; species Talaromyces sp. PL2406. The sequence continues at coordinate 536,333 of JAMAGL010000012.1, read as the reverse complement.
TTCGAAAATCTTCTGAATCGGTTTCGCCGCCTACCATAATCATCAGTCTTGAGACCTTCCACAACAGAGATACAAAGGCAAAAGGACTCACGTCAATAAACCGCTCCAAATCGGCATCCAAATTCGCCAAATCATCCTTTCGTTTCTTGTTCTCTGCAATCAGAGCCTGTTTCCGTTTGAGTAGCTCCTGTCTTGCTTGTTCTAGTTTCTCGCGCTCATCGTGTTCATGTTTTATGCGCGCGATCATTAGTTCGTGTGCGTCTGATGAGGCGTGTTCTGGGAATAGGGCGAGGAATTCTTCTTCGGGGATGAGGGGGAGGGAGAGGTATTTATGACTGTGCCATTCACAGTTAGTATAAAGATCGATAGTAAGGGGTGAAGGAGGAGGGAAGGACGAACTCGTAAGATTCGCAGGCAGCAATTTCGCCCATTAAATGCTTCTGCTCATAGTACAAGTTTTGTAGCTGCAGATGTAGCCGGTCAATCTCTTGACGTGCTTCGGCGGTGACCTGTTTCGTCTCGCGGACGCGCAGAACAGCATCACGATTCAGTCCGCGCAATTGCGCAAGAAGCGAGTATAGAATCTTTTGTTGTTTGGAGATTGCGAGGATTGTTTCTTGGGACGGCGGGGTGCTGCTTGCTGCAGCTGTAGTGGTGGGATCGATTAAAGCCAAGAGTTTTTGGCATTCACTATGTGCGTTTGCGCTGATTTGGAGGACTGGGAGGAGAGAGGGATCGGTGACGATGTCGCGGACTGTCAGGGATGCTGTTTCCGCCATTTCTTCCGATGCTTTCCGATGAGCTTGAATGTTGACGCCCAATTGCCACGGATGACTATCTGATTAAAACAGCTTATCAAAGTTACCGAAATAGGTATTCAATGATCTGCGCAGAAAAAAGCCGAGGGATGGACGTGAAGGTCAATAACACTGGAATGTGGCAAAGTGTAGATAAGTTGGAATATTGAAGGCGGATAGGTTGAGACCAGACTCGTGGAGTTGGGATGTGCTCTGATAGGCCGAATTCAGCTGACTATTTGAGGTCCTGGATGTATGTGCTTTGACAGCTGCACAGCTTAGCATGAACTGAAAGTGCCACTGACAGCTCAGGATGGTAAATGATGGCTAGAGTGTGAAGCGGTGGTTGGCTCTGGTGAAGTGCAAGATTCATGTGATTTGCCTATCGGTTATCGTCCGCCAAGAGTCCGCTCGGCTTCCCTCTTTCTTCTCTTCAACCTCATCCGATACGAACTTTGATGCAACAACACCTTACTTACATAGTATTCTTTTCTTTTGGTCTTTCATAACAATATTCCTGCTATTCCACTGACAAGTCGGCAACAACAATGCAACACCCTGCCAACCTCGCATAGATTTCTCTCAACGATTGGCTTCGGACCCACGGACGGACGTCTTATCCAGTTAGTTTAGCCGTCGATTATTGAATACTTAGTGGCCAGCGATCCCTGTCACTCCGACTACCATTCGGGCTTGGGGGGCAGTTTTCTCCACCAGGAAGTGTTTAATCGCTCAACAATCCCCTCCGACGGGCAACTATGAAATAACAACTTTCGTTCTTCGTCCCGAAACAATCGGACTTTTTTTTGTTGAGACCCAGACAGTCACAATGGCGTGCAAGGCTCCCGCCGTCACAATTGGAGCCTTTGAAGGCGCCGTCTCGACATCTACTTGTAACACTCCGAACGAAGAAACACCCCTAATCCGCTCGAGGAGGCGACATTCCTTTCAGCATGCGAGGCGGTCGTCGTGCGATTACGACGCAGAAGCTGTTTTCTTAAGAGTGAGTCATGAATTCATTGTCTTTTATGACTACAGCATGTGACTAATTATGTAGGTGGAGGTCTTCCTCGTGGAACTAGAACGACGTCTACAATGGCTCGAAGAATACCGCAAATCGCACATGGAATCGATAGACGCTAGCATGCGAAGAGGATATGCAGCCCTAGAAGCCGTTCGAGACTCTTGCTGTGCGGCATCCGGCGAGTTAATGGGAGGCGGCAAGAAGCGAGCCAAAATCCTGGTCGAAACACTCGAAGAACGATACAACGAAGCTCTAGCGACGAAGGAGACTTTGAGCGAAAAAGCGTATGCTGGCATGCGACTTATGGAGTCATTTTTGAGCGATATCGAGGCCAGGTCTCAAATTGTCCGCGAGGCCGGAATAACGAGTGCCTTTGACGAAGGTTGGAAAGGCGTGGAGTCGGGATTGAATCATGCTCGGGAAGCTGTGACTGAGGTTGTGGATGAGGGTATGGAAAGCGTGCGACGAGCCAAGGAAGCATTACGCGAGAGTATAGATCGTGCTATCCTGCTGGCACAGGAGCGCCGCACAATCCACTACCACGACTTGCCGCATCCGTGGAGAGTCAATCCACATATTCTCCAGGGCTATCGGTTCACGGCATCCACCAAGGAATGTATAACGTCAGTGTTTTCGTTTTCGAACGAGTTGGTCAACATCTGGTCTCATTTAATCGGCCTATTTATCGTCCTATCCATCGCATTTTATTTTTACCCGCTCAACCCGAACTTCCCCCTCAGCACAAGAGCGGACATCATGATTGCCGCCGTCTTCTTCTTCGCGGCCTGCAAGTGCCTCGTCTGCAGCACAATCTGGCACACCATGAACGGCATCGCCAATCAGAAAGTCATGGAACGATTCGCCTGTGTCGACTATACGGGCATTTCATTCCTGGTTGCAGCATCGATCATGACAACTGAATACACCGCGTTTTATTGCGAACCAACCTCTCGCTGGATTTATATTTTTCTCACGTTTTCTCTCGGCGTCGGCGGTGTTATCTTGCCGTGGCACCCAACCTTCAACCGTCCCGACATGTCCTGGGCCCGTGTCGCATTCTATAGTATCATGGCCCTCACCGGATTCGCGCCCTTACTCCAACTAAGCTACGCGCGCGGCTTCGAATGGTGTCTTTACTTCTACGCCCCCGTCATGAAAAGCATTCTCGTCTACGGCCTCGGCGCTTGTATTTATGCCTCTCAAATCCCCGAACGCTGGTTTCCGGGCTTGTTTGACTATTGCGGCGCAAGCCATAATATCTGGCACATTGCCGTTCTGGGTGGTATACTGTTCCACTACTTCGCGATGCAGGAGTTGTTTGCCGACGCATTTTTGAGGGCGGAGGGGGAGTGTCCTAACTTGAATGCTTAGGTCTCGCTCCTGATAAGTATAACTATATATTTTTGGCTTTAGGGATTCTGGCGTATTATACATATACATATTATTCATTTGTTTTCTTTTATTTTGACATGTTGCGGCCTGGCAGCTCACAAAAGGGAACCTCGGGGTCGAGGTTATGTTGTTTCTTTGCATTTTATTATGGGTAATTAATTGGCGAGTTTATAGACGTACATACCTTACGAGTGCGATTAATGGAGATTGTTGTGGTGCAAAACACTACTTACTTCACATGTTACTTTTGCTTGAGAATCGAGTCGTTATATAAGTCATAATATAAGCTATGCTATGTATGCTCTGCTAGGTATTTACGTCAACAAACCCATATCCCTATCTATCTACCCACGATACCCCGGCGCAGTGTATAATAAATACATCTCATTTGACGTATTACCACTGCTGCTGCCGTCGCTACCGCTGTTGTTGGCGGTAGCAGTGGAAGTAGGGTTGATACCATCCATCTGCAACACATCACTCGTTCCCCCATTTACATTTGCTGCCGCAGTCGAATTCACATTCACGGGTAATTGCAACGTATCAGCCGTATTCCAATATGCCTCCTCCCATATCGTGGGATTGTTGTCTTCCATTTGGCCGTCCCAGGCATGCTATTTACCACATGTACAATTAGTAAAATCTTCTTTGCGTGAGGGAGGAAAGGAAAAGAGGGGAGTTGGGGGGGACGTACCCAGTCCAGATTCTGTGGGGTGTCGAGCATGGTTTCTATCACGTCTAGACCTGGTAGGGAGGATTGTAAATGGAGGTCGGGGTATGGTTGGGGGAAGATGTCGAGGTTTGCTGCTGCTGAGGCTGCTGGGATGGGTGGTTGTTGTTGAGTTGCGGAAGAGGACGTGGTGGTGGTTTGGTTGGAGATGTTGGATATAGGCGGCGTCGGGATTGTGGTTAGTGTATTGTTGGATGGGATGTAGTTTGTCATATATACATCTATACAATTAGCGAGATTACATGGGGCACAAGCTTAGATTAGGGACGTACCTTGATCAACAGCTCTAAATCCACGGTTCGAGGCGCTTTCTCCAGTCAATATATCATCCGGCGACCTCCCTGTCGGGATCAAAACATTTGCTTGTGTATTGTTACCAGCGCTATGACTACTTCTCCTTCTCGCCTCGTCATCAAGCTCCGCCTTCTTCAGCATGAGCGTCACAGCGGCAAACGCCTTTCGCGCCTCGAGGGAATGTTTCAGATTCTGCTTCCAAACTTCACGAGACTTCTGCAACGTATCAATCAACTTGTTCCTCTCACTCTCACTCCCAGCCGGAGAAATGACGTCCTGCTGCCCTGCATCAGCCGTATTGACGAGGTCATTATTCTTGAACAACTCAAGACAAATCACCATCGCAGCAAGCACAAAATCATTATTCTGCAACGATCTGAAGAACCAATTATTCTTCTCAAGTCGACCACCTACTTCCGACTCCTTGTACAAATCGTACTGGTGACGGAGAATCTCCTTTGCGGCACTAACACATACCGAGCGCGAGTAGCTTAGTCGCGGGTTGTAGCGAGCCTCGACGAGGAACTTTCTGTGCAACACAATGCGAGCCTTTTGGTATAGTATATCAAGGGTATACCGTTTCATAATCAGAGCGGCATTGTCGACAAAGGATTGATTCATGGGCCGCATGCGAAGAGCAGGCGTCATCAATTCATGCGCTTCTTCGAGTCCGCGGTCTAATTCGAGCACCTTCTCGTACGTCGACGGTTGACGGTTATATGCCAAATCGCAGATCCGCCCAAACATGTTCATAACACGATTCTTGGACCTCAGATAGGTGATGGATGTCAGGACGGTATCTGGCAATGCAGGCGGTAGTTCGATAGAATTCTCATCAATGTCTTCGTCGCGAATGTTTCGTGGGATCTCGGTGTCGCTTTGCCAGCTCTGGGCTTGTTTGGGTATACCCACTTGGAACGATGTCAGGGTATCGAGTTGAGAGAGAATGGCCCAGGTTCGTCGACGCATTTCTCCTTCCAGCGTAGATAGAGTGTCGTAGTGTTTGGCATCTCGGTGGTAGCCCATGCGCATAGCTAGTTTGATGGCAATACCAAGAATGATTGAAACGCTCATGGCTGAGTTGCCTCTCTTAGTATACTCGATTGTGGCATAAACGAGCAAGGCTTCCACCTTGTACTTTCCAACGGTAGTATAGTTTGAGTTGATCAAGCAGTAGCAGCAGCTTCTCTGGAATCGGTTGATTTCATCTGTTGGATCGCCTAGTGGGGAAGGCAGCGTTTCCATACTGCGCCGGAACATGCCCACAGCCATAGTCATGCAACCATATAGGAACGCGAGCCACGGCAGCGACACTTGCGAGGGGTCACTCCAAAATTGGTTATACTACTCTTGTCAGCCGGTTGCATACAAATTTTGAAACTGGACAAACCTCTCTATGGAAGGTCGGGAAGTGAATGATAGCTATAATAATCAGTGTCTCTTCAACCATTCAATGCCGAACTACTCACCAAGCGTGGGATCATCCGAGTTCAGAAACTTAGCAATCAATCTATCCACTATCTCTCGTGCAGGCAAATCTGCAAGTAACTCCTGCTTTGACGGTACTCGACCTCCATAGAACAGTAGCGTTGGACGATTCGCATCCTGCTCAACTTCGACGATTTCATCCTCGTAGTCGTCTCCAAGAAATCTGTCATCGCCAAAATCTTGATCGTCATCTTGTACATATTTCTTGACTTCTTTGAGCTGTTGACATATGCATGATTAGTCTTGGCTCAAGAACTTGCGGGGATAGACATACATCATCAAGAATAGCCTGCCAATTCGACGCATCCACATACGTCGTCCCATTATTCAACAGCTTCCCCGGATCAACATCCACCGACGTACTCTGTTCCGCCGTACCATTCCTCTCTGGCGACAGCTCCGCCGAATTATTCACATTAATACCCGGTGAAGTCGAAGCAGAACTGCCCCTCGCAACGCCGCCACTGTGACTACTCTCACCACTACGGCCACTACCACTACCTCTTTCATCTCCCTGTTTCTTTTGCTGCGCAAATGACAGGATCAGATTCTCCAGATGCTGGATGCGGTTCTGGATATGTGATGGGTTTGTCCCCGCAGCGTGGTTTACGCGTCCACGGGGGCCGTGGCCTACATATGTGCAGGAAGCTGCATCGCCGCGCCGTGTGCAACGGTCGCAGGGATGGGTGCGATCACATTTTAGTCTATATTCTGATTAGCATCGTCTGAACTCTTGATCTACCATGTTGAGGCTATATGAAGGATAGTGCATATGCATGAATAAGCTTACTTGCGATATCGGCAGGCAGTACATGAGAACTGAACTCTGCTACGTTTCGTTTTGGTCTGCCCATTGTTGGAGGCAGCAGCATCACCACCAACATCCATGTCGTTGCTGTCGGCCATAACGTCGGACATCGAGAACGAGAAGGTGGATACAGCACAGACCGGGTGCAAAACCTTTGCCGGCTCAGTATAAGATAGTTAGATGAGTGCTAGTGCACAGAGATATCAATATACTTAATAAGTCAGGTGGTCAATTAGCTAGAAATGGAGAGATGATTAGCGGAGAGAGAGTCGGCTTTACTTGCGAAATCCGAGGTGGGGTTGATGCCTGGATGCCTGGGGCTGCCGATATCAGATCGATTCGCTGTCATTTCTTTTGGTTTATTCTCTAACACTTTCTTAACTTCCCATATACTGTGGAACTCCTTCAAAACTCCTCAATACAGGAACACTTATAACTTGGCAAACATCGGCGCCTACGAGACTGGCCTTCATGAGACAGTCTCATGGAAGACATTTCCCTGAGCCTCCTCAGGAATCTCATGACCACAATCTTTCAAAATTTCCAGAAACTTCTTGTACTGTTCAGATTTTAGAGCCTCACTAAGCTCAAACACCGTAAACTGATCCTTTTCGATATACACCGGTGGGAAACGTCTTGCTGTGATGGATGGATTGGCGCCATGGCGAACCAGAAGTTCAACCTTCGCCAGTGAATCTTGCGGCATGTGTAGGGCCTCAAAAATAATTGCGTAGTGCAGCGGAGTCCAACCGAAGTCATCCTGACGGTTGACATAATGTGACGGGCAAGTTTCGCACAGGTATTCAATCACCTCCGGCTCATGAGCAACTTCGGCGCCGAAATGCAAAAGTGAACGTCCGTTTGTGGAGATCTTGGAAAAATCCAAACCTCTTGCCTTCAAAAACTTCAGGCACTCTAAACTCTTTCCTGGAGATCGCAGGGCGCTTGTGAAAGCTGACCATGTGCCAACCTTTTCCGTGCCAAAGTCAACATAGCATTGATCCTGGAGAAAGTGAAAGAATTCTAGGATGCGGTTCTCGCCTTGCTCCCAAAAAAGGTTCAAGGTGGTGAGTGAGTGCCCATGAACGACGTCGTGGACTGAAGCGTCATGTTCAGCGAGCAGGCGAACGATATCAATCCAGATGGCATTTGTAGGCGGCAATTGAGGGAACGGTTTGTTCTTCCTTGGGTTCATTCCAAGTGCGAAGAATATTGGTGTACTAAATCTCGGTCAATAACAAATGTTCGAAACTTTGGAATGTTTTACTGACATTCCATCGTCATCCCCAAGGTTCGGATTGGCCCCTGCATCCAGTAGGACTTTGATTGCGTCGATACTCTCACTTTCAATACTCAACTTGGAAAATGATTAGCATTTAGCTATTATATATGCAGGCAGTCCCCCATGCATACCATCAAAGGCGTCTGGCCGGTGCAGCTCAATCGGTCCCCAACTGACCCTGATTTATCTGCAAGATGTTGCCGCATTCGGTCTATATCCCCTTGTCGACAAGCGGCCATAAACGGTGATTCCTCCGATACTCGATTCTGCATTCTGATAAAACTTGGTATTCGAATCTGTAGCTGAAAGTCGATGCTCTTTGACCAAAGCCATGTGGGAAATTGGTAGCCGAGATAGATATCGGCGTCCAGTAGACACTGGGAGTAAGACCTAGATTTGAACGTTCCATAAAGTCCAAGTCGTCGCAGCCACGGCCATGAATACACGATGTATTGGCTTTTCGACATTGCAACAGCAACTGGACGCTGGACTGATTTTACTTTTTTATTCCCACTTTGGAAAGCAGCGGACTGGTATTTGAGAGCAAGCAAGTTCGTTTTCCTACAAGTATGCAATCAGTTTGGATTTCCATATTTTTCAAAATGACCCTTCAAAGATAAAAACACTTGCATTGTCAAAAGTTGCATGACCATATGCAAAATATCATCAGAATCATGCAAGTCTTGCAAGAGTTTGTTCAGAGCAGGTTCGTCCCTTAAGACCCAGGCGGCCCGTTTCATTCTTTTCTTGATGTTGCCGCTTGCGATCACCTCGCATTTCGACTTCGCCTTGTTGAGGGAATATTGCACGCGTTTCACGGTTTGTAACAGTAGTTCTTTGGTCTCGGTAGGGAGGAGATCGTTATCGTCACACTCGATCGTATAAGACTGCACCTGCCCTATGATTTGTTTAAGGATGTGAAGTTTCTCTTCGATTTGTCCCAATACTCTTGGAGCCTCGGTGAAGCTATTGTAAAAGCTAACGGTGTGTGTCGTTACCTGTGCCAAGTAGACAAGAATTTGAGTGACGGATGCAATCCCACCAGCGACTGCAATTACTTCAACCATGTTAGATACTTGATATAACGAATGCAATTTTCAGCCGATCAAGAATAGAAACTGGAAAAGCTATAGCTTTCAGCTAAAGTAACAAGATACTCATGATGCCAAAAAGAGAAGCTTGGGTGTGGCATTGCACATTGCTTTTTCGAGGTGTCCTTCAGTTATGCCTCGCGATCACCTGCAGGATACGGATTGGGCCTTTGATTCGCCTAGATGGCGACACGTCATTTTACCTGGGTTAAGGTTATTTCCACTTGAAATAATGATGCTCAATATATATTTCGCTACTTCAAATTCGAAGATCCGTATTTGAAGTAGCGATTATCCCCATCAACAACAGAAATGAGTTTAAGAAAACATCATGAACCTACGCTTGTGGAAAAGCTGTAGATCGAACCTGCTGGGGTATTATGAAGCCGAAGTGTGGTATTGTGTAAGTAAAGAGGAGGTCAGTTTGTCATAAATCACAAAGACATGGTGTTGCTGAAAATACCTTTAGTGCCAGTGTAATAATGGACCGTGGTCGATCGCCATATCTGTGCACTGCATGAACTGCAACCACATTCGATGTTCATTTTGTCATTATTCCCGTAAGACCTGAATTGAATCTAACCAAAGCGATCCTCTAATTATCTTACCCAGGTCTCCCGTCCGGCGACTCCGGCCACACGCCTTGGATCTACCTCTTGAGGGCTATCATTTCCCATGTTCAACGTCTGATACCATCGGTTGAACACCGCTGCTTCTGTTCTAGCTCCTGTTTGTCACTTAAGATCGGCAACTTGCACAATCCATGATGCACTTGCAAGTTATATCTGAAAGGCACTGATAAAAGTGTCAAACGTATCTACACTCTTTGTAGTTTCCTTTTCCACGGCCTGTAGTATTGTCCATGAAGCTAGTACAATCGCTATTAAGAAGGTAGTATAGTCAAAACGTATGATAACAATAATAATAAATTCCTAGTAAAGCATAGAATATATACGTCCTTAAGGCTACTTTTCTAGCTCATTGTGCCCCGCGACCAGGACGTCGAGGTTTGATTCGCCTATAGGGTGACACGTCAGTCTATCAGCGATAGGGGGTACTCGGAGCTTCCTTCTCAATGAATATGTATATATTTTAGCTGAGGAAACCGTCTTTAGCTCTCACTTCAACTTGCGGTTAAAGAGCAAACCGATATCTTGAACGCATCGATCATGATCCTACTTGTGTGGAAAGTCAGTGCATCAATTCAGCCAACTCCTTCTCACGGAGAAATATGGTATTGTGTAAGCAACCACTATCCCATCGCGGTTATCACAATAATCTAGCGAATTGCACTAAAAGACTATTCAGTGCCAATGTAATGATGGGCCACAGTCCACCTCTATGACTACGCAATGCTCAGGTTGTAGCCATCTTCGATGCTGGCATTGTTATGCGTAATGGAGGTAAATATGTACCTATGATTATTCCAATAGACAGGTAGTAGCTCTCTAACGGCTAGTACTATCTAGGCAACTTGGTAGTGACTTGCGTCTTCGGTACAGGTGGAGGTTTTCGCCTATCGTTAGGAGCTATCAAGCCTCCCGATGTCGAAATGAGTGGACTGGAGTGTCTGATACAATCTATCGGATTCTGTTTGTATTTAAATCTCTTCCGTATCATAATCAACTCGCAATCTCCAACCTAGCAACAAAAAATCAACAAAATCGCCAATATCGCCCATGGAGCCATCTAGCGCTATCGAGTAGAATAGACAGTACAGACAAATACACCGTCCTTTGATCGCTGGTTATTTAGCTTCCCAACGAGGGGATGAGCGCTGTCTTACACATTCCCATGTAAGAGCGCCAAACGTAGGTAGGGCAGCAAGAACGAAACCCTATAAACAGCCAGCAGTAATCCTTCGACGAAACCATCACCTGAGTTAGCAACCAACCAAAAAAAATCGAAGATTTGCGTGAAAATAGGCCCAGGCTTTCGTTCTTCTCAGTCGGCAATAAAAGACCAGCTGAAATTTCTGTGGGCCGTATTAGTAGTGTAGATACTGGATAAGTCCGGACGGCGAGTTCATATCTCATTTTCTCTAGCAATCAGAAAGTTCACTCCTCCAATGAACGTAGGCAGCTGCCTATAATGTGAAGAAAGAAAAGCTGCCTCGGTCTGATACTCAACATTGCTCTTTGGAAGGTACCCTTTCCAAGTTGTGTTCTGCGACCAGGGTATTTCACATTTGATTCGTCTCCAGGGTGACACGTCATTCTATCAAAGTTGATGGGGTGTTGAAATCAAAACCACATCAATGACTATTTATCTTTCTAAAATGGAGGGTGTCCCGACTTCTAGCTCATCTCTATTTTTATTATTGACAGAAGTGAAATCTTGAAAAAGTTATCCCGCGATGAATCTACTCTGGTGGAAAACCAGTCCATCGAGTCGACCAATTTCCTGTCCTTCCAAGACAGTATGGTACTGTGTAAGCATAAACCAGCATATGGGCCCAATTAGCCATCTTCCTCAAGACTTCGTACTTTTTTTGCTAAGGAACAATTTCTTTGCAGTGCCAGTGCGGGTCTGGGCCAAACGACGACTCTACTTATTGGTGTCCTAATTGCCAGGATCGTCGATGTTCCCAATGTCAAACTGTAACAGTACGAGATACCTAAATCTATTTTCTTTTAAAATTCGAGGACAGCAGTTTTTTTCTTTCTAACAATCCATGTGTTTAGTTGGGGACACGTTATTTGAATCCTCCAGACCAGTTGACGCTTCCGAACTTCGAACAGCCTCCTGGGAAGAGCAAAATCAAAGTGGGAGATGATTTGATACCTGCTCATTAAATATTGCTTTTTTTGTTTGTAATTTGCTGTCTGAATATATATGGAATTAATCGACTCCACAGGTTGTATGAAGTCTCAGTATCTGAGAAAACCCCATCAGTGTGCCTTGGTATTCATCTAGATGCCTATTATAGATGCAACGCTACGGCTTGCAATGCCATAGAAGTAGATAATACTTGTCTAGTTTATCAGCAGACAATCAAAAGCTCTACAACACACGTAGGAAATCAATTAATTTTACCAACTCAATAGTGTGCTCGCATTATCCCATATCTGGTACTGGGCTATCTCCATACCCTAAAGCACCAGACAGACATAGGGCAACGGGAACAAAGACCTACAACTTGGAACAACCACCGGTAAACAAGTGGACGGTACCTATATACCCTCAGGATCCATGCCTTTAAAACTCTCAATCGTACATAGGTCAACTGGTACATGTGAAATATGAATCAAATCCAGCAGTGCATCCACATGCCATTACAATTGATATAACATCTAAATTGATTCTCAGGCTTGTAAATGTATTCAGGTACAAATCGTCCACGGAGCTACTCTCTACATAGCAAATTAATACGAATAAAACAACAAAAAGAGACCACGTACCGCTGAGCATCAATCGACAATTAGATTCCCCAATACGGCAGTTCACATACAAAAGCGCTGGGTGTAGGGCAACGGGACCGAAACCCTACATATCTGAAAATAGCAATCTGTAAGCCGTTGACAGGACCATTTTACATACTATAAAACGACGTGTAAACAGAGTTAAACGGTTTTCCCGATTTACGGCCAGAATATTGTGTGCGCAGGGTTCAGGGTCTAAGGTCTGAGTGTTGTATGACTATGACCCCTGAATGTGCCCTTGGTATGGGGAAGCGATCCATGGATACCCAGAGGTCTGGGAGCGAGCTTGATGTTTCCTGATCTTAGTTATAACTGCAGGTGAGAGTGCATGTGCTGTGGATCTTCTCCTGGATGATAAATATGACTATTACAATCGGGTAGAGAAAAAAGTCCATTGATCCGAGAGAATTAAAAAAAAAAGAGCAAGTTTGAAGAGTCGTGCACGTATGAATATTTATACTAGGCTGCTAGGATCAGAAATCATACTCGTGTTTCATTATATATCTAGATAACTCTAGATAAGGTCTGTAGTAATAATACTCTCTAAAGACATTAGTGTGGACAAGTCATTAGATCAGAAGAAAAATGTAGTAAATGATAGTATACAGAGAGATCGATCAAGGGTTTCGTCGATCAAACTGATCACCCGAAACAACTGAAATCTCAACAAACTTCGTGATCCCCTGTTCCTCATGCGTCGGCGAGTCCCGTCGTCCGCTAACAGTCGTAGTCGTGTTGACATGGCCATTACTAGGATCCAGGATACGCTCAACGCTACCCGTGTCATCGATTGTGCCGTTCTTGTTTGTGAAGCGACTACGATTACGACGGGTTTGTACGGTATCGTCGTGTCCCGTGCGTCGTTGACCCGTTTGGCCGCCCGTGAGCTCGTAGGAGCGCGAGTAGCCGCGGCTGGAGAATTTGCGGACGGAGGACATGATCAAGGGGCGAATGCAGGGTACGGACGAGGTGATGATGATGATTGCGTTTTCGACGTAGCCCCAGCGGAAGAGCTCGAGGCCACCGGAGGCGCCGAGGTTGGTGACGCCCGGGACGGAGGTGAGTTTGGTGGTTTTGATGATGGAGGCGATCATGGCGCTGCACAAAAATTAGTATGCCGATTATGGAAGATAAAGGGAGGGGAGTGGGACGTACAGAATACCTAAACTGAGGAGGACGATGAGACCGATCTTGACGCGCATTTTTAAGTTGAGGTTCCAGAAAATGAGTGTGGGAAAGACGGCCAGGAACAAGTCACAAGCCGAGTTTGCACCTAGTCACAAATTAGCATGGAGCTTTAAACGCACGCAATGAGGCGAGACAAACTGTTGGAGTAGTAGGCAAACTGGATGACGGCGACGGTATTACCACAGGTGGTTTTAACATTCCAGTCCCAGAGGATGTTGACATTGCGACAGATACTGAGAGGCAAAACAGCAGAGACAATATTGCCAGCGAGTTGCCAGATCATCACCGCCCACAACGCATATCGGTAGGTTTTGTTATTTCCGAGAATGGCTAGAAGATATAGAATGAAGGAGCATCGAGCGATGGTGGTGCTGATGGTGACGATGGGCACTTGGATGGCAATGTACTTGAGCACGGCTTGCACGTCGGCAATGTGTCCCTCCTCGGCCATTGTTTGCAGATTTCGACCAAATCCATGACGTACGCAAAGAGTCAGGAAGGAGGTCGCGATGATGGCCAGGATCTACATCGGATGGTTAGCATGGGATATCATCTCAAGTCGAGTCAAAAAGCAAAGGAAAAAAAAAACCATACCATAGCAATGATCATCAAGACATCGTCGGCACGAAATTGGTGAATCTTGATCTTGGCATACACCCGCAGGATAACAATAATTATTGCGATGGCCATTGCGGCCCAGATACCCCTGACGAGGGACGTACCAACATCAGAATCCATGATGACAGATTAATTGTTGTTGGGTGGCTGTCGATCGATCTTAGTGCACGCAGTGGGGGATCTCCAGTGCTGGCTGGTCTCAAAGATAACAAAGGAAAGATTGAACAGAGGGCAGTACTATCTCTATATCTGCATCATGGTCGTATGTAGAGTATTGACGAGTACACACGTGCAACGACCGAAGAGAAGGAGAAATTCTTCATGGCTTGAAGGCAATGGCAAAAACGCTTAATTATATTAATAATGGCAATACCAGTAAGGACGCCCAAAAGCTGGAAAGAATGATTTTAGACTTTGGCGCAGACTATTCATGGCGAGATAAGAGGGGGAGTTCCAGGGTTCTGGACAGTGGACACAATGCAGTGAGATCGAGAGCGACGAGAGGCGTGGATGTATGTATCAATAACGTATTGGTATCCCAATTCATACACCAATACTTCTCTATTGAGCCTAGCGCGGTCTCATGCAGTGGGGTACTGCAGCCGCTAGCGAAACCTAAAACCATGGAACGATTCCGTGCATATCCACTAGGCCGCATTCGGGCGTTGCCGTTACGCTGATATTACCTAGCCATTACACAGTCATACACTGATATATACCAGACTCTCGAAAGAGGGAACACAACCCGGCATATCCGGGCCAGCTTTGCAGGACCATGCAACTCGCCAGCAGAGAATTGACTTTCCGTACCCTGTACGTATATGTAACATAACACTGTGTTGAAAATTGTACAGGCGCAATGCAGTCGGTAGTACTCATTACACGGTCATGATGAAGGCGTAACATTGTAAGGACTACATCAATTCCAGATTGTTGGATATTTTTCACGTTTCGCTTGCAGCTTATGATGTGCCGGCTATCTGTAGCAGCGGGCCGCGCACTATTTTATTATCTGCATCAAAACGAGTCAGGGCGTCGCTAGTTTCGCATCTGGCCGGCCACGTGTGTGCGGGGTCACGTGATCGCTAACAGACCACTAATCGCACTGGAACATCATGCAGTCTAGACTCAGAAAAGAAATGGCTAAGGCTAGTAAAAAGTGAGAAGTGAGAATTTTGTCGTTTATGAATATGCAGGAATTTCTGCAGACGAATACTCCGTACAGCCCACAATTTAGAGCTCTGAGCCAGATTACTACGGAGTACACGAGGAACTATTTTCTTGGGCGACATGCAATTGGCCTTTCCCCCCGAAATATGGAGCCGTGGCTAAGTTTGTCGTCGGGGGTCCGTCCTCAGGTCTCAGGTCGAAGATCAAAACTTTCGGCAGATCAAATGCCGATGTAACCCGGCATCTTCTTGGCATCCAGATATTGCCTAGGGCAGAGTTCCTTCCTTACCGCCTGCGGTTTGTAGTCTAGCGTTTCCGCCAACACAGGCTTGGGGCTTATCCTGGTTAGTCTTTCGTCTGCCGAAACGCTTCCGCTTAACTGAGCAGTAATCAATGCTATACCTGACTATCGCATCAACTTCGCTGCAACTGACGAGAAGAGATTAGTCCTATCGGGGCATACGTACTAGTCTCTTTAGCGCCAGGCACCTGCATGATGCATGATGCATAATGCGCAATTTGTTCCTTTGGTTAACCGTTGAGAATCAATTAGCATCCCATGCAAAAAAGGCCGACCAGAACATATCACCAACTCTTCATGATGCTCTTGCAGCCCTGTCGGTCCGACTTCACCAAGTAGACTTATCTATGTTGTACATCAGCGTCGGAGCTGCAATATAAAAGTGTATCTCTGTTTGCCCGCCGGTACCTCGATCGCTCTCTCCACCGTGACCCGCGTGCGACTCGGTAGTATTGCCCAAAGGAGCAACCAAATGGAATCGAGGATGCTCTAGGAAACATCTCCGCGCATCCGCTACCACGTGTCCATGATATGCGCTCTCCACCACCTTCTTTTCTTCGTTTATTTAAATACTCGATCGTCCAACTTTGGCTTCATCAATTGGTTACCTCTATCCTTCATCTCTCTACCCTCACCTCACCCTTCCTCTCGTCCCTCAACACCATGAAGTACTCGTGGGTGTTGGCCTCTCTGGCCGTTCTCGCCGCTGCGAACGACACAGCTTGCCCCTCGGGCGAGTGCCGTTGCATGCCTACTGACAGCTGCTGGCCCTCGGCTTCCTCCTGGGCTGCTCTCAATTCGACCCTCGGCGGTCGATTGATTGCCACTGTTCCCATCGGATCTCCCTGCCATGACCCTACTTACGATGCCACTGCTTGTGCTGCTTTGCAGAATGCTTGGAACCTTCCCCAGACTCAGTACGTCACCCGCTTCCTTCAGAGTAAATAATGAGAACGAAAACTGACGATAACAGCATCGCATCCTCTTCTTCCATCATGCAGACCTACTTTGCCAACGACAGCTGTGACCCCTTCTCCGCAGAGTCCAGCCCTTGTCTCATGGGCAACTACGTCGACTATGCTGTGAATGTTTCCTCTGCCAACGATGTGATTACTGCCATCAACTTTGCCAAGAAGAATGACATTCGCTTCGTCATTCGCAACACTGGTCATGAGTAAGTTACAGTCTTCGCTACACAGATCAAAGTAACTAACGAGACAGTTACTTTGCTCGTTCTACTGGCGCTGGTTCCCTCTCTGTCTGGATGCACAACTTCAACTCCATCCAGTACAAGGACTGGTCTGACGCTCACTACACCGGTCCTGCTTTCAAGGTCGGCGCTGGTATCATGGGTTACCAGATCATGGAGGCTGCTCACGCAAAGGGTCTCGTCGTTGTCGGCGGTGAATGTCCCACCGTCGGTCTTGCCGGAGGTTACATCCAGGGTGGTGGTCACTCCGCTCTTAGTACCGCCTTCGGTCTCGGAGCCGACAATGCCTTGGAGTACCAGGTTGTCACTGCCAATGGACAGCTCGTCACTGCCAACCGCTCTACCAACTCTGACCTCTTCTGGGCCCTCAGCGGTGGTGGTGCCGGTAACTACGGCGTTGTCATCTATGCCACCATCAAGGCTCACCCTGATGCTACTATTGGTGGTGCTGGTCTCCAATTCTTGTCAAGCAGCACTACTCCAGACATTTTCTACGAGGCTGTCTCTCAGTTCCACACTTTGCTTCCTGCCATGATCGACAGTGGTGCCACTGTTATCTATGAGATTGCCTCTTCTTTCTTCGCCCTCAACCCCGTCACCGCATACAACAAGACCAGCGCCGACGTCCAGGCCCTCTTGACTCCTTTCCTCAATGTCCTTGATGGTCTCAACATCACCTACGGTGTTTCCTACACCCAATATAACTCCTACTACGACCACTACAACAAGT
This sequence comes from Talaromyces sp. PL2406, assembly GCA_023626215.1. NCBI lineage: Eukaryota > Fungi > Ascomycota > Eurotiomycetes > Eurotiales > Trichocomaceae > Talaromyces > Talaromyces sp. PL2406. The sequence continues at coordinate 518,788 of JAMAGL010000012.1, read as the reverse complement.
ACATGGGTCCCCTCCCCTACGGTAACCTCGGTGTCGGCGAATACCAATACGGCGGCCGTCTCATCCCCCGTGACACCCTCGACTCCAACCCAGCCGGCATCGCCGCCGCCATCCGCAACATCACCGAAAACGGCGTCATTGCCGTCGGTGTCGGCCTCGACGTCTCCAACCCCGGCGATGTCTACAACGCCATCTTCCCCGCTTTCCGTAACGCGGCTGTCACCATGCAAATCGGTACCCCCTGGAGCGAGACTGCCTCCTGGGACGATATGGTTGCTGATCAGTGGCGCATGACCAACGAGTTTGTGCCTCAGCTTGAGGCTGTTACTCCTGGTAGTGGATGTTACCAGAACGAGGCCAACTTCCGTCAGCCAGACTGGCAGAATACTTTCTTCGGTAGCAACTACGATGCTTTGTTGAAGGTGAAGCAGAAGTATGATCCTGATTACTTCTTTTATGCTCTCAAGGCTGTCGGTAGTGACTACTGGGATGTTGATGAGGAGGGCCGTATGTGCCCCGCCTAAATATATATACATACCTACTAAGGTATAGACTTTTGCATGCGATGGCGCAGTGTCTGACATGATGATCATCATTGTTTTCCTTTTACTGTGTGTTACATATATAGACCTTCTAATTAGACAAATTCTGAAGCACTGAGCATCGCGAATTGTATATAGACAAAAGCCAGAATGCATCAATATTCAATAATTTCTAGACTTGATCTTTTTTTACGAGAGCTACCTCGGGCATTGGTACCGACTACAGTGGTCCGTTGCGGTTGCTCTTTTCTCAGTTCAACATTTGAAGATATCTTTTTTTTCTCTGCGGCTAATTCGTCTTTGATTCCTTCTTTTTCACTTCTACCTTAACAAACATCAAACTCAACGACGATCACACAGCGTTTTGATGTTATAGTCAGCGCGAATCTTTATACTATTATTCATCGTTCCACCTGCATGGTAGTCGATGAAAGTGTTGATGGACAGGATCCCGGCATCCTCACCGTCCGAAAAGCGTATAATCATTTCTACATACATAACACAAATTCACAGTTCCTTTAGACAAAGTTGAATAAATAATGCTGGGCCATTTCACCTGCCAATCGAACTATTATTCACAATCATTATCGACTTTGCAACCGACAACAAAACCGACTATAAAAGCCCTTTACAACTTCTCCCTTGTTTATAAACAGTGGGCACGCCGCTTTGAACAAACTTGACGACGCTGTATGCCGAGATTCCAGGATTGGACGTTTTCTTCGAGAAAGTGCTTCGAAATGCGATTGAGACTCGATCGGATCAAACATTAAATCGTCGCGGACCCCTAGATGCCCTGCGCGAAGCTCATCTTGTACGTACCCGAAATTTCCAGGCATACATTGAGGAGAAGGTTAGGGGGCAGTACGTACTCCGCATACGCGTTGTATGGCCCTGTATTCCTATTTCCAAACATTCAAAGTCGGCACTTACGGCGCATGGAGATAGAATTGATGGGATAGAACCTTCCGTAACGGGCTAGGCGTAGTACATGAAATCGAGTTCCTTTTTACAACCTAGATATTCAGGGACAACTGTCTACTTTATGTTGTGTTCATCATGCCTTGATATCCGCCTTCATTGACACAACCCCATTATGATTAAACACATTCACCCTACTCCCTTTTTCAGCATCTTCTTCTAGGACAATCTCGTAATCCTCATCCGCATAAAGCGGATTTGTCGCCCTATACGCAACACTCTCCGGGACAATCAACTCCACGTCACCCGCCTTTAGACCGTGCTTTTCTAGCTTTGAGTATTGAATATCGCGCCAGAGATCAAGCATATTGACCAGATTCAATGGCCCGTGAACGACGATGTTCCGGTGCCCCTCGACGTCGCGCGACCAGGGGACCGAGTAGTGGATTTTGTGTGGATTGAAGGTTAGGGCTGAGAAGCGGAAGAGGGAGACGGGTGTTTGGCGGAGGGGGCGTTTGTATATCCCTTCTGCTTCGTTGATGAGTTGTTGAGGGGTTGGAGACATTGAACTATGATTTGATTGTGTGATTGGTGATGGGATGTCATCCTTCTTATCGGTGGTGGCGGTGGTGGCGGCTGGTGTTTGAGGTGGATATGGAAGCGCTTCACGGAATACCCAGTTCCTACCCATCATCGTCAGCATCTACACCCAAACAACAACATAAAAAAACAAATGGGGAATGGGATCAGAGCATACCGTCGATCAACAACAGCAACACCACTCTCATTCTCAAACCTCTTCTCCACCCCAACAACAATCATCTCCTCGCCCGTCTTGCGCACAACCTTCGGCTCCGCAGTAATCACCCTCGTCGTTTCGGTCACTGTCTGACCAACCCTCAACAAATTCGGTTTTCCAGCTTCATTTCTGGGCCAAGTGACCTCCCCGCCGGCCCACATGCGCCGCGTAAATGGTGCGGAAGGGTTGTAGGATGTATCAGTTCCATCGGCTCCGAGTTCGGATTCAAGGAAGGAGGGCGTGAAGTAGACGAGATGATATCCCGGCGGTAATGCAGTTCCTTCTCCCGGAGTAGCAGGAGTGGAAGTAAGTGAAGGGTATAAATGTGGTCGGTTGAGGGTCAGTGTGAGGAGATGAAGTTGATTTGCATCTAGGAGTTGAGTGCGGATTTGTGGGCCACGGGATTGGAATTTGGAGAGGAAGGAGGATGCTATCGTTGCTGCGTCTGGCTTTTTAGATGCAGAGGTTGTCGAATATAGGCATTGTGTTGTTTTTGTGACTGTTTTCCAGGGAAATGTCGTTCTGGATGAGGGGATGTGTGTTGTGAACATTTCGCCGAGCTCAATTGTGTATTTCCGCATTCGAAAGAATCCCTAGAGATCTGCAAACAAGACGGAAATATACGTAGTACGCAGATACTGATTTATATTCGTTGATAGAAAGTTTGATGCCTATACGAGCAATTGAGTAGGCTTTACATAGCCGATTGTTGCAAGGATCAAGTGCGGAGAAGCCTTGAAAGTTGGAGATGGGTAAATGTTCCGCGGATGATGGGCGGGTCCAGCATAAAGCCGACTTGGCTGGCTTAACCCTACTTCAACTACATACATACAATTGATTTGCATTGTACTTGATGGATAGTAATAAGCATACGGTCATCATTCGTGATAATTTCGGCTACTTAGATGCACCACTAATGCTACCTACAGCATGACCTGCGCAGCAGACAACCTCGCCCAATCCTCCGTGGTGAAAGGGACGTACTTGTTGCCTCTCAACCAGTACAGACGGTCTTTAGCAGACACCTTGGCAGGGTCAACGCCTTCTTGACGTAGGATGTGTTTTGGTTGCTTGTTGTTACCCGTCCTCTCCAACTCGGCCGTCACGCGCAAAAACAGCGGTAGTGCATATCGCGGCAGGTTGGCAAGGACGTGCACTGCAAGCGACTCCAGAATATCGGATGGGACGTCGATGGCTCCATTTTTCAGGATAATAGCGGCACAGCCTGCGCGTCCGTCATGGTGAGGTAGCGACACGCCGTAGACATTTGCTTCGGCGATATCGGGATGACTGCCTAGTACTTCAGCGACCTCGTTGGTCGACACGTTTTCACTCTTCCAGCGGAAGGTGTCGCCTATACGATCTGTAAAGTACCAGCGACCTTCTGTGTCCCATTTCAAGGTGTCGCCGGTCCGGAACCAGGCATCGCCTTTCGCAAAGACGTTGCGCAGGATTTTCTTTTGCGATGCTTCCGAGTTATTGAAATATCCTTGGTATTTGTATGCAATGTCGTTCGGATCTAATGCATAAAGCAATTCTCCGGACTCGCCTCTGGGCACACGAGTGCAGAATCCAGTGGCTGGGTCGCGGCGAGGAATTTCTTGTTCGTGATCCACTTCAACAAGCGCCATAGATCGTCCGAGAAGTAACTCTCCAATCACTCCATTACGACCAATTGCGCCGGCCGAAAAGTCGTTGGCTGATCGATTCCAATGTCCCGAGAACCCTTCTGTCGAAGAATAAAACTCCGCGATAGTTTCGATTCCAAAGCGCTCTTTGACTTTGGGCCAGACATCGGGCCGCATGCCGTTTCCATACGCCAGACGGATTCGATGGTTCTTCTCGAGATCATTCTGTGGCATTGCTAGGAGATATCGCATAGTCTCGCCCACATATTGTATGATGGTGGAATCGCCGGCCCGAGCATCGTTCCAGAAGTTCTTTGCTGAGAATTTGTGTCCAACCACGATTGTGGCGCCTTTGAAAAGGACGGCGCAGAATCCGAGCACAGCACCGGTGGCATGGTACAGCGGCATGCACTAGACACAGTCAGATAAGAGTAGACAATGCATAAATGGAAAGACGAACCGTATAAAGCCGGTCATCAGTTTTCAAAGACAAGAACCCGTCCATGAAAAGACCTCCAGACCAGCATTTGGATAAACTGACAACAGCCGGTTTTGGATACCCTGTCGTACCACTGGTGTAGATCAACACTGCCATTTCGCGCGCAGCAGCATTGCTACGGACACTGTCATCTTCCCTGATGGCAGGCGCCTGTAAAATCTGATTCTCGACGTCAGGAGTAATGAACACCACATCAACGGGACCTTTTCCGTCTCTGAAATCCGGCGAGGCAAATTCTGCAAGCTGCTCTTGCGTAAATTTGTCTCTGATTTCCACGTCGGCCACCACCAATCGAGCAGTAGAGACCTTGACACAGTGCGATAGGGGTTTACCGCTCAGATTGTAATTGATAAACGCAGGAATAGCGCCAATACTCGACAAACCCAACCAGATGAAGAGATACGTAGCCGAATTCATAAAATCAAGCGCGACAATTTCCTTGGGTTTGATACCGTGGGTCTGCTTGAAATACTGCCCATATCGAAGCACAGTGTCGTAGGTTTCCTTGTAGGTCCATGTCTGACCGTTATACACGATGAATGGCCGGTTAGCAGACTTGGGAGCTAGGGCATGTTTTTCAAGGACATAGAACAGATTCAAGCGGTTTGCTCGTTCTGCTAGTTTGAGTTTGATGTTGATTGTGACGAGAGATTTGATGAGGAGGTAGTCGTAGAACATCGACCAGCGGGCATTTAGATAAGTGAAGAGTGTGCCGAGTGCTGGGACTGCATACTTGAGGGGAACATCTAGAGGGGTATGTCAGTCGCGAGAGGTCAAAACAAGGCACGCATGTTTTGTTGATTTTGAGGAAGCCTACTTGGGAGAGCCGGAAGTGGCGGCATGGCTGCTATGTTATCTTAGCTCTTAGCAGGAAAATAGCGAGGTATCAACAACAAAGAGTGAAGTGTGAAGTGAGCTAGCTGATGTTGTTCCACTGCAACAGAGGTGAGGCGAGACATGCTGGCAGGAAAGTAGGAGCGGTCGCAGAGCACACGACGACATGGAGTCGTCTTTGTTGGTATGCGGAGACAGGCGGAGATGCCTCGGCCAAACGAACAGCAGGCAGGTGCAAATGGTAATACCACTAGCCGTATAGATTACCATAATTACCATTATTACATGTCCGCCATACATCGTACGATATTTACGACGGCCTTATCTTTGTCTTTTTCTGCTTTCTTCCTTACATTCCTTCTACCTGTGTTGACTTCATTGGCCACTATTTTGACTACTGTCTTTGTGGAATCGTTGCTGTATACATATCGGTCCCTATTGAAGCTGAGTCCTGACGACATAGACACTTGCTAGTCTGTTAGACAACTGGCCATCCACTAGCTGCGTCAGAATCGCTCTAAGATCGGTCCCTCAGCCAGAACGGGCAGACACCGTGAGACGCCATGGTAAGCCCACATGTCTGCTTACAGCGCTGCTATGTGGCTCGTGCATAGCATGTCTACTAAGTTTACGGAGTCTACTCAGTCTATCAAACTCCTATTGCTGGATTGGGCAGTCACGTAATGTGCTTCCGAGGTATAATCTACTGACTGGCAACGAACACAGTGACACCCCAATACATATGTACATACATCCACTGACTCCTACTTCGTCTTCTTCCTCACGACATAACCAAGCAGGCACTATTTCGCCAAAGGAACATCGTCGACATACTCCCCCTTCATAAACTCTCTTAGTCTCTCCAGCCCCTTTTCCAATACCTCAGTTTCGCACACATACCCAAACCGCACATAACCCTTGAAGTCGCCATCGCGACCAAAACACGTACTTGCAGGCACAACCAACACACCCTTTTTCTCATGTAGCAGTTTACAAAATGCGACGTCGTCCACGGCTCGACCCATTTTATTAAACCTGACAAACGCCGTTGTGCCGGCGCGCGGCTTCTTCCAGTCGCACGCCCATCTATGCCCTTCAATGAATTTCTCAAGGATTGCGAGGTTCATTTTGGCTAGCTGAATATTGCGGAGTAGTAAGCTGTGGATTGTATGTGGCGCGAGAGCGTAGGACGCAACGGCGTCATCGATCTGACTGACTGATATAGTCGTGTAGTCCCTGCAGACCATACACTTGTCGATAATCTCTTTGTTGCGTGCTGCGATCCAGCCAACTCGGATACCGGCTAGACTGTATGCTTTGGACATGGAGCCTGTCACGACGACATTCTCGTAGCCGAGTGAGAGTAACGAAGGCGGGAACTCGTTGTCTAGGGGTGATATGCCGTGGAATATGGGGCGGTAGACTTCGTCGGCATGGATTATAATTGACTGTTTTTTGGCAATATCCACAATCTCTTGAAGTTTGGACTTTGGTATTAATGCGCCTGTTGGGTTCTGCGGATTACTTCCCAACAGTCAGCACAAACCCTCTTAATTCCTTTCAAGAGAAGAGGAAAGGACATACTTCAAAACAATCATCCTCGTATTAGGCCTAATCAACCTCTTCAATTCCTCCGTATCCAACACCCACCCATTCTCATCACTATCATCTTCCTTTGCCTTCCACAAACTGACCTCCGTGCCTATACTCTCTGATACAGAATATAACTGCTGATACGTCGGGTAATGCACAATGACATGATCCCCCGGCTGCACTAGAGCATAATGTAGCAAGAAATTCCCCTGTATTGCGCCAGACGTAATCAATATGTTGTCCGGCGGCAGGACGGTGGGTGTCTTGACAGAGTATAAGCGCGAAAGGTGGCCGCGTAGGGCCTCCGAGCCACGGATCGAGCCGTAGGTCAGTTTTGTGTTGGCGGAGAAGCAAGGGGAGATTGGGTCTGAGTTATCATTTGAGGCTGGTTGCTCGGAGGAGAGATTCTGAAGGTCAGCAAGCGAAATGGAGGCGCAGCATGTTTCGGCGAGGTTATAGGTTGCTGTCGTTTCGTAGTCGTCCATCCACTATTATCCAAGGTTAGTGGTGTTGCACTCTTGAGTGGTGGAGGTTGCGGGGAAGATGGATGACATACTTGCTCGACGGCGAAGGGCTCGATTTTGACCATTGCTGTGTACTTACTTGTCTGTACTCTTTCAACCTTTCAAATCTCTCAGGGAGTATATTTGATTGAAAGAGTATTCCTCAAATCATTTCAACGATGCAGGATGTTCTAGATGTTCGGCTTCCCCCAAACTCAATCTCCGATATCGTCAACATCCAGAATATTCTTCCCCGCTGTGGAGAATAGAAGGAGAGAACAGAGAACATCACCCTTGTCATCGGGTACCCCTCATTTCTTGTCTTGCATTCAAGCGCAGGGTTGTGTCTTTACAGATGCTTTTTACGTGAGAAAATAGTGAATAATCCATCAAATTACATAGTATCATGTTATCAAATTCGTGTTGTCATTGTATGTCGTGTGGTTTATGTATTTACATGGTTTCCAGGGTCGTAGATAAACGTCTATGCGAAGATAACGTTCAACCAATTTAATCATTTCATAAGACATGTCAGAGCTAATTAATCTCAACACCAATATCCTTTGCAACCCCATCCAACTTCTGCTTCTCAATCTTTCCCGCCAATGCCTGATCCGGTAACACAAAGCTCTCATATGGTGTTCCGAGCTTATGAACCAACGACTCGATTCCATCTCCACTGGTAAAAGACCAAACCCTGACATATCGACTAGCAAATTTCAAGCTGAAAGGTTGTCCAGCAGGAATAAGTGCTGTCTCGCCTTCGCGGATGACACTGTCTGGCTGTCCGGGAAGACGGACAATTAACAAACCCTCAATAACGCAGAGACAGTGGTCAACGGTCTTAAAGGTCAATTGTTTAGAAAAAACAGACTCTGATTCGGGATATATATCCGAAGACTCGATGCTTGAAATAGCGCAAACGCTGTTGCATTGACTCGTGGTTATGAATGGTCGTGACATGACACCGCCCAAAAGCCATCGGGGTCCGGTGTTTGCGCGCAAAAAGTAAGGTAGTGGTTTGTCGCCTGCAGGCAGATTTTCATCGTCTTGGTCCCATTCTCCCAATGCGGGAGGTACGTAGTTTGGCTGGAATACGACGTCGAATTGGCCCTTGGCGGCCATTACTTTGGGGATCAAAAGGGCTTTGAGATCGCGGTTGTCGTGCTCGGGGAGAATGAGGCCTTCGTATGGCTCGGAGACGTGACGGAAGAAATCAACCCAGTCGCCGGGGGTGACTAGACCGTATGTTTCTGTGTGTGGGCCAAGTAATTCTGGGTTGTGGACGATGTGCTTCATTTGTTAGCATGTTCATCTCGATATACCAAGAAACAAGCTTACCGGAGGAACATAAGCAAAGTCTCCCGGTCCCATAATGCGACATTTGTCGCCATTCCAAAGCTTCAAGTAGCCCTTGGTCACGAGAAAAACGTCATGAGCTTCATTATGGTAATGGAATCCTGGTGCGTCGGAAAGTACAGCTGCACTTTGGAAAACGGCCATTGTGCCTCCTGTTTGTTTGGACGAGGCCAAGATTCGAAATACACCCTTGCTGCCGGGGATGGTGATGCGTTCGCCTTCAAGTTGGCCGATGATGTAGGGCTCGCGCCCGTCGGGGGGTGAAGATCGTCTTGCCAGGGACATCTTGTATATATTTTCTGGTCTAATGAGATTTTTGCACAATGTCAAATAGATTGAGTTGCGATGAGAATGGAAAGATGTCTCTCCTCAACATCGCGAGGGCAAGCTCAGATTTGTATATCTGCGATCCAGAAAACGCGGGGTCCTGGATAACCCGAATTGTGGACGGAATTCGGGTAATCCGAGGCGGACGCGTATATGGAGTGGACGCCATAGAAAACCTGGAGACCATGCAGTGGTTTAGAATCCATCCATCTTTGTGCAAGGCTCCGGCATCCGATGCGTTACTGTAGGTCTGAATCTGGGAAGCGGATAAATGACGGATAGCGTTTCGGTAGTATATCGCGGGGAATCATGATCATGGTTGATAAGGCATATTCAAGCGATCGTATTCCATAGTACCCTGAAGCCTGCCCCGTGTTTCAATCAAATAATATCAAACGTTTGTCGACAGCATTCGCCAGTGTTGGGATGGGACGCAAAAGGTCAGGGATTGGGCCATTGTCGCCAGGCATCAGTTCGAAGTGGACCGATACATAGTCGCTCCATGATGAACTTCCATATCACCATATCATAGGAATATGGCAGAAAGATATGCGAACCATATCTCAAAGATAGCGGTCGAATAGTTGGCGACCGCGATACAAAACACGGTAAATGTAGAGGGAAGGAGAGAGAGCCGGCGACAGGGCCGAGATCAGTTGACGTGGGGCGGATTGTGATGCAACGACAGCACGTGATTGGCCCAGCCCAGCCCCAGTCATTGTGTCATAGGACGCTGCGAGGTACCGCCAACTCCAAGTCTCCAACAGCTCACTCCAGGTAACCATCTCGCCAATGCTTCACGACAAGACGATAGCCTATTCATCTACTATACCGATTCTGCTGATTATCGATACTGTTCAGGTCGCATCTTCATGGCTGGACTTCCTCTTGTGCCATCTCCTTGAGCTCCGACACCGTTGTCCGACGTCCAGATAAGCACCGCGTACAGTCAGGAACCTCTTGGCGCTGCCTCACACACTCACGATGCGAGCTATCTACCTGCTCGGCGCCATATCTTCGCTGGCCTTGTCGACAAATGTAGTCGCTGCAAAGAACTTCACGTCCAGAAGTGTTGACCCTCTCTTATCGGCCTTTGACGATCGCCCACCGGAGTGTCCTCCGTGTTTCAACTGCCAGCTTGACGCATTTCAATGCCACCAGTTCGCCGACTGCAATAAATTCACCGGGAAATGTTCTTGTCCGCCTGGATATGGCGGTGATGACTGCTCAACTCCCACATGTGGCTCGCTTGCAGACGGTTTGAACCGCGGTCCTCGACAGGACAAGTACTGCGACTGCAAGGATGGCTGGGAAGGGATCAATTGCAATGTCTGCAAAACCGATGACGCATGTAATGCCATGATGCCGGAAGGGGAAGGTGGTGTCTGTTATACACAAGGTTTGGCCGTGAAAGAGAACCACCAGATGTGTGATGTGACCAATCGCAAGATCCTCGATCAGTTGAAAGAGCGAAAACCTCAAGTGACCTTCTCTTGTAAGGAGGAAGATGAAGGAGACAAGAACTGCAACTTTCAATGTGCGTATTTGCCCTCAAGTCTGCATAAAATGACTAACTTGTTTCTACAGTTTGGGTCGACCAGGTCGAATCGTTCTACTGCGCCCTCGATACCTGCGACTGGAGCATGGAAGCCGAATACGATCGCAATACCACGAACTACAAATGCCAGAACGTGAAATGTCAATGTATCCCCGACCGAATGCTATGCGGTGAAAACGGCTCGATAGATATCAGCGACTTTCTCACCGAAGAGATCAAGGGTCCAGCCACCTTTAGTACAATTTCGTCCGGTGGCGGCAAGAATGATGGCAGCACATTCAAGGAGCCTGCGATGGACGACTTGATTAAAAGCATCTTTGGCGACGAGAGCATTACCTTACAATGTCACTCAGGTGAATGTCTCTACAGGACCGATGTACCTGGTTATCAGCGGCCGGTGAAGCAGATCAATACTCCGCTTATCGCGGGAGTTATCGCTGGCTGTTCTCTGTTTGTTGTGGCAGTCATCCTGGCTATATGGTACCTTTCTAGACGTGCCGCCTACCGTGGTTACGGCGCTATCCGCCTGGATGAATCAGACGACGAGGCCGACAAGCTACTTACTGACCAGCGCGCAGCTGCTCTACTATTCGACCGCGTGTCATACAACCTGAATGGAAAACAGATCTTGTCGGACATTCAAGGTGTTGCACTGCCGGGTGAGATCACTGCTGTCATGGGAGCCTCCGGAGCTGGAAAGAGTACGTTTTTGGACATCTTGGCCCGGAAGAATAAGCGCGGCATGACACAGGGTGACTTTTACATCAACGGAGAGAAGGTCAGCGATGCTGACTTTAAGAGTATGGTTGGTTTTGTTGACCAGGAAGATACTATGCTTCCTACTTTGACTGTTCACGAGACTATATTAACCAGCGCATTGTTGCGACTGCCCAAGGATATGAGTCGATTCGCCAAGGAGCAAAGAGTCACCGAGGTTGAGAAACAGCTTGGTATCCATCATATCAAAGATCAGATCATCGGCTCCGAGGAAGGCCATGGGCGTGGTATCTCAGGCGGCGAGAAGAGGAGAGTAGGAATTGCGTGCGAACTGGTCACTAGTCCCAGTATTCTTTTCCTTGATGAACCCACAAGCGGTTTGGTAAGTCGCCATCTACCGAACTTTCATAGATACGAGCTGACTGTATGTAGGATGCATTCAATGCGTTCAACGTTATCGAATGTCTCGTGACCCTGGCCAAAACATACAACCGTACTGTCATTTTCACAATTCATCAACCACGCTCTAACATTGTTGCTCTGTTTGACCGATTGATACTTCTGGCCAAAGGACGAACTGTGTACTCTGGTCCTTTCTCGTCTTGCCAGCGCTACTTCGATCACATCGGCTACCCTTGCCCTCCTGGTTTCAACATTGCCGATTTCTTGGTTGACCTAACTATGCACGCTGGCAGCTCTCAGACACCAGTTGAAGATACTTTCCTTGATGTACGAAGAGACAACCTCAAAACAGCCTCAAGCAGCCTTCGCGCAGTCAAATCTATTGCTAGCGCGTCTAACGTCAGCATTGAAGAGACCATCAGGAACACACAAGAAAACTCCTCCCGTCCACCTACGAAAAGACAGCAGTCATTGAAGCAGCGTCAAGACAGGCAACTGTTCACGCGCCGTAAGGCTGACATGGAAACTCCACCAACGCCCAAGACCGATGAAGAGGATACTGTTACAGACAACTCACAATGGCTTCGACTGTCCTCTCGCAATGGTGTGTCTCATACCACGGAGGACCCTGATAATATCCCACCACCCGCGTCAGGAACTAGTGACTTGGATGCACTTGTAGCTAGCTACGCCTCATCGGATGTAGCTAATTCCGTTCATGAGGAAATTGTGACTGCAGTAGACCGCGCGAACGATGCCAACGCCACGCCAAATGCCGAGGCTTTTGGCAATGTACCAGCCAAAGGCTACGCCCGTATCGGTCTCTTACGACAATTTGTTATTCTGTCTAATCGGACATGGCGCAACCTATACCGCAACCCAATGTTGATGTTGACTCACTACGCCATCTCTATCCTTCTCGCAGTTCTTTGTGGATATCTATTTTACGGTCTCACAGACGATATCAAGGGTTTCCAGAATCGTCTTGGATTGTTCTTCTTCATCCTCGCTCTTTTCGGTTTCAGTACCTTGACGAGTCTTACTGTATTCTCGTCTGAGCGATTACTCTTTGTTCGTGAACGTGCCAACGGTTACTACTCGCCTCTTGCATACTTCAGTGCGAAAGTCATCTTCGATATTGTTCCTTTGCGCCTTATTCCTCCACTTATCATGGGTGTCATCGTATACCCCATGACCGGACTGATTCCGGCGTGGCCCGAGTTTTTGAGATTCCTTCTCATACTGGTCCTCTTCAATTTGGCCGCTGCCGGAATATGTCTTTTTATTGGAATTGTTTTCCGAGATGGCGGTGTGGCCAATCTCATTGGAAGCTTGGTCATGCTGTTCAGTCTACTATTTGCCGGTTTACTATTGAACCACGATGCCATTCCTCCTGCCGCTATGTGGCTACAGACTGTGAGTAACCCGATCCCTGACTGGATGATATACAGACTAACAAGAATACTAGCTATCCATCTTCCACTACGGCTTTGAAGGCCTAATTGTCAACGAAGTCACCTTCCTAACACTTATCGACCACAAATACGGACTCGACATTGAAGTACCCGGAGCTTCAATCCTCAGTGCCTTTGGTTTCGATACCCTCGCTCTATGGCACGATGTAGTCGGCTTGGGTATCATCTCTGCGATTTTTATCGTACTAGCCTATGCGGCCATGCATTTCTTACTTGTTGAGAAGCGATGAGAGCTCTTTTCGCATGCATATATTGTCTTTCTATCAACATACGTGAATGTGTCTTTGGGTATTGATTACCCGACGGTAGATGTCAAGCATGGCATTTCTGTTTTGTTTCACCGGTTCATATTTCCGGGTTTAGAGCTTTCTTATTTCTGTTCACTTTTGTTTTTTGCTACAGCGTTGTCATTGTCAAACTATTCGTACATTTCTCGTATATTGCATATTACTAGCTTTGGATCTTTGATAGAGCCAATTGATTTGACCTGAAATGTCAGCTCACCACATGCAGCCAACAACCCCAAGAAGAAAACTTCAGACTATTCATTAGATCAACAGCGGTATATACATCATCAAAAGCAAATATTCGAACAATAGCATTGTTCTTTCATAGATGCAGCTTCCCCGCCATAGGAAATAACCGCTCGCCAATTAGCCGCGCGGCTGGCACCAATCCAACCTCCGCGCGCCGACCGAAGCACGGCTCAACCCAACACCTACCCAGAGTCACCGAAATCCACAGTCTCCTCCCTCCTCTTCTCTCTAGTGGCAACAGTCCTCGATCCTCAGTCATCCTATCTACACACAAACAATCCCCGTTTTTGGCGACTTCAAATTTGAAGCTGAATTTCTTTTGTCGAAGACGGTATCGTCCGATTTGAGACTCATTATAAACTCCGTGAGTGCACCCACCCCAAAACGTCATGATATGCATCTACCTATCTACCGGCAGTGATCGATCCCCCAGTATCGGCATTTCTAACAACGTTTAATACCACAGTATATCCATATTTTTTTCCTCGTCGCAAAATCGAGTTAGCAACAAACCAAAATGTCTGGCGAAGCGTGGCTCTATCTGTTGGCGGTCCTGATCAATGCCGTCAACCTGTTCTTGCAGGTCTTTTTCACTATTATGTACAGCGATTTGGAATGGTGCGTTTCCGAAACCAAATCAACGGGATATATATATCCCTTTTGTGGAGTTGGAGAGTGACTAACGATGTGATGCAGTGACTACCTTAACCCCATCGAACTCTGCAACCGTCTTAACACCTACATTGTCCCCGAGGCTGCTGTTCATGCTTTCTTGACCTTCCTGTTCGTGATCAACGGCTACTGGCTTGCGATTATCTTGAACTTGCCGTTGCTCGCTTACAACGGAAAGAAGTACGTAACCCGTATGGTCACAAGGCTGAATATGATCGCTAATCTATACTAGGATTTTCGATAACCAGCACCTTTTGGACGCAACCGAGATTTTCCGCAAACTCAACATCCACAAGCGGGTGAGTTTATTTTTTTTTATTTCTAGAATTTCCGGGTAGACGTATCTGACAACATAATAGGAATCCTTCGTCAAGCTCGGTTTCCACCTCTTGATGTTCTTCTTCTACCTCTACAGCATGATTGTCGCCCTGATCCGCGATGAGTCGCACTAAATGATTCGCTGACGGTGGCGACGATACCCACGCTTTCATGCGCTACGACTCTTGATTATGGTATAATCTGTGGAGTTTAGTACGAAGGGGAAGAATGACTTAGACGACGAACGATTTTGAGGATGGAAGGGTAGATTGTTGAATGTTGAATGGCCGGACGAGACGGGTCTTTGGCTTAATGTGCGAGGATACGAGTGGAATAGCTATTTAGTAAGGTTACATATGGCGATACTGTGATGGATGAAGAGATTGTCGATTGGCGGGGGAAAGATTTGTGATCTAGCTGGGTTATGGCAGTGATGGTCATTTGTATGGTTTAGATGCTGTATATACCTCTAGCGCGACAGGTTATTATATTATTTATTATCTTAATCGTCATGGTTAATTAGAATATGAGGATTCGAGCACTTTATAGATTGTCGAGGTGCATGTGAATAGGCGGAGTAGTAATAACTGCGCCAGTGGTCCGTATGGCCGCCGTAATATTTCAACATCTTCAACCAGATGTCGCCGCATCACAACCAGCTTTTTGTCTAACACAACCACATTCATACAACCGCCACAATGGCCTCGCTCGTCGGCGCAAACTACGACTCATCAGGCGATGAATCCGACAAGCCCACCACAACTACCACCTTCACATCAGCGACAAAACTAGTCGCCGCCCCGGAAGTCAATATAGAGGTTTGGTCTTTCATTCACCAGCCAGATGCGATAGCTTAACTAACCATTCCCAACAGGATCCTACGAATCTACAACTAATCGCCGGCACGGGAAAATCAACCTCTTTAACATACAATGCAACATACGACGACCTATCGCGCCCGGCCCAAGGTCCCGTAAACCCATTCAAACCCAACGGCGTCGGGAACGGACTCAAACGCAAAAATGTGCCTACGGGTCACGCAGAGGAGGCTGCTATTAGTGAAGCTACGTTTACAGCGCAACATCATACCTTCCAGAGTCTGGGTTATACGCGTGACCCTACGAGGCCAGATGCCTTTGTAGGGGATTTAGCGCGAGCGGCGCAGTATGGTGGACGGGATTTTGTGCAGATGAAGCCATCCAAAGAAGTCTCGGCGGCGTTGCGCAGAAAAAGACAGAAAAAGGGGGATGCGAGTATTGTTGATGGTGAAGGGGCATACAAGGGTCCATGGGCGAGGTATGAGAATGATGATCAGGTTTATGAGGAGGAGGCTGCTGAGGCCGGGTATGAGCTTGCGAGTGATGAGGAGTTTGTAGAGGAGGAAGAAGCTGTGCCAGGGAAGTTGCCGGCGCTGGCGACTGATTATCAAGACGATGCGTCGCAGACGGAGACGACAGAGTTTCATGGTAGTGAACAGTTTGATTACCTTGGCCGGACTTACATGTTAGTCTCTCCCCGGATTATTGGTTATGAATTTATGCTGATATTTTATACAGGCACGTTCCGCAAGATCTGGATATTGATCTTAGAAAAGAACCAGGCAGCGTCAAGAATTTCATCCCTCGGAAATTGGTGCATACCTGGAAATCGCACACAAAACCCATCACTTCACTCCGCTTCTTCCCTAGATCCGGTCACTTGCTGCTTTCGTCCGCAGCAGACGGCAAAGCCAAAATCTGGGATGTATACCATCAACGCGAACTTTTGCGTACCTTCTCGGGACACTCCAAATCAATCAGTGACACCACTTTCCACCCTACGGGCAAAACATTCCTTACAGCCTCGTACGATCGACAGATTAAACTGTGGGATACAGAGTATGGTAAATGCATTTCTCGATTTAGCACGGGTAAAACACCACATGTTGTCCGCATCAACCCTGATCCCGAGCACAACCACGAATTTTTGGCCGGTATGTCGGACAAGAAGATCGTCCAATTTGACATGCGTACGGGCGAAATGGTGCAGGAATACGACCACCATCTAGCAGCCGTCAACACCATCACTTTCGTGGACAACAATCGCCGCTTCATCACAACATCAGACGACAAATCCCTCCGAGCATGGGAATACGGCATCCCAGTACCCATCAAATATATCGCCGAAGCAGACATGTTCGCCATGGTACGCGCCTGTCCGCACCCTTCAGGCAAATATGTCGCCTTCCAATCCGGCGACAATCAAATCGTCGTCTACGCCGCAACCGACAAATTCCGCCAAAACCGCAAGAAGGGGTTCCGCGGCCACAACAATGCTGGCTATGCAATCGATATTACATTCTCGCCTGATGGACAGTTTGTGGCTAGTGGTGATTCGGGTGGTTATGCGTGTTTTTGGGATTGGAAGACGGGGAAGATGTATCATAAGATTCAGGCCGGTGGGAAGGATGGGTCGGCGGTTACTTGTCTTGATTGGCATCCTCAGGAGACTAGTAAGGTTGTTACTGGTGGGCTGGAGGGGGTTATTAAGTACTGGGATTGAGTGTATCTAGTGAGCGAGGAAAATGGACTGTACGATACTGGGTTGGACATAATATAGTAGTCTCTGCGGATAATGTACACGTGCCTTGACACGAGAGAGTCAAAAAGGGAGTATCTGTTAACGATCCCTCTGGGGCTCGGAGTACGGAACTGACAAAAGGCAATGATATCGCAGTAAACTACATCCTGTCTGGGCTTTTATTCCCGCTTGTGATTAGGGTTATTAGGGTTAGGTCTACTAGCCAGTTCTGTGGCTTCCGCTGCTATTATCCCGGCCGGCGAGGGTTTAGGAGTTAATCTTTGATATTGAAACACGACCAAACCATCAGAAACAGAGCTGAAGCCGCTGCTGGTTGCTTTCTGTGGCTGCTGGTTGCTGGGGTAGCGCTCGTTCGCGATAGTGACCGTCGCCGAATTGTAGATCGCTCCCAAGGGTCTGGAATTTGATTACACGAAGCCATGCGACAGCAAAGAAAAGCAAAAAGAACCTTTTCCCCCTTTTTTAAATCGCCATCAAGAGAAATTTTGCAGTATCACCTGATAACTGCGCCAATTCTCCGGGACGACCCCTGTTTGGATGTTTTCGTTCGATGCTTGTAGTCGTAGATGTCATTGACTCGGTCACCTGATCAATTAAGATACACCATCCTCCTATGCCTTGAGACCTCCTAGACAAATTATTGTTCTCTGAGACATCAATTGATGTCTGCAGATAAGCACCCAACCCATATGATGGCTACTCCGTGGGAAGAATCTACATTATTGTGCTTCGGTTAGTAGCGAGCGCTGTTTTGATTATATCTTCTGGACCAGCGAACGCTAATTGTTGGAGTCTTTCCAGATGGAGGTGGTGTTAGAGGTTTCGCGAGCCTATTACTTCTAGAGGCTTTAATGCGCGAAATTGCGAGAGTCGAGAAGGATGAACTCCTTCTGAGCAGCATCCTGAGCGACGTCCCTGGCGCAGACACAGCGCCAGCACCATCTAGTTTCTACCCTTTTGAGACGTCACTCTCAAGTAAAGAGGCGGAGAGTTTGCCCTACTTGCCATGCCATTATTTTGATTTTGTCGCGGGATCAGGGAGTGGAGGGTATTCAAATCCCCGATGTTTGATTTCAAATATTTATGTCGGTATGTTAAATTTGGATCTGGCTAACACATACATATATATAGACTCATCGCCATAATGCTGGCCAGACTTCGCATGACGCCACATAATGCTCTCGAAGAATATATTGGGTTCTCAAATCGAGTTTACGGTCGACCGAGGACATTTCATTGCCGACGATTCCCACCACTCTGGTCGCCTGAAAGGAAATATAGTACTTATGGACTGGAACGCGCCATTAGAGACCTAACCAGCGTGCATAACGGAGATCCATATGCTGGAAACCGAGATGTTATTCCCTTGACATCGGACTTGGATATTTGCAAAACGTTAGTTATGCAAGCACTATGAATGAATGGCTATATTGGAAACATTCTAAATTATCACCAGAATTGTTGTTGCGCGAGGGCGGTTTGGGGCTAATCCAGAGAAAAAACATATTTTTCGAAGCTACGGTCATTATCCCGACAAAGAGACTGACAATGCTCCCCTAAATCCGGGTCCTAGTTGTGGTGCTTCATTGTGGGAGGTGGGACACGCAACGATGGCAGCACCAACCTATTTTGAAAAGGAGGAGCTAGGAAAATGGACATTCAAATATGGAGGAATGCGTGCATCAAACCCCACCGAAGACGCCGTCCATGAACTACGATTGCTAACGCCAATGCAGCCGCCAACGGTGGTTGTAAGCATCGGGACAGGCACCAGACATCACACCTCGACGGGAAATGGGGGAGTGGCCAACACATTTGCGCCTCTCACGGGACTACTGGCAGCAATAAGGGATACCGAAAAGGTCAGCCAGAAAGTTAAGAAGCAGCTAGGCCATGGAAGTTCCTATTTCCGATTCAACGATAGGTCTGGTGATTGGAACCGAGTGATAATGGATCAGTGGATTCCCGGGTATGAAGGTGAAAGAAAACAAAGACCGGGTCAGAAGACAATGGCAAAAATGCAAAGCATTGTGGAGAAATATCTCAAAGATGGCGGGCAAGAAGAAATGGAGCGATGTGCTGAGAAATTGGTCAAACTCCGCCGCAGAAGATTGTTTGCAGACCCAGATCGCTGGGAGAGATTTGCATTGGGCTCGACTTTCCACTGTCCAAACTGCCCTAATGTCGATACGTTTACTAGTCGTGCCGGGTTTGAGCGCCACATTGAAAGCAATCATGAAGCAGCGGAGCTGAACATTGACCAATACAAAAATATCTGGTCATATCAGGGTCAGAGGAGGTCATCATGGTACATCCCATAAGCACCTACGTGACGCCCTATATGTTCGTGATTGGAACGGCCATTTTTTCCCCTTTTGCTACTCTGCCCAGAATGTCTCTTAAGTTATTATACTTTCCATCAGAATATTCTAAGATAATATGCGGCATCCATAGTATTTGGCTTCTTGTAGTGCCAATATATTCGTATCTAGTCTCCTTATAATACCTGTCTAATGATATCTAATTTTTCCCATGCTTCTTATTAGGATAGAGTATATTTTTCTTGTTATTACATGTATTATATGACTTCCATGTTTTTATATAAAAACCGGCATTGCACTCTAACGAATGCAGATCTAGTGCTTTCACTTTCCATCTCCTTTTTCCCCTAAACATCCAATCCTGATCAAATGACGGAACACAATCTCTTCGTGTCCTATGAATACTGAAGAACCAAATCAACCTCTTCCCCAGCAGCCTCAAAGATATGCTCAGGCGAATACTCCGCCTTCCACCCGAGTTCATGACCTCGAGCAGCCGTGAACGTGCACCTATTTCAATCTCTTGTCAGCTTCCCTACGCAAACGAAATGAGTAACATCGAGAAAACATACCGACCACCGATTTCCGCAGGCACAAACGACTTCACGCCCTTCAACACAGTCGCCATCTGCTCCAAAGCAGCATCATCCGCCGGCGTGATGGTATCGTCATCAATAACGCCCCGTTCACGCAATCTCTTGGAGAATGCACGATACAGATCGTGCCATTTTACCAGACCGGAGGCGGCCAGATAGAACCCGTCTTTACCATGACTCGGATTCTCGCCCGCGAGAATGGCTCGGAGAATAGACAGAAAGAGAGTTGTGTTGTCGTGGATGTGGCATACGGGCCATGTCTTCAAAGAGTTAGTCGAAGATGTAAACTATAGAGGTGGCGAGGGAGGAAATGGGAGAAATGATGGGTTTGATGGGGGATGAATCATACAGCTGAGCTGTCATCGACAGTATAGATCCTCCTCATCTTTTTGGCCGCTCGTATCACGGCTACTGTTTGGATGGAAATGGGATTTCCGAACCCTTCGCCCTTGCCGTAGACAATGCAAGGAGCGAAGATGTAGCTTCGCACGCCTAGAGAGGCACCTCCCTCGATGACTTGGACATTGGTCTTGCCTGCCTGTAAAACTCTCAGCACCACTCTAGTTATACAAGCAATAATTGGGAGGAAATTCATACCTTCACGAGGAGTGGCTGTGCTCCCTCTGCATGCTTCAAAAGATCATAAAGCTTCTCATCCGTATCCAACAATTCCTGGTCAGATGGCAAGCCCGTGTGACTACTGAAAATCTTCGCCCCCGTCGTAAACAAGAAATGAACATCCTGCCTCCCAGAATTTGACTTGACCGTACTCAGTGCGCGGATCATGACCCTTGGGACTCGATCGTCCAGTGCATCGATGAGATAGTAGATGACGCTTATGCCGCGGCTGATGATAGCCTGTTCGATATCGGCGTCACTGCTAAGATCTATCCTGACGGGCTCGGCGTTGTAGAGTTCCTTAACGGCTTTTGCTTGCTCCTCTGTACGGACTAGGGCATATAGTTTGTTATATGCTGGTAGATTGGCTTCTTTCCAGCGAGCGAGTAGGGTACCGCCTAGGTAGCCCGAGGCGCCAGTGATGAGGATGTTGTGAGACATAGTCAAGTTGTATATTCAAAAGAAGTAAATGTGATTGATGAAGCTGATAATTAGAACAATCATGAACAAGGATTTTGTCCCAATTTATAGAAATGACTGAACCTTCTGACGGGCAGAAGTTCTACCGACTTTCGATATGGACGAGTTGACCTCTCAGATAGATTAGCCCTAACATGTTCTCCGTTATGTGTACAAAGTAACTAATCTGCCTACTAAACCTTCTCTTGCGCCATAGTTATGTATTAAGATGTATTAATAATCCACTTTCCGCTCTCCTCCCACACGGCTGTTATGTGGGAACCTGCTTTGTGATAAGGAATCAATTCTTTATAAATCATTATCGGGGTAATCTTTTGTATTTTTTCTGCCTATGGAGGGATTCTGTGAATTGCTGATCCAAGATAATATAAATATATCGAGGCATGACAAACCTCACGAACTTGAAAAATACTACATGTAGTCGACATAGATTGGCTCGAGGTGATCTAACAAAAAATTACTTCTGTATGGTTCCAATGCGGGTTGACGTTTGTTAATTTCATCGTGAGAATAAGTTGCTTTAGGGTTCGGGTTGATATGACAGGGCGTATGGCATAAGATATCTTTATGAAGCATCATAATATTAAAATCTCAATCGATACTTGCTCAGGGAAAGAGTCACTTCAGCAGATGCTTCTACCACAATTATAGGCATGTAGGCCAGTAATCAGATATTCTTGAAACTTGAACCCCCTTGACAGGAACCATCTAGAATAACGTCCCATCGCCCAGAATAATAATAGGACTTGACTTTGTCAACGGCCGTTTCTCAGCAGCCAATTCTCGTCCTGCCTTCCACGATCCCGCCTCCAAAACTTGAGGCAACGTCAACTGAACCCCATTGAACTGCGGACTAGACTTGATGATATCGTGCAACTTGTCCAAAAGCGCAACTGTCATCGCACGCCACTCCACAATCTCATCATCACATGCTCCAAAACACGGAAGACCATCATTGCCATTACTTGTTTGTTGCAGACGCTTTGTGAGAGATTTCTCCTTTAGGGATAAAACGCCCATGTCAACAAATAATCCGCCATTTCTATATTCGGCGAGTCCTGTTCCCTGATCTGCGTTGAGCCAGGTGATATCTAGTAAGCGTGTGAACGGTACCATGAGTGAATACGCGAGCCATTGGGTGAGTTTGTGGAATGGCTGGATTGATGATTTTTTTGTTCTGGTATTTGGTTCGGAGAATTTGGCAAGGCAAGTTAGAGGCCATGCATCGCCTACGGGGTGTCCGTCTATATGTGTACGATCAGATGGCCAGATGGGAATCAAAAGTTTCTGAAGGACGCTCCATAGGTCGAGGTAGTCAATTTTTCCGGTACTATCTGCTTTGGAAAGCAGGTAGTCTACA
Source organism: Talaromyces sp. PL2406 (assembly GCA_023626215.1). Lineage (NCBI taxonomy): Eukaryota > Fungi > Ascomycota > Eurotiomycetes > Eurotiales > Trichocomaceae > Talaromyces > Talaromyces sp. PL2406. The sequence goes on along the minus strand of JAMAGL010000012.1, from coordinate 496,150 downwards.
TTTCCCTCGAACATCAGCCTTTCAATTCTTTCTTGATTGGCTGCGGGCACACTTACCGACAAGGCAACCAGGTCGACCATTTGGCCCAAAGATTTCCGGAAAATCCAATAGAGAGCCACCTAACCTGCGCAGCAATTCCACACGTTTGTCGACTGCTAGCAGTGGGTTAGTCTCCTTGTCAATCTGGAAACCCCGATATAGTTTCTCTGCATCTAGCGTCTGTATAGCGGCCCCTTTTGCACATACAATCAGTATTTGAATCCATTTATAGTGAGGAGAAACTGCTTACCTTCCACAAGATCCTTCCTCGACGACCCATTCGCAGCAAAGTCTCCATTCAAGAACATATGAAACGACGCAATCGCTATCCCCTCACTCCGATTGTACGTCTCGCTCCCCGGTTCCTGAAATCTCCAAACATCTCCAGCACCGGCGTCCAGAAGAACAGAAACGGAGAAAAGGTCGACGAGTCCACGCACTTTCTCTACCTTGTCAAATTTCTGATCTTCCCACTGACGCAGTAATTGATCTATGCGAGAAATATCACCGACTTCGAAATGCTGCCATCTGCCATGTGGTGGAATGAGGTGATATTTATCTGGTCCAAAATCACGCTATATGTTTCATCTCAATCAATTCGCTATTCTCGATACATCAATTTGACTGAGACCTTTACCTGAATAATTCCTATAACGTAGTCGGCTGCTACATTCAATTTCTCACGGTCATATTTGAAATGAGACAACTTTCCTTGTTCGGCCAATTCAAGGACTTTATGTGCTTGCTCACGCACGGCCTTAAGGCTTAGGATGTACTCGATTTCAGAATCCATATCTTGAAGAAGAACTGAGCAGCGTAAAGTAAATATGTACACAGGAAAAGGAGCTTAGAGAACCGGAAGCAGACCGCTTGTCACTATCAGGTGGTCGTGTGACACATCGTTGATTAGCGCCTGATTGGGCCGATGGATCTCACAATCAGGATTGAGATAGGCTCGTATCTTGCGTCAGATGCCCCAATTCTAGAGATAAAGGTGACAAGTAAGAACATCAGGTAGGAACCATGGATAATTCCAAAATCCGCTTCGTAAATCTTAAAAGTTAGGGTTTCATACTTGTCAACACTATTTCCGGTCCAATTCTTGGCTTCCAAAGTCGGGGTTTGTCAATTATCAAATCATTTAGCATAATGGATCATTCTTTCAAAGAAAACAAAAAGCAATAGGTTTTTTAATCTTCTTCAATGTCAAAAACCCCCTTCGAAGTCAATAGTGGTCGATGTTCTACAAATTGCGAGAAACTTAGATATTGGCAGGTTAGCCCTAACTACTACGTTTACGATTCAGAGGTCATTTCAACAAAGGCGAAGCTCTTTGAGCTATCTAGCAGGAGTCGATAGTAATAGGCACTTCTATGCTGAAACAGCAGTGAATTCTTTTATACGAGCATAAGATGCTAGAGAATCTGGTCTGTCTTTGTGAATGTGCTGAGACATAGATCAATTTGATCTACTACATAAACAGGCTATCCAGATAGTTCTATCCGAGTGCGAAGAAGAAAGAAAAGACCCTCTATGCTGGAAAAGTAGCCTCGGCTTATTACCGGCCTCCTTCTTCCTAAGTGGTGGATTCAGCCCTGTCCTGGGGTAATTTACACAGGGCCACGGAGTATATATGCCAAAACAATCGATGTCTCTTTCTGGTACATGGCCAGATGAATGATAATCATGAAGCATATAAACCCAAATGTACGCAAACTATGATATGCAGTGACGTTCGGTATTCTCCCTACCACAAATTTATGCTAATTAATAACCAACAACCAGGATGTCCATGTCTCACAACTCGAAGCATGTACATATGTAGCTGAACGGAATGTATTCCCCAAATTAGGTCAAAGGTCGGCCTTGCATCGAACCCCTCGGCGACGTTACACAAACGGGCGTGTTGAAGAAAGCCCCCTAGGATCTGTATGCCTTTTTGAAATTCGACCATGCATAGCCCTGCTGTCTTATTAATTCCCTAGGCTGAGAAGTATATCTAAATCTGACATCTGAACTTGCTAGATTTTTGGCCCCATACATCTTCTAGGTCGAGTTCATGTACGTATGCAGATGCCTGGATACATGCTGTATGTATGCTCTTAATAATCATACCGGGGGGACCAGCTGAAGATACTGATACATGTCTTTGCTCAGCCACCAGTCAGAATCTTAAACGCCGTGGGCCCTATGATGGACCGTTAAAGATCGATCTTATTTATCCACCTCATCTGCTCCTCTAAGTTGTTAAAGCATCAGTCTGTTTTCTGATATACGAAGACCGTAATCAAGAGACTTACAACGCTCATGGCACCATGGACAATGGACCAGGCTATGCCGTGGCCAACGCCGCTGCCGAGACGTATGGGACGTTATGGACCTTTCAAGCTATGGCAACGACAACATTGATTCTACGACTATTCTCGAGATCGTTTCTTACCCGGGACGTAGGATGGGAGGATATTATAATTGCCTTGGGCTGGGTCAGTCCTTCCTAGGTACCCTCCGCTCGTATACAGACCCTAATGTCGTACAGGCAGTCAGCCTTACCAGCACAATAATCATAACCATCTCCAGCAACATCATTATCTCCACAACAGACACCAGCCCCGAACATCTCAAAACAATAACGATAAGCGCCCTCAGACTCTCCTTAATCGCAGCAGCCATTACCCCGAACGGAATATGGCTTCCCAAAATCTCCGTTGCCCTTTTACTCAGCCGACTTTTGCAGCCGAGGCCATGGATAAAAATCATGCTCATAGTGCCCTCGGTCATCGGGTTTGCTGCCGGCGGTATTGGCAGTGCGATAATCACGCTTCTGCAGTGTGACCCTGTAACTGGTCAGTGGGATCCGAAGGGGTATCATCTTAAATGTTATGATACAGATGCTATGGTAGATTTTATGATTCCGTGGACTGGTACGTTCCTAGCCCTGGATAACTCCCCCGAAACCACTCAAACGCCACACTGATACTATGGTAACAGTATTATCATCAGCCCTCGACATCCTCTACGCAATCTACCCAGCAACCATCTTCTGGAAAATGCGCCAACTGTCCGTATCTCGCAAACTCGCCGTTTCGATCCTCATGGGTCTGGGCCTGATTTCCGGCGGTGTTGGGATATACAAAACGACGCTGACGCACTTACTCTCCCAGCTCGATGAAGGGGGCGATGTTGCGCTTGAAGTGTCGCATATTCTCACGATGTGGACGACTGTTGAGGCGGATCTTATTATTAGTGCGGCTTGTATCCCACTCTCGAGGCCGGTTTGGAGGTTGGCGATTAGTTTTGTAGGGGATGTTTGGGGGAAAGTTAGAGAGAAGGTTGGGTTGGGTCCGGCTGTTGGGGATTATGGTGCTGCTGTTGTTGAGAGGAGTGGTGAGCGGAGGGTGAATATGGGTTATATGGAACTCCCGGAGAGGTTGTCGGATGTTGATCGTATTGTTGCTGAAGGCGACGGCGGAGAACGACATACCGTCCGAGATGATATTGAAATGCGATATACCTGTCCGGAGGCGGAGGGTGATGAAAATGCCCTTGCAAGGATCCGCCTTTCGTCGGGCTCAGAGTCCTTCTAATGACTGACTGAATGGATGATGAAATACGTTTGTATAACAATACTTTATGTACCATATCATGATATGAAGTCTGCTATATGACTTGATGAGTGCGCTGTATATCAACAATAGAATAGAAATGAAAGTCTGATGATAAGTAACGATTGTTCTATTCAAGTCCCGACGCCTCTCTTGCAACAGACCGGTACGAATGCGATTGCATGTGGATAATATGAACGCTTCGTTGACCTAAATACGAATAAATATCTGTACATGAAACCCGTGACAACAATGCAAGAGGAAAATCAAAATAATGATACAATAGACGAAACGCGACCTAGCTTCAGACTAGCCTAGAAACTAGCCATCTCAATATAAGTACTAATAAAGTTCAGCTTCTTCCCTTCATCGGTATTCATAATCCGACGAAACTCATCGTAACTCAGCTTTGCGCCGCCACCGCGAGCAAGAGCCTCGCGTTCTCCGTCGTTGAGAGACGCCCAGTATGCGAGTTGGCGGCGAGTAGGTTTTGATGGTTGCGATGGACCTGGAGCAGCTCGTTTGTGTGATGGAGGAAGTTTGGGGGATTGGTGAACTGGAGAGCCGGTGGATGGGGTGGGTTTGAGGACTGGGGAGAATTTGGGAGCTGTTGCTTCTGCTTGGTTGGAGTTGTCTGGTTGGGGGACGGGGAACATTGTGGAGTTGTCGAGGCGGAGGTGGAGAGAGGAGGCTGCGGCGGCTGCGAGGCTGAGTATGGGAGCTTCGTTTGGTCGGTGTTGAGGGAGTGTTGGGTCGACATGTTCGATTTCTTCAATTTCTTCGATCTCTTCAACTCCTTCGGTTTCTTCGGGCTCCACAATCTCCACATTTGCAGCCGGAGGTCCGTCAACGGTGGCTTCCGCTTCAGCAGCGTCAATCACAGTGTAACCAGAGGCATCTAGTAGTTCCTCCAAGCTGGCAGCCTCATAATAGTTCATGTAATCCAAGTCGCCAGGGAGACAAGTTTCTGGATCATTCGTTTCCCAGCGTTTGCTCGGGTCTTTGAACCATTCTATTTCAGCGGCCCATCGAATACGGTCGTCACGGGTCCTACGAAGCTCCATCACAAGATCCTCCTTGGCCTTGAACAAGATATCTAGCAACTCATTCATCCCTTCTTTGGTGGCTTGATAGAGGATTTCTTTTCCAATGTCTCTTTCCGGTTCAGGAACCTCGAATCCTCCCCAACGCTCGCCGACTGACGTGGAGCCGTTGGAACGTACGTCATAATCATCATCTTCGAACCGGACTTTTGAAGACGAGCGTGACCTCAGGGACGGTGGTCGAGAGGATTGCTCCGGATAGATGGATTCATCCTCAGACTTGTCTTCATCTGTGTCGTCCTCGAATCCTTCGGGAGCTGTGGCGCCATCTTCTTCGTCTGTATAGAATTGGCGACGGCGCCAGCGCTCATGGACCGCCCTCCTTCGAGCTTCCTCAGCAGTAGAACCCGTAGCCTCGTCCTCTTCATCATCGGTTTCTTCATTTTCATCTTCTTCCGCAGTTGCTTCAGGTTGTGCTTGCTCGCCTTCAACTTCGGCCTGGGCTTCCCCTTCAACTTCCACGCCACCGGATACTGAGGATGGAGGCGACACATCGGGATGAATGTTGGGTAAATCTTGTCTTTGTCTGAACTGTCGGCGAACAGCGGCATCGGCTACAGCAGTGTACGGATCACCATGATCCATACCATCAGGTCGCAAAACACCCACGCCGTCCACAACCTCCATGTCGCCCTCAAGATTAGTGCGTTTTCCTTCCCCAGTTCTAGGAGTTTCTGCGTTACCAAAGTTGCCACTAAATGCAGAACTAATAGGACGTGTACCCAGCACGATATCTCTTGCGGCGGTTCCATCGCCAGGCCCAAAGTCTTCCTCCCATGCTTGTACCAAATCCGCACTCAACTCCTTAATAAGTGCATAATAGGCACGGAACATTCGCAGGAAGTCCTTTCTCTCTATGAAACCATCGCCATCAACATCGTAACCTTTGAATATGCGCCGCATTTTTTCGTCTATTATTGCCTTATTATTGAAGCTGGCAATGCCCTTGGCAAACTCCTCAAAGCCAATGAGGTTGTCTCCATTGGTATCATAGAATGCAAACATGCGATCAAAGATCAAACTTGGCGGCGGAGGCCGAGAAGATGTATTCGGGATGAAACAACGATCGAAGGTCTTGCGGTCAATGGCCATACCCAATTTGTTAGGGTCTGCAGGCCATGTGGTATTGGCCAGACACCGATACTGGTCCCATAATGCGTCGAGCTCAGTGCTTTCAAATGCGGTTTCCTTGGCTAGGCGACGAGCCAAAGCTGGGGGCAGATTTTTGGGAAGGGTTTCGGGTTTGCCAGGATACCATACCGGCCGTCCTTGACGTGGGATTCCCATATACGGTGCCGGAATGCGAACTTTAAGGAATATGTGAGTCTTGTTGTGGACCTGCTGAGCTTCGCAATTTTCACACAGATCAAAATCAACGCAGTTGTCGCATCGATATCGGATCCCTTGTATCGGCATCATACCGCAGTTATTGCAGGTTACGCCACGGTGTATGTACCCATCTTTCTTTGCCTGATCTTCCGCGATATGATACAAGAGATTAAGGAGATTCTGACCCTCACGCGCTGGTTCTCCATCTGCGTTATCATTGCGCCAGGAAAAGACACTTTCCGTCTCGCCTGCATCTTCCACGATAGGATTCAATTCTTCAGGCTCTTGAGCTGGAGTATTCGCCGACAATGTAACTCTAGTACCAAGCTGGCGCCGCACACGCAAGGCCTCGCCGAATGCCGGATCTGCATTGAAATTCTCAAGCGCTCGTTGTATCCCAGCATGCGAAATGCCACGATGACTGAGTTCCCGCGTCAAATATTCTCGCTCCGCTGAGCCCTCCGGTATCGTATGACTAGGCGGAAAATCAAGCGCAAAAAAAGACTCTAGAAAAGTATCCTCCATCATATCCCTCATTCGTTCCGCGTGCGATTCCGGCATTCCAACCTCGGCCATGAGTTGATTCCGCGTGACGAGCAATGAGGGGAGTAACCCACTCTCCACCATCCGCCCATCCTCGGTCTCGATTCTGAAAGTTCCATATGCTCCATTCTCTCTTTCAAGTTGTTCCAGATGCGCAACCGCCCTAGAAGAGGGGGTGTCGGTCACCTCATTGGGAACATTTTCGCGACGATTTCGACGGAGGACGGCACCTCGACGTTGGAGTTGCGGAGTACTTCCACTTGTAGCTGCAGTGTGGGAGTGGTAATAGAATATGCCGCCTAGTAATGCAACGCCTGCAGCTGCGAAGAGCGCAGGTCGGTATCGGGAGTATTCGTCTAGCATCACACTGATGACCACCAGAGACGATGGGTTCGACTTTTATATGGCGCCCACATGGAAATTAAGTACTGAATAATAGAGACGATCGATCTTATAGCGGTGCGGACATGTCAGCGCAAGATAGCTGAGACGCTGTAAAGTCGACAGTATGAATTAGCCTCAATTAATAGAACAAGATGTGGATTAATTACCTTGCGACATCCAAAGTCCCGCCAGATAGGATATATGGCTGACTCTATCAATGGCAGATATTTTCTGATAGATGACCTAGCACTAGATTTGACGAACGCAAGCTGATGTGACTCATGAGTTGAATATAGTGATGATTGATGAAGCTCAAGAACAATCCGCCGCACGGAAAGTATTGAGCTCCGAGCGCGCTATCCCCGATTCGGATCTACTACATCTATGTCTAGATCAGCAATATATCTGCAATTCTTTGACAAACTATTATGTTTAAACAAAATTCAAAATATTTTGTATTCTATGTACATGCAGTGTATAAGTAATGGTATATACCATGAACAAGAATCCGTCCATACAGACCACGGCACCCCGAACCTTTATGTGCGGCTCGTCAAGTCCAATTTTCGAGTATGAACTGTCCATTTTCACCTCAAAGCTTCGTCTCCTTGATAAAAAACGCACTAACAAGCGCAAGAAGCGTAATGCCCATCTGAACAGCAAAGGTAATGTTCGTAGACCAACCATAGGCCCTACGGACAATAGCTTGTACATCGATAGGCAAAGTCTTGATAAAGTCGAGAGATTGTCGCACGCCGTCCACAATACGATCGATATCCTGGCTGCCATGGAGAACAAGCTGTAGTCTGTCTCGGAGAAGTTGCTGTTCGACGGTGGATGCGAGTGAGAGACCGAGAACGCTGCCGAGGGAGCGGAAGAGGTATGAGCAGGCTGTTACGACTGCTTGGTCTCCTGAGGTGCAGTTTGAGACTGTAATTTAGAGTTAGTGGCTTCTCTTTGGCTAGTATAGGATGATTAAACACTTACTGAGTCCGATCAATGTCGTAGTGACGCCTATTCCATTTCCGAAGGCAGATATCATAGCTCCCACAATCATGATCTGGTATGCATCGGCAATGGCACCGGAAAATAGAAATAGAACAAGTGAGCCAGCAAATAGAAGAGCATATCCAAAATTGGTGAGCCCATAGTACCTCCCAGTCCGTTTCATCAAGTATCCTGCAGCCAAGGAACCCGATACACCAAGTATAATCTGCGGTAAAAGTCGCACGCCAGCAACACTAGCCGACACGCCGTTCACAGCTTGAAAGTAAAGCGGAATATAGAAAATAGTGCCCATAAACCCTGCAAAACTGAAGAAATTGCACGCATAACAAGCAAGTAGATTCTGGTCGAAGATGAGGTGACCAGGCGCAAATGGCTCGGAAGCGACGTAGTTCTCAATCAGGATGAAAGCCACGAACAGGACTACCGAAACGATCAGAGAGACATAGGTTTCCGGAATGGTCCAGGAGACGTTGCTTCCTCTGTCGAGGCCGACAGAGATGCCCAGGACGGCTCCTACGAGAACCGTGGCGCCGAGGAAGTCGATGCGTTTCAGCTTTGCGATCCAGTCTCCTGAATCGGGGCCAGGGACGTGGAGTGCAAAAGTGACAAGCAGGAATGCTAGTAGACAGATGGGTGCCTGCACAATAAATGCCCTGGAAGAAGCATTAGCGATCAATCTTGATATTCAGATGCCTTCTGACTTACCAACGCCAACCGATGTAGTCAGCCAATATACCGCCTTGATTCCCGTCAGTATTTGAATTCAATGGCCTGTCAGATGAGTCTCACCTAGTGGTGCACCAATTCCCGATCCAGAAGCATATATGATATTGATAATCCCCTGCCACAGGCCTCTATCACGCAAAGGCACCAAGTCACTAATGAGAATGCTAACAACAGTCGTCATACCTCCACCCCCAATTCCTTGATAAACCTAATACAATGTCAGTATCCTCATATTATACTGAAAAAAGATCGGACTCTATCGTACCCTCGCAGCAATCAACTGATTAATATCCTGCGCCAACCCACAGAACAAACTTCCCGTCCCAAAGACAGTATAGGCAAATAGTAAACATGCCTTGCGCCCGAAAATATTGCACAGTTTGCCGTACAATGGCTGAAACGAAGTCAAAGTCAGGAAATACGAAGTCGCAATCCAACTCGTCAGGTTGAGGGCCTTCAAGTCGCTGCCGATTTTTCCGTAGCTTGCGACGATGATGGTTTGGTCGGCTGCTGCTAGGAAGACCTAAGCGGGAATTAATAATTTAGGGATACTAAGCAGATCGAGGAGGGACTTACACCAATCGAAATAGCAGGAACAATATACCGCAATTGAGTCGAGGTAGACGCAGAGCCCTTTTGCGATCCATTTTCCTGTGGTAGCGAAGAATCGTCGGATACTTGCTCTGGATCTGTGGTGCCATTGGCGCGAATCTCTTCACGCAATAAGGGCGTATGTTCAGTTGGTCTGGTTTCTGCAGCGGCCATCTTTGCTGCTGATAACTTATCAATCGGACGAATGCCGACGTCGTGCTGCTCAAAGGTATATAGGTATGTGGATTCCGAGATTATAAATTCAGACTCATGCCCGTCCAATTGACTATTTTGATGGGATAATATGAGTCACTCCGGCCGATATTTTGAGAAAAACACGCCATAACAGAGAAGAAGAAGAAGAAGCAGAATCTCAATCTTGCATCTGCATCGACTAGAGTGACTAGACTAGGTAGTTAATTAATCCAGTCTTGCGCAAACTGATAGCGAAATTATTAATCGGTGGAAGTAGATAACTAAAGCTGGCCAATCAGGTGGGAGTAATTTGGGGCCCCTCAGCAAGTCGGCATTCTCCGCGAGGTCTCCATGCGATTTTCAGCTGCGGATATCGAAGGCGTTTAATGATCAATCATTGCTATCTCTAAGCTATCTACGAGAAATTGGAATCATAGTGTATATATTGGGTATCCAACATCTGGAATCGTGATATTTGCTAGCGCTATGCAATCAAACCCATCCCGAGTCGCTGTCATGCAAGTACATGTATAAAATTCTGCATGTTCCATCATAATCGTCATCAAGCTGTGGCTTCTACCTGAGCAGACTCTGGCATTGGAACAGGACCACCAGGGGAATTCGGAAAACGTGCCGTCAGAATCTCGACGCCATCTTCAGTCACAAGAAGAGTATGTTCAAATTGGGCAGACAAAGAACCATCCGCAGTGACACTAGTCCAATCATCCGGCCATGTCTTGTCCTTGTGTGTACCAATGTTGATCATAGGCTCAATGGTAAAACACATTCCGGGTTTGGCAGCTCCAACCGTCTTGTTCTTGGCATAGTGAGGAATATTCGGTGCGCAGTGGAACAATTGGTTGATTCCGTGACCACAGTAACTCTTTACAACACTGCAGTTGCGAGCCTTGGCATGTTTCTCGATGACGTTTCCAGGCTCTCGGAAAAGCATGCCTGGCTTGACCAGCTCGATTGACTGTTCCAGGCATTCTCGGGCCGTTTCAACCACTCTAACGGCGTCTGGGTTCGCTTTAGCCTTGTCGCCAACGTAGTAGGTTTCGTTCAAGTCGCCGTGGAATCCGCCATGATATAGAGTCACATCGATGTTCACAATATCGCCATCCTGTAGGGGTCGCTGATCGGGGATACCGTGGCAGATAGTTTCGTTGACCGATGTGCAGACGGATTTCGGGAAGTGTACGTAGTTGAGAGGGGAGGGGTATGACTATAGTACCAAGTCAGCTTCAATCGAGTGAGACTAAGGGAGAATTCATACATCACGTTCAAGGCATGCCTTGTGGACGACTTCGTCAATGTAATCCGTCGTAACACCCGGCTTGATTTCTGCTGCTGCAATATCCAAGACCTCTCTAGCCAAACGGCACACTTTCCTCATGCCTTCTTGCTCTTCCTTATTCAATATCGTGATGTTATGTCGACCGACAAATTTCTGCTCGGATCGTGGAATACCATCTCCGGCATAATCGGGGTGCGGAATGGACTCTGGGACGGCTCGGCGGGGTGAAAGGGGATACACTGGTCTGAGGGACCCGGTGAAAGGAAACGTAGGGAATGGATTGTATTGACCGGTGGCTGGATCTGGTTCAGAAACTACCTTGGGAGGGAAGAAATTGCTGAGGATATTACTCTTGGTTTTGTGGACTGTCTTGTGGGAGGCCTGATGGTTGCGATGATTAGCCCAGGGTACAGGGATTGAAGAGTGGTCGTGCGAGGACATGCACATACCCAGCTGCGCTTGAAGCAGTCTTGTGAGCAGAAGAAGCTGTCAGTGCCCATCTTCAAACAGGTGGGACACTGTAAGGTCCCCGCATCGTTGGAGCAATCGAGGCCGATGCATTTGCGAGGCGCGACGGCTGCCATGGTGAAATCCCGGAAATAAGGCAGCCAAGAGGGGTGGGCTTAAGTAACAGAATTACACAAGGTAAAATGAACAGAATGAGACCGCAGCGTCCGTTGCTGTCGCTCTGTTGATAGGAATGGCCGGGTAAAAAATGATCTGAGGTCGGATAAAAAAAATAGAGTGCGGCTTTGGCTCTGGGAGTGGGGAAGGAGCCAAAACGCACTTGCCCGATTAGATAAGCTCTGGATATATACTTCGACTGTCCCGCACTTCTCCGGGTTTTTTTCTTTCGTCTGATCGTATGACTGTTCAATTGACTTGAAGCCTGTCAATGCGTACATAGCATACGCAGGGCAAGATGGCAGCTCCCACACGCCAAAAGGTAGTCATAGTGGGCGCTGGTCCCGTCGGATCATTGGCCGCTCTCTATGCAGCCTCCCGCGGTGACGATGTCGAGGTCTATGAGCTGCGAGCTGGTAGGTCTTCTAACAGATGGTTTTCAGAGGAATACATGAACTGATCTGAATTTTTGCAGATCTCCGTGATCCGGCCACTGTCCCTTTGAATTTTACAAAATCGATCAACTTGGCGCTCTCGGAACGAGGCATTCATTCCATGCACCTTTCCGGCCGCGAGGATGTTGTACATAAGATTATGAGCCAAGCCATACCCATGCATGGTCGAATGATTCACGGCAGGGACCTCACTGGGAACCTGTGGCAGGCCGCTCAAGCCTATGATGTCCACGGACAGGTAGGTGCCTATTTAATCAATCATGGTCCGACATCGTGCTGACAAATTAGGCTATCAACTCGATCGACAGGGCAAGCCTAAACAACGCTCTTCTTGACGAGCTCGAGAAAACACCCAACGTAAAATTATTCTTTAACCATAAACTCACCGGAGCCGACTTCCACTCCCGTAAGGCTTGGTTTGAGCGTCGCATACCCGAGGACGAACACAAGACCAACCATCCTCATCCAGATGAAGCCGCAGTTGACTTTGACCGTGCACCGGAAGTCGAGGTATCTTTTGACTTTCTCATTGGCGCTGACGGCGCGCATTCTGCGTCGAGATACCATATGATGAAATACTCGCGAGTGGACTACCAACAAGAGTACATTGACACACTATGGTGCGAATTCCGTATTGAACCTACTAAAGAGGGTGATTTCAGGATATCTCCCAACCACTTACACATCTGGCCTGGCAAGGAGTTTATGTTTATTGCGCTACCGTCTCCGGACAGATCATTTACATGCACACTGTTCGCGCCAGCAGACCACTATGCTCGTCTCGGAAACACGCCTGAAGAACTGTGCAAGTCGTTCCAGCAGTACTTTCCCGGGGTGTCTCCAGAGCTGATTTCACCCGAGGATCTCTATCGACAATTCACCACCAACCAACACCTTCCACTAATCAGCATTAAATGCAAGCCTCACCACTACAATTCCAGCGTCGTCATAATCGGCGACGCAGCACATGCTGTCCTCCCATTCTACGGCCAAGGTCTAAACGCCGGCATGGAAGACGTCCGAGTCCTTTTTGAGATTCTCGATTCCCACGGCGTATACGACGCCTCCCACGACGCACCTTCCAGGGACGTGGCTCGCAACGAGGCCTTTGAGACATACACCAAGACACGAGTCGCAGACGCACACGCCATCAACGAATTATCCAAAGGAAACTTTATCGAAATGCGTGCCGGCGTCAATTCGCGCTGGTACAAACTCCGCAAATTCATCGAAGAGAATCTCGATCGCTACATGCCGCAATTGGGCTGGCGGACGCAATACGCGCGCGTCAGTTTCAGCAACATGCGATACTCGGAGATTATGAAGGCGGTCGAAAGACAGCGTCTGCTCCTCACTACCACTTTCGGGACAGCTGCTTTCACCGCTGCTGTTGTGGGACTCGCTTTTGGAGGAAAGTTGCTGATGAAACACCCACTCCACTTTAATTTACACCGAGCTTTTGGACATTTTGCGGGGACACGTTGATTGGTTAATCGTCTTGAATAGAGAGGAAAGGTGGTGGATTGCGGGATTCGATTCACCATGTTGATACAATTGTACATGTATTATATGGCCATATAAAGTTCTCCTCTTTTTTTCTGGATTGGTATATGTATTTGACTGGGTTTGTACGAAAAGAACGAAAGAATGTGTTACACTAACCACTAATGATAGAGCGCTGTCAATGAAAGAAAATGGCATGACACATTTGCATACATATCAGCGACAAGCAAAAAAGGGGAAGAAGATGCTCAACAAGATACATTTAAAACAGCGGCCGTCACACATGAACCCCCCTAATATACCAAATCACTTCCTGTAGGGAACAGACTAGCCAATCTTCTTCTCAATCCTCTTCAAGAATCCATTAACTTTACTATCCATCCTTCCCAACCCCGACTCGATCTTGGTCCCCCTCGACGACGACTTTGAGTTGTGGGAAGAATGTTTCGATGACCCCTTTAGCTCCGCTTCTGTCGGGATGTAGATGTGATTGTGGATGTCGTATTCGGTGCTCATGGCGCCGTATTGTTGCTGGATGGGTTGGGAGTAGGAGTAGTTTGAGTAGCCGCCTGCTATGGCGACGCGTTCGTCTTCGGGGGGTGATGTTGTGCCATGGCTGGGGATATGGGTGTGGGATTGGGACTGGATGTAGTCTGCGTATTGCGGGTGGTGAGGGTGGTGATGAGCAATAGAGGCGTGTTGTTGCGGGTTGAAGGAATCCTGTGAGAAAAGGTGCGCGTTCGGGTTTTGGGGTGGTGCTGCAAAGGTCATGCCGCCTGCTTGGGTGGGTGGTGGACTGGCTACAGGGACGGCGGTGTAGCTTGGTGGTCCGGGTAATCCAGCGCTGGGAGGCGGAGAAGTATATCCATATTGTGCCAGGCTAGAGTTTGCGTATGCCTGCGGGTGAGAGAAGCTGCCAGCAGGAGCTTGTCCTGGAAGATAGTGCTGAGTCTCGTCCGCTACAGCAGCTGCGACGAGACCGGTACCATCTGCGGCATCTTCAGGCGGAGGAGTCTTTTCCCTATGTTTGATGGGTTCCGGAGCTGCAGGTGCAGCTGGATTATACGCCAGAGGGGTAAAATCTGTCGATTCTGTTTTGGCTGGTTCCGTAGCAGCAGGCTGAGGTTCTGCGCGCGAATCTCTCGTCTGGCCGTTTTGGTATGCGGGATCTGTAATGGCTACATTCTCCAACTGTTCCACCACCCGGCTCACCGCAGGCTCCGGGTCAGTCTGAGGTTGTTGAACCTGGCGATCACTCTCCAACTGTTGAGGCGGGAGAACTCGCGCAGCCGCATCCAAGAATTGGTCGGCATCTTCCACAGTCCAGAAATATATATCCAAAGTATGTAAGCGATAATTGTGTTTACTCTGATCCCTCGGGTCCGTGAACGCAAGAAGCCATGCGTCTTGATTTCCGACAGGACTATGCGCCGAAACAGGCGAATTCTCGACTTGCGAACCGACAGTGACAGTCACTAATGTCGGGAATCGGGTCGAATGTACCATGTGAACATGATCGAGAGCTATCACCACAACTTAGTCTGATATACTCGACCGACATGTTCGTGTATGAGCTAACCTCCTTGAAAAGCATCTTGATCATTTGTGCCTGGATTATTCGCAATCTCTAGCCTGGCGCTACCCCGCGCTGCATCGTGGTATACGTAGAGATAGGAGCCTTTATCGAATCGGTGATAGGTCGGGTTTGGCGTTGGGTTCGTGAAGTAGTAATGGACGTCGGCGAAGCTGCGACGACGTTGTTAAATCCATATCATCTGTTGGTAGTATGCAGCCTGCACTTACAGCGTCAGTAAACGGTCTTCACCCGGAAATGGCGGCATGGCGCATAGATCAGTAAGTGATAGCGACAAGTGACAACAAAAGGGTAGCTTTCAACTTGCAAAGGACAAAAGGTGGCTTTTCATATATACATTCAAGTCGACTGAAGGGAGTAGAGGAGCAGACGAGAGAGACCTACCTGCGAATCAGTGGCATTGCATCCATCCATGTACCACGATTGGGCAGCGTGAGGGGAGTGAGCGGCTAAGGAAGCACGCTGGATGGACGATGAGGCCACTGCGACATGTGATTTGCTTAAGCTTAAATGACGCTAGGAAAGTCGGCGCTTAGAGCGTCCCGTGATTGCTGGTTGTTGATTGGCCAATTGCTTTGGCTGTCGTCGAATCGGTTAAACACTTTTTCCGCAGAACTCCGTACCGTACCTGGAGAAAAATCACCGTCACGAAGATATACAGATCAGATGATACGGAGCTCTGTTGACCACGTCGGTATTGTTCTGTACTTGATCAATGTGAGTTACACACCTACTTTTATTTACTTGACTATCCATTCAATTCACAGTCATACTAACAGCTTCTCTCGACAGCTCCCAATCCGATCCATACCACTCATATCGTCCGCAACCCCGACATCACGGCCACCGGCCTAAACACTCCCATCATGTCTCTCGCCCACCTTGCACACATGTGCTCTCACCTCAACAACGTCACCAAAGCGCGTCTAGGCCTCACATCCATCGTTGACACAAAAATGCACCGCAACCTAATCCTCGCCATGCAACAACAAGGTCTAATCGGCAGCATCGTCCGGGGCGGCCGCTCACCTCCTCCTCCCCATTTATTACTTGGTCAACCCACCGCAACATCCGCTGCTGATGCCGCTACCGGCGTAATCGAGACCGAACCCGTCACACAAGCCAACATCGCGTCAAGACGACTCTGGCTTGGACTGAAATACTGGCAAAGCGAGCCTGTACTCGGCAAAATCACGCCAGTCAGCAAACCCACACGACGGATTATTATGGACCTCCCGGCTTTGCGTAGAGTTATTCGCGGATCAAGGAGTGGTACTGTGGATGGATTGCGGTCGCCGGGTGAATGTCTCTTTTTGTCTACGGATCACGGCATATTGGAGGCCAGGCAGTGCGTTGAGAAGAAAATCGGTGGTGTGGTTTTGTGTCGGGTTGAGTAGTTTGTACCATATCTGCTGAAGATACGTGGAACGTATTTCTGTTGGGATTTCGTCTCTTTCTGCATCGATGAGGAGTTTGGATTGTTTTTGTAGAAGTCTTGCGTTTGCGACTTCTGATTTTCAGAGTTTATATTTCATATACCTCAAGCTGTATTCTATGTACAATATACATTCCCTGAATGACTTTACTCTTTACATCTGACTGACCATCTTAAGAAATCGTTCAAATGAACTTCAATGAAGATTGGAGAACTATGTATTATCTATACATCTATATGCACTATCTACTAATCAAACAACCTGCTTTTATACTTCAAGCACAGAAGACAGACCTAAATCTTCGCCTTCAAACCAACACCCACCAACCTAACCCTCAAAAATGCCATCCCCGTCGTCGCAATCGCAAAACACAGTCCCGAGAACAGCGCAACAAACGTATAACTCCCCTTATCAGCCGAAATAATTGCTCCAGCCACGGGCGGTCCTATCAACGCACCAGTTGACGTAAACGCCATAAACACGCCCATCCTAAATCCAATCTCGTTCATGGGTGAGATGGTAGCAATCAAACTGGGTCCCAGACCAATGACGCCGCCGGAACTGAAGCCGAAAAACGCGGCGAAACAGATTATAGCGGCGTTGTTGTGGCCAGGTAGCCAGAGGGCAAGGACGAGGATGGCGGAGAGGCCGGACATCATGGTCATGACGTTGAAGCGGCCTGATTTGTCGGCGATATAGTTGGGGAGGGTTCGGCCGATGAGACTGCATCAATTAGTATCAAAATATGAAAGTAAGGGGAGAGGGAAATACCTAGCACCGTTCAGAATTGGGACAAGCCCCCAAGCCAAATACGTGCTCATGCCATATCTGATGGCAGCAGTCACGATATAGTTAAAGGGGATAAGCATGGCCACTATCAATCGATTAGCCCTTTCCCTTCCATCCATTTAAATCATGGGGGCGACTGACGAAACATAAAAAACTCCGAAATGCACAATATCAAAAAGTTAAAGTCCTTCAACGGCGCAATGTACTGCATAATGTGAAAGGGGCGGGGTTTGTGCTGCAGAGCCGAGCTGATACATGTATTCGCAATGACGAGCATACCCAGGATCAAAAATGCGCAGATCCGCATTGTCCAGCCAAAGCCGACTTGGGGCAGGAGATGCTGCACCATTAAGGGGAATATGACGCCTCCAAGGGAGGAACCTGCAACACTCAGACCGGCAGCGACACCGCGGCGTTTGCGGAAGTATGTTTGTGGCTATTATACAGGTTAGCCTTCTGGTAAATGTGAATAGGGGGAAGGAAGCATACAGATGAAAGACCTGGAGTGAAGATAAAACTTGCGCCGATACCAGAGACTACAGACTGACTGAGGAAGAATTGGTAATATTCCTTGCACAGACTGGTCATCATGAGACCAAAGACATGTGCAACTGATCCTATGAATAGTGGCACGCGGGGACCGTAGCTATCGAATATCTTGCCTGCCACGGGGGCCATGGCCAACATGAAGAAAACTTCCCTCATCAGCATGCATTCCATCCATATTTCAAGTGTCAGGGGGCGTACATTGCACCGACGTAATCCACGAAACAGTCGAACTCGAGTACCCCTTTAGTTGGTTGGATTGATACTCATCCTGAAACAACCCGATACAATTCGTCCAGCCAAAGGAAGTGAACAGTGCAGCAGAGGCCCCTAGAACAGCCAACCAGGCCTTTGTGCCCCCTTCTGGTACTTCTGGACGGACAGCGTCAGCGGCAGGTGGCTGCGATTGTTCGGGGTTTTGCAGGTCATCATTGTTGGCGGTGGTGTCCTGTGGAGCGTCGTGTTTCTCGAGGCTTTCGAGGTCGACTTCCGTGTGGCTTTGGGATTCTGTGGTGTCTGCCATGACGGTCTACTAGTAGTATCAAGTACCTAGTATAACTGCAGTGTACGTAGTTGCTATGATCATTCAGATAACAGAACGAAACTACGAAGTACAGAGAGTGATGGAACCAGGGAGTCTACAGAACTTAAACCGCCCATAATTAAATAGCTAAATGATAGTCCAAGCAGCTACTCGATTTAGTTCTCCGAGTCGAAAAAAGGCAACTTATCTCCGTTGGGAAGGGCCCTAAAGTCGGAGCTCGGCCGCGATGTTAGTTATCAGTCTACTGTTAAAGGAAATATCGTCCTAGCTGCATAGCCAGGCTAATGTCTCCTGAGCTGGGGTTTAATTTTGTCCTAGAAGATCGGATTTATGGTGGCTTTATTGCTCCGAGCGTGTTATGTCCGTTACCCATGAGTTAGTACTCCATCCCCTCAGATTTGCTAAGGGGACGGACGGGAGGTCGCTCGAGTCCACTGCGTACTTGAAACATGAACAAAGACATTGTCATGATTGTATGGAAATGGCCCAGGGCAAAACTCCGATTGGCATGTACTGTACAATAGAAGCGATAGTCATACCCGTTATGGAAGTACAGCCCGATTAATCCGATATGCCCGAGTCCAGCCAAGTCGGCGCCGATTACTTCTTTTGTTTAGCTTTGCGCATTTCTTCTATAACGCTATCGGCCAACCACACTCAGTTCTTCAATCAGATGTTATTCTATGTTATTATCTGATGATGTTGCTGAAGAGTTAAGAAGAATGATGTTAGATGTATAGAGTCTTGATTCACACTTCGCGACGTCATACACTGTCTGATTATTTCCAAGATGTTGCCATGTCTAAAACATTCAAAAACGCAAATATCAGTCCGAGTTGTTCATTGATAAAAGGTATATAGATTCCTACCGGATTCGCAGCTCCATACAACGGCGTCGTCGACCTTAGCCTTGCCGTTCTCAGGATACTTTAGACCGTCACGAGCGACCTTGATCTTCTCTTTGTTCCACTGACGATTGAGCTTCTTTAGCTATCCGGGTTTGATTCGTAGATGGATGGATGGATAGATGGGTAGGTGAGTACGTACCTTGTTCCGAGCATGTGCTCCTATGACATTTGTGCCGAATTCAGCGAGATCACCCATATTTTGTATGTCAAGTATGTATATATATTTATATGCTGATATATATATTGATATGTATGGAAATCAAATTAACAAGGACAGAGTCGGTAGATAAAGAGTCTCCAGATTCATACCCAGAGACGGCTGGACGAGACGTCTTTATACACCTCTTTTTCATCTTCTCCATTTTGTACCTCCTTGTCCAGCCTTGTCCAGATGTCGTATGTTGACGAAGAGCAGTGTCAACGAGTCGGGCAAAATCAGCCTTGCTCGTATGTGAATGGTTGACAGCGGAAGTACATGACCAAAATCTCACTATACCAATACACATATACCTTACCCCTCTAATTGACGTGGGTAAAGGTCGGCGTGTCTGACACTTATTGGAGCATTTATTGGAGGCATAGGGCTCGAACGACAATATACTAAATAATCTGGTGCGTGAAAGTGGATATAGAAGGAACTTTGAAAATGAGGCTGAGGCTCGGATGTACATTGGTGACGGTCGAAGTCAGCCTTGCATATTGATCGAATGCCAGGCCATATGACTGTCGTTAACCGGTAAATCACAACCTTCTATACATGCAGTGGTTAACCTTGGATGCGAATAATGAGATATAATGGTAGTATGTAGATAACTTCTCATTGTTATCAAATTCGTTGTAAATCATACGGACGAAGCAAGCTCTGCTCTCCTTACTCGAATTCGGGATCTACCAACAACATTCAAGCATGATTTTTCCTGCATTGGCTACCTAGATAGTTGAAGCGTGCACCTTTGGCGAAATCTCAAGTAAGAGTCACGAAGAAAGACGGATTCGAAAATGATGGACGCCCTTATGACGCTTGCTTATCCTTGTACAGAATCAGATTCATCGACTCTCTTTCAATTCAAGATGACGATTAGCTACGTTTTGATCAGCTCAAGTCATTTTGATTATACATCTTCTTTACTAATAATGTTGAACATTATTCAGGCGTCAAGGCATCAAGGCATCAAATATCATAGTCTATGACGAAGACAACCCGGAAAACAACCCAGGCAACCATTTCCCTACTTTTCTAGCACTAGATCTAATCTTACTCATCTTCTCTTAAAATTTTGAGCGACAGAAGAAATTCTCAAACATATACAACAAACATAGAATCCTGGACAATGGCCAAGGCCGGCTTCAGCGATCTAGCTCTAGAGACTGTCCTCCAGATAGTCAGCTACCTAAACAATGACATGGACCGTCTCTGCCTCGCTCTGACATGCCACGTCCTCTTAAACCTTCTCGATAACGACAAGTCTCTACAGAGATTGCCCGCATTCAGAACATTCAGAAATATATCTATAGTCAAACGTTGCTCTGAGAGATGGAAGCTTCTCCGCCAACTCGAGGACTCGTATTGGCGGTGTTGTTTTGGGTGTTTCAAGCTTCATCCTGTTCAAGAGTTCTTTGATGTGGACCTCAAAAAGTCTAGCTATGAACGGATGTGTATCTTTGGGCCTTTGGTTGGCACGGTTTGTCTATGCCCATGCATAAAGCTTTCGTTCCGAGATAAAGTGAAACTCGCGAATCTGCTTTCGGCAGAGTCAAAACCAAAGTCGAAATCATCAAAATCCAAATCGAAAATAAAACAAAATGGATGCACAAACGGGATACTTCCAAGACCAGAAATTCAAGGGAGTAAGATTCACAGAGACCAAGGCTTTCCACCACTGCTCTTACTTGCCCAAACCGACAGAGGACAACCCATTCAAAGCTGGACTCCGCTGTTCCGTGAGAATGCTTCTTGAACCAGACGGGAACCTAATAGCCGAGACCAGATACCAAATCACCAGTAACGAGAGTATATCTAATTATCCAAGACATCACAATTTGTTAGTCTGTCCGCATCGACAACTCATCGCCCAAATTTATGAAATCACGCGAGCACATGATAAGCCTGGTCGTCTCCGTCAGTTGGTGCAACAGGTCAAAGTCGATGGGACGTGGTGGAAGTGGTCGTTGCAATCGATTTCGTGTTCACGCTGCCAGACTACCGTCTGTAACCCGAAATGGACTTTCCAAAAGAGAAAGCCTGCTGCTACTGCACAGATTGAGAATATTTTTGTTTTCACGGTGAGGAGGTGCCTTGGTAAAGCTATGGAAAAGGCTGATGAAGTATGGTATAATCAGACTGAGAATAACATGCTTTGAGGAAGAGCATGGCCTGTTCATTTGTCATTCGTCGTTATTGATTAGAAGTCGTTTTACTAAGATCGTTTAACCAAAACTCTCTATATCCAAAGGATCATCTCCCCTAACCCCCCTCCACCACTCACTTTGCCTCACAAGCTCCCCTTCCTCTCCACCTAATAAACCCCAATACTTCCTCAGAAACCACTCCTTCGCCTCCCAACTCCTAACATCCCATGGCGTCCCAGACGATATATACCCCGTATTCTCCTCTCTATCTTTCTTGCTGGTAGGGCCCGCACCACCCCAACACACCAAACCCGCAAGCACATCCTGAAAGAACTCATCCTCATCAATTCGGTCTTGATGTATAATAAAATTCTTGCGTAGTGTAGGAAAGGGTAAAATGTCGATCTGTGGATGATGTTTGATAGTGATTTGTTCCCTGTTGGGTCTCAGATCTGGTTTGAGTGTGCGAAATATTTGTTGCACTGTGTTTATCATTATGTCGTTCCTTGATGTATCGTCATTATCCGAGTAATCTGTAACGCTGAAGCGGTAGAATGGCGAAAGACTTTCGTCGGCGCAGACAATTTCCTCTGTTAGACCGACGTGCAGACCTAGGTCGACGAGGGCGGATAATGTGCATATTGTGTCGAGGCGGAGACTGTTTGTATATGGATCTGTGGTCATCATCAATGCAGCAGTTGCATTGTTCGGTGGGGGTGATGATGTTTTGAATCTGAGGATCCTAATCTCGTCAAAACTGAATGCATCAGGTCCTTGGGTCTGAACTTGGAAATGCGGATTGGCACAGCCGCAGTTTATGGTTGTTGTCCAATGAGAATTGTGGCTGGCGTCGTGGTTGTGTTTGACGCGGATCAAGAGGCGTGGGTCGACACTTATTGTAGTATCCCATGTGCTTAATTCCGAGCATGTGGTTTTCACAGAGTCCGATTCGTTTAGTAATAATGCTGATTGGTCTGGAAAGTCTACTGCAAAATCCCATATCCCCGATGTCAATGTTGTGTCGTCTAGCTGTGGGATAGAGCTCCTCAAATCCAACCCAGTGGGGAACTCCTCAAGCCACACATTTGGGTGAAAACATTTCTGTGAAGTCGGAGTATATGTACCGGAAGCATTATCACAGGCTGTTAAATTCTTCGGTCTAGTCTGAGTTGAAGAAGTGTTGACGGGCGTTGCGGCCACGGTTGTATCTGCATCGCACGACACAGCAGTTACCGCAAACGCCTCGAGCTGATCGAGCCGTTGACGCAGTTTTACTCCTAAAAAAAGAGGTTAGTCGAGACTTTTTCACGAGCATGCCCGCTCATTTATTTTTGAATGCTTACGATACTTTCTCTGAGCCTGGATATTCTGTTGCCGTCTCTTTTCCGGGTCTCGACGGACTGGTTGTTTGCGTTTCTCTTTTGTCACGCTTTCATTTGATCTGGTCTGCGGTGGCATGTCTTAGGTATATGTAGTACTATTAAGTACTATATTCGTTCCAATGGTATTGTGCATGTGTTGTTTGAGAACTGATGAGAAGATATAGAAAAGAGAAGAGGTTTGTTTACATGAGGTAGGAACCGGACACCGCTAGACTCGGGAGGAACGACAACACGGCGACAAAGCTAGACCTGAATCTCCTGATCTTTCATGTGTAACTGCACTAGTCGCGTGAAAAAATAATTTCAACAGCGATAGCAAGAGCAAGGATAGCCATTGTCTTTTTAATGGCAGGAAAACGATAGATCAAGCAAAAAACGGGAACGGGAAGACCTAACCCTGACTGACAACTCTAATTTCGGGGGAAAAAATAGTGGCCCGAGCTGCGATTCGAACGCAGGACCTCATCCATTCTTTCTAATGTTGGCATTAGATGGAATAATCCCGAAGGATGCATCGTACCCCTAGACCACACGGGCTTTTGTAAGTAAGTCTTATCTTTGGCTTATGATAAGGAACCGCTTTGATTGCTATGTCCTAGTTCGAAGTAGTGATGCCACAGAACCAATAATCCATAGGGAGATTTAGTCATTGCAGTACGTGGGTGACAATAAAACATATTCAATATGCGAACTTGCGACTTTGTTTGCGAGTCTCATTATTCATTCCTTCCACTCATCTCGGCCCAACTTAACAATTTCATCCATTTCCACCGTCCAATACTTTGAAGGAGCCTTGCCCTCTTCTGCAATACGAGCAGCTGCTACCGCGGCTCTGCCAATGACAGTTTGATCCTGGCCTACATAATTATAGTCAGTAATCGCACCTTTTTAGGATCCATGTCACAAGTGATGAACGTACCCAAGCTATCTTGGATACCCTGACTTATCTTGTGAAGATTTTCCACAAGCTTCTCAAACATTGGAGCTTTGGATTTCTCTCGGCCAATAATCATACCCGGCCTCAATATGATGGCTTGTTCGAAATCAAGCTCTTTGATGGCATCCTCCACGCCAATCTTCATCTTCGAATAAGGCACCTGACTCGAAAAGAATTTTCTAGTACCAGCACTAGAGATGAAAACATACGTCTTCACGCCTGCCTCTTTCGCTGCTCGGGCATTCTCGATGCACAAGTCATGGTCAATTTTCCACTGATTCTGGATACCGCCGGCTTCCGCTCTGGTAGTACCAACTGCGTTGAATACTACTGATGGCTTAGGCGACAAGGTAGAAATCATAGCGCCCCACTTTGAGCTGTCGCTTTCCTGTATGGCTTGCAGTTTCGGGGACTGCGCGGATGGAAGTCTTCTGGAGATGGTCTTAATTGATGAGAATCCATCGGTGGCGAGAAGAGTAGCGAGGATCTGAGAGCCGACGGCTCCTGTGCTGCCGAACACTGCTGCTGTTGTCATGTTTGCTTGTTCTCTTTTTAGGTAATGATGTTTTGTGTTGATAGATAAAACGAGGTGTGGCGAATTATTGAGGTCAGAAATGTTATGGGAGATGTGATGGCGGACATGTGAAAGAAAAGATAAGCTCGGGAGAATAGTCCAGATCGACTAGGGTTAGGGTTGAACACAGCCCCACAGTTATGTACGACGTTTCAGCTTTCTCCACGATTCTTCAACTTCATCAACTTCTCAGCTTCATCAACCATGCTCAATGGCTTCATCAGGCAGCTGGCATTTAATGCCATGATTTGATACCTTATATCACTCTGCTCGAGACAATCGGATCTCTTCTAAGCTCATCTACAAACTCCGGAGCATAACTGCCTATATGGCTGCTAACCTTGGTGATTTTACTTTCACCAATGGCATGGAACCTCCAGCACAACCAAATGGCCGTATAAGACACAAGCGTAATCGCACTGTACAGGCATGTGTTCAATGCCGCCAGCGCAAAGTTCGGTGTGACCGAGGATACCCATGCGCTCCTTGTTTGCGATCTAAGAACTCGTTGGAATGTTCTTATGATAGGCAGCATATGCCACAAGGAAACTCGTCGACTGAGAGATTCTCAATATTGCAACATCGAACTGGGCCAACAACCAGACAAGAGATACCTTTGTCATTATCAAACAATAACAGAACAACCGAAAATACCGCTGCTGTCACCGTTCAGCCTGGGGCAGCGGCACACAGTCAAAGGCTGGTTGAAGATCTTCAAGAACAACTTCAGCAGTTGAAAGAAGCAGTATCGAGCAGTGTGTATGCCGCCAAGAACTCAGGTCCATCTGAGCTTTCTGTAAGAGCAAACAACACCGAAGATCAATCTATCAAGGCTCCCACACCTCTTCTACGAAATGCTTGGGATAAAACCCAAATATTTGGGCCCAACAATTGGATTCACACTGCGGAACAGGTAATGTTTACCTCATTATCTGGACCTAGGAAAGTCTCAGTTCTGATAAACAGCAGTTCCAAGTTCTTGGGGAGTTCATCGCCTCGGATGTGTCGCTCTCAGAACGATTCAGTGGTAAAGCTGAATTGGTTAATCTTCTGAAGGAGTGTATCGGTCTCAGGAAATCATATAAAAAACACAGCTTCGATGATGATGCCCCTCTGCCCACGGATGTATGCAGCACCTTCCCTCACAGATCTACCTGTGATGAACTCGTCCAACGTTACCTTAGAACCTTGGAACCTATATATCGCATATTGCACATACCGTCCTTTAAGACGGAGTATGAAAACTTTTGGAAGGAACCTCAGTCAGCTCCAAAACAGTTCAAGATGAAACTGGCATTAGTATTCGCCATCGGTTCGGCTTTTCATTCGTTTCAGGATGATTGGGCCTATTACGAGAAAACTGTGCAGAATTGGGTATATGCAGCACAGATGTGGCTGGCCGGTCCATCGAATCAGGCTAATTTCACCAACGATAGTCTACAAATTGGCTGTCTACTAATACTATCTCGTTTAACTGGTCCTGCTAGTACACCTACTTGGATATCGACGGCATCTCTGTTGCAAATGGGCATGATGATGGGCTTACACCGCGACTCTACGCTTTTCTCTTCACTAACGCCGTTTCAAGTAGAGATGAGGAATCGTCTATGGACTACCGTCGTTGAATTAAGCGTTCAAGCCTTGTTAGATTCTGGTGTCCCGCTACCTCTTTCACTAGATGAATTCGACAGCCGGAGTCCAAGCAATATCAACGACCAGGATATATCTCCAGAGAGAAAGGAGAACACCCAGCCTAAAGATAGTCACATATTTACTGATTCGTCGATTCAGATTTTGTTAAGCAAGTCCATCAGTACGAGACTTGAAATAGCCCGCTTACTGAATGATCCATTACGCAAAAATCTTACATTCGACAAAGCAATGAGGCTAGGACAGGAGCTGCGTACCGCTTGCCGTGAAATATCAGCCTTTTTCCAAGCAAATACTCCTGCACCACAGGGGCAAAAGAGTGGCCAAGTGGAGTTTCAACGCAAGTTTTTGGATATGTACCTCCATCGGTATATATTCTTTCTCTATCGTCCGGTTATGATCGAGGCTCGTAAGGATCCTCGATACTATCTTGCGCGCAAGATGTGCGTTGAGTCTTGTCTAATCATTGCATCTCACTGCGAGAACGTTCCGGATGCGTCAATGGAGATGAGCGATCACCTATGGCGACTTACTCGTGTCGGCTCAGGAGCATTCAAGGGGCCACTGTGCATGGATGTCATCGCGGTATTGGGCCTTGAGCTAGTAATGCAAGTTGAGGAAGAGAACTCAATTCGATTTTCAGGGTTGCCGATGACGGCAACAGTTGATCCTCTCGGTGAAATGAATAAAGCCAACCGAGCACCACTAATTCGGTGCCTTGAACGCATAAAAGCTCACCTAGAGCAGATCATTGTCTCTGGAAGAGTCTCGCTCAAACGCTACATTTTCCTTGTCGGGGCTCTCTCCTTGGTTCGTGCTATTGATTGTGGTTTACCGATTCGGCAAACTATCTTCGAAGATATAACGGCAACACTGAAGAAGTATTACTCATATCTTAGCGAACGTGCTTCGGATCAACCACGACCGGGGCCTATGGTTCAGATGGCAGATGATCCTGGAGATATGCCTGATCTATCTGCGTTCTTTCCTACGGATGACTGGGTATGTGCACATGTGTCATTTAGCTGCTGTATGACTAGGTAAAATGTTTGCTGACATCCACAATATGTATAGGATCCTTCTAGCATTGTATTTCCAGATCTGTTCAACCTTTTAGAACCGTCGAGCATGAGATGGTAGGATCAGAGTAAATGGCAGAACGAACCTTAAGAATAAAGCTTTCGACCAGCAGAATGCGTGAGCTAAGACAAAGTAATTAGGGCTATGATGTGGATTAGGTTTAGGGTTCCATAGGGTATCGACTGTCTATTTCACCTGGGCAGCAATAAGTATTACAAGTGTACACCACATGCAACAACCAGTCAGCACTAACATGAAGAAGTACATCGTTTCTTATACTATACTACTATATAGAAAATATCCCATTGGCTGCCAATGACTTTCTACCCCATGTCACGATTGGCCAATCATCGCAACGAATTGGCAGGGGTTGTGCAACCATGGAAACATCAAGATGGTCTGTCACGTCAACCTTTGCTCGCAAGATCTCAATTGCTCCATTTGTGGAAAGACAGATTTTCATTGGTATATCGGAGCAGATTATCATCTGCGGAAATAATTATGACACTTCCAGACGTTCTCATCACAGGCGGCTGCGGCTTCGTCGGCGCAGCGATCGCCAGAGCCATCGCAGAAAAGCACCCGGAATGCAAAATCACTGTCCTGGACATAAACGCCCCTGGCCCCAACCATCAAGTCCCATCTCAGGCAAACTTCTTCAAAGTGGATATCACTTCCGCGGCACAAGTCGAGGAAGCTATGCGCCAGATCCGACCTAGTATCGTGATTCACACCGCTGGCATTGTGCCTGTATTGGCAGAGCGGTTTGGTCGGCGGATGCAGAGCATAGTATGGAAGGTCAATGTCGAAGGCACAAGGATTATGCTCGATGCCTCGAAGAGATTAGGAGTCAAGGCATTCGTATTCACGAGTAGTTGTTGCGTGCTTATAGATGATATGCGCCTACCATACAGGAACGTTACTGAAGAGTGGCCCACGTCTCAGAATTCATTGATTTATGGCGAATCAAAGGTTTGTATATCCTGCTTTTATCAGTTACAAACTAGATTAGATATGGCGAGCTGATGTATGAGTACCATTCTTGCTGACTTGCTTTATTTAGGCAGCTGCAGAAGCGCTAGTTCTCCAAGCCTCTTGTGCCGAAATGACCACCTGCGCCCTCAGGCCATCTGTCCTAACGGGTCCCGGAGATTATCAACTTCTCCCAGCAATCCATGCATGTATCGCCAAGGGAGAAACTCCATGGATAGTCGGCAACGGCCTAAACTATTGGGACGTAACTCTAGTCCAAAACGTCGCAGATGCGCATGTCCTAGCGGCCGAAAACCTGGTTTCAGCACATAAGACAGCAGCCGGAGAAGCTTTCTTCATACAGAATAATGAGCCCATCACTTTTCGAGATTTCTGCCTGACGATATGGAGGAATTTTGGACATATACCACCTTTCAATGTGCATATCCCCGAGTCGCTTGCTTGGCTGGCTGGATTGGTGGCTGAGTGTTATACTTGGTTTACTGGAACGCCTACAACGCTTAGTAGAGGCAGTGTTAATGATGCATGTCATATGAGATATGCAAGTGGTGAGAAGGCACGGCGTATACTTGGCTATGAAGCTAGGCTGGGTCTCGAGGAGGGGATTAGGCTTAGCTGTGAGGTACGTAAATCCTTCTTCAAGCGTAATGAAGAATTAATTGTGGCGGCTTTTGACTGCTTTATTGTTTCATGATCTTATCTAAGTATGAGCGGAGTCTCTGACGATATTTTCTCTTGCCGCCCTTTCCAGGATTATGCTCGCCGACTAGGCATCAAACTACCCGATGTCCCAGGCTTTCGCAATAGCCATGATGCGGACACGAAGAAGCGATCGTGAACCGGAATGATAAACTCATTCTTATCAGCCATCTGAAGTTCGCCCCTTAGGTAGCGATTTCTCTTGAGACGGTGTATTTCTTGTAGTATCAATCATGCTTCTGTTAACTATGTGGTGGCCTTATCTTTGATAAACCCAGGGTAGTGAGTACGAACCTGTTGCCCAACCTACCTGGGTAGCATGCAGTCAAGCACTTACGCGAACTGTCATGCTTCTGTCTACAGCCTCGGTTAACGTAAGGGCAATACCCTGATATGTGTCAAAATGTACTTACTATTATACTTACTTTTTTCTTTTACTCACTAAGCTATCCAAAGGGAGAATCGTCAGATTCACAGGTATTTAGTATTCGCAAGCAAGGGGGTTATACATAGTCATCAGGATTAGGGTTAGCGTGGTAGTTCCCTGTTGATTGATCCGATTTCTCTCTCGGCTGATCACCATTTTTTACAAGCGAAATATATAAAAATGCGGTAACAATAAAAGACTATTTCAAGAACGTCCTATACACTTTCAACCACAGAGTTTGACACTTGTAAGTTGTTGCAGGTTTGAGAAAGATGTAGAGAAGATTTCCCAAAGCAGCATGTTAGGGCAAGCGCGGTCATGCTTTCTTTTGGCCGTCGGGTTGGGCTGAATGGGGGGGGCTTGCTCGCCGCTGACGTCCACAAGCGAAGGAACGATCGAATAAGAATTGAAATCGATGCAAAAACAAAGCCACCGAGCATAATAATAACCAATCTATAATTGAAACGAGGGGTTTAAAGGATCCGTTTCCTATACTTCCAAAGTAAATCTAGTGTACAGGCTAGAATGGTAGGCATTGGGGGTTGGGCACACCACGTTGCACGCATTTATGCCCGATGCCTAATGGTGGATTATTCCAACACTCGATTTGATGTATATAATTTAATAACGCTACTATTAATGGCACTAATGTACTCCACGATCCACTCAAGAGCTCGAGATGTACGTATGTGCTACAGCTTCGGTACATGTCCAGTGATTACTATGGGGTTGGCTCCTGCCCAATTCAACGATAAATACCTTCTTTCTTTCTCCCACTCTCGCGTAGAACGTCGATCCCTTCTTATTTCTAACAAAGTAATAGTCTTCCATTGGAATACTTCAATTACAATAGATTGATTGTGGATGAGATGGCTGAGACCTAATACATATTGTTTGTGTGTGTGGCTTGTTTATGCCCCGGAGTGGTATTGGGACATCTAGATCGATGGATTGCCAGTATTAATTACTAGTCAGTAAGGTAGGTAAATAGGATCTTTAATCACATCTAACAATTGGTCAATTGCTACCTTCAACCCAACCAATGGAGAAAATATCTAGATTACGACTGGCCTTGTGCCACCTATCTCTGGCAGCAATCGGCTAGCCCTATATCCATGTTCATGAACTGATGATCAACAAAACAACATACATGATTCCAGGTTCATATCATCGTTATCTTTTTTTTTTAACTAAGTATACAAAATGAAGTGTTGGCAATTGTTGCCACTGACCACAGATGAAGATCGGAAAATAGGTTGTACCAGTTGTAACTCTTTCCATCTCGATGCCGGTCCGGATTGCTGCCCAAACCCAGAACTGACTATGATCGTTCTAACAAACCTTAGATCTGTCAATTAAAACCCTCACCAAAAACTGTTCTTGCCTTATCCGTCGCAATCGGCATAGGCAATCCCGGACGTCAACTGGGGCAACTACCAGGAACTACCTTTTTCCACGACTAGGTTCATCCCTGAAAGAAACGCCCTTCCGGGAGTAGAGGATCCGCCGAGTATCCATCTACTTATGGACTTTACAGTGTTCACACTCCACTTAGCCTCCTTTGATACATTACCATGCCATCGACGGAGCCCCTCTCCCCTCTTCGTCCCAGGATGGCGGTGAAAAACAAGGTGAGGACGTTGGACAGCAAAGTATTCTCGAATATCTGTGCCCTACCCTATGTATTCATGTGGGTTGCGGCCCGCTCGACTCCTTGAAGAGGATAACGATCACTGCCGCAATCCGCCACCAGTCACAGATGTAAACAAGAAATCATTGTGCATTAGTATTGATGGTGAACACGGCTAGTCAGTGGTAACCGGGTCTATGCTCCAGGAGGGGACAGATAATCCAAAACAAACACTATGGAATAAATTATTGGCAATCCCTTATTTAAAGGCTGAAGGTCATCTGCCGAAGTGGTCTACCTAGGTTTACTTTTGAGCAGGAGCCTTCACCTTCTTCTTGGATTCGATTTATTTATACCGTGGTCTACGTTACATTGCCCTTCCTTTTCATCAACTGTTTGTATATTATACGTCCATTTCTACCTCTGTGCTATCTATTTCTTGTTACATGTAGACGGAGTTTCTGAACTGTTCAACTACTTATATTTGTCAAATCCCTCTTATTTCTAATGCCCCCAGTCGTCACGCCCCGAGTCATGCCACTCTCAATGGGCTTTCACTCCATTCCAGGAGCAGCAGCATCGATGGTCGACCCTTATTTTCCTCCCACTCCATCAATGGAAGGGTTCTCTCGACATGGGTGGGTGAATAATACCCTTATAAATCTTTCGTGTCAACTAACCCTGATTTCATAGAACTTCATCTTCATCTTCGCAGTCTTCATACTTCGGGGGCGCAGCTCCTGCTCCTGTGATCTACCAACAAAGGTGATATCCATACCTTTGAGATCCTTGATGATGAGCAACCCACTGAGTTTTTATTTTCTTTTAGTGGAAGTCGTGGTTTTCCAAATTCCCGAACCTTTACAGATATGGACGCCAACAGCCAGCCCATGACACAAGGCACTCCAATGGAGTATCAGACCTACTATGCCCAACCAGCCAATTCGTCAAGGCATAGACGCTATTCCAGCGCTTCTGTCGCCCAGGCACCTATTGGACGACCCCGCCACGTTTCCGTACATTCCGAATGGGATTCAGCTAGGATCTCCCCAGATGAGTACATGCAAGATGTCGACTCTCCTCGATCGTATGACAACCGCGAGTACCTGGTAGAGACTAGCCGATCTCGTCAGGGCGACAAGTCCAACAAGGCAGGTAGTGTAAAGTATCATTC
Organism: Talaromyces sp. PL2406; assembly: GCA_023626215.1. Lineage (NCBI taxonomy): Eukaryota > Fungi > Ascomycota > Eurotiomycetes > Eurotiales > Trichocomaceae > Talaromyces > Talaromyces sp. PL2406. The sequence continues at coordinate 464,039 of JAMAGL010000012.1, read as the reverse complement.
ACAAAGACGCCCGTCCAACCGCGATGAATTCGATGGGCCACACCAACTTCTCGAACCGCCATCGCCAAAGACCATAGCAGCTCAGGAACGGGAGTTGCCCCCACTCCCTACTAACCTCGACGTCTCAGAGCAAGATCGTATCTTGTGTGAGGTTAATGATCGCCTCTCTCAATGTGCGTTTGATTTTGTCGCCAAATACCAGTTTCCAATCCCCATTGAACCGGATAAAAGACAGGTGAGGGTACCAGCAGACCGGGAATGGACCGAATGGGTTTATTTGTTGAAAAGATTGGCCACAAAACGCCGGATTCCTGCCCGGGTGCTTCATAATGGCCAGATCAAACAGCTTGTTACCGTTTTGGAGAATTCTTTAGAAATGCGTCATGCCGCGAAACATCAGTCCAGGCCAGTAAAGGATGACCGGAATGTATTGCAACTTATTTCCGCTGGAACCCAGGTTGCTAAGATCCTCAAGGATGCCACTGCCATGGAATATTTGGACCGTCTTTACCAGGAAACCGAACGAAGGATTAAGGAACGACAGAGCCGTCGTGTGAAATTTGCCTCTTGAACTTTGGATGGCAACTGTCTGAATACTTCCAACGTTTTGGAACAATTCAGGCATTGGAACCTTTTACTTCTGCCAAGAGGGTGTTATCTTTTCTAATTCTTGCAAATTTCTAATATCTGCGGCCGATTTTATGCCTTTCTTTTACTATCTCGTGCTGTTGTTTTACCATTGAACATGTGGGAAACTCCATGAGGAGAACGAAGAGGATACGGTCAGTCATTTGTACCAAAGCCGGTGAAATGATACCGGACATGATACCAGTGCATGATGATTATCTGCATAAGCCATTCGCCAAATATCCAACAGACCAGAACAACAGAGCCAGATATTGAAGGAGGACAGACATCGTACACATACATGGCCGAAGGTCGATATTGATGAATCTACTTGCGACTCAGTCGGGCCAGTTGCCTTTCCCAAAACGGCATGGAAGAGCGAAATTCATGTCAACCCAGCGTTATGTTACAAGAGAGGATAATAATGCCAATAACGAAAAGACTCGCCAACGTCTGCTTTTAATTTTTTTTTTTCTACTTGTTTGAACCACGATTGGAGGATCCCAGGATTGCTGTTTTGTTTTTTTTTTCTTTCTTATTTTTCAATTGCCAGTTACTGCCAGGAGACAACGAACAATACCTACCTACCCACGGAAGCCCATTGTTTACCTATTTTCCCGGCGCCTTACGTACAGAGCTAGCATCGATATATGTAAGAATTAGTTTTTCATTCATGCTCAGGTCCTTACAGAAAGCACTAACTATGATGAGCGTAACTTCCTTGGATAAATCATCATCATGGCTCGGGTTGTTCGAGAGCCAGTATGATTGATTCCAACGATTTCCGTCATCCAACATTGAAGATGAAGCACAACCTTACAGACGGAGTTCCGTACTCGTAAATATTGTTGTCACCCCTTCCTCAATTTTCAGTTTTGTTATCCATACCAAGTCTATTCGAAGAGCTTTTATGAGTCTCATGGTGACTATGCGGTTGACTGAATAGTAGTCAATGCTACCTGTCGTCTAGAAAAAAGGGGCTAATCCATTGGACCCCGAGAGGAACTTGAGACTCGAAGAATCTATCCCATGATTCATCAAGGACAATCCTTCTTCAATTATTGTTATGAGGTGTAACCCTTCGTACTATAATGACTTAGCTGGTGATTGATTACTGCTGTTAGCATGTCAGTTGGCCGATCTTTATATGTCCATCTTATCATGCGATAATGAAGCAAAAGCTACTTCCAGGTTCTAAAAGAGTGCAACGAGCTTTTTGACAAAGCGCCCGACAACGATCAGCAAAATGTCAAGAGAATACACAATATTTTCATCGAAGAGCTCATTCCCAAACTCGGAGTCAGCTACGTTAATGGCAGATGGAACGCTATCAGTCGACCGAATACTAGAAACCTTGCTAAAATTGGCGGGGGTAAAGGCATCACCGTCATCGACCAACTTCGGAGCCTCAAAAGATACCTCGCTATATTGGGGGGAGAACTTCCAAATCAGTCAAACAATCGTCACTTTGTGAATTGTGTGGACTGTATGAGACTCCGTGTCGAGGCCAATTTACAAATTACGCTGGGCTTCGTTGATTATCAACTCGTTTCACAGAGAAAGAATATTTTTAAAAGATGGTGTAAAAAGCTTGAGCATAATATTGAGGTTATACTTGAGTGGATAACACGAGGCAGGAGCCGATGAAATGGGGAGAATGGAGGAGAAACAGCCATGGAAAAATAGATGACAACTAATGAAAGATATTGAAAAGGGGAATCGAGCTATTATATCCGGTACGTATAGAGTGTATCAGTGTAGACACTAGATACTGAATATGTAGAAGAGTACATATGTAGACAAACTTCAATGGGTCCTGTAGCCAGACATTTGGATAGCAAATATTAGGATCCCGTTGACTTTGCTTTTTCCCTGCCCCTCTCCAAAAAAAAAATTGATGGTAAGCTGCGTTTACATTGGGACTTATATCCAGCACAGAACCCTAACGTCCTGTTAGACATGGATATCATTCTACACGATTCATAATTTTAATGCCAGGATAAGACAGCGGCTACGTCGTTAATAACCCGAACACGGGGCGATGTTTGTCTGACCTTCTATATTCGTCTGATTCCTGCATATGCAACGACTTATGCCGAGTATGATTCATACAGCTATGACTCTCTGACCCTTATCACCACATGATTCATATGACTCCGCCAACGATTCTAAAAGTACAAAAAGTGTTGTATGTCTCTTTTTTTTTTTTTTTCATTCAGGAGCACCAACAATGAAATATCTTCTTGCATCGACATACGACCCAAAACCCAACGTCCTTACAATAGTCTGATTACCTCACGATGGATACTTCTAAAACACGATATGCTTTTACCAAGAAGGGGCTCTACGCCTTTATTTCTTATGTCACGGCTTATAATAGTCTGGTCGTACTTTACCCTACAATACTCAAAGATGAAGAGCTCACAAATGGACCGTCGACCTCCAATCTCATTGTTCAGATGAAAGTTTTTCACATCAAATTCGAGGACGTTGAGAAAGATAGCATTGAGCATAGCATTATTGCTACGCTTCGGAGTCTGACAGAGACCCTTACAGAACTCGAGAAGCAGCTAGACCAGGCTCAGCTGCAGGAATCAATAGAGAAGGATGGATGGAAAAAGGTGTCAGATGGGAACGAGAATCTGAAAGAGAAAGACACCACAATCCGAAATGGGATCAAAAACCTGGAGTCCTATGTCAAGGCTTTTTTTTCTCAGAGCGGAAACGAAGCAGAGTGATCCGAGTAGATCATCAGATGAGAGTCGAGCCTGATAGTTTATTGGTATGGCATAAGTCGTTATGCGAAAACATCACCGGAGACAGGACTTGTGGGAGAACCGAGCTGGAAAAAACTTTCCTCTTCTTTCCTCTTTGAAAGGCACATCCATGTAACTATTTGTCAAAGTCGGAGCTTGAAAAGCATCCCATTAGCCTTGATCCGGCGGATGGGTAATCCTCAGATTAAAATCGTTAGTCAGTGGATCTATTGAAGTTGGATATGACTCATGAAACTGTGCAATTCTAGGATAGAAGACATTTTCGACATCAGTACGAGGTATTCATCTGAACATCTGAGGTGGCATTCCCTAGCCTTCCACCATGGTCCGATGTTTGTAATCAGTTCATCCGTTACCAAGGTATGACTCAAAAAGTTCATGACTCTATAGTTTGAAAGCCTCCTCTCCTTCTGCTGGCGATTTATATAAAGACCTTCTTTTCTCTGTCTAGGTGCATATATCAACCAGAACTTTCATATATCTATCTACATTGACATACTCCGGTATAAGCCAAAAACTTCAACGACACGACAAGTTTGGAGGACACACAATGGATAGAACCATTGTTTTTGACAAGCGTACACAATTGAAACGCCTAAAAGATTGTGAAATTCTCTTCGAAAGCTTGCGTCAGGAACATGATGTGCAATTTGGCGACAACGAAGACAGCTTCAAAGAATCGGCCAAGGAGTTCATGGACATCCTTGACATGGAATTTCCTCGGCAATCAGATAAAAGAAGAGTCAAGACGATCCTTGAGCATCGACCTGATTTTATTCGGTTCTTAGACTTACAAAAAGTCGAGAAGAATCTCAAGATGGCTACAGAACTTTTGAAAAGCATACACCAACTACTTTCAAGCCTCAAGGAGGGGCACGACGGGTTGGAAGAGAAGTTGAAGCGAGCCTTTTGGCTGCGTGAATGGTTAGAGCCAAGGAAAAAGGTGGCGAACTGTTTCAAATACATCCAGGAAGACATGCAGAAATTCAAAACTGAGGTTCATGAGCTCAAATGCTTGATGTCTAGCGGGATCATTATGACTATCCAACAATCCATAGTGTGGATCCTTCTGGAGAGTTGCGACGAGAATCTCGAGAAACTATTAAAATCCTTCAAGGTGAAGCTCTTTGATAACGTCAACTACATTATTTTCCTCCGAGACTTGTACACTGTTCAGGAAAAGGAAGACCCTACTAGCGGCATACCAATGAGCGCCGCAGTTTTTGAATCCAGGGAAAATGTCATGGTTGATTTAGAGAAACTCTGGAACAGCCTTGAAAACTTGCGCAAATGGCTTGTCAGTCAAGGGCCCACGGCGAGACTCATCCAAGATAAGACATGGGCACATGCGGCAGCAAAGGACTCTTATTTGAAGCAAAAAGACCGAGATATTAAGAGATATATCGAGGATCTTCGTCAACATTCCCAAGAGCTCATTACTTTGATCCAGCAGGAACAAGCTATTCAATAAGATGCTGTCAATTGGCGGCTTTACCGGTTGTTAGCCTTGACTTAGCTTTATTTTACTTCAAAGACTTCACTTCTTGGGAGTCAGCGGCACAGAGAAATGTAATAGGTGCTATTTAGGAATTTACTAACTACTTAGTCACTCAATCCCTCCTCCCATGTACGTGTCCGCCTTTTAGCATTATATCTTAGTTATGACCCTATTCTAACTTACAAAAAATTTTCAGTTCGAGCATTATCAGTGAAAATACTATAGCCCACTCCCACATCACTATCCGCTATACAAACCTCAACACCCACTGGAACAACGCAGCGCATTTCTTTGTTAAGACATGATTGTCTTGTACGCGATCACCACCGATGTGTTGTGACTCGGAAATTCGATATAACAGAAGCCAGGAGACGCCGTGCTAATGATACGAACTGCAAAGACGGCGATGGAAAGCTCCTTCACATGAAATCCCACGACAACTTCAGTACCTAGAAGTCGCCCATATCCTGCCTCGTTGATAAACTTTTCTGCTGGAGATGCAGAACTGATAAGGATTATAAAGTCTATATTTAAATTTCTACTCACAAGCCTCTAGACTGATTTAAAGAAGAATGTTCTACGAATTCTGGACATGTTTGACCCTGGCATTACTCACCTTATTGATGGCCCAAAAATAGATAGCCCCTTGAACACTCTTACATTGACCCTTGCATTCCATCGGCTGTTTGGTGAATTTCAGATATATTTTGAGCCTACGGGTCGGCTGTACGAATACAAGATTGAATCCGTTGAGAGCGACTTCTTACGCAATCCATTCTTCCCTGTTACTCGCACATTGATGCTAAGTCCAAATCATACGATTGACCTGCCATCGTCACGGCTTCTCGTTGTTCATCGTGCCATAGCGCAGATTCTAAAACTATGTGGCGCGCTGGCGAATACATAGACCAAATTTTACGGGACATGGAACAAGTGGCAGTAGAAGCAGATGGGTCGACCAATCTGGGCGATATGATGAAACTACGGTTTGATGGCTGGGTGCTGCAAATGGTTGTATTTTAGTCAGAGACAGCCAAATATTCGACCAAAGATCCGCAAATCCTATGGATCCCTGATAAGCGTACACTGCAATGCTCTCTAGCTATCTGTGCATGATTGGAGGAAATTTATGGAAACTGTCAGTGATTGATTTCACAAGTTCATCCTGAGTTCACGCAGCTTTTTTTCTGCCCTTGAAAGCAGATAAGATACAACAGAGACCGGCATAACTCTATAAGAATATAATTTAGAGATTAGAATAGTTGGCCTTAGATTCAGTGGGGGCAGTAAGGTGCTATACGGCTGCAACTATCCAGGAGATAGAAATGAAAGCCAAGTTGGTCTAGTCTTCCATACCTAGGTATTCTTCAACCTGTATCTTTATATGATGACCATCTTATAGTTCATGCCTATGTTATCCATGAATGAATCACTCAGAATATGACTCAAATTTCTCAACGACTCTATGGTTTCGATGACTCTTATACTTCAAGTAGTCTATAAAAAAGCTCTCTCTCACCCATATCCATTTAGGAGCACCATCATTTTTCTTTCTTCCAAGATTAATCACAAGTCAATCGGTATACGATAGTCTACATCATGGACATTGATTCCAATACAGTCGAGCGCAATCCTGTTTTTGTCACCCACATCTGGAACCTTTTCAAGGACATCACAGCATTGCTAGAACCAAGTCTAGCAATGATGTTTCTAGAATCTGCGCTACTTCTCAACTTCTACGTTGCGGACCCCATGATGAGAGAAAAGCATAGTCCAGAAGCAGATTCCATATTCAACAAAACACTCCTACCTATTTTTGGAGAGCTGGATAAATATATTCCAGGACTTGCAGCTTTGTTCACATCAGAACAGGGGTTAAAGGAACTCGCGTTACAAGATCTTGTGCGGGCAAAAAGGTTGAAATATGAGATTCATGATTCAATACCACATCAGTTCATGAGGTCATATATCTTGAAACTTCATGATGGGTTTACACAGCTTTTTTCTGCCCTTGAAAGAGCAGACAGGGTACAACAGAGGCCGGCATGACTCTATAAGAACATGATTCTCTTGGAGATTAGGATAATTGGCTTTGGATTTGGTGGGGGTAATAAGGTGCTATACGGCCATAACTATCCAGGAGATAGAAATGAATGCCATGACAGACATTGAGAATCTCGAAAACACCCTTTTGTGCCCGATTCGGTAGAGATGGGTAGTCAAGCAATCTCAACGAACTTCCTATATGTAATCACATTATAACAGTAGGAACCCTCTGCACATGAATCCCCAACTAAGCCATCAAGATCATGGTGGTGGGTTGACGATAAAGTAATCAAATAGTCTTTCTGTATTTCAAAACGCTAGCTAATGTTAGGTGCAATGCTACAAAAGATCCATACAAGACAAAACAACCCAACTAACCCTCTCAAAAAGGTGACAAATGCTCAGTCCATTCGAAGCAGAAGACAAAATGAGGAATGAGCTTGGAAAATTGGCCGAAATACAAGCCAACGTCAGGTAAGAAGCCGATGATATAAAGACGGATGTAAATACAAGAATCGAAACGAATTCAAGGTAGAAACAATGGTAGAAGAATGCAAATTGGTTGATGGAATATAACAGGGATGATAAGAAGACAATGCTTTCCGAAAGATGAACAGAATAGAACCGCTGGACAGGAGTATCGATGCAAAGTGAATATTTCAAGGGTGAAAAATTCAAGAATAAATGGAGTATACAACTTGTGCTTCCCAAAAAAGAACACCGAAAACAAGATAACAGGCAAATAGAAAGCAAAAAAAGTACAAAATCCCTACTTGTGGTGAAGAAGATGGGAAGATGGGATAAGATGAAGGAAGAAGGTTCAGTTAATTGTCACCTTCTTTGGGCTCGGTCTTTTCTTCTGCCTTCTCGGCAGTGGATTCGATAGGCTCTTCAGCTTTCTCGACAGCTTCAGCAGGTGTGTCCTCGGGAGCGGCCGGTGCTGCCTCTTCGGTAGGTTGTTCTGGTGCTGCGGTTTCGGCTTCATGAGTTTCAGGGGCTTCCTCTGCCTTAACCTTTGCTTCAGGAACAGTGACTTCTGCCGCGAGCTCAACAACGGCATCTTGTTTGTTGTCGTCAAGTTGTTGTTCTGTTTCCGTCGTGGTTTCTGGGGCAGCTTTTTTGACATCAGCCTCGGGTTCTTCAAGGACTGTTTCCGGGACCGATGCAAGGCCCTTATCGGCAATAGCAGCTGCATCCTCAGACGGGGTAGCTTCGGTCTGAAGATCTTCGGTCACCTCCTCCTTGATACTTGGCTCAGTCAACGACTCAGTTGTAGGGGCATCTGCTTTTGGCTCCTCGACAACTGGCTCAGATGATTCTGCTGCTAGTCCAACAGCAGGGGCTGTCACAATTGGATCCGAAGAAGGCTCTGCAATAGGAACCTCAGCTTCCTTTTGCGTCTCTTCCACAGCTGTCAATTCTTCAGCTTGGTGACCATTCTCCACAGGGATATCTTCTTTGATGGCAGTCTGATCCTTTGCCACTCTTTCAATCTTGACTTCTGGCGTACCAGGCGTAGGGTCCTGAACGGACTTTTCATGCTTCTCCTTCTTGTCCTCAACCGTCTTGGCGGGAATGTCCTTCTTTGGGCTCAGCTTCACGGCCTTTGCGAGTCTCGGCGGACTTCTCGGCTCGACTTTATCGTGCATTTTGCTCGCAGAGCTAGCGGTAGGGCGCATCATCCGAGCGAGGAAGCTCTCTTCCCCGGGAGCACGTGAGGATGTGGTGCTCACACGAGATCTTGGGCGATCAGGAATGGTATGGTGTGCTAATCGAGATGTATCCGGCCTGAGAGTTGATGGCTTGCGAGAAAGAGTCTTGGCTGGCTCAGCTTTGGGTGAGCTCCGAAGGTTAATGTGGCTCTGGGAGCGTGCCAAAGTCCCGGTCCTTGCAGCTGAGGCGGCAGTAGGGGTTACGAGAGACGCAGGAAGTCGCACAGGCCGGGTAGGGGATTTCGAACTGGGCTTCGTCTTGGGCGAAGGCTGAACAGCAGGCTTTTTCGCTGCTTCATGAGAAGGTGTGCTGGAACGCTCAGTGCGAGCAGTGGGAGCTGAACTCCTGAAGCCGGCCGTTCTTGTGGCAGGCTTATCTGAGTGCGCCGTGGTGCGGGTTGTTGTGGTAGCTGACCGTGTAGGGGCGGGGGTAGGCTTCTTCTCCTTTGTAGTGGCACTTCTGGTTGGATTCTTGTTTGCCGATGATTCTTTTGCAATTGACATGGTGGATGCGCTCTTCTTTATCGCCTTCGGAGGGGCCGCCTGCTTGGTGGTTGCAGCAGGTATAGGCTTGGTCGCCGATTTCTCAATAATTGCAGGCTCCAGCAATTCGGGTCTGGTCTCCGATTTTGTCCCTGATTTCTCGGTAGCTGTTGGCGGCTGAACATTGTCCTTCACTGCGAGAGACGCAATCTTCGCAGTAACACTCTCGACTCTATCGCCTTGGAAAGCAGCAAGTGCGGTACGGATTTTGTGGGGAGACGGACTAAATGGCGAGGCCGAGGCGGTTTCGAGCTGTCCGGTGGGTGACACCGTGGCCGATCTCTGACTCGAGTCCACATCTGTGTTGTAACTTTCGGTTCTTCGTAGTGCACCGGGTGTAGGTGAGCCTTGACCATTTCTCTCGACAGAGACGAAGCTTGCTCGAACTTTCGACAAAGGTCTGTTGGTGGCATTGTCTTGCGAGTCGGCGGGAGGTCGGCCGCGGGAAGGAGACACGTCGGGGTTGTTGTTATTGTTATTGTTTGAGTTTTCGAATTTGGCCAGAAGGCTCCGAACGCCGCCAGAAGCTGGAAGAGCGGCCATTGTGTGCGGTGTACAAAGGATTGTTGACACGAGGTTAGTGTACGTCTGGATCAGCGAGGTAAGCTCCTACCGTCGCACGGACGGGGGGCTTCAAAGAAGGGGTGAGATATGTGGATGGGTAGTAAACAATGCAGAGATAACGATGAATAAGAGTGATACGTATGTCACATACAATCCGTGCGAGGACGGATCAAAGAGATATCCAGACGCAAAAGGTCCGATACGAACGACGTGTCCACGTTGAGTTGAAACATGGAGGAAGATGAAAGAGGGACGCCGTCGCCAGGGGCATCGCGGCTAGACTGCCGTATTTACGTACGAACTAAGACTCCCGTGATCCAGGGGTCTTCCGCGGCAGATCTCCAGCCTTCCCCACTTCGAGAACCATTACCATCGCAGCGGTTCATCTTAGTCTGTCGTCTATCAAATATTTTACATTGACTTCAAACTTAAGGTCATTCAATTGGCTGCATTGGGATATCACGTACGAACATTGACTGTTTTATGGGAAGTATGTTTTGCGGGTCCCGTTGAGCATTGAGCACACACTCAACAGCTGACACCCCGTAGTACTAACTGGACTAGGTTGAGCCAATAATCGAGGCGAATCAGACATTCGGAGAAGTCTGGGGGCAAATGATACATCTATTTCGATACTTCGGCATTGACAATGAAATAACGTGATCCCTCATCCATAGGTTCGTGAGAACTATCCGTGGCGGTGCACACCCGGGGTTCCAGATTTGAGATCAATATTCATGCATCCTCAAACTTCACCATATACTTGTCCAACAGCTCCTTCACCCTATCAACAGGCAACGCAGGTTGAGCACGTCCCTTGAATCCCGTCAATGGCTCCGCCCGGCACATGGCGTTCAAGATGGCCTCTTCCGTCGCCTCGGAAGTTGCATAAAACAATGAGTCGATCACCTCGTTCTTCAGTGTCTGTACTTGCTGTGTCTCGAGCGGAGGTAGATAATCAAATCCGCCAGATGATGTTGCAAGCTCATTTGGAGAAGTTCCCGTGGAGAGAGCGAGGAATATTTCACCAGAAAAGTTTCGTCCCGCCGCGTGGCCACTTACCTGTGAACAGTTAACATCCCGTTATCAAGGCTTCGAATTGGATAGACTTACTTGCGTGACACCCATTCCCGCATGTTGCGCGATACGTCGCAGTTGGTGTGGGAGTAGTGGCGCGTCGGTACTGTGAGCGATGCCATTAGCAAGATACCTTCCATGTCGATAGAACTTGCGGCCGTCGCGACTTACATGACAACGATTATGATGCCTTTTGCTTATTAGTACCGATCCGGCGTCATTGCATGGAGAGCGAGAACTCACTTCCTTCTGCTGGTTTCCCTCCCTTGGGAAACTGCGTCTCTTTCTTCGACGTAGCCCGAGCTTGCGCTTCTTCCCTGACCAAGAACTGTCCAACAGGCACATTTCCAATACGAAGATCATCCTTCTGACCATAATTTGCCTGCACAAGTACGCCAAGCGTGTAATCCCTATCGGCACCCGGGACGATTCTGGAACTAGTTCCAGTGCCTCCTTTGTAGCCATGACACCTCATTGCTGTGCCTCCGCCGTAGTTTCCCTCTAAAATCTCGGTCTGGGTCTTTGATGCCTCAATGGCATCGTAGACCGCCTGCTTGTCAACGACCGATGCACTGATATCGTTGAGAAGTCCGTCAAAGGTTTCTGCCACGACGGGTATGCTGACCCGACGCATGGTTTGTTCTTCATCTTCTCCAGCAAGGACACCTTGTTCCAGTTGCCATAGAAAGAGGGCGTCGTATACTTTTCCTACACTGACCGTATTGGTCAAAGCGATTGGCTGGCGAACACTTGTGAGCAGGAACATTTTCGAGCTGGAAGAGAATATCATACTGCACTGATAAACCCCCATTCCGTCAGCCCATGGGTACCCGTCATTTCACCCATTCCATTGAGATCATGAGTTGCCGCATAGCACGGCAGGAGGCGTGTCTTTTCGATTCCGCGGGGAAGGATCACGGTAACTCCAGTATGTATGTCTTGGCCTTCATGGATGGTTTTTTGGCCAACTGCGACTCCTGGGATTGAGTTAGCATCTCTCTTGGTACAAAAGCTGATTGGTGAAATTACCCTCTACATCGAGCAGTGAATTCGTTTTTCCTGTCTTGAATCTTCCAGGACTATATCCCAGATCACGAATGCGAGGCCGCGAGCTCATTGTTCTTGGTCTATCAATCTCCCACTTTGGACACTGTCTTGCTGTATTGAAAATTTCCGAACAAGACAACGGTACAATTTGAAGATTCACTTGTCCCTAGTTATATAGTGTCTTCAGTGAATGCGGCTGCCTGTAGACTCGATGTTTTCAAGATCGATAACCATTCTAACTTTACCGCCATCTCCGACTAAGGCATGTCCATGTCGGATCTGAGAGCTCAGTCCTATGTATACATATGTACGCCCGGATAAATGCCAACAATGATAGTCCGGTGGACGGTCATGATTGGACAATTAATCTATTCTAGTGTGATATTTCAACGGCGGGGTTGATTGTGGTTGGCCGAGAATACGACTGTGACCAGAGTCAATATATATATCGCTTGATCCAACATTTGAAACCCGATGCCTCGGAATTGATAGGGACCCAGTCGCAGCGATAGGGTTTGATTGAGCCGCAATTTTGATCTTAATCATAGGTCTAGTCCGTTCGATAGTTTAGGCAGCGATCATATTTTATGATCTTACTGCTTCTGCTGTAGATATTTTGTTGTTGCATCGTTCAGCGAAGAGGGAAGACGATCACTTTATGATGTACGATCTTGCTGTAGTCTCATAAAGCTATGTCAGGACCTCCAAATATCAATCCTCAGTGGTCTACCGGTCATGATTGGCGCTTGTCACTGCGATCGCAGCAACCCGCGCTAGAACAGGGTTCGACTCCCTGCTGGGGAGGATTTTCTTTTTGCCCTTTTTCAGTTTATTCTTTTTTTACATATCTTTTTATATCATCCATGCCCCGAGTCATCCATTGTCTTCGCCTTTTTGTTGGGTGGTAGACTGCACTTTTCTACCGAAGCCGCGTAACGATGTTCTTGCATTGTTTACTCGGGCCAACTCGGCAGGCGGATATACGATAATCCAGCAAAAAAAGTGCGGGCAAATCTTCCGTGATCGCGACAAGCTCCGAGAACGGACTGCACCTTGAATCCTAGCATTGCACACGACAAGAGCACAACGGCACGATCATGGCCGCCAGAACACTCAGAATAGGTCAATTGCGTCTGATTTAATGTTGTATACTTTTGTGAAGCTAATTGAGTTTCTATATAGGTCTCATCCCTGGAGACGGTATCGGACGGGAGGTCATTCCGGTATGTGTCACACATCGCAATAAACACACAGCAATTCAAGGCATTTGTGGATATTGACGTTCTTTTTGCTTCATATAGGCTGGTCGACGACTTTTGGAATCGCTTCCCACTTCACTGGGTCTCAAATTCTCATTTGTTGACCTCGATGCTGGCTTTGATACCTTCAAGAAGACTGGCAATGCGCTACCCGACAAGACGGTTGATATCCTGAAGAAGGAATGTGACGGTGCTTTGTTCGGTGCAGTCAGGTACAACAGGCACCCTACACTATTCAAGTATGAGCGGACTAGGTAGTTGACGTTTGACAGCTCCCCAAGCACCAAAGTCGCCGGCTACTCCTCCCCAATTGTCGCTCTCCGCAAACGCCTCGACCTCTACGCCAATGTCCGCCCCGTCAAGACCACCGCCGGCGGTAGCGCAACCGGCTCCCCCATCGACCTCGTCATCGTCCGCGAAAACACCGAGGATCTGTACGTAAAGGAAGAAAAAACAATCGAAGGCCCCAACGGCAAGGTTGCCGAGGCTATCAAGCGTATCTCGGAACGCGCCTCTTCCCGCATCGCTACCATGGCCGGTGAAATCGCTCTTCGACGACAGAAAATCCGTCAAGTCTCCCCGGGAACATCGCACTTGTCTAAGCCCATGGTTACCATCACCCACAAATCGAACGTCTTGTCTCAGACCGATGGTCTCTTCCGTGAAACCGCCCGGAAAGCACTGGCAGTCTCCAAGTACAGCACCGTCGAGGTCGAGGAGCAAATCGTCGATTCTATGGTGTACAAGCTCTTCCGTCAACCTGGTTACTACGATGTCATCGTTGCACCCAACCTGTACGGCGACATCTTGTCCGACGGCGCTGCCGCTCTTGTCGGTAGCTTGGGTCTCGTCCCCAGTGCCAATGTCGGTGATGGATTTGCTATTGGTGAGCCATGCCACGGAAGCGCTCCCGACATTGAAGGAAAGGGTATTGCCAACCCTATTGCTACTTTGCGTAGTGTGGCGCTTATGCTTGAGTTTCTTGGTGAGGAGCCTGCTGCTGCGAAGATTTATGCTGCTGTCGATGCCAATCTTGATGAGGGCAAGTATCTTTCCCCTGATCTTGGTGGAAAGGCTACCACCCAGGAAGTGCTTGATGATGTTTTGAAGAGATTGTAATTATAATAACCCTGTATAGCTGAGGTCTTGAATTGCATGTTAGATAGGTGCACAAAAGTCATTTTACTTTCTATAACATACTAGCCAGGTATAAGTACAATAGAGGATTGGTATACAAAAGACATTCAACCAATATGCAGGACAATATCCATCACCACGTCTATCATGCAGTCCGTTGCTCTCCCTGTTCTCTACCCTCCTTCTCTTTCGACGAAGAACTCGCGCCGCCCTGTTCTCCCTCATCGCTAGACGATTCTCGTTCCATAATTTCCTCTTCTGACCCTTCGACCAACAGAGTAAACAAAACCACGAGAATCTCCTTGTCTAATTTCTTGTTCTTGAGCGTATATCGTAATTTGTGCTTTCGCGGTTCAATGTATTTTGCAACATGGAGATGAAATCCAGGGAGACGGAGGGTAAAATCTGTATCAAAAGCACGTTAGTCACTCAACCTGCCATAAGCATGAAAGGATTGTTGGGGGGGGAGGGGGGGGGAATAGAGCATACCATTAAACCCCAAATACGGATTCCCAAAGTCCACCAAATACTGCCTCCCCTTCTCAAACACAAACTCCCTCCGCTTATTCTCATCCAAAAAATACTTCTTCCTTAGCGCAGTACTATCCGGAATCTGCAACTTCTCCCTCTCCTCCCCCCCACTCCCCTCCGCTCCTTCCTCAACCACCGCAATCTTATCATGTCTATTCCCTTCCCCTTTCCCATCCCCATCTACCCCTTCTTCTTCTCCGTCTAAATCAATCTTCTCCCCAACCCTGAAATAATTCCACGACGCCAAACCAGGACTATACAAATACGGCTTATCAGCATACGGATCCCCATCCAACCCCGGATCAATAGCCCATTTCACTATTCGAAAAGCGGTGCTAAAACCCGGTGGTATGCTATCGCGAATAGGTCGGTTGAAGTCGTTGCCGAACATGAGGTCGTTACCGTTTATGTCCTGTTTGGGGACGAGGATGAAGGAGATGGAGTATTGGTCGGATTCGTGGAGGGGGTGGTTGAAGTAGGGGCTTGTTTTGGGGGAGCCATTTGGTAGACCTGTTTATTCTCCTTTAGTCAATTAAAATGCTCTTTTGTTTGTTTGGGGGGAAGGGGGATTGGCTTACCGGTGTAGTCTTGGACGCGCACGCAGAGGTAGATAACGGCATGCTCATTTTCGATGCGAAGGGTCTTTTCTGCGTTGACGGGTACGACTTCGTGTGTTTTGAGATCGTAACTTGGTCCGGCGGTTACTCTAAGACGATAGTTCGCTGTCGAAGTCCCCAACGTCGGCATTTTGTTTCTCTTTCGAGTTCGTTGAAGTTCACTTCCAAGCGTAAATCAAAACTGAAAACGTTGTATTGTCTCGAGTAATAGTCAAGGAGGTATACGAGAGAGGAAATGAGTCAACCGAGTATCATAAAGCAGATATATAAGCGTCCATCTTATTAAATCATCAAATCCCAGAAGAAAAAAACAAGAGAATCGCGGCGCCAGAGACGGTCAGTGCGGAATAACGACGTCATGCCGCCGATTTCCCCGTACGTTCCGCCGATCGCTCCAAGCTTATTTGCACGGCGCCTTGCCTAATGAGGAAGGTTGCAAAGATGCCTTTTTGGGAATTAGCCCTACTTTGATACGTAGATACGTACGATAATATGGAGGATATGTGTAAATGTAGGTTCCATTCTGAAGTAATCGACAAAACTGACAAACACGTAATCAATCTGTATAAACAAACACCCGCCCGTCACGCCTGACAATGGTGGTCGAAGAAAAGTACAAAGGAAAGCACCAAGGAAAGTATCAAAGTAAGTGTACAGAATGAATAAAGAATGACACCTCCCATAGTATACAAGAGAGATAAGAAACCCCAAATTGTACAAAGGAAAGTCCACAGGAAGAATGGATGGGCATGAAACCCGATCATGATGACAAAGAGTTGTTCAGGTGACGGTTGGGTAAATTTACTCGATGTTCTCATCTCCTTCTTCATTTCCTTCTTCAATCGCTTCCAAGAAAGCATCGGATCCGGCAGGTGCGTCGGTCTGCGGTTGCACGGTCTCAGAT
This sequence comes from Talaromyces sp. PL2406, assembly GCA_023626215.1. Classification (NCBI taxonomy): domain Eukaryota; kingdom Fungi; phylum Ascomycota; class Eurotiomycetes; order Eurotiales; family Trichocomaceae; genus Talaromyces; species Talaromyces sp. PL2406. The sequence continues at coordinate 447,700 of JAMAGL010000012.1, read as the reverse complement.
CCACCAATGCCGCTATCAAGTCCAAGCCCGTTGCTGGACAATGTACTACGATCAGAGCCACGGCCCACGCGTACATTACCCAGGGCGGAAGCAAATAACTTCTTGACCGGCGAGTTTGAGGGAAGACTAGGTTCGTGCTCCATGTGGCGGGCGACATTGCCAGTGAAAACGTCCTTTGTCACCTCATTCTGTCGGTCGTGCTCACGCTCGACATCGAAGGCCATTGAAAATTGCGTCATTGTGGTCTTGAACCAGCCTTCGATGCGGTTGCGAGCGGCGATTTGCTTTTGGTTGTGTGTCTCCAACATGCGATTGAGTTGTTGAGTCTTTTCGAGATCGGCCTGGGCGGACTGTAGGTCTGTCGAGGCCGCGGCGTAGCGGGTATTGAGACGCCCGATTTCCTGATCGCGCTCGACCATTTGGGCAAGGAGTTTCTTGTTCTCCTCAGCAAGTTTATCAACACGCTCGGAAAGATCTGAGACATTCACTTGTTTATTTGCTAGTAAAGTCTTGAGCGACTCGTTCTTCTTCGATTCATCTTCCGCATTGCGCGTCATAGCGGATATCGTATTGTTCAATTTGGTAATGCGCCGTTCTGTGTCCCGACGTTCGTTACGCTGCTCGTCCTCCACTTTTTCGCAAGAAGCCCGGAAGCTGTCGCGTTCGTCTTCCACAACCTTGAGGTTACCATGGAGACGGTCAATTGCAATTGCCTGCTCGTCAATTTTCTTCTCAAGTTCTTGCGCGCGCATTCGAGATTGAAGCAACTCCTCGTCGTTTGCATCCTGGTCCTCCCGCAGCTCCTCGATTTTGTCCTGTGCGGCGTAGTAAAGTTCGACGGTATAGTCAAAATTGCGCTTCAGGGTATCGTGGAGGTCGGATATGTGATTAAACTTTTGGCGCTCGCTCATTAGAGCGGTGGAAATCTGGCGAAGGCGTTGAATAAAAGTCTGAAGGGTTGCTTTGCCAACGGGTTGGTCGGATTCGGATGATGCAGGTTCCTCCTTTGATTTGTGATTGTCGAGTTCCTTTTGTGCCGATTGGAAGGTCTCACGCAAATCAGCGAGTATGGCGCAGAGGTCGGGACCCGAGAATCCCAGATGAAGAAGCTCTTCTGTAGTTGTCTCGAGAATCAGAGAAAGATCAGTCCCTGTCTTGAGGGCGGCCTCCAGTTGAGACACAATTTGCTTCATGAAGTCTGCCGGAGGAGCAGTGGCTTCTGCCTCGGGCTCAGCAGTAGGTCCTGCGTTCAGCTTGCGCCACTCGTTGAAGAGGTCTTGCTTTTCCTTCCGAGCAGCGGCAAGGTCCTCAGCCATCGCTCGCAGCTCCTCCGAGGACTGATCATCCATGATGGAAACCGGCTGAGTGAAACCGGTGTGGGGAGTGATCGGAGATGTATCCGCCGGGCTCGTTGAGTTACCGGAGCTCAAACCATGAGCATCGTGATAGCGGTGGAATGTCGGAGAGTCCGACATAAGCATAGTACCGTCCATAGTATCGTCATCGATCGGCAAAGTCTCGTAATTGTCGTCGAAGTTGGTGTTGTTGTGTGCTGCCCCTGATGCCTGTTGGGATTGGTAGATCTCCAACTTTTGCTGAAGAGATTCAATCTCAGCCGTCGCTTTCTTTAGATCCTTTTTTTCGCCCGCGATTCTATTCATCTCTTCGCTAAGACCAGATCGCACCAGTCGACGGCGAGCTCTAGGATCCAGGATCTGCTTCAAGGGGCTGAATTGGACTTTGATAGGTTCAGTCCGCGCAATCACTGGATCCATCAATGTATCCGAGAGGAAAACTGGGGCCGACGATCGTCTACCGGATCGCGAAGGAGTCTTGGCTCCTGAACCTCGACGGCGACCACTAAGTTCTGCGCGTCCCATGGCTGGAGTCAGGCCTGTGGTTGAGTTGGGACCAGGATCAGAGAAACGCGCGCGCTTCTTCCGAGGCTTAGGCGTCTGAGTTGAGCCGTCCGTCTGGTTTTCGTTCTGGTTGCCATCTTGACGCGTCACAGCACCCGCGTCAGATGAACCCGATGAAGCTGAACGGGACTGAGGTTCCGGCGAAGCTGCATGGCTACGCTTCTGGCTAGTCGCGCCCGTCATGGCTCGAGTCTCGGGAGCCATGGTCAAATGAATGTAGGCAGACAAGGGATGTGTTGATACTATTGACCAATTAGTGATCTGTAGACTGTGTTCATGAAGAATCTCAACTTACTGATCTGAAGAAAGTGTGTGAACTTGTCAACAGCCTTAGAATGTTGTTTTGTTGTTGAGAAGTGCTGTGAAGAAAAAGATGGAGTAGAGAAGGATAGAGAGGATAATTTATTCCAATACACCAGATTCTCAACAACAACAATGGCAAGGGAAACACCGCGTCTATAAACAAACAAATAGCCCTAACAGGAAATCGCGGTGATATTGTCGAATCAAATGGCGGCATGAATCAGTTTAGATGGTGTAAGCCATAACAGATTTCCCAAGAGAGTACCGCCGGGCAAATTTCTGAGAACCATACAACAAAGACCGTCAACTTCAAGACCTTCGAGACGTGTATGGTACACAAAACAAATAACTAAGTGTTAGCGGAGATTTCAGATGCATCCAAATGACCGGTAGTTTTCATCCCACAGTAGGCAGCAATCTAGCTAACCTTACGCATTCTGCAGGAACTGCCGAGTATCGAGTCTCCATAATGCGGTTCTTACAGGAGATACACTATGAAAAAGCACGGGCATTGACCAATTGGGAAAAAGTAAACAAACTCCTCTAGGGACCTTTCTCCACGAACAATGTGGGCCTGGTTCGAGTATCAAAGAAAGGGGAAGCATTGTGAGCCAATCGATTGATGTGCAGTGTCAGATGCAAACCATGCTAGCGTTCGTTATCGAAGCTCTTCTTGGTGGGAAACGACGGTTTGTTTTGCAGGATCGATATACAATTGTTAGGGTTGGAACACGCTGATTGGCTCAAAACGCGTGTTGACGTTTCAGGTTAGTCTGTTCAAGGGCGCTTTACTTAATGCGGAATGGTTGAGAAAGGGATGCGAATCACGGAACAATATGAGATAAGCTAGTCCATAAATAGAATAGTCCATCTTCCCAGGCAAGCAAACAGAACAAACTGTCGGAACCTCTGTATCAGGCTGCGCAGGCTTACTACTCGGCTAATCACAATATCAGACTGATCTATACATCATGTAAGCATTTCTGGCTCTTCTTCCTTCTATGAACGGACTGCTTCATTCACCTTGTCGCCCCATCACTGCCACCGAAGACAGGGATACGATGAGCTCCAAGAAGTCTCTTACCGCTTATTTGAGGTGATGTCATCTTGTTTTCGATAGGTTGGATAGATTGGATAACGAGTAAAATCGGACAGGCAGGAATATTGAAGCCTGTTGTCGACTGATACTTGTCGGCATCCCATATATAAAACAGAATGTGCCAACTGACAGATCTGCCCGATGAGCTTCTCCAAGACGTGCTCTCGCTCCTCCCCGCAGTAGACCTAGTATCCGTCTCCGCAACCTGTCGCATATTATATCGACAATCTCAAGACGAAAAGTTATGGCAGCGCCTCGTCAACGCCAACATCCCCAACAAGATCACCAAACCCGGCATTTTCAACAGTTTCCGAGACCTTTACTCTGCTCATCACCCATACTGGTTTCTGCCAAAAAACAAGATCTGGTTTTCGGACGATGAGTCTTACGGCTCATTAATCATCAGCCGCTACGACAACCGGCGCGGCGTTGTTGAGGCATTCCGACTTGTGGCTGAGTTGAGAGAGGAGGTTGCCGTGCCCTGGCAGTCTCATTCGGGCGTTGAGATTCAACCGTTCAATCCGCGTCTGCGTCTATGGCTTGATGATCCGGTAATTGAGCTGCGGAATCCCGAGAGACTGCATCCCCGGAATAGGCAGTATTCGCGAGATCAATTCAGAATGACCATGGCAAACCGGACTGCCAGAGTCTGCAGCTCTTTCGCTTTGTGTAGGGGAACCCTCGGCACTACGCCGAGAATTAGAAACGACTTTCTATGGCCACCTGTCACAATCCCGGGCGAAAGATCCGTTCGGAGACACCACGAACTCCTCACTGATGAGACATCAAATACATACCAACACCTTCAGAAAATCCGCAAAGACGCCGACAAAATATCTGAAACGAGCTTCTATCTACTCAAATGGCCACATTTCGGCCTCGGACAGCCAATTCTACCTAGGCAACCCGTGGACCAAACATGGATATTCTCAACTCTTGATCCCGCACTATACACCCCAACAAAAGATAAACCTTTTCAAGGAATATGGGTTGGCGACTACAATTTGCACAAATGCGAATTTCTCTTGTTTTTGCAGCGAGATGCGGGCGAACCTGCGCCACTGACGAATAATAGCCGACGACGGTTACGAGCCATTCTAGGCGGTGCGCGACTATTCGAAGAAACGCACGACGACGATGATATAATCAACGATGAGGATGAAGCTGGGATAGCAGCAGCAGAAGAGGAAGTCGTTTTGCTAAACGGCCAATTAGAAGATGCCTTTGAGCGCGCGAGTCTACCTGACAGGCAAGCTAGTGATGAAGTCGAGGAATACAACGGCGTTAGATTCCGGGGTCGTCTAGAGGGGATCAAGTTAACTGGTGACCCGAACATCCCGCGCGGGGAGATATCCTTTGTTGCCGAAGATATTGGCCCGAAAGGGTTGATGGGTGTTTCGCAGGACGAGGAGTTTCGGGGTACGAGGGTTGTGAAGAGTAAAGGGCATATTGCGTTTCAGCATTATACTGATGGTAAGTCCACAATTACGTAGTTCTCGGAATGTCTAAAGTGGTGAAAGAGTTGCTGATGAGGCTTAGATCAATGGGTCAATACGCAGCTATTCCTGATATCGCCGGATTATGTGGCTCAGTACTGGGAGCCGATGAATCATATATCGTTCTTTCGACGTGTGAATATCGATGAATTCACCAAGATATGATTGATATGAGATCTGGATAGAGCTTTGGTTTTTGCATTGTACGCGGAGTAGCATAAAACATATATCTCCATATATTTGAGCGAGGAAATCCATTCAGTTATATTATATTTCTCTATACGAGGTAGATGTATAGTCTCTGTTTCGGAGATTGTTCAATTGGCTGTATGTAAGGACAAAATAATAGACCAACGTTCGTGTCCATGGCATAATCACAAGCAAAGGCTGTACAAGGTAACCCAAGGAAATATGAGAATAAAGGACCAACGCCAAGGTATAAAATTCATAGCGGTTTCGTGGGAATGTAGAAACAAGTCGTTCCGAGTGGATATCATGCAGTTGGCTCCTCCGGCCTCTTTAGCAGAATGTTGTTCCGACGAGGTCTTCTCGGGTGTGCTCCGTCGGATGTATGCACGGTCTTCTCAGGTGAGAGGATATATCGCACTCAGCGTTCACTTCAGCGATAGATCGAGGCGTCCAACAGACAAGATCGAATCGGAAAGGATGAAAAATGTCGATGATTTATCGTCGTCGCTCAAAGTAAGAAGTCGATCCCAACACCGCCACGGACTGATCCATCACCCATTCTCCAACACCCAAATAACTCTCTATCCATCGTTTGATGTCCTTGCTATCGGTAATCTTATCTGCTTGGAGACTAGGGCTGTGCGCTTGGGTCCTAAAGACATCGATCTATCCTTACTCCCTCAATGTTTCTTCATCTTGTTTTACCAGAACCAAAGAAGACCGAGGGAGTATAGGGTGGACCGATGTTTGGGGCGGACGTGCGAGAATTAGTACTCTTTCTTTTATTGTGTCGTGGTCATGGTCGTCTCATGGAAGGAGGGCTGTTTCGAACATACGTAAGACCGGTGGATCGCTTTACGCCTGCTAGAAATGCAGAGACTGAATAGATATCAGCTTTGATGCAGAAGTAAATAAGCTTCTTGTTGTACATACTCAATACTGCGTCGAACGCATAATGTGTCAGGCGACCGAGCTATGTATCCATGTCAGCGCTGATTGTTTGTTGCGGGTTTTCGGAGTGATACATACAACCATCTTGACTGTTTGTGTCTGTATGTATTCTCGATATTCGATGCGAAAACAGAAGATCGAGATAGTTGAGGTACCTTCACTGGTGGTGTTGTAGATCAGCAGCCTAGGCGGTCACCGTCACGGGGCAACCAGTCAGGCAGCTCGACCATGTGATTCTGGGTCATGTGACCACACTGGACATTGGCATTTGTTATCGATAAGAAAATGCGCTACAGCCAATCACTTCACTCACAGAACCCCGCCCCCACCTCCTTCTCTCTCGATGGCCTTCATAAGCGTCGAAACGACTAAGTTATCGATGCCAAGATGATATAAACATCTACTGATCTACACGCCTATATATGTTGGCCAATTCGTTCTGTCAAAACCAAGACCATCCCACATAGACGATAGCTCGGACCCCGATTAGATGAATCCATCCGGTCACTCCGTGCGAACGGAGTGCCGGAGGAACGGCAGTCTGATTCGCAGCTGTCACGATTAAATAGTCTCAAGCAGCCAAGAGCCAAGGCTTGAGATCGATACATGCTGCAGTGTACAGTGTACAGTGTGGTCTTTGTATGGAGCTAGCTGATTGTAGAGTTGCACAGTCACCGAGTTGACCGTACACCGGATTCGGGGCAGCGGGTAGCGGAGTACTATCCACCGTTGGGGATGTCGAGAATTTATTGAAGAGAGTCAAGGAGCAATTGCAGTGAAAATCATATCATTCTTCATGAGAAGGAGTATTGTAGAATGTCTTAGTATACATATATACACGTATATGTAAGAAAAATTGCTGTTAGAGAGAGAAGAAGAACGCCGGAGATATCAAGAAAAAAGAAAAATCCAGCGCTAAGCCTAATTTAGCGCCGGACCACTGGCATTTTTTGTAGCGCCCACGCTGGTGCCTTCCCCTCAACAGCTTTTCTTGACCCTGCGACAAATCTTATTTTCTCCTGCTATCTCCCTTGCTTCTCTCTTCATCTCTCTCACAACTCCATCTCACCTTCCATTCCTCACTCCTGCATACGTTTCTATCTTGGATAGATCATCTCTGTCCAGGTATTTGCAGCAGTCCTTAATTTCCGACACCTTTTTACCTCCTCTTTCTCTCCGAAAGAGACCCCTCCCCATCCACAATGGCTACCAACGCGTTAGATCACCTTTCCAACCGTATGAAGTTGGAATGGTACTCCCAGCTTAATACCGAGATGGCTCCTGAGGGCAACTACCGTCGTACCTCCATCATCTGTACCATTGGTATGAGCGCATTGTCGTTTTTGGTTTTCTCTGATCGCTGCCGATAAGCCGTGCTAACAGGTTTCCCCGCCAGGTCCCAAGACTAACTCCGTCGAGAAGATCAATGAGCTCCGCAAAGGTACAATTCACCCACCTACTAACCTCGTTACGAAATATCTCGTTGCGAAGATAACTCGTCACGAAACATCGCTATGACTTGATTTCTGACATTTCGCCAAATAGCCGGTCTCAACGTTGTTCGCATGAACTTTTCTCACGGTTCATACGAGGTTGGTAGTCTTCCCGATAATTCCCCGTCAAATTGATGCTAACTGTTGTTTAGTACCACCAGTCTGTGATCGACCATGCTCGCGAAGCCGAGCGCACCCAGGCTGGTCGCCCAATTGCCATTGCCCTTGACACCGTAAGTTGCTTCAAGAAATATCGTTGCTTGAAAGTTTCTCTAACAATCGATCGTCGATCGTATAGAAAGGACCTGAGATCCGTACCGGAAACACCGTTGATGACAAGGACTACCCCATCGCTGCTGGAACAGTGTTCAACGTTACCACCGATGAGAAATATGCCACTGCCAGCGACAACAAGAACATGTATGTTCCTTATTTTCGGAGGCCACTGAATTATGATCACCACTAACCCATACCAGGTACCTCGACTACAAGAACATCAGCAAGGTGATCGAGCCGGGCAAGCTCATCTATGTTGATGACGGTATTCTCTCCCTCAAAGTCCTCGAGGTCGTTGACGACAAGACCATCCGCGTTCAGTGCCTCAACAACGGTAACATCTCTTCTCGCAAGGGTGTCAACCTTCCTGGCACTGATGTCGATTTGCCCGCTCTTTCCGAGAAGGATAAGAACGATTTGCGTTTCGGTGTCAAGAACAAGGTCGACATGGTCTTTGCTTCGTTCATCCGCCGTGGTGAGGATATTAAGGAGATCCGTAAGGTTCTTGGTGAGGAAGGCAAGGAAATTCAGATCATTGCCAAGATTGAGAACCAACAGGGTGTCAACAACTTTGACGAAATTCTTGAGGAGACCGACGGTATCATGGTCGCTCGTGGTGATCTTGGTATCGAGATTCCTGCCCCTAAGGTCTTCATTGCCCAGAAGATGATGATTTCTAAGTGTAACTTGAAGGGCAAGCCCGTTATCTGTGCTACCCAGATGTTGGAGTCCATGACATATAACCCTCGTCCCACTCGTGCAGAGGTTTCCGACGTCGCCAACGCCGTCCTTGACGGTGCTGACTGTGTCATGTTGTCCGGAGAAACCGCCAAGGGTAACTACCCCAACGAGGCCGTTACCATGATGCACGAGACTTGCTTGTTGGCCGAAGTTGCTGTTCCTCATTTCAGCATCTTTGACGAGTTGCGCACTCTCTGCCCTCGTCCTGCCGATACCGTTGAGGCTATCGCCATGTCTGCTGTCAGCGCCAGTCTGGAACTGAACGCTGGTGCCATCCTTGTCTTGACCACCAGGTAAGAATTCTTTCTTCTCGTATTTCGTTCGACTCGGATCATTGACCTTTTTTGTCAACAGTGGTAAGACCGCCCGCCTCCTCGCCAAATACCGCCCCGTTTGCCCTATCATCATGATCACTCGGAACGAGGCCGCTTCCCGTTATTCTCACCTGTACCGCGGTGTTTACCCCTTCTACTTCCCCGAGAGCAAGCCCGACTTCAACGTCAAGATCTGGCAGGAAGATGTCGACCGTCGTTTGAAGTGGGGTATCCACAACGGTATCAAGCTTGGTGTCATCAAGAAGGGTGCCAGCGTCGTCTGTGTTCAGGGATGGCGTGGTGGTATGGGCCACACCAACACCATTCGTGTGGTTCCTGCCGAGGATGACTTGGGTCTTGAGCAGTAAATGCTTTGCCCCCTCAAGCTGGTCGGTTCCCTTTCGTCATCTCTGTAGCATCGAAAATCGAAAAGAGCCATATTCGACCGCCCCCAAATGGACCGCCAATGAAGAGAATCACGTAGTTCTGGCGTCGCGGACATGTCATCTCTGTCCGCGCGAGGAAACAGGCTGGCGCAGGTAATGATGAACATAATCGAAGCTAGCTGCAGCATCGTTCACCTGCTCTCGTCTCTCTTTTCTTCCGGAAGATCTACAGATCTTTCGGGGAGAGAGTTTAAAAAAAAAACGAAGCAACATCTGGATATAGTTCGTTTTTGTTTAAATTTTCTTTTCTCCTTTGTCATCATGTCTCATGTCTAGAGGATTTATGAATTGTCTCTCTCATTTGCATGCTTCATATCCGTATTTTCGGTCTCCTTTCGAATAGATTTCTCGAACTATTAGATTTGAAACTTCCTATATAGACAGGTCAGCATGATTTATGTTTTCGATTGAACAGTATGTGCGCATTTGATAGTTCCTCGGCTAGAAATTGTTAGTTCTTCTCGCAGGATTTTCTTCTAGTTAAGAACAGAATGACTTTATTTTCAAGTCTTTGCATAAGCCGACACGTCAATGTCGGATCGAGCACCGCCAGATGAATATCCGAGTCTTGTCAGCCAGTAACATCACACTGAACTGCATCGGGAGACACATGAACAAGACAGGGATTTTGTGTGGGAAATATCAGAATACATATGCATGCAACCCTACAGGGACTGAGAAGGGCTTAAGTTATATACGGACACAAGGATCATGCTCCGTTCGGCCATTGTTCAACCGAGGTCCCGATTTACTATGGGGACTTGGGTAGGGTTGGCTCCGATATTCGCCGATATTTTAGTTAGACCTAGTTAGGGCTATCAAGCCTCACGGTAGATCAAATCTACGTAGTCATAACGATCAAGTTATAAAACTTCACTACGAAACTACATTTGCACCCCTAATGCCATTGAATTGGATGGATAGAAGACACGAGGAACATGGGAACAGGAGAATCACGAAATCTTATCAACTAGGTAGGTATCAGAGCAGCCTGGAGAAATAGGGTCAGAACAACAAGGCTGAATGGTAAATACTCGTGCAATGCTTGGGGGATTCCTAGCATAACTAATTAGGTAGCTTTGGGCTCTGACATTGGCGGAAATCTATGGTTAAAGGACTATTGCAGCTTAACGGACTTCAATACATCAACTGACATATGTGAATATGTGCATATCGAAGAGATAAACAAATGACAGTCAAGTCTACACTGCGTTACTCAAAATGAGACCAGTCGACACATTTTCGAATTGCTTCATCGAATCGCTGACCTGTTTCATATCCGTATCATCGCACTTCTCAAGTACTCGGCCCGGACGCTCAACGAGTCTGATTCATGGCTCTGAGGGCCTCTAGAGGCGACAGTGCAAGGACGAAGTCGTTATATACTTGCCTGCCTTGAGGAGTCTCCTTGTTTCAAATATCAAAGACTCAAGATAAACAATTTACCAAAGAGACGACTAGCCTCAGCCAAGCAAAATGACAAGTTCAAAGTAGCACTCAAGCTAACCAAGACAAAGATTCATGTCTTACTTGTAAAACTGCAATGTCTGTGTGTGAGAATAAGACAATAGCCCCTGTCTCCCCCATTCGCCACCAATACCACTTTGTTTCCAGCCAGAAAAGTATCCGCGTGGGTCAGGGACCTCAGCGCTATTGATCCAAACGGTCCCAACTTCGAATTTCCGCGCAATTCGCTCAGCAGTGCCGACGTCTTTGGCCCAAACACAGGCCCCCAGGCCGGTATCTGTATTGTTGACCCGTCTAATCAATTCGTCTTCACTGGACCACTTCGCAAGCGGAATGATAGGGCCAAACTGCTCCATCCGAACAACTGCGGAATCATCTGGTGGCTGGTCCACGACAACGGGCGGAATGAAGAATCCTGGCTGGCTGTCGGCACTACTTCCCCCGCAAAGTATAGTATACTTATTCTTCTTGCAGTCATCGATCACATCCTGAACGATTTTGTATTGTAACTCATTCTGAACCGGACTAAACAGAGTAGGCTGGTCACCGCTAGGGTCGATTTTGATGTCCTTGACCGTTTCCACAAAGGCATCCCGGAATTCGTCGAAAATAGACTCGTGCACATAAACCCGTTTCGTGGCCACGCACATTTGTCCGGAATGGAAAAAGGCACCAGACGCAACCTTGGCCGCGACGCTTTTGACCTCGACGTCCGGACAGATGACACTCGCATCGTTCCCACCGAGCTCGAGAGTGACTCGTTTCAGAGTTTGGGCCGCGCTAGCTGCTACTTTTTTACCAGTTGCGGTGGAACCGGTGAAACTGATCTTGTCGATGCCTGGATGGAGCGTGATGAGTCTGCCCAAATCATTGTCTCCGTTCAATGCTTGGAGCACCCCTGGTGGTAGGACTGAGGTCGCGAGTTCGGCGAATTTTAAAGTGGCACATGGAGTGAATGGAGACGGTTTGACGATGATGCAGTTTCCCATGACGAGTGATGCAGCGACCTTGCCGACGGCTAGCACCAGGGGAAAATTCCAAGGACAGATGGCACCCACGACTCCTAGCGGGTGGTGGGTAGACACAATCTTGAGTTTCTCGTCTTCGTATTCCACTTCATCTGGTAACGACTGAGATGCTGGGATTTCAATTAGCTTTGTATCCTAGTCGGCAGTTACGAAAAGAGCGCAATACCATTAAATCTGAGAAAGTTCAAGGTATCATCAATCTCAATGTTGGCGAGGAGGTTCTGCAAATTTATTTAGCAAGGCCTTTCTATCCTCCGAAGTATATAGATGGACTTTCGTACGGATTTGCCAGTCTCTCCTGCCAGAGGGCCATGTATTTCACTTCTCCGCTGTTCTAGTTCATCGGCCAGCCTCAGTAGGTACTTTTGTCTTTCGTTCACAGATAAGAGCTTCCAAGATCCAAACGCGACCCTTGCAGCTTGAACTGCATCGTTGAGGTCCGTCTCATTCGCGACTGTCACTTCCCAGAGAGGTTCGCCGGTCCTCGGATTCGTGACTGTTGTTGTGGAATGTCCGGACCGGTGCTCTGAATTGATGATATTGTAGAACATTTTGGGAGGCCACTTTAGGAAAGAACTATTCGATTCAAATTCTGCTGGTTCATGGGAATCAACTACTGAACGAAATATTTAATGGCTTTGAAAAATGGGGACCAACGGCTTTCCACCACATCAATGGCGATTGTCCTACACCGTGTGCTGCATCGATTTCCATGCCTAATAAGATACGGGATAGGGTTCGGGATCTGATAATCCCTCGACCGAGGCATTTCACAATCGGTGCTAATAAACGGCAGTTGACTTTCCTCCCCACAGGCTCAGAGCCTCCTCTGCCAAAGGTTAATAGTAATGCCCTAGACTGTGGAGAATCTCCACACGGGGGTGGAGAACTCATATTGATACCAATATGCTGTTAGCCTGTTACAAGGGGCGCCACTTTCATGTTTGAGCCATTTCCCCGCAAAATACGTTGAACCAAAGACCGATTGGAGGAATTGAGTGGATGTGGTGGAGGATTTCCAGCGGGGGGAGGAGAATTCCCGGAGATGATAGTACCGTAGGTTCTATTGTATGTACAAGGATTCTTGGTGTCATAGAGTTTACCTCCAGCGTCTATATTTGCCTTAATTTCTACTGACAATTAGGTACAGGTATTTGGTTTGAGAACTTTAAACTTGCACGGGATTGCTAAAAGGAAATTTCGGGTGAGACTATAATTGCTCTAGGATCCTATGTGTAAGTGAGTATAGTTGATAACTGACGGCTCGATGTAGGTTTCTTACATCTTCAAACATTCACCTTCCAGATTGAAAGATCATTGCGACCAATTATCGCTCACGGACTTTTAGCAATGAACTCTGCTTCGAGACAACAAGGATCAGACCAAGTGGCCGCACTTCTACAAGATGTAAGCCCAATTCCTTGATCACAAGCACTCAACGTTGTCTCTGATAGACTGATATCATCTCAGCAAGGTCTTGAATTCGGTTTCAAGATCCAGAACCTCGCAATTCCAACCATCAATCCCCACGAGGTCCTCGTTGAATTAGAAGTTAGCGGTTTCTGCGGGACCGACCTTTCACTTGCCCATGGATATTTCGGCCCATGCCAGCCGATCCTAGGCCACGAGGGTGTAGGTCGAATCGTCGCCGTAGGCTCTCAGTGTACAAGCGATGCGGCTTTCATCGGCCGACTGGTCGGCGTTGGCTGGATCCGCGATGCATGCGGATCCTGCCGCGTATGTGCTGGACACATGAAAGACGAGACACGATGTCTAACGCAGGTTTTCAGTGGGCGTGATGTACCGGGTACTTTGGCCCAATATACCGTTGTCCCGGAGAGATATATCACACCTTTGCCCGAGGACGTACCTCCCGAGATGCTGGCACCCATAATGTGCGCTGGTGTTACGGCGTTCAAAGCACTTAAAGTGGCGAGCCCTATACAGGGGTCGTGGGTAGGCATTTCCGGCGCTGCAGGCGGCGTGGGATCGTTGGCATTAGCATACGCAAAGCAGATGGGCTATCGACCTGTCGCAATCGACGGAGGCGAGCGGCGAAGATCTACCTGCATGGATGCAGGGGCCGAGATTTATTTAGACTATCAAAAGGAGGATAACTTGCGATCAGCCCTGCTACTCAAAACAAATGGCGAGCTTTGTTCAGCTATGATTGTGTGCGCTGGAGCTGTAACGGCCTACGAAGCAGCGCTGGATTGTTTAGATTACCATGGCACCCTGGTCGCGGTTGGCATTCCTCCGCCTACTTCGAAGATGTCACTGCACCCGCTCCCTTTGATAGACTATGGGATTCGGATTATTGGAAGCGTCACGGGCAATCGTATGGATATTGCAGAGGCTGCGGAATTTGTTCGCAAGGGCCTGGTCAAGCCGAGGATAACGGAGGTCGATCTCCAGGACCTAGAAAACTACGCTGGACGCGTGGATGAGCTAGAAGGGAAGCTTGTGGTGCGATTGAGTTCAAGAGCATGTTGAGAGGACTTTATTAGTTGAACTAGGCCTTGGACTTATCTATTAGCGGAGTTCTTTTGGTTCTGTCCAAGAAATGTCGTATGAATTGATACATATGTAGGGATATTTGCCAGATATCACACGTAGGGCATGATCACTAAGTAGTGTAAATTTTATGATACATGCCCAAGGAAAGAGATGATTTATAAGGACTGTAAGAAGTGAAGTTGTATCGTCATCTAATATTCATCACGTTGTATGCAATTCTTCCGTCATTGGGAATGCCTAGGTACAATAGGGGGTATCGTGGCCATGTATGTAATATGTATGCTATGCTCGTAAGGAACGAAATAAAATAATTGATCTGTCGTCATAAAGTGCAGCCCAAGAGGGAATGAGGTTTATATATGTAGCAGAATATCAAATCTATTCGCTATTCGTATGGACGGTCAATTCGCTGGTCTCTATTTCGAGCGGTGTCTGCATGTGAGAAAGGTGATTCTCGATGCGCCGGTTGTCTGAGACTGTGGAGTGGAATTCGTGCCAGCAGCTGATTTGATTGTTAGCAAGACATATATATTAGACGGAATGAGGAGGGGAAGCATACTTTGGAGCTTGAAGAACATATCTAGCCATCGCTTCTCTGAATCGACTCTTATACTCCTTCGGACTCGTCACGGTCGGTCTATTCTTGCCTCCACCTGCGAATCCGCGATCCTTGATCCAGGATTCGAGTTTCTTGTCCCATGTATATGTTCTGATGCAGTCAATGATACCGACGACGAGTTCCTTGCGTGCTTCGTCGATTGCGATCATCAGCGAGTAGTCCATGACGTTTTGTCGACCGAGGAATAGTGTATCGTTCCAGACACTCTGACTGAGGAGCTTCTTGGAATGTTCGCGGGTGAACAAGGGTGTCTCGTAGATAAAGTCGACCATGTTCTCATCGAGGAGGACTTCGTCGCGTTCGCCGGTACTTTGGACTTTGCGGTTTCGCATTGAGCCTTTGAGATCGAATATACGTGTTGGCACTCGGTCGTAGAACAGGTTCTCCATTAAAAGCAAGAACCAGTTGAACTCAACTCCGGTGACTGGGTTCTTGATGATGACCTGATAGAACCCAAACATCTTGGCGATCGCTGAAGGAAGCTCGTGGAATAGAGCCTCTGACATAATTTGGAAGTAGGCAGGAGCAAATTTCAAGAAGGCTTGCGTTTCAATCTGCGAGAGTGATTTGAGAACGAATCGATCATCAAGTGTCTTGAGGAATAGTGATTTTGTCTTTCCGCCTTTGGAATCCCACTTGGCGCATCGGGAAAGTGACTCAACGATGCGATCTGCGACACCGCATTTCCTGCGCAATGCGTCAAATTGCTCGGCATAGAAAACTTTGCACAGCATCTTTGCCTGCCCTTCTTGGAATTGGTACTTGAGATGGGTTCCGGTTGGCCGTAGAAGAGCGCTCTCCACCCTAGCCTGGTCCCGTGTCTCAACATCGTCGTGAGACCATTCTTCTTTATCGTAGTGGTCTTGAATGCTGGCTAGTTTGTTCTTGTAGTCTGAAGAATCTAGAGCAAAAGCGATCAAAGAACTGGGCTCATCTTCGCGAACGATGATATCGCAATCTGCGAATACGTGATCAGATACCTTCAGGGGGTAATCAAGTGCTTGCCATCCGCTGGCAGATCGTTCAGCCCAGAAATTAGCCAGCAACTTCACCAAAGTATTCCGTTCATGCTTGGGAAGCTCTTTCAAATCTAGTTCGTCTTCCATCTTCATCGATTCTTCAGGCGATTCTGTCAGTGTCAAGCTTTGATCCTCATCGCTCTGGGCATCTTCTGCCTCTGAAATGTTCTCGGCGACGGTGTTTAATTCATTTTCTGGGGCAGTCGAGTCTGAGTTATCAGGGACAAGCGCTTTATCCGTGGCAACTTTGCTCTCAGATGGTTCTTCGTTTGTCTTGTCGGCCTTGCTCTCGGATGACGATCGTCCTGCGTCATAAATGAGATCTTCGCCTTCTCCAGATGGTTCTCGCTCCTCAACCGCTTCTCGTACGTTCTTATACACCTCAACAGTCGCTTTGGAGGATATGATGGGATAGGCCCGCGAGTGTTTGCTTTTAGCTGCTCTTTGCAATCTCTCACGTTGTCTTTCCTTTTCAAACTCCCTGCTCAGCTGTTCAAAATGTCTCGCTAGACTTGACACACGAGGACTCTTGTTCTTTGGTGTGATCGAGCGAGGAATGAAAGAATGGCCATTGGTGGTTTTATTCTTGTTCAAAGTAGCCAAACCAATCCTATCAGAAAACTTCTTGTCTCCAAATTTTGGTCTTTCATGACCTGAAGGGCTGGGAAGAGGGCTTTGTTTTTTGTTTGAGCTACCAGAATTCAATTTCAATAAACTTCTTGGCCCGTTGGCTCCCTTCTCTCGCAATGTTTGTAGAGGTTGAGACTGAGCTCGGACTATGGGAGGAGATCTCGCTTTCCCACTAACCCTGGCGCTTTGTTCAGCGGGCCGAGGAATGCCAGAAGATGAAAGTATCTGTTTAGGGCTAGTTGTGAATTCCGTGGGACTTTTCCTCTTCAACCTCGAACTCGGTCGCCCGATCAATTCTGGAGACGGCGTCATTCGGCCAGAATCTGGAGGCGATGTCGCAACTCGTGAGATTTGAGGTAGATCTATCGAAGCTTGACGTTCGAGATGAAGATCTTCCGAGATGCTCGTTGGAACTGCAAGATCCAGATGTTCTACTTCTTGACTGATCACGTCTGAGTCAGGCACGCTCGCTGGTCCAATATCAGGAACAGGATCCGCGAGTTCTGTGACTTCATCTTGCGCCTCGGGCTTTCCGGAGTGCTCTTCAACAACGGAGACAAGTACGTCTTTCGCTTTTTCCGGGGATAAAGTCATGCGGCGCATTGATCTTGGCCGTTCAGCTTCTTCTTCAACTCCAGAGGGATCCTTTTCAGTTGGAGTGGTTGGCGTCTCTTCAGTAGACGTAAGAGAAGTGGCTGAAGCATCCTTGTCGAGGAAAATCTTCTTTAGTTGCAATGAGGCCAAGCGTCTGATATCCTTCTCCGAAGGGAAAAAGTTCCTCTCAAAGTCTGCAAAAGTAGTATCCCATTCGACAACCTTCTCTTGAACGGCACGAAGAACTTCGTTCAACGGGATGACTTCCCAATAACGGGAATTCATGTATTGCTCCTGCAAGTGTTTTATCAAACCATTGTGATCATCGTTTGCCTTTTTCACAAGTACTTCGATCTCCTTCCTGCAATCTTCAACCTTTTCGGGCATGACGCTCTCAACATGGATGCTCTTTAGTCGGTTCTTCACTGACAGCATAAACTTGGAGATTCGATGCTCAAACTTGTTGTATACCTCATTCCGCAGGCGCAAGTCATTATCGACTTTCCAAGTGACCCGCGTGCGAGGCACGATAATGTCAAGTAATGTAATAGGGTCATAATGGATCCGCAATGCCATGTCCTTGAATCCAAAAAATCGCAAGTAATCGCGATGAATATCATGCTGGCAAACTCCGGCCCGAACGCGAAGATTTCTACTCCAAAATGACAATTCGAGATATTTCGCAAATGAATACCTCCATGTATTTGCAGACATAGGGATCACCTGCGTCTCATTTCCACATATTTTACAACAACTCCACATCAGAATCGTGTCTTGTAGACCACGCAATTTTGAAGGATAGGGTTGCACAAATATACTTATTTGTGCTTCCCCATGGACATATTGTCGGTGATGTTCATGCATACGGTTCTCGCATCCGTTGGCGGTGCAAACAGAGTTGGCCTCAAGGCACAAATCTTCCACGTATTGCCCCAACGTAAAGTCGGGCTCAAAGACATGGTCATCACTTTCGTGTTCATTGTAGAAATCTAATGCGAAGATATCGGGACCTGAGCATGGTATGGAGGTGGTAGTACACACAAGGCTGTAAAGGACCACAATATTCTGATGTGCGTATGGATCGAATAGGTTGGAATTCCCCGAAAGATAAGCTTCCCATTGACGCTTCTGTGTCAGGTAGTTGTGCATAGCTCTATCCAATTCTGCTTCATGAACTGCCCGTAAAACCTCTCTTACTTTCGCGGACGCATTATCAGGGTTTTGGTGAACGAGCTCGGGGGTAATCAGCACAAATTTCTGAGATTTATTTTCCTCGTCCGAGCTCTGAACGATTCTATCGCGCAAGCGTGCCAGATACGATACTCGACGCTCTAGCTCTCGTGCCCGCATGAGCGGATGCGGAGGCTCGAATTTGACACATGGTGAAGCGGAGAGTAATTTGGTCTGGTGTTTCTCAACCATGTCCTCGTAATAGGTGGGCATTGGCACATCGTCAGGCACTTCCACGGTAGCAGTGGCAATGCTTTCCTGTGGGTTAGACGGCTCTTTCGCTTCTGATTGAGCGGCATCCTCATGGACAGTCGCAAATTCGGTCTTAGTAGTTGCAGATTTCTCTCTAGTAGATGAAAGTCCATTGCTGAAATCTTCAACCGTAGGCAGTTTCGCAAATTCGTCCCTCATCAGACATGTTTCCAGTTTCAGGTTGTAGACAACGTAGACCATGAACTCGGTGATACGCTTGACCCTCGACAGAACCTCGCTGTCCGCGCCACGTAGCACAATTGTACAGCCGAGTTCTTTAGCACAGCCGGAGATATACATGTAAGTTTTTCTTCTACCGCCATAGACGTAAGTCTTCAAGTCGAAACTGTCACAGTGTCCTGTATGTGTCGGGATTGTGACCAGCTTATCCATGGAGGTAATTATTCTCGTCTGTGTGCACCTCGAAACAGCTTCTAGTACGGAGGGCTTGACGTTGTAAGCCGTGGCAATATTTGACTTTTCAAGGAGCTCAAGTGCTAACCCAGATACGCTCTTCTCCACGAGGAGTAAATTGGGTTGTAGTGCCGCGATTCTGCTAACAAGATTCTCAAGGAACTCTCGCTCCTGGCGGATAACCGGCTCTAAGCTCATGAAATGCTGTTGATGACGAGCATATTCAATGGCGAATGTGATGATGAGAATCCTTGGTTGAGGAATACTACGTGGCATACTCTTCAAGGCTAGGTTTTTTGTGAAAACTAAACCAGACACGTAAGACGTATCACCAGGGCGGCCACCAGGTATTTTCTTGAGCTTCACGTAATGGCGGATGTCCATATCATCACCGCGCTGCACATCAGGATCAACATCATCAGTGGCTCTGAGTAAGATCGGTAACAGAGCAGTTTCCCAACTATTGGCGTTCGGTATCGAAGAATCCTCCAAGAGTTGCCGAAGCAACTTTCGAACATGTTCCAAACTCAATCGATTCAACTCAATGGCTGGAGCACTAGCTCCCCTCATAGACGAGCTTCTCGTCATTTTAAAGCCGCTCGTCGATGACGGGTAAACCAACTGAGAGTTGTTGGGCGTCTGATGATCATGAAGTAATAGGGGGTTGTCTTTCGATAGTCGCGGCGACGGCCGTTGATGA
This sequence comes from Talaromyces sp. PL2406, assembly GCA_023626215.1. Taxonomy (NCBI): domain Eukaryota; kingdom Fungi; phylum Ascomycota; class Eurotiomycetes; order Eurotiales; family Trichocomaceae; genus Talaromyces; species Talaromyces sp. PL2406. The sequence continues at coordinate 428,003 of JAMAGL010000012.1, read as the reverse complement.
ACGCTACTAGCAATGCTCAGGTTTCGTCTCCGGGAATTGCGTGGTAAGTTGACTGCCTTGGAGCTGCTGATACTCGCATCATCAGCATCCCGTATAAGTGCTGAACCATTAGCAGTACTGCGATCACTGAAACGGGAACGGCTTTTCTTGACGGCTGCGAGAAGACCACCAAAAGTAGCTCGTTCATGTTCGCCGCTGCTTTTGGCTAGATTATTGTCAGAAGCAACACCAAGTAAATTTGGTTGCTCATCGCCGCTGGAAGCATCATCCGATAAGTATTGAGCAAGATCTGGGTCAATGATATTGTCACGATGAAAAGCCGGCAGCCGATCCGTATTATTGGCATCTTCTAAATGACGACGTTGCTGAAATGGTGCTCGCTCCTCATGATAAGGTTTGAAGCCACGAAGCTGTTGCCGTGAATGATGCCTTTTGTGGTTTGGGTGAGGTCTTAAACTTGCCGATGATCTCAACGACCTAGACGATGTCGGGCGAGTCAACGGTCGTTCAGATCCAATTTCCAGAACAGCGGACCGACGATTGCCGCTCTCATTGACACGGCGTGTTGCAGGAATCGCCATAGTCGGTGTTTTCAACACATGCTCTATAGATTGAGATCTGATCGAAGAGGAGTCATCCTCATCCTCTTTCGCACCATGAGCTGGCGATCTGTTGATTGGAAAGTCCGTATTTCCCGGGTTTGGAGTTGTTACTGGGCTTTGCTCGATATCTGACAAATCAGATGAGTCGTAATCGCGCGATTTGACCATGTCTTCACAAGGCTTGCAGACTCTGACCGAGCTGCCTTGACCAAAATAAACTCCCGGAATGAGAGATGTACATTTTGAATCAAAAATCTGTCCACAAGTTCGGCAATGATGCTTTCGACGAAAAGTGGTAAAAGGCTCTCCGCACAAGAAACAGTCCTTGGCATTTTCATCTCGCATCCAAAATTCCTTGCTCAGCAGTTTGCTTCTCAATTGACTGAATGTGCTATTTGGAGTACTTGCGCCCTTGTTGGTAGCTTGTTGGCGGTAAGGCTGTGAAGTATAACCCATTATAGCCGAGTTGGTGGTAGCCGTTTCACTAGATGATGCTCTGGACATAACATATCCTGGTAAACGACTGGTACTGACTCTGTTGACAAGTTTTTCTTGAGGCCTGTCAACGGAAAGTTTCGAAGGAACCGGACTTTTTACGTCGCGGTCTTCAAGCGAAACAATGGAAGACTGAGTAATCGAAGGGTGTCGGCTATGCGTGGGTAGGCGATCACCTAACTCGTGTGTTATGCTATCACCCGCAGATGTTGGGGCTGTCGACCCATCAACAGTAATAGAGCTTGAAGAAGTCGTAGCGGTATTTCCCTGTGCTGTGTTGAAAATTTCGTCATTGCTTCCCGCCTGCTTCACGTTTCGGGAGCCAGCACCGAAAGATGTGTCCAGTTCAGTAAGATCTCGTCGATCAAACGCCCTCCCCGACTTATCGTTTGCAGACACGGCATTTCCTAAATTCGATTTGATGTACGGGTCCTTCGGATTCGAGCTCTCCCGATGAACGTTGGGTTGTTTAGCGGTCAGGACAGGCGAGTAAGACCGCCGGGTTGATATCCCATCTGCGTGTTCAGCTTCATCGAACCGTAGAGAATCATTTTGTTGGGTGACAGCCGGTTCCATGCTAAGTGGCGAATTTCCGTTGCTTGTTTCAAAGTTCCGGCTACCATCGTGAGGAACGTTAACATTCAACTCGGTGACTGTGGGGTCTGTTGCTTTAGTGAGTGGTGGTACGGGCGATTTGACTGCTGGATTTGAAGATAGTGATGTCTTGGACGAAGAGATACTGTTCGGTTTTGACATGAGGTTACCATTTTTGAGATTCTGAGCAGCGTTGAACGACTCTGTTGCTGGTGACAGAGTTCCGACTGATGGTGTGTGTATTTTGGAAGCATGAACCGAGCTGGGATTTGAAGCCTGAACGTCATTCACAGCGACCGAACTATCTTCCCCGCCTGCTTGTTTGTTGACCGCAGGCGTAGAGCTTCCTTCGACCCGCCGTCCCGAACTACCACTATCCTTTGCACCACCAACTGACGCTCGCAGCCGACTATATAGTCCACTAAGTCCACCTTGCGAATCATTCGACACATTATTGTTCTCGACGACTGATGACGAGGTGGGGGGATTGGCAAATTCGTTGAAGACCGTAAGAGAGTCGGATTGGTAAGCCGCCGAATGGATCTGATCCAGAGCCTCTGTTAACGTCTCGCGTTCGGCTTGTGTTGACAAAGAACTCCGAGAACCTCGTCTCCCTAGAGGCAAGAATATCGACGACGCAGACGGACTCGGAGGTTCGTTGACTTTCTGGGAAGCCATCCTGGGGCGAGTCTAGAGAAGCCTCTTGAGCAGATGGATGGCCGAAGAGAGGGATCTCATCCTGCTTCGTTTCGGTTGGTGTCTATCAAAGCGTACAGTCTTGCTTGTTGTTCTGTTTCGTTTCTGTGTCGCAGGAAGGCGAGAAGTAGTAGTAGATGAAGATTGAAATCAAGGCGACGATAAGATGCGGAGTCATGGACTGGCCCAGGCCGCCCAATCGGCAATAACAAACCCGCAGCATGTGATGACGTGGGGTGGCGCGTGACTCTGTGGCTTGCCTAGCGCGCTAGACACGCGAAACTGTGGCTGATGCTGCTCGGCAGCTTGGGGTAATGTTGCCTGATTAGGTTTAGCCGCTGTACAAAGCGCGTCTGGCCGTTTCGGCGTTTGTAGGGGAGACAAAAAAGAGTCAACTCAGGAAAAAAACATCAAACCATCCTCCAGCACATGGGATACGCGCCAGTCTCTCAGTTCAGCGAGCAAGAGTGAGCAAGGATTGATATACATGTGTCTCTGATTTGTGTCTTTCCGAGCTTCCTGCGCCGCGACCAGTTACTCCTACTCATCCCAGTTTCTACCGCTTCGCGTTTCCGGTTCTTTTTCGAGCATACAATTTCGGTTTGGATACACTGGGTGGAAAATTGGACTGTTCTGAAGCTTGTGTCACTGAATCTTTGATCCGAATGGTCAGTCTGATTCCCTCACTTTGGAAACACCTCTCTTTACATTATTCTCCCTGTGTAACCCCGCTACGTACCTGAAAATTTCGCTATGCTAAATACTCTATAGTCTCTAGTCGATAGTTTCGATTCAACTCGGCTTGATACCACTCGTGCATGACAGAGGATAACACTCACGGATACGGACGAATGCGAATTGGCCCTCTCCTTGAACATAACTGAATCGTGGAAGCTTCAATCAGGGAATACCGAAATCGGTGAAAAGAGAAAGAAGGCCTCAAATTATGCGAAACACATCCCATATGGAATGGATGGCTCGCCGTACTACCCAGCGGAGACAATAACAGTTCGGATTCACGGAATACATAACCACGATGGCTAAAGGCAGGGTCAATGGTGTAAATGCTACTAGGACGTCGTTTGCGGCTGCTGGCAAAGAATATGGCAACAACTCTGACTCAAGATCTTACCGAAGATTTTCAAGCATAGATACGCAGGAGCCTTTCGCAACTCAATTCCCAGCAAGGCCTCCTTCGAGAGAATCCATAGCCTCTCAAGATGGCGACGCAGTGGGCCATACAGCCACGTCTTTCGTGTCACAAGAAGTACTAGCAACTCAATTTCATCCGTCGAATACCCGCGAAAATATGTTCAATGCAACCCATATTGAACCTACCATGTCGAATAATGCGTATAATACGGGAACGCTTCTGGGCCTCCTTGACAGAGGCAATCGACAGAAACCCCCACCAGACCAGCAATCACAACAATCAGTGGTCGAATCCTCTTCTAGATGCACAAAACAAACACCCACTGCAGCTTCAATTACACCAGCCACACTGAATATTGTGCGGGATCGGAGATCACCTTTAAAGAATAGTATCAATGGCAGTCGACCTAAGCCTTCACCAAAGCAACAATCACAACGTTCAACGAGCGATCTATCCTCTAGACGCACGAATCAAACACCTACTCCAGACATAGGCACATCTACTGCGTCGAACAATGTGCGAGATGGGCGCTCATCTTCAGGGAAAGGCATAAATTGCAGTCGACGCAAACCATCGCCTGAGCAGCAATCACAATCCCCTAATTCCACAACCAGCTCAGATCTGGACACGGATGATGAACGCCATGACCAAGAGGATGCCGTTATGATATCACGTCAATCAAAAAATGCTAGAAATTCTTTTCAAAGCCAAAGGAGGTCAATCAGCGAGACACGGTCTTCTCAGAGACCCGAAAAGACCCCTGAAAGAAGGGTTGAAAGAACGGACATGAATTTAGAAGATGAAGTTACTAGCTTTCAGGTTCATCTTCCATCGTCTTCAGATAACACAGCACCCGTGGCAGAGAATGGCGGTAATCCCATCGATCCCCCAGAGGAACGTTCGGGTGCGGCCGGTACACCGCCGACCGAACCAGCTCGAAAAGAGAAAAGCTCCCACCGTGATCCATGGTCTGGTATTACAAAGCTACGTCGAAGGGATGTCGTTATTCCCGAAGAGCAGGAAGAACTTCTTGAACGTAAGGATTGCTGGATCCCTCCAGATGTAGGTCAGCCTTATCCACAGGGGCATGTGCCACCGAATCTGCTTTGGGAATGGAATACGAAAATGACCCGACTGTTTGCCGACGCCAGGAAGACGCATGCTTCTAGTCAGAAAGCCGAGCCATCGCGTGAGCAAGAAGATGATCAAGAAGATGATCAAGAAGATGATCAAGAAGATGATCAACCACCCTCGCCGAAACCTCTATCAAACGAGAGCGAATCGGAATCGGAAGCGGAATCTGAAATTCCATGGTCTCCAAGCCCTCCACGAGATCAACCAAAATTTGTAGCGCCGCCAGATAGTCCGACTCGACAGGATGATGAGCAAAGACCAGCAGACATTACCGAAAGGCATACCAATGGGACGGCGGATCCTGCCGATGGAGTGAACATTGAAACTGGCACGCCACTATTAGGGTCTCAAGTTGACCAAAATATTGATTCCACGCAAGGCGCGAATGTTTCTCCTGATAATAATCAAGGACACAACTCGAATATGTCATCAAAACCCCGTTCTACCGTCCAGTCACCATCTAGGGATCCTAGATCTCAAGACGGATCTGCCGAACTTAGTGATGACTCCGACATGGAAATGGCTGTTCCTCAGGCTCTGCTTGTGAATTCTCAAGATTTTGCCAGCCAAATAGAGTTCTCGGGGCCTTTAGCCCCTGACTCATCGAATGCCAGCTCTGCTCCTGCCGGTCAGGTTCAAATACTCAACACACAGGCGGCTGCTTTGAAGCGTGCGGCTGCTGAAAGAGCGGAGAATGCGCTCACTCATTCGCAAGAGTGGCGAGCCCAGCAAAGCTCCTCTGGAAGCAACAAATCATCCTCGCAATTAATTGCCAACTCCCTTAATAGCACAGAAGGCTCATCTGGCCATTCACATCAATTACAAGATGCCCAAAGACCTCTTGTTGCAGACTCACAGATTACAAATGGTGATGTACAAGGATCTAGTCTCTCGTCTCACCAGGACAGCCAACGTCTACTGGAGGTTATTCCAGATAGCTCACTTCGGTCACCAGGCCCGCATACACAAGTATCTCCGCTGCGTCATGAGTCGCCCAAAGAAAGGGTTGAGAATGATCCCAGTCTGTCGGCGGCAATGGTGAACGGAAATGAACTTAAACGAAGAGCAGCAGAAATTGACGACCAAGTCGCCGAGGAAAGCCCATGCAAACGGGCTAAAAAGCTACCTGATAGGACCATTGATGCTAGCACAATATCAAATACGGTTGATGTTGACTACGACGCGGTTAATCAAGGCAATCACGGGCATTCGTTTCTAAATAAGAGTGCTTTGAGGGTCTACGACATGTTCAAAAGATCATATCCGAAATATGCGGGCAACTTTGACCATTTCCAGGCCCTGTGCTTTGATTTACAGTCCTTGCACCGTCGTGGGATCTTGGAAAGCTCTTTCCTATGGGACGACTTTATCATGAGACATTGGGTCGATTACGGAACTCATGTGCAGAAATGCATTTCCTCCGGCGAGGAATATGAGAGCTATGGGGACTTTTTCTGCAGACATTTCACCAAGCCCTCTTTTCGAAAACGCAACCTCACGCCTCGTACACTCAACGTCGTCGTCTCTTCCAGGCTTGAGTCTTCTGAACGAAGGCCTATCAACGTGGAGAGAGGAATTCAAACTATCGACGACAATTCAGTGAGTGCCTCCGTCATCCGTCATTTGGTAATAGGCCAGGGCTCCAAACCTACCTCGAAAGAATCCAACACGCAATCGACCACATCTGATGTCTCAGTAGTAGTCGACGACAGGCCGCACGAAGCAAACATTGGCGTCAAACTGAGCGCATCTCCAAAGAAGCGTCCGGTCATCGTCGGCGGTGGCATACAAGTCAACCTCGAACCACCTACTCCTTCTCATCAACTTGATGGAGAACCGGAATATGTGCAAGATACGAATAGAGCGATAGAAGAAACGCCACCTCCCGACATCATCATGGATGAGGATATAGACCACGACATGAGAGAAATCACTGCTGAAGATTTCACCTCCGACTACCATGACACAGCTAGTATCGAACTCGGCCTCGATGTCATGGAGGAAATTCTCATCTCTCATCAAGATGACAAGGACGAAAACGATCCCAACACCGCCGAAGCCAGATTCGATCAAATATCAAGAATGCGCCGAGACGATGCTCAAGCCATTCAAGCACTCTTCACTGCAGAAGTCCCACCTGTCCCGGAAGAAGAAGACGCAAACACACCGTTCAAGACATGGGCTCGAGACGATCACAACCTCGTATCCGAGCGTCGTCGACGAGGGGGCTATGAAATTCCTCTCGATAAGAATGGGAACGTCGTGGTTGAGGAGTTTCCGCGGGTTATCGATGAAGAGAATGAGGAAGAAGTGCTACCGCCATTCAGAAGGTGGATTTGGCCCCGTCGGTTCAGGAATAGGGCTTGAATTGGAAGAACGAGGAATCGTATTGTCCTTTACCTAGGCCATACGGGCATGAGGACTATGTATCTATGATGATATTATTAGGAGCTGTATATACCCTGTACATATTTTAATTTACGTTGGTTAAATGATTACCCTCGTTTTGATTGATCTGTTTGCACGAGTCATTGTGAAATATTGAATACGATAGTCTCATAGAGACAGCTTGTAATCGCCTATTCTGACAGGCAGCCCAGCATTCACCTGCTCTCTTTCTCCATTTCAGAGTCACGCCATCTTTTCTCAATTCGGCTAGCTGATCGATCAGCGAGTATGAAGAAGCACGAAATGGGCGTCCCAAGGGCTTATAGAATGTTCCAAGACGCTTGGTGATTATGCCAGGTATGACCATGGTGATATTGGCCTTGAACAGGGACTCAGGCTTTCTTTCATCCAAATCAAACAACGACATCCGTCCATACAGTCAAAACTCTCGGTGACAATGGTGTTTGCTAATCATAAGAATCGAGAAATGCTCCGCCAGATCCGTCATCCCATCATAGAAGAGATGTCTCACATCCAGCAACTTCACGAAATTCTCTATACGATCCTCAATTGCTCTAGCAACGCCAGCAGCAGTTATGATCTGCGAAATCGCAGCGTGCGTTGGAAGAAGGATGGGGCTTGGAAGCTCTATTATCCACATCTGATGACTTCGTGAAACGCACCAACCTGTTAGCTGGCAGGAACATGCGATATCTTCCAGGGAAGTTGGGTCCTTTGATTTTGTACTCATTCTGCTCGGCCTAGTCTAATAATCAGTTTAAATTTTTCTTGAAACGACTTTCCAGGGGATGATACTCACGGTTTGTTCTAGCGCCATTTCAAGGTCGCTGAATTTTTTATGCAATGATTCCAAAATAGTCATTACATTTCTTGGCTCGTTGATTAGATCGGGGCTGATGACACCTCGCAGGTCTGGGAATAAGGCAAAGAGTGTGGTCCAATGTTCGCAAGTTCCTCCCCTATATTGAACATGGTAGATGTATAAGATGAACTTATACAGACTACATATGTAGAGGTCTGGAAACAGACGGGAGTGGACTTACCTGAGCGTTGTTCTTGAGCTTGCCAAGTCGAAATGGGATTATATGAGTAGCACGAGTAGGTCCCAGTTTATCCCATTCGAGAGCCTCGGGGGGAACATCTGAACAATGCTTGCTACAGCTTGGATCATAGTATCCAGAGAATGGACAGCGATATTGTATGTGGTCTCTCTTTAAACAAGTCGCATGAAGCTTTTTCTGGAAGGCGCTTTCTTCTTCCTCTGTATCATTATCACAGTATTAGAGATCTCTTTTCCACTGTGAACTTTCATTGATAAATACTTTCACTAATATTATCAAGATCAGCTATATTCGGAAAATCACATGAAAAGTGAACTTACTTGGAAGTAGAACCGCATTAAACAAATGCTTCGCCAGCTGAGCGAGATCATTCTCATTCTCCTTGATGCATGTATATCTGGATATTACTTTACTGCCCTGTTCTGGTAGATGATCGATAAAACTGTTCAGGATCTTGACGGTTTTGTCCTCGCCTGAGGAAGGCTCATATCGGAAGATTTTCTCCCCGGCTATGCTTTGTAGTGATTCCAGCGACGAAGAGGACGGTGAGTTGGAGATTTTGTTCAAGGCGACGCTTAGTGGCGAGTCGACCAGCTCGCTTATGTCCAGGTTCGTATCCATGGTGGTTCGTGTGACGATGTTGGATGAAACTCCTTTCCGAAAACGTAGTGTTTGTGCTTAAGGGATGATTCAGGGGTATATTATTTGAGACTTGGCAGTCTACTCGCTTGTACAAGACCTTGTTAGCAATCAACAATGATTGTCGTGACGATGTCAGTTGTGATATGGTTCCGGTGCCTGATCGCTATAAGGTTGGTGAATGGCCGAGTGATGGTAAGAATTGAGCAAGGCGAAATCCGGTTACCTTTTTTTTAAAAAGAGGAACCTAATATAATTCCATATAAAATTAGCGATTTGTTTGATAACTTATGATCCTGAGTACCTATTTGCGAAATTAAATCAATACTTAAACTGATGAAATGATAGTAGAGAGGCATAGCCAAGTTCATCCCCTATAAAAACTCATGAATACACGTTGAACATATCCCAACAACGCCTGCGCTGAGGTATCTACATAAGAATCCAACAAATCGACCTGCAAAAGTAGAAATATCCAAAAACAAACATATACAAAAAAAAACCCACGTCATCATCATTCACCATAATACTCTTCGCGCATCGCAGCACATGTCTGGCATCCACAATTAGCATGATCATTGACGTGCCCCTGATAGGGAACTCTGTAGTCATAGCCCTCTCTGGAATAAGGATAGCCTCCATAGTAGTTCGAATACGCAAGTGCTGCTGGGTATCCATAACCCTCATAACCTTGACCTCCTGCCTTCAGCTGTTGTTCATACTGGTCTTGATAGGCTTTATAATAAGATCTCACTGCATCCACGTTCGGATATTGCTGCACAGGTTGACCTTTGGAACCTTTGGTCTTGGACGATGAAGGGTCATGCGACGAGTGTTTTCGATGATTTTGATCTCGACTTTTATCTTCAAACTTGACGTGTGGCGATGGAGTAGGCTCTTCCTGTTCGTCTTGATCTTGCTTGCTCTCTTTGACTTTCTCGTGCACCTTTCGAGGCCGGAGACTGCCTCGATGAGGCTTCTTGACTGATGGTAACGGTGCTTTGGTCAGCTCGCGGTCTACCTTCTCTACTCTGACGTAATCGGGATCTTCTTCGCTCAAGTCACTCTCTTCCTCACCTTCGTGGTGTTTGGGCTGTTTTCTGTTTAGACTTAGCTCCAAAGCATCGGTTTTCTCTTTTGGAGCATCAGGCTGACGTTTCTTAGAGCGATGCTTCCTCGCAGCTGGGCTTTCATCGAGCAAGTACATCTCCTCCGGAAGAGCTGCCAGTGAGATCTCTTCCAAGTGGCGGGCCATATGTGCCGCAAATTCAAACCATGTTTTCCAGGTTTTTCGTCGACAAATACCGCAAGGAAACGAGTTGAATGGAGCAAGAATAAATCTCTCGGTGTCCAAAGTCGCAGCGGTGCGTTCGGCATCACTCAGGTCCCAATGATTATAGACGAGATGCTCCACGAACGCATTACGCGTGGAAGTCCGACCTGTGCTATTTATTTCGGAGTTGCAATAGAGACAGTACCTTTTCAGTCCTGGGAAATGACTGGTCAAGACATGCTCAGCCCAGAGGTGATAATACTCGAATGATTGGTCGCACAAAGGATGAATGCAAATGTATGCCTTCAGATCTGCATAGACATGCAGCCTAGGCATGCTTAGTAGAGTTTCTTTCGATTTCAAGGATATATGGCTTACATCCATGCCTCGTAGCCTCTGAGAGTAACAATCTTCTTGCAAAGTGCACATTTGAATGGTGCTTCAAGCTGTATTTGCCATGGTGCAGGAGGCATGTAGGCATTACTTTCTTTCCGTCTCGGAATCTTCGAGCCATTGTTGTTAGGACTCCAATCATCGCCGTAATGATACGGTATTGGGACGTAAATTTGCTCGTTCGACTCGTCGAATGTAACGACGCTGTTGAAACCTGATACTCTTACATGTGTTTCAGCAGGTTTCTCTGTCTTGGGCACAGCGGAGTGCTCGGTCAGTCGTCGACGATTGCTGAGATTCAGCTCCCCAAGTTTCTTTGCGAGTGTATCGTCGGCATTTTTATATCTATCATCGTCAGCAACACCCTGGTAGGACTGCGGCTGAGTGTGGTGGCATACTGATCAAAGATGTTGTTGACAAAGGCTTGGGCTTCCAACGAAGAATGGCCATCCACGTCCACAATGTCTGCTATTTCAAGATCAGCCTATAAGCAACTTAAAACAGAGAGACTCGCGCTTAGTTACTCATCACTCCTTTGGCACAAATCCAAATAACTATTGGCCAAACGTTATATTGCTGCTGAATCGGTCGTTATGGAGGAATATCCAAGATCCATCAACCTCATGCTATCATGCAATACGGGGCGCCAGAAAACAAGAAAAGGTGGGGGTGGTGCATCTTCGCAACGTAACTGCTCAGCCCTGTGGCAGGCGCGGATTGCAATTGGTGGCCTCGAAGATACGAGGTCGGAAGATAGCAACCATGGGGTTGATATTGTTGTGCTGATGTATTTGACGAGGTGGAATAATTCGAGTCGTTCCGGATGTTTCTTGAAGTAAGATTTACCTGCTGTACTATAGAGTAGGTACCCACCGCGCCTTCCCAACATTGTGGGGATGATGTTTCAGGAAGGTACTGCCTATTCGGGCAATTTACAGGTACTTGCCCTACACGTCTCGTGTCACAGATCGTCTTGTCTCAAGAAAAACTTTTATTCTCATTTACTGATGCTTCTAACTCTAAATTTAAAGCAAAATGCCAAAATTGCATGAGTCAGTCCGCTGTATACGTACAACTCATCTTATCAATCAATCTTATCTCTTTGACGGACAGCCACATGACGTCGGCGCCGGATATGTGAGCGGAAATGGATCTCAGATCAAGCATCATTACATTTGAGAATAACCTCGAAATCTGAGTTGCATCACGTATCGTCCAAAGCCAAGGCGATACTCCGCTGGACAGACTACATAGAAGCAGCAGAACACGTAACACTGGATCGACACTTCAAGTTTTTCAATATTTGGTGCACAATTGACTTCGATATTTGAGCTTCGTCTTACTTGGTTTCATCAAGAACCCAGTTTCGTCCCTGTCCTCATCCACTAATCAATCTATCTGTTACCCCTGATGAATCAAAACGGGGAGTCCCGGCCGTGTTTCGTTTCATGATCGACACGCCCAAAAATGATCCACCAATAAATAAAAGATCCGCGATGAGCTTATATTTTTTGGGGTCACCTTGTACCAGGCTTTGCGGGGCTACGGGATATTACATCTGTCTCATGAAGAATGGGAGACTGTTTGGTGGTTGTTCGATGCACTATTAAAGCATGGAAGATGCCGTCGAAGTCATGGCCACTCTCAAGCCAGATTGTACACCAACATTTGAAGGTCATTGAGAAACAGAAGCTTGAGAGGTGAATCAACATGAAGGCCAGCATTATTCCTATCGCTCTGTCTACGGCAGGACTCGCCATAGGATCTCCTACAAAGGATGCCAAGAAACGTGCTTCTAATTTCGAATGTATGACAATGTCCCTAGACTGTATCTATAAAACAGGTTCAAGATTACAATGACTGATATATGATGCCTGATAGGGTTCGGTTCAAATGAGTCCGGAGCAGAATTTGGAAGTGGGAATATCCCAGGCGTGGAGGTATGCAGATTGATGTCGCTCTTGTCAATCATAAAGCAGGGACATGTTCATGCTAAACAGATTGATTGATATTAGGGCACGGATTACACCTTCCCCAATACAACGGCAATCCAAATACTCATCGACGCTGGCATGAACATCTTCCGCGTTCCATTCCTGATGGAGCGAATGATCCCGACTCAGATGACTGGACCTCTTGACACGGCTTATTTTGAGGGATACAGCGAGGTACAGTCCCCTGTCAGCCCCTTCTGGCTATTTTGGTCCTGATTAGACATAGGTCATTAACTACATCACCGGTCAAGGAGCACATGCAGTAGTTGACCCGCACAACTTTGGCCGATAGTAAGTACCTCTCCTGGCTTTTGAGCAACTCTAGCTCCGAAGAAACTTACACAATGGTCCAGCTATGGAACCCCTATCTCATCAACGTCCGACTTCCAGAGTTTCTGGTCCACGCTTGCCTCCCAATTCAAATCAAATGACAAGGTCATTTTCGACACAAGTAAGCATACCTTCATTTACTTCTTGGCCATTCCGACCTCTGACACACCCAGACAACGAATACCACGACATGGACGAATCCGTTGTCGTAGCCCTCAACCAAGCAGCAATCACGGGCATCCGCGACGCCGGCGCAACAACACAATACATCTTCGTCGAAGGCAACGCCTACACCGGCGCCTGGACCTGGACAACCTACAACACGGCCATGGTCAACCTGACCGACCCATCTGATCTAATCGTCTACGAAATGCATCAATACCTCGACTCCGACGGCTCCGGCACATCAGACCAATGCGTGAGCAGCACAATCGGTCAGGAACGCGTTGTAGACGCTACGACGTGGTTGAAATCCAACGGCAAGAGAGGTATCCTCGGCGAATTTGCGGGTGGCGCAAACAGTGTCTGCGAAGACGCCGTGAAGGGGATGTTGGATTATTTGGAGGAGAATTCGGACGTCTGGCTTGGTGCGAGCTGGTGGAGTGCGGGGCCATGGTGGGGTGACTATATCTTCTCAATGGAACCACCTAGTGGGCTTGGATATGTGAATTACCTGTCGATTTTGGAGGGTTATTTTCCTTGATTTTGAGGTTATTCGGCAAAATGTTGATATAGTTGAACCGAGAGACTAGTGCAAAAGTGGTATAGTACAATGGATATCCGTAACTTACCTTCCTATTGTCGCGGATTGGTCAGCACAGTAACACTTCTTCTGATTGGCTGATAGCAATTTGAAGCCCTCCTTAAAAAACGGATATATCAATAGCCTTTCAAGATTCTGAAGATGATGTCAATTCGGTAACCTGTGTTGCTCCTGATCATAAACGAATTCAAAAAAAGGTGTGTACTCTGTTGAGTGCCTTCCTCAATACCATATCGGCTGGAATGTATGGCTACAAGATCCAGAAACGGGGAGGTCCCTTTTCGTTATCTGTCCAGTCAACTGGTGCATTCGGTAATATAGAAAACACGAGAAGTTCGTGTCCTGGTTGAGCAACATTGCAATTAGATAATGAAGATCGAAAAGGCATACATATATTGGATATATATCATGAAAGGATCAAGTCACATAAATCAGATAAACAATGTAGTCGATAGCGACATCCCACCCCAGTCATGCGCATCCGCTAAGAGAAGAAAGGAAAAAGAAAAGACATAACCTTCTTTATGAATGATATGCGCCTCTTGCTTTCTGTGTCCATAGAAAAGAAGTAGAAGAAGAAGAAAGTAAGGGAAAGAAGAAGCAAGTTGATTGAAATGCCGCGTAGTATACCCAAAAAGACCCTAATGCTCCGAGCCCTATAGCAAAAGTCCCATGAAATTCGAACCGTACTCCTTGCACGAAGGATAAACGCCACCAATGATATAATGTAGTGTAGAAAAGAAAAAGGCGTGAGATGTTATCAAAAAAAAGTCCAGTGAGGATGCAGAATGTGAAGAGAAAACGAAAGCTGTTAGCTTTCAAGTATATACAAGAAGTGAACGAAGAAGAAAGGTATTTAGAGAGAGGACTGGTTGAATCAAGTTATTCGGCAGTAAGCCGGCATGACGTTGTCGGAAGGGGAGAATCCCATGGCATGTCCTGTTGGTGATACTCAACGCACGCCGGATGTCCTTGCCTAGCCCGTCAGACGATGTCTCGATGGGACGTAGCGGCAAGATAGACCGACTCGGGTTCGGATGGTTGACGAGATGTCATCATTATTCAAGTTCGATAGAATGTGGGAGTTGATCACCGAGGGCCATGGTTCCGCGAGTCTGGACCCTGAGATTCACTTTCATTCTGCGGTCTGCCATTAATCCATTGTGCTGCAGCTTCATCTTGGGTCAATGGTGTCTTCTGTTCATCACCGCGAGCCGATTGTCGAGTGCCTGGGAAGAGAGACGTAATTTCTGCTGCAAGGGCTGATGTCGTGAACATGCGAAGTTCCCGCTCTTCCCTTTCGTCTTCTTTCCTAAGACGTCGGTGGTCTTGTTCGGAAAGCTTTTCACGTCGCAATCTGCGGATCTCATATATAGCCCATAAAAGTACGTCTTCGGCAACTCGATTTCGTGGCATTCCGTGTTTTGAAGAGCTCCGAACATACCGTCGCGTCACATCGGTTGCGCCGTCGATAGAGAATGCAATGCAGTATGCAAGTTTACGATTCCAGCCTGGCGATTTGATTAGGACTAGTCCATAAATCTCTGTGGCTGTGACATACCTTCTGTGTAAAGTCGCGGCTGGTCCCAGACACCCTCGCAAGCATCGACATGTACCCATCTCCGCTGGTGCTCAGAATATACTTCGGTCCAGACATAGTCCTCCGAGTTCCACACCCAACGCACTCGACTACCCAAAGCTCGGCAAAGCATCGTAAAGCAATTGGCCCATTCACCACCACGACCGCATCGAGTCTGTAGCAACTGCCACACATCAGAATATCGAGGGAATCGTTCCAAAGCTCCACAACCCGAACACTTGTAACCCTCAACTCGTGTTGCACCCCGAGCTGCCTCATCCGGTGTAGGAGGTACCATTCCGTGAGCGATCGTCGGCATAAGGCATTTAGAGCATTGAGGATTGTTGACCCAGGTGAAAAATGATTTTTTGAACCATCTAAAACAATTAGTCGAGCACCTCGAAATACCTGCGCTATTTTACTTACTTTAGAAGCGACCGGATGACAAAATCTTGGTATCCCCACTGCGGCTTCTTGCCCATACTGGCATATCGAGCTTTGTGTATTTGGTGTTCATCTTCTGCCTCTGAGTACAAGCGATCGAGTGGAATGACAGTTAAAGCGTCATCCAACAAACCGGGGTTCTCATACTTGGTCGGAGTCACCGACAAAACATGTAGTAAATTGCAAAATTTGACTGAAGCGCTGTCGTGTGGACGACGGGGCATAATAGGTAGTCGTCTGTTGATCGTCGATGTTGTCTGTGTCGAGTCTGAGGAAAGTGCGGATTGCGAAGGTGCTGGAGACGCCGTCCGTGATCTGGATTGTGAATGTTGTTGCTGGAAGTCATTGAATCTTTTACTTCGCATCAAATTCTCAAAATCCTTGGATAGTTCTGTGGCATCGAAATTGGCCATTGTCGACCCGGTAGGTCGTTGTGATTTAGACATTGTTGCGTCTTTCTTCGCGGCGGCCTTGACACTGCAATATTCCTTGTCGAACCTGGTTCTTCTGCTTTCCAATAGTGATCTGTTAAGCCGTGAATCCTCTTCTATTCCTTTGAAATATATCTATTTCGTGAGTGAGAGCGAAACGACCAAGGCGGACGTCTTCCGGCGCCACTCGTTGGCGCTAGGGGTTCTGCTGGCAAGGTGAGGGAGCGAATGTCTTTGTTCGGACTGCGCAGTCTTATGTGTATCGATGCTGACGAGCAGAACGCGCAACACACAAAAAGGTCGTCGTAGTTGTTGTCAGTCAGATGAGACGGAGCAAAAAGGACAACAGCAAGAATAATAGTAATTAGAGAGAAGAGAAGAGAGAGAGAGATCAGAGAGTACG
This sequence comes from Talaromyces sp. PL2406, assembly GCA_023626215.1. Classification (NCBI taxonomy): domain Eukaryota; kingdom Fungi; phylum Ascomycota; class Eurotiomycetes; order Eurotiales; family Trichocomaceae; genus Talaromyces; species Talaromyces sp. PL2406. The sequence continues at coordinate 411,610 of JAMAGL010000012.1, read as the reverse complement.
TATGGGGACTCGGAGAAAGAGCGAAGCAGACGTAAACCCCAACGTGGATTGGTGGGCTGGACGGGTCATTTGGTGGCTGCTAACCGGATTGGGGAAAGTGCAGGTGCTGAAGTCAGACTCATTACGACGCCTCGACGTTCGACGCTTTCCCCGTTTAGGCCACGCCAAGATCGTCAGTGCAACCGGCGGACTCGGCCTAATTTTAGACTCTGCCTTAGCCACGAAGGGCTTATATATGGCTTATGGACTGATACAAGTGACTTGAAATATTGATGAAACTTGGTGAAATTATTATGGCGATGAAGTCGGATTATCAACAGCTGAGTGCTGTGTGCGGCGATTGCCGACATTATTGCCAACAGAAGAATTGAGTTGCCAAGCCCAATGCAAATCAGACGAGTCTTGGCACGATCCCGCATATCCCACGCATACGGAACGATCCAGACCAGTACACACTTACACATACGACTACGCAGCAAGTCGCGATCCTTGGTAAGAACGATCATATGAACATTCTTATTTTTTAGTAATCAGAAAGAAAGGGAGCCTAAGAAAAAGAAAGCAACGAAAAACAACTATTATTTAGGGGACACTGCACACGCAAGCTGGCTGGTGGAAGCGTCGTCAGCATGGAGATGCCCTAGCCAATGAGGGTGGGTCCCAGCACCAGGGCCGCGTATACCCTATCCCATAGCCTCATACACTTGAATCTGTCAATCTGATACATTCGCACCGAATCTGACTAGCACTGTCCAAGCTAGGCACTGCATTCGGACGAGTAGGCGACACGGGAATGCCATGCCAATTGGCAAGCCACGATTCATTGAATTAGTCAGTGAATCTAAGATGCCTGACGTGTTCTCATAGTAGTATCGAAATGCCAAGACTACATCCGGAATTTATCAACATGCATATCTTACGTGGCCAATAATCAATAAGCATATAGTTGAGGTTGTACGATGTTCCTGACTGAGTCTTGACTCTTGACCATCATGCATGCGCGATAAACAAGACGTCTGGCAAGTTGCCAACCCAATGCTTGTCGTATTACTTCGTAAAGCGTACGTTAGTAGTCTACGTAGCGCCCCTATGCAGATCCTCGTGTTCGTAGCACATCAAGATAAGAAGGTCGTTTCACTCTCAATGTAGCACCGAGGAGTTCGCAATGCGCACACGCAAGTACAAAATCTAGTGAATGCGACTCTGAATGTTTATCTCCCCGCCCAATTGCAGGATTTGGTTTCGGGGAGGTAACCTCGATCAATTGAAGGTATGTAATTCAAGGTATTCCGAATTTCCGAGTCCTTTTAGACGCCCCGATTGTCGTCAAGTCGACCTACGCGTACATAGTAAGAAGTACGTACTTAAGAACTACATAAGAAGATAATGGAGAAGTGGCGGAGATGCGCAAGCTGAGCGGAAAGAAAGTGGGAGCGGTCTTGGCATTGCGCGAGTCAAATTGTGTCCATATTCCTGATTGGGTTAGAGGCAATATATTCTTGCCCTGAAGCCTGCAGCCCTTCGACTGTGAACGAATCAACGACATCTCTGTACCGAGGTATATGAATGCTTTTAAGGGTTTACGTGAATCTTTATTATTATATGCAGGGTTCATCTTATTGTCGCAGCTCTGGTAGGACTGGTACTATCATTACGTAGTACGTCGTTCGGTGAACCATCTGTACCGCTTCATCAGCAGATTCTTATGGATTTCTCGCCAGATACCAGAACGATATGATCGGAAGTTCGAAACGGGGATGAAATTAAGGTTGACTGGAACCAATCGGAATTTCGAGATGGAATGGAATAAGCAGTACTGATTCGCTGTCTCTGTTGATAGGATACTATGTACGTGCCTTTCAATTTTGATTCGTTTCTCATTAAAATAATGTCGTACATTATCAAAGATGACGACGTCATGTGTTGAAACCAAAACGGATATCGGCTGCATGTATTGTGCTAAAATGAAAAATGAAAAAGCATAGAAAGAAAGCATAGAAAGAAAGCATCCGGCTACGTCTCTTCGTAAACCTCGTCCATCATCATGATCATCGAATGAGCACTGTCCTGCTCAAAAAGGCAACCTTCTCAAAACTCCTTTCCGCATCTATCGATTACTACTTCCGCCGCTTATTCATGAGCCGTGCAACGAGACAACTCGGCGACAAACGATTGTCCCCAGAACGCACTATCCTTACCGTCAGTAAAACGAAATTCCGGCAAGAAGTTTTAAGAACACCAACCTTGTATACTTTGAGATATACTTCCACAGCTTCTGATACTTTGCGGCCCGTTGGTCCGGTTCCATGGACACAGCCTGATGATATGCCTTGGCCAAATCCTCTGTATTCCATGGATTGACGACCAAACTCCCGTTCAAGCTTTGAGCGGCACCGGCAAACTCTGAAAGAATCAAAACTCCCTGCCGTTTCTGTTGGCTTGCGATGTACTCGAACGAGACCAGGTTCATGCCGTCGCGTGTGGAGGATACGATACATGCGTCGGAGACGGCGTAGAGGGCGAGGAGTTCTTCGAAGTTGACTGATTTGTGCATGAAGTGGATCGGCATGTAGTCCACGGTTCCTTCAACCATTAGATCGTGTCTTCGCATACATACAATCTATTGCTTGCGGCTTACCAAAGCGGCCATTAATCCGTCCCACCAACTCGTTCACCACAGCTCGCAAATTCTGATACTCTTCCACATCTTGCCGACTAGGAACAGCCACCTGCACCAAGACCACTTTTCCCACCCATTCCGGATGATTCGAAAGAAAGACTTCCAAAGCGTGTAGCTTTTGCGGAATCCCCTTGATATAATCCAGGCGGTCTACGCTGACCATCAACTTCATTCCTTGGAATTTCGACTCGAGACTTGCGATTCGGTTCTGCACTTTGGTGTTTTTCAGGCCTTCAAGGAATTTCTCGGGGTCTATGCCGATGGGGAATGCGCCCACAGCTACAGATTGGTTTTCGAAGCGAACGCTGCCTGGGGTTGTGTTGAGGTTTCTGCCACATTGTCAGTAAGTTTTGATATCATGAACAGTCGTTGAACGTACAGAATATGAGAGCAAGCACTCAGAAAGTGGCGCGCGTAGTCGAAAGTGTGGAAGCCGATAAGGTCGCAGTAAAGAACTCCTTTGAGGAGATCAGCCCTAACAGGCAAAACTCGGTATATCTCGCTACTCGGGAACGGCGTGTGCAAGAAGAAACCAATCTTAATGTTTTTCTTCCCCTGAGCTCGTAGACGTTCTCGCAACAACTGAGGCAGGAGCATGAGATGGTAGTCGTGCACCCAGATCAAGTCACCATCTTGCGCCTCATCCGCAATGGTGTTCGCAAATAGCGCGTTGGCTTCTTTGTATGCCACCCAGGCAGATTCGTCAAAAACTATCTCACCAGGATGATAATGAAGCAGGGGCCATAGTATAGAGTCTGTCGTTTGAAGTTAGTCGAATCATCCTCGAATGCTCAGACAAGGTGATGACGCACTTGAAAATCCGTTGTAATGGCGATCCGCAAGCTGGTCGTCGATAAATACTGGCGTTGCGCCATATTCCTCTTTCAGTCTTGATTTCACTGTTTCGACTTCGTCTTCTGGTACCTCCAGGCCAGGCCAGCCGTACCATTGGAATGTGGTGGTTTTGGCCAGACCGCTTAATCCTGTCACTAAGCCTCCGGAGGACATGGAGAATTCATATTTTCCGCCTTCAGAGCGTCGGATTGTGATGGGCAGACGGTTCGATACGAGAAGCAGCCGTCCACCTTCGGCAGGTGCGGCCACAGTAGGCGCGGGCGACATGTTGATGCCAATATCAGAAACAATCTCTCTTCTCTGTGCTGCTCTCTCCTTTTTCCGCTGGTTGACCTTGTAAACTAAACGCCAGGTGTGAGTACAGAGAAGAAACAAATCGCAAAGAAAAAACCATCGACAGAAAGTGCTTGGTGAATGTAAACACCTGATGTCAGACCTTATGTCATGGGCAGGGAAGCCGAGCTTTTCGTTGGCGGGGAGCAGGAAGGCCCTTCTTGCTAGCGGGTGGAGCCTCCAACCTCACGCTCTGCAACCATCGCCTGTCGATATCACTAGATTCACTCTCTATTCTTCGATCTTCCATTCTCTACCGTGCCAGTGCCTTCTCATTAAATGATTTGCAGTTTCCCCCTCTCGGTCAACTGCGTGTCTCGACTCCAGCATCGTCAACAAAGGATACCCCCGGTTGGCCAATCAGACGGCGTCTACTGGAGCTTCGAAAAAAGCCGAACGACATCGAAAAGCTTCAAATCCAGGAATGGCACAGCCTAGACCAGGCGGGCCCCCTGCAAAGATTCCGCGACGTTCCAGCCAAGCATCCAACGAGAATCGTTTGGGCAATCATGCCAACCTTCGCGATCTGCCTTGATTTTGTCTTGATTCCAGCTCGGCCAATGATTGGCTGAGGGAAGGCACGCGTGGGCATCTCCCCGCCAAAGCTTCCCCCTTCCATTCCATCATCGCCATTGCCCTCATATCGCCAGAACATTCTATTCCTTTCTCGGCCTCAATTGCTTGATGTAATGTGAGATATCACTTGCATCCGCCTATACTGTCTCGGATAATATCAATCTCCTTACAGACGAAACGATGCGACTTCCCGACGTGGAACAACAACCTGCAAAAATCCCTCATCCTTCGCACACGAGCTTGACACCCATCCACACTATTACCACTCTCTATTTTCGTATTCACTTGAGTCTATTTGCATGAGACTGTCCATATTCGCTGATACCCTCAAGCAACTAGACTAGAATTGCTTGACAGTAGCAAGGGTCGTTGCGCCATGACTCTCTACGTAGCTTCTCTGTAAGTCTTCAAACTACGTACGACGGTCACACTCAAGAAACTAACAGTGCAGATTTCTGCCATACACAATAGATTTCGAGGCCGCCGGTATTCGGCATGGCCAGAGTGACTTCGATGGCTCCAACCCTCCACCCAACGAGGTGGAAGGACGTCTGGCGGAGCTTCATCAAGAAACACTACCAAAAGTGCTTTCAATGACCCCTGGTGCAACAACAGAGCACGAGAAGATATTCAAACCATTCTATGCCCCAGAGTCTGCATCAGATGAACCCAAAGGACCAGCACCTACCGAGGTTCCAGTGGAGTCGTGGGGTTCCAGTCGAAAATTCAATCAGCCGATGTCAAAAGCAGCAAATCCACCAGACTCGTCGATTCTCAGTCGTCCTAGTTCTACTGGTCCGTATGTAGAGCGAAGGACCGATGATCTTGACTCAGAGGAACCAGCCACGCCACGAGTGCTATTATCCGATGCTGACTGGGTGGTCAAATCGGCTGTGCAGGGAAACGGTGGCCTCCGTAATGCCATTGATGCTGCCGCCAAAGCGGGAATCGTGGATAAAAGAGTTTGGGTAGGAACTCTGGGTATGCCGACAGACTCGCTAAAGGAACACACGCGCGACAATATTGCTTTGCAGCTAAAAGAAGAGTTTGATTCGCTCGCAGTATTCGTGGGAGACAGCGAGTTTGAGGGACATTACTTTCATTTTTGTCGAAACGTCCTCTATCCAGCCTTTCACTATCAAATGCAAGAAAGCCCTCGGCACAAGGAGTACGATGATCACTCGTGGAAACAATACGTCAAACTCAACGAGATTTTCGCAGATACAATCGCCGCTCAGTGGAAAGCGGGTGATCGTATATGGATTCACGATTATCATCTCATGTTACTTCCTCGGATGTTAAGAGAGAAACTACCCGACGCTGAGATTGGATTCTTTATGCACACTGCGTTCCCTTCTTCTGAGATCTTCCGGTGCCTGACCGCGAGAAAGACGTTGTTGGAGGGGCTGTTAGGAGCGAACATCATTGGCCTGCAAACCGCAGAATACGTGTATCACTTTCTGCATACTTGCAGCAGAATCCTTCGGTTGGAAGTTTCTGCGGAGGGGGTTCATCTACCCGACCGGCTACTACCTGTCAAGGATTTTCCGATGGGCATTGACTTGGATCTCATGAATCATCAGAGACTTCAACCCGAAGTGAAAGAGTGGGTGTCAAAAATTCGCGAGCGGTATGCAGGAAAACATTTGATTGTGGGAAGAGACCGATTGGACGCTGCTGGTGGCGTCAAACAAAAGCTTCTTTCGTATGAAAAGTTTCTGAAGAGGTATCCAGAATGGCGAGATAATGTACGTATCCCGCTTCTTACTATTACACTATGATACAGTCTAACTTCATTAGGTTGTCTTGGTCCAAGTTGCATCGTCGTCTGCACCTGATCTGACAGATCTCGAGACACAAATCACCAAGATTGCGATGAGAATCAATTCCAAGTACTCGACGCTGACCCACCAACCGCTGGTTCTACTAAAGCAAGACATTTCGTTCGCGCAGTTCCTTGCCTTGATGTCTGTTGCCGAAATATTCATAATCACCAGTCTTCGTGAGGGCATGAACCTTTCAGGACACGATTTTGTTGTTTGTCAAGATGGAGCTTCGGGCGTTCCTCAGAAGTATGGATCACTCATCTTGAGTGAGTTTACGGGAAGTGCCTCTATCTGGAGCGGCCATGAATTACTTGTCAACCCATGGGACTATGTGCAATGCGCGGATGCGATTAACCGCGCTCTACTTATGTCAGCCGAAGACAAAGAAAAGAATTGGCGTTTTCTATCGGACCGAATGGCGAAACACACTGCTTCGATGTGGTGTGATGCATATCTTAAGTCGCTTCGTCAAGCATATGAAATGCAGTCATCTCGGGAGGTGCATACTATTTCCTCTCTATCGATGGACAGTGTACGAGAAAAGTACATTGCATCAAACAGCAGAGTGTTTATTCTTGAAGATCAAGCTATTTTCCCATCGCTCCGTCAAGACGGGGAAGGTGCGGACACTTCGATTCGCGATGTTCTCTCAATAATGGCAGCTCTTTCGTCAGACCCCAAGAACGTTGTCTACGTTACAAGTTCCCGAACACCAAAGCAACTCGAATTATTGCTAGCTGAGTCTTCGCAGATCGGACTCATCGCCGAGGACGGGGCATTCTTACGAGAGCCTGGTCAATCCGAATGGCAGCAACTACTCGACGAGAGCGATACTCGAGACTGGCGCCGAGGTATCCAGAAAGTCATGGAGTACTTTCAAGAACGTACAGAGGGCACCTCAATCGAAGAGCGACGCTTCTCTCTTACATTCAACTACAAAGCTGCCGTCGACAAAGAGCTTGCCATCCGCCAAGCAGCTGAATTGAGCGACCAGATTAACGGCTCACGCGGGAATGTCCCCATCCGAGCTGTTCTGACAGATGGCGCAGTGACCGTTGAGCCTACAAACGTGACAAAAGCGACTACCGCAGAACTGGCTCTACAACGAATCAGTAGTCCCGACTTCCTGTTTATTGCGGGAAACTCTCGTGGCGGTGAGACGCTGTTCAGATGGGCGAACCGAATTGAGCGAGAAGGGAGTGTTCAGAATGTCATTAGTGTCACGATGGGCACGCAGGCGATTACGGCAGCGGCGACGGTTCTGGATGATAGTGAGGCATTGGTTACTGGGCTGGCTGGTTTGGTCATTTGATTTTGATGTTTAGATTCATGCATGATGACAGATACGAATACGGAGTACATTATCCCAATGCGGTAGATGCTAGAAATCAATACTATACAATAATGACATGTCAACGGATACATTTTGAGCCGCGGATGAACCCTGGCGGGAACTATGGTAGTTAGCCCTAGGGCCCAAAGCCACTTATATAGTAGAAAGTACATTAGAACTCGACAGAACCGCTACGAATTGCCGGCGCAATGTCTGCAAAATCCCGGAAACTTTTCCATGGTAACGTTAACTTAGATGGGAGTGGTGCTGACAAAATAACAATGATGACAAATTGGTTGAATTTTCTCCCCGGACCACACTTGCTGCAAAGGGTTTAGTTGCCGTCCCAGTCAGACGGCTGCTTTTCGGCTCTCAAGTTTTCCAGCGTCTTCTTTGCTTCTTTGACTTCGAGATTTGCAGCCCCTAACTACGTTCCAAGGTTTGGCTTGCGTGCTGGATTTTATTACAAATCAGGTCTGTATATAAAGTTTAGATCTCAAATAAATGTCAATGGTATAAATACTGGCTTCATCCCTGGCAAGACGTAGGTCTATTCCCAACAGACATCCACCACAACCCTTTCCAGACTCCCTGAGATACGTATACAGACAGCAAAATGGCAACGCTCTTCACCCCCCTCAAAGTCGGGCGCCTCCAACTCTCGCACCGCATCGCCCTCGCACCCCTCACCCGCTTCCGCAACGACGAAACCACCCATGCGTCCCTCGTGCCCTTGGTAAAAGAATACTACTCCCAACGCGCTTCTGAGCCTGGCACATTACTCATTTCAGAAGCAACCCTAATCTCCCCGCAAGCGGGAGCATATACATACGCACCCGGTCTCTGGTCTGACGAACAAATTGCAGCCTGGAAGCAGGTCACCGACGCCGTGCATGAGAAAGGGTCATATATCTATGCTCAATTATGGGCGTTGGGACGAACCGCCGACCCCGTGGCAATGAGGGCTCAACCAGGCGGCGAGAAATTCGACCTCGTCAGCAGTAGCGCCGTGCCCCTGGACGAGGGGCACGAAACTCCCCGCGCACTTACAGAGCAGGAAATTCAGCAATACATCAAAGATTACGCCACCGCAGCCAAGAATGCCGTCGAGCGTGCAGGCTTCGATGGCGTCGAGATCCACGGCGCAAATGGTTATTTAATTGACCAATTCATCCAAACAACCGTCAACAAACGAACCGACAAATGGGGCGGAAGCGTCGAGAACAGATCTCGCTTTGCGCTCGAAGTTACGAAAGCTGTCATTGAAGCTGTGGGCGCTGATCGTACGGCGATCAGGTTCAGCCCCTTTAGCAAGTTCCAAGGTATGGGTATGCCAGACGGCGAGCGCGAAGATACATTCGCCCATCTCGCGCGGGAGATTGCAAAGCTCTCAATTGCATACGTACACCTCGTCGAACCGCGCGTCAATGGAAACGCAGACGTCGAAAATCCCAGCGGATCATTACAATTCTTCCTGGACGCATACCGCGATGCATCGCCCCTGGTGTTGGCAGGGGGTTACAAAGCTGATAACGCGAAAGAAGCAGTTGAGACGCGATACAAGAACCACCCCGTGATTATTGCGTTCGGAAGACCGTTTATTGCGAATCCGGATTTGCCGTTCCGTATAAAGAAAGGGGTGGAGTTTACGCCGTATAATAGGGAGACGTTTTATAATGCAAAGGAGGCAAGGGGGTATACGGATTATCCGTTTAGTGAGGGCTTTGCTGTTGATGTTAAGGCTTGATTTGATCTAAACAGAGGTGTTTGTTGTGATACATTGTTTACATAGCATGCGTTGTTTTTAGACGGTCTTTGGTGTACATAGATTAGATGACATAATTATCGGAGTCCATCATCAGCTTGATCCATAAGTCTATTCAGACATGTATATTGAAAAGCAATATAACCCTACAGAAGGCGTGTATGGTACTGGCACAACACGATAAGGTAAAGAAGTAACATGCCCAAAGCGAAAAGTAAATTGTAAAACCGGTCCCAGACTAACGAATGTACCCATAACTCCATTGCATCATGCTTCATAATCAAGACAGTGGTATGCATAAATATCATTCTATTGAGCTGCTGGCTGGTCGACCTTTTCAGCTTCAATTTTTTCTGTAGGAGGAGCTGGCTCGACTATCTCAGAAGACGGTGTTGGTTCCGGTTTCTTAGCTTGCTCGCTGGCAAAACTTGCCGAATCCTTTGATACCAGTGTAGGCGCAATCCGTCGCTTCTTTGCTGGCTTTTCAGTCTCGACAGTCTCCCGCTTTGTCTCTTCTTTCTCAGACTCGCTGGCTGCCCCAATATCGCGCTTGCCTAGAACGGTACTGCTGAACGAACTTGTAGCGCTATGCGATACACCCGGCAATGGAGTTTGAGGCGGGGTTGTTAGGGGTAATGAATTGGTAGCAGTCACAAGCGGTACAGTGCCGAGGATTGGTGTTGGATTATTGACGACGCTGCCTGATTGTGATGTTTGCAGTGTCTGGATTGATGAAGCTGACGATGATCGTGCAGGGCTGCCCGCGCGACCTGAACCACCAGTCGGTCCAGGAGCAGGTACTGGGTTTGGTCTTGTCAAGGAAGGTGACGCAGTATTCGTGGGTGTGGGCAGAGGTGTGTTGTTCGATGAGGAACTTGTCGACAGAGTATGGTGATGTGTTGTTGGATTTGATGAAGAAGCAGGATGCGTATGAACCTGTCCCAATTCTCCTGGGGCAAATGAAAGGGTCGAGCAGAATCCGTCAGATGAGCTCATAATCAGCGTTAAGCCGTCCGATGACCTATAAAATTAGCAAAGAATAAATAAGATGGGATCGTGAACTAACCAGCTTAAGTCTGTAAATGTCGCAAAATGAAGGTTATTTACAACACATAGCGGGGTTTGCTGCTGCGTGTCATATATTAGCACTGCGTCCTGCGTGGCTACCGCATACACAAGACGATAAGGCAGAGCAAAGGCGGAACTAGATGGCTCGGTCTCGGTTTTGGAAGACACCAATGGTTTCGCCTGGTCACCAGACGGTGGCGGTGGTTCCATCGACGGGTGACTCGTGATATTCGCGCTCACAACAGGATCTGGCAACGCCGGAAAGCTGTCATCACCAGAAGATGTGTCAAGTGTAATATGAGTTGTAGGTCGAGATCCTTGTCGGAGTGTGTAATAGATTGGAGAGCATCTCACTGCAACAGACGGCTTCTTATGACCAGGTAAATGTGCAATGGGTGGTTTGTTGAATCCCGCTCTTGTGTAAATGTAGACTGTGTTGATGACTTCTTCATTTGTCTTGTTTGAGTCGTTGGTAGATCCTTGCGTCGTCTTGAACTGACCCGCAGGCGTAAATAACAAGCTGCCATCAGGAGTGAAGGTCAATCGACGGAAGAAAGATGTGAAAGATTCATTTGCATATAAATTTGCATTTCTGACTCCCAACCCTCCAAATAAGCTTGGCGAGGAAACTTCCATTGGCTTGACAGCAGGCAATGGTAGTGACGGTGCTGGCGAAGCTGACCGGCGAATTGAAGGAGAAGAGCCAAACGAGGACCGTCGACTATGAGACACAGGCGGTGGATCCATCGGCAAAGTCATTGTTTTGGGGGTTCCTGGAGTGGATGGTGCTGGCGATGCAATCGACAGCCCATTGGTAACAGATTGAGTTTTTGTTTCTGTTGGAGCAGGACTGCTTGCTGGGATTCGGCGTGCAGGAAGGTCCATTTTCAAGAATTTACCGTGCGTAGTCAAAGAGAACTGCCCATCCTTGGTTTTCAGGCTGTAGATGTGTACAGATCGGTCTGAAGATTGCGTCGCAACAAACTCGTTGAGCGGATCCCAGGCTACACCTTGGACGTAATGTGAATGTTCAGCGATCTGTCGAACCATTTGTCCTGTTACTGTTAGCCTCCTGATATCAAAGAGCGTGATATAACGGCGAGGGCTCGACCAACCTGTTTGAGCGTTGTAGATCCGAGTCACATTGTCCATGCTGCCGGTAATGATAAAAACACCATCCGGTGACCAAGCCAAATCGTAGATTTCAGCTCCCGAAGACCGACACATGTGCTTCACTCGCCAGGTCTCCTTGTCGTCCGAGTGATCCTCTCCAAGCGGTGTCATGGATAATTCTGACGGTACCCAGAGCAGGACATTTCCATCATCTCCTGCTGACGCTAGCATTTCACCTGTACCCGTCAGTACTTGCGTGTATCCATACGAGCTATAAAGACCGACCCTTTGGCGAAAATCGGACCACATTCACAGCTTGGGTGTGCTTTATCAAGGTGCTTAAATATGTCACTCTGCGTTCCTCCCCCGTACTTTCCAGTTTCCAGATCTATATTGTGTCAGAATATCAGAATATGTGGCGAGGATGTAGATAGAGGTACGACGTACTCGGACATTGTTATCACTACAGCGGGGTGATGGTCAGTAAACAAGATCAAGCGCTATAAATTTGTTAGGTAGAACTCACTTTCCTGCAGTTGCAAATCGACCCTTGACATGCGGATCAAAATGTACTGAATAGACGGGGGCGTTCTCATTGTGCCAGGCAATAAGCAACGGAGCAGCTTTCATGATGGAGTCTAGTACAGTGCTCCGCAGAGCACTGCTTGATTGTCCCAATAAGCTGCTCAATTGGTATTTCGTAAAGTCGATGTGATTTTGTTGTAAACTTCAAAGTCGTTCAGCTCAAGAATCAATGGTAGAGTTGTAAGATGTTAATGAGAGTAAACTGAAGAAGCTGAGGTCGTATGTAAAGGAATGAGTCTGGTTGGTTCGTCTGAGAAGTCAAGCCAGCCGCCAGGAGAGCCATAAACAAGCTTAGTCTAATAGGCACTTGACAATCGATTCCGGAAAGGAACAAGGAATGAGACGGAAGAATCCACAATATATGATACAACAATCTCTTTGACTGAAACCTCGCCAGAATCAATGATCATTGACAATGTTGAATGGAGCAATCATTGTATCGTCGCAGAGGGTGTGATCGGACGGCCGTAGCATATATTCCGCGTTCGGTCACGATACCATTCTTACAGTATCAATGCTAAGAATAGCAGGGAGCAAGGAGGGAAATAATGTAAATTACGTGTATTAATTAATTCCACGCGTTGTCGCGAATCACACGCGTTCATTCAGACAGAACAGCCAACCAGGGCGCTTGCAGATAACCGCTACACAAGCTGAGGATCAGAACGTTTTACTACGTACGCAGGAGACTAGGTGTGTGGAGATACGAGAGGGAGTTGATTCCGCATATGTCCATGCCTTCGTGACGAGATTATAGGCCATGATTGTACAGCAACAGCGTGGTTCGATTCGTCCAGCCCACTTACGGGTGATATCTCAGTCGAATGGCCAGGAAAGAAGTCCGATAGGCTACTCCAGACTTGATCTCACATCACTTTACCTTCTTCCTGCCAACGCATCAGTCACGTGCATCTCTATTCTTATCCATTGATTGACATCGTGCTCTCCGCGTGTGTGGCATTACTTTCAGACTTGCGTGGACAAGAATGCGTACATTGCACTTCGTCTCGACCTGTCGTTTTACACTCACCAAGCATAGCGATGTCACATGATAGATGCAGGCCCCTGCACAGATGACCACAATCCTTGCGACAGCAAGGGAAAGTATACAAAAGGTATATTCTACTTTAAGCATGAGGCAGAATCTCTGGTCATGAATTGAAAAGTTCATAGGGAGTATTTTTGAATAATATACAGCGGAAATGAAAGCAGGAAATCAACTTTATGTAATGTACTTCCCAATCGTCTCACCAAACCAACTCTTGGCCTTCTCCAGTCGTTTCGCTTTCGCTTCTTGCTGGACCTTGGTAAACGGCACCGCCTCTTGCGAATACAGCTTACTTTGCTCAAGCTCAGCCTTCATAGACTGAATCTCCAGCTCTCTCTCATGCGGACTGAGTTTGTCTAACTTTTCAGGTAATTTTATTCCCTCCGGAAGTTGTTCGACGCCCGGTATTACCTTCTGATCGCTTGGCGAAACTGGTTTGGCGCCCGGGTTGAATAGAGATGTGATCGGGGGAGGTTCTTGGCCTGCAGCTCGCGCTTCTGCGACTCGGTTCTCGTAGTCGAGCATTTGATGGTATAGTTTGTCTGCGTGCATCTGGATGCGTTCCTCTTTTTCTTCGTCGTATTCGAAGGAACTGGCGTAGCCAAGGGCTTGTAGAAATTTCTACAACAGTTAGTACACCATCCATCAATGCACGGCTAAAGGGGCAACGTACAGCCTGCGTGGTATAACATCGCGAAAACTTCCTATTCTCATCCGAGCATATGGTAGCTCTAGCCTTCATCGTCGAGATCCAATCACCCTTGGCAAAGCAAGTCGACAGACTCTCATGTTCAAGCGCACAGTTCTCCATAGCCGCCGAATGCACTGAATCTTTCCGGTGTTTGAATTTTTCAATCACTCGTTGCGCGGTATTCGAAGTGTCTGCGGTCTCGACTTCGGCCAGAGGTTTGTAGGTTTTCCAGAGGTGTGCATATCGTCCGTCGGGGAATAGAGAAGCTGCAGCGGGGACTGCGGGTTTGTCTTCTGTGGTGGTGTTTGTCGATTCTGAGGGTGTTTGTGTAGGTTGTGTGGGAGTTTCTGTGGACGGTTTGACGCTCGTCGTATATGTGGTTGGTCTTTCTTTTTTTAGGTAGTCTTGAAGCTCCGGATCGAGTTTTTTAGTCGGATCTTCTTGTCCATTCGAGCCCCAAAACCAGCCCATTGTGTAGGTGTATAATCTAGCACGGACGCTCTGTAGTTGATTGAATTGTTGCTTATCGTCAAATCGTACGCTTGTAGATGAATGATCGTCTTGATAATTGCTGGACGATGTTGAAGTCGAGATTCGCGGATTCGGATAGAATCCGGAGCTGTATGCGCTAGTCCGTAAATAGCAATCCCTAACTAACCTTCTCAACGGCCCGCGTCTGATCTCATCTCTCGACAAGCGCGTTGAATTGCGCGACAAGCTCCTATTTGGAGCAGTGGCACAAAATGGCATCCAGTATGGTAGCTCCCAATATTTGAAGACATAACTTACAGCTAACTTTAACTGTTGCAGACCGACAAGAGCGTTTGCAGATGCGCCAGCGCGGTGCTGGGTATGCTTCTCCCCGCACGCGACTATAGTACCAAAACAACTAACAGAATATACTATTTTACAGCACGCGCAAGATTCAAGCGGTCGATTTTGGTTTTTCATTTGGATCGCCAACTGGCGCTGCTCCAGTATCTTCAATCGCACAACGACTTGAAAGTGTTCCTGAAACTACAAACGCTGTAGAGTCAATAGTCGATACAATCCTTCCGGACGCGACAGCGTCGGTCACTGAACAGTCAGCACGAGAGACGCCGACGAGGATACTGCAAAATAGTACAGCTTCCACGGAATCGCCACAGAGATCGAACAGGGTCTCGATTGGGAGAGTTTCGACTCCAAACAATACAACCGAGGAGCAGGAAGAGGGCCGAAGTAGCAAGCGGAGAAGGATCAGTGAGTTTACTAGCAAGACTACGAATGCCTCATACTGATTGTTCTAGGCACTAAGAATGACGATTTGAATCCCCCGGCTACGTCAAAATCCGAAGCGATCGTTAATCCATCTCCTTTGGCCATACGTGAAGATGATACGCAGAATAATGGACAAAATGGAGTTGATGCTGATGAAGAGATTCCGGAAGTACCCATGGTTGATGTGGCTGCGGAAGAAGATTTGCCAGAGACTACAGGTATCGAACAGGACGAACCTCATGCAATCGCAAAAACCAGAAGAGGAAGACCCAAGACTGCAGAGTCACAAGAAAATGGAACTGCAAACCCCAAACAAATGGCCGATCAGACAAGGAGGCGTTCAATCAGGCAGAGTGAAATCAACGGGTCGGATCCTCCTGATCAAGAGAACAGCAAACAAGACGGACAGCTTACCAGGACGCAAGGCAGACGAGGCTTAGAAAAACAGTCAATAGCAGAACTCGAGCCAGGAGTCGACCGTGAACCAGATCAGGAAGGCCGAGCGACAGAGTCAAGCTTGCCGAAACGCGGACGAAGGCGTAAAGAGCCAGAACGACCTGAAACTGCCGAAATTGAGCCAGAAGTCAACCGCGAACCAGAACAGGAAGAAATTGTACCAGAGTCAAGCACGACTAAACGCGGACGAAGACGTAAGGAACCAGAACCGCCTGAACCCGGACAACAAGACGAGGACGAAGACAATGAACCGACACAGAAAGCTTTACGCGGCAGGAGGAAGAGGGACAAGCCGTCAACAGCAGAGAACGTTGAACCAGAGGAGCCTCAGGAGGAAAACACGACACGGGCAAGAAATAAACGCAAAGACAAGAACCGAGAAGTCGAACCTGATGAAAGGGACAGTGTTGATGAAACGCAAGACAGCCTTGAAGAGACGCAGAAGTCAAGAGAAAAAGCAAGGAGGACGCAACAACCACAAGAAAATGGCGAAAGTTCCCGACGCAGGGGTCGTCCATCCCTTGACAAGGGACAGGAGCTACAGCCAGAAGCAGAAACCACAGAAATTACAGAGACACGGCCGGAAGCAAGCCCTGAATCGGTCCGACCAGGAAAGCGGCGCCGTGGAAGACCATCGGCCGGTGCTACTGAAGATAGAACTACCAGCGGACAACGGACCAAGCGACGGCGAGAACAAGATGGCGATCAAGAACCACGTCGCCGCGAAGGAACCGTCGCAATCACCGTCCACCGTCTCGCAAACACTCACATCTTGGACCAGGCAGCCTTAGACCCGTCCGACGATGAGCAGGACTCAACCGACGAACTCGAGGCTGTAGGCAAAAAATTCCCCAGCCGCAACGGCGTCAACGCCGCCGACGTCCTGTCTCAAATCTGCAAGGAGATTCTAGACAAACATCTGACATCGCTAGACAACAACAACATCGCCAGCGATGCAGCCAACCAAGCCAAACGGTCGGAATATGTGCGACAACGCAAAACTATTGAGGCCTACGGGACACAGTTGGAGGGTCGACTATTTGAGCTCAGCGAGTTACTGGACAGCAATTTCTCGCTGGGAGTGCAGCTGAAAAAGGCGAAGCGTGAGGCTGCTGAGATGCGCAATCGGTTACTTGAAGTACGCCAGCAGAGACATGAGATTACGCTACGGATGGATGCTGTGCGACGGAAACATGGTGAGGACGAGAGTGCGAAGATGGTGTGCCTCCCTTTTTTTCTTACAGGGCAATTCAAAATGCTAATCTGTTTTATCTAGTCCCGCAACGCTATCAACAACACGCTACACAACCTTGATCTAACACTCGACCGGAATCGCAATAGGGCAGACGAGGATGACGGGGCAAACGACGGTAACGGCGTAGCAGGTCTCGAGTTCTTACTTCGCAGCGTCTCCGAGAACGTGAGTTCGGTCGCTGACGGATCGTATGGCGGATTGTTGAGTCAGGTCAAGGCTTTCAATGCGCAATTGGAGATGACGGCGAGGAAATTGGAGCGTTGATTCTCACTACTGAATCTGTGAACAGTGTTATGTGTGTGTCATGTTTATACCCGACGATATTGAATGTTTGCACAGTGTGTATATGAAAATGTACATCACAACTTGTATTGATATGGCGACACCCATGCAAATGCAGGTACTATCTCCTTACAATCACCACCAGGCACCAGAGCACTCTTGATCAATTCCCACGTGCAATTCCTAACAGCCAGATACGCTCAAGCCCCCATAAAGGATCACCATCCCAGCAGCCATTTGATACCTAGGTATCTCCCTAGAATCTAGATCCAGTGCATCAACTATCCATTCGTCCGGTATGCCTTACCCAAACAAAGTATAGACTACCTAGGTAAACAGGTTACAGCCACCAGTCATCCAAACCACGAACGGGCTCAGCAAACGCCCCCATACCTTCTCCGTACTCCGTAAGCAGTCAATGAGTGAATCTGGGGAATCCCGAAGCGATACCCGGGGTAAACATCATAAGATCATAAGATCATGTAAAGATTGTATGAGAATGGGGAGCTCGAATTGCCGAGTTGGGACGCAGGAAGTACCGGGTTCCTCAGGACCGAACCAGAGATCATTGAGTCCGACGGTTCTCCACATAGGTATTAGCCACTGCCACTGGAGCTTTCAGCCATAGTTAACTACTCCGTACTTGCACGTTGAAACAGGCTGAATATGTGCGGCTCTATCATAGTAGAGATTTTGCCAGTCATGTATGGTAAGTATGTAAATCCTTACGAAGTACGAAACGACGGAACAATTTCCGACACCCGAATCCCGGCACAATTGATACATACCTACGAACTTACGAGCCATTGTGAAACCGGGCAGTGGATAGGGGCTAAATACAGACCCAGCGTGCCAGTGGCACTGATGACTGTGGCAGCGACTCGAGCCATGTGGGTTCGGCATCGCGATCTGGCTCATACGCACGTATCCCTCGAAATATCGGCATTTGCGACTCGGCTTCTCCTCGAATCCTCTACTTGGTGAGTTGAGTACACAGAACGAGGCAGGATTGAAAAAGTAGGTTTCCGCTCCGCCGGACCGAGTACATTCTTGAGGAAGAGTTTGGTCCTTGCCGAAGAGTAAGCGGTGCTTGGATTTGGATCATACGATATACGATGATACATCTTGGATGGAAGAGTCAGGTACACTTGAGTAGTATGTACTGTACAGTGTGTTTGATAGCACAAGCCTCAGGCGAAGTAAAGGGGCTCTGAAACAAACCAAACAGCTCCTATATTTTCGAATCCCTGTAAATATCTATCTGAAACTGCTCAGTTTTCTGTTTTGATGAGCAGAATCACGAGTCTTGGCAGGGTCCTCATCATCCACAGTGCATATTCGCACTAGCCCAAAGTACGAGTACAGACAGACCAAAGTTACACCGTATGCACGTAACGTAAGTATGGTGTAAGTTTTGTAACACGTGCGACCACAGCCTAAAAAGCCGAAGAAAAAAAGAAAAGAGCAAGGAAAAAGCTTGGCGGGCCGGTCAATCAGCCTATTTCGGTAGGTTGATGTTCCAGACTTCGAGCCTTCGAGGGCTTCCAGCCGCAAAATTGATTGCTCTCAGCTGCTACGAAGGCCGTCTGCAAATCTGCCTAAATAGATTAGATGGGAATGTATTATGCAGTGTTACTCGTACTATCATAAGGGTATTCTGTCGGGATCTGTCCTACACACAGAGCGAGTCTCGGTGACAGAGAAAATAAAGAAGTGGACCATGATCGGCCGAGTTGGCTACATAAAAAGCATATCCCGTCATTCCCGTGACTCTAACGTGTATCTCGTTACGAGAATAATACAGAATTCTTCTAGCCTCAACTCTAACAACTTCCCACGCTTCCCGGCTCATCACGTAATTTTTAGAACACGAGTCAAGCTAAACACTGTAGTAAGCTCCATACCAGGTCTGATCGTTCGGTGCATAGTGCCCAAAAAGGGCTAGACTTGGACTGCTAGTTCGTAAAAGTGGTAAGTATCCGTTTATCCGCGACCTTCCTGTTTTACGGCTGACGCCGTGGTACGGTCGACGTGGTTCGTTTGGGTTTGATGTTTGGTTTTGGTTTTGGGGTCGGCGACTGTACATCATGCCATGCCACGTTTAGGAAACTTACACACGGATCGACGATAGAAAGTCAGTTTGCTATTTCTTTCTCTAGTAAGCGAAGGTTCGAGGTAGCTGTTTCTGGACAGGTCAAAACAGACGGTGAATGGGATGAACCTAGAGATCGGCATTGCTGCAAAAATGCATGCTCAAGGAGTTAAGGGGAATGACGTCCGAGCAGAAAAATACGGTAAAATATACGGGGGGGGGCAGATCGGAGGCGACTAAGCCGAATACGGAGCGCCATCCTTGCCAGACTGGGCAACCCGTGGCCGTGATTGGCGCATGCGAGGGCTTACCCCAGAAAGCCCGTACGTGCAGCAGCCCCACCCACTAGGGCTGCTGCTTAATTACCATGCACATACGTAACGCCAGAAAATTCCTCCGCTGCTTGGAGCTCCTCCTGTACAGGACGGTAAATCCACCAATCACTCCCCCCGTCAAGCAGCATCTCCAGCACAACAATCCTTTCCCCTCATTTCCGCGACCGACATCTCTGCAGCTCCCTGACTGGCTACCGTAGACTAATTAATGGGAAGCAATTGGGTTATCCAAATCCCAGCTGCCCCTCAACAGTCAACACTCTCAACACACTTGGAGTCTTTCTCCCCATGTCCCCCGCTGGAACTGGTTCCCCTCCCCAGATCCCCGAGCAAGCCGGACGAAAGAAGAAGTCGCTACGCATCTTATTCTTGGCTCGCATAGATGGAACTACGTACGTATTATTAAGCCTATTTATTCTGTGACGATGCATGTTAGTTGGTCGCTTTAGTTTAGTTGTTTCTGGGCATAAAGCTCATCGACTGGGATATATATTGGGGGTCTGCGCTCTTCAGCTGTGTTGCACCCTTTTTTCTCTTCACGCGTCTTACTTCAACTTCCCTCCTACCTTCTGCTTCGACATCAGACAGGTAGATTAGACGAGTGTTTCCAGATAGACCATCAGACATTTACTCCATAGATCAAAGGTTCGTATGTTCTCTTTTCTTTGCAGCCCCAGAATAATAAAAAGAAAAAGAAAGGGTCGGATTTCGGTTTGGCAGGCGCCGAGGCGTGTTCTCCCCCAGGCTAAGGCGTCGAGGCGACCCGCAGCTGCCTTCTAGGCAAACAGCCGTAAAGGGAAGCTGCCACACCGCAAGCTTTATTTTCTGCTGATCACCTCCCCTTCGCAACCGTCTCCATTTCTCTGAAAATTCTTCCGTTTCTCCCTCTGCACCTCTTGCTCTTCTGTCATCTCTCGGATCGCGAGCTACTTCTATCATTGCTCAATCGCATTGCCAACCGCAATCCATACATTGTCTAACGATAACAACAGACACAATGGCATCTGCACCTGACGCGACTGCCGCCCCTGCTCTCGACAAGGAGGCCACCAACCTCGACAACGCCGGCACTGCCACCAATGGCGGTACTGCCTACCCCCAGATGTCGCGCGAGGAGCACGAGGTAGCTCGCGCCGCTGCCCGTTTTGGATACGGTCCTCTTGCTCAGGTCAACACCCACGAGGCTCGTCTCCCCGCCTTTGGTGGTGAATTCCAGCCTGGTTTGTACCGTCCCGTGTCCGACCGCAAGATTGCCAATCCTGCTCCCCTTGGTTTGAGCGCTTTCGCCTTGACTACTTTTGTTCTTGGATGTATCAACATGGGCGCTCGTGACATCTCTGCGCCTAACATCGTCGTTGGTCTTGCTTTTGGCTACGGTGGTCTCGTTCAGTTGCTTGCTGGCATGTGGTATGTCCCCCTTCTCTAACCCCAGACTCAGATATTAGAGACACCTCTAACGTGGTAACAGGGAAATGGCTGTTGGAAACACCTTTGGTGCCACTGCTCTGTCTTCTTACGGTGGTTTCTGGATTGCCTTTGCCATCGTCTTGACTCCTGGCGGATTTAACATCGAGAGCGCACTTGTGACTGCTGACAATGGTAGCCCTGCCATGTTCTACAACTCTTTCGGTCTCTTCTTGATGGTATGTCCCCTTTTCTCTAAACTCGTATGACTCAAACTGACTTGACCAGGGCTGGTTCATCTTCACCTTCATCCTGTTGCTCTGCACCCTCCGCTCCACCGTGGCGTTCTTCTCCCTCTTCTTCTCCCTGGACATGGCCTTCCTCTTGCTCGGTATTGGCTACCTTGTCCGCACTGACGGCGCCCCCACCCCCAGCATCATCAAGGCAGGCGGCTTCTTTGCCCTTCTCGCTGCTTTCTTGGCCTGGTACAATGCCCTGGCCGGTATTGCCGATTCCAGCAACAGCTTCTTCATCATTCCTGTTGCTCACTTCCCTTGGTCTGAGAAGGGACGCGAGCGTCGCGCCAAGGCTGCTCGTGAAACTGTCTAATCTCTTTCTCACAACCTCGAGATCGAAAGACCTTTCCACGAGCCATGATGCGATTCAATGCTCAACGATACAAAACAAAAATAACATGGGAGAGGAAACTTTGCAAGCATTACTTCATGTTTCTTTTTCTTATCCCTCAGATACCCTCTAGCACCGTACCGTCTTTTTTTTTCTCGCTCTCTTTTTGAAACATCCCCGTGGGTTCAATGTGGTTTCATCGATATTATGATATTTGATGATGTGGTTCTAGTGTGGATGGAATGATACGAATTGGTAATGGTCTTCAACAATGTATTGGAGAATTCGACTCTTAATGCAAGTACTAATACAATGGATGGTTCTACCGACTTGTCTGTTCGTAGATGTAATTGGATCGGTGATCATCGATATCACATCATATACATTTTATACATAACATAAATAAGCGAATATAAACTGTTATCGCCATGGAGAATTATATACATACATACATACAACATATAAACATTTCTTATATCGTAACCCGTCTCGTCTCATCTCGTCTTGATTCGATTTGACTGGCTTGACTTGGACATCAAGGTAATCTACCGTCCCCTCAAAGCCATCCATATCTCCGCCACATCCACGCCATAACACCGATCAACATAAAAATAACCCATCAAGACATCCCTGAAATCATCCACTGTGCTCAGTAACTGCGACGAGCCCGTATCGTATTCATTATTCGTCATATTTATATAAAGGTCATTATTTTTCGTGATTGAGGAGGAAGATGAGGAAATGTTGTATGCATCCACTGCTTTGCAGAGTTCGGACATAAACCAGGCCCGCGTCGTGGGGAGGTATTTGCCTGCACTTGCGCCGATGAAGAGGAGCCATATTAATAAGTCGGGCAGGTAGGTATATGTGCCTGCTGCGATGCCGTTGCGTAGTGCTGTCTCAAGGCAGAATATGGGTACGGGGAAAAGGGGCGCGATGGCTGGGTAGAAGGGCCATATGGTTGTGTTGTGGAAGAGGAGGCTGGCGAGTCGGACGGCGCCTTCGATTGTGTCGTCGCCGCGGAGTCTATATATCGGGGTGGTCGGTGAGGTGTTATTATTAGATGCTGGTAGGGGTGGGGTGGTGATCCATCGGTCGTTGACGAGGCAGTATTCTGTGTAGAGGACTTCGTTGTTGAAGTATTCTTCGATTTCCTCGTCGAAGAGTGTCGCGGCGAGTTTTGGTTGTAGTTTGAAGATTTCCGCGTATAGAGTTAGAGAGGTAAGGTCGTCGATTGTGCGGCACATTTCGACGCCGAATACACCCGGGATTCGGGCGAGGAGGCGTAATGTAGAGGCCAGTTTGCCTGCGTTTTCGACGCTGACTTCTGGTGGAGTGTGAGATGGCATGGTGTAGCGGATGAATGGGAAGAGGGGTTTTGTCATGGTTTTGCATGCGGATCGAATGTCATTCCTTTTTGATAAGTTAGTGGTTATACTGATTTCGACAGTAGACAGACGAACCATTCGACTTGCGATCGTACTGATGGATTTATGTCTGCAAAGTTTTTGCGCAAAGCGACCATCTTACGTAAACCATTCAGATGAGGCGCAATATCTTGTGGATTGCTTCCCGTAACCTGTTGACAGTCAGATCGTGTAGCAAAATGACATCAAGGCATACATACCTCCACAGATATCAGCATAGAAACAGCAGAAATGCACGCGTCACTCGTAGCCGACGACACAGATGACAAATCCCGATTAATCAAACTGATGGTCTCCCCCCGGTTCCGTAGTCGGTCAAGGATCAACTGACTATTTCGTTGAGTTCCCGGATCCGCAAAGAAATCACCCGTCATCAACGACTTATTCGTGACTGCCGAGGTGATACAAGAATATAGCACGGATGGGCTCGACTGTGCGAGGGAGACCCAATGTCTGCGCAACTTTGCGACCCCGTGGTTTATGAATGGTGCTGCTTGCGGGACCAGGTCGTACAAGACTGCAATAGTTTAGTTCTACGTGAATAAATGCGCAAATTGGTAAGGTAACCAGAACATACAGAATTTGAAATGTTGATATTGCGCTTCGGAAAGTCGTATTTGTGTCGCCTGAAATGGATCTAGGAGATCGTCCGAACCTACATAAGGCGCAGTAGGTACACTACTTGACTCGTGCCTACTGATGACGGATAATTGTTGATCTTGCGGCGAGTCTTGCGTGTACTCCTGCGTCGAGCCTTGAGATGTTGAGAATGCTATAGACGTATCTGATGTCAATGAACCGGTACTTCTTGATGTCTTGAGACTGTCCGGTGGCGAGGATTCTCGAATCTCTGGAGACGACGAGCTCTTTGAGGATCTATCCGAAGCCGAAGACGAGGACGGCGAAGATATCGAGGACTCCAGCGCGCGCGAGAGTCTAGACGTCGCAATTGGTTCCGGTCGATATGCGAGATTCTTCCATGTCTTGCTCTTATTGTATCGTCGTGTATTCTCTAATCGTTTCTTGCGGTTGTGTTCGGACATCACATGCGATCGAATGCGCTTCAGTGTTTCCTCTCTAGAGCCTTTCTGCACTGTCTGGGGATCCGAATTGACCCAGAACAGAGGTGATTTGCCGGTTTTTGGTTGCTGTGGTTGCGACATTGTATTTTTATCATTGTCGTTATCTTCTTTTTTGGCGGGCGGTTCATCTTGATTCGTCGGCGATAGCGCTGTTCACGGATTAGTGACCATGTAATCACCTGCAAATGTATACTCACACTGAACGAATCGAGGCTGCTGGGGCGTGGTAAAGGTCGTAAAGACTTGTTCGTAGGAATGTTGCTTGGAGTGGGCAGCACGCAGACTGTCGTCGGATGCGACCGAGCCCGCCTTGGCGTCCATCCGGAGTAGCCAGACTGAACTTCACTGACTTTAGACGAATAATACCAAGAGACACCAATGTTAATGGATGGATCTGCGATAACAGAGGTAGAAATGCCGAGAAGTCTGCTTTTCCTAGTACGTAGTTGAAAGGACAAAATTCCTGCGATGGTGGGTACGGTCTCTTGAAATTTGGTGGCGGCCGTGATTTGAATTTAGTTAGCGACTTGAAGTAGGTCTTTGGGCAGTGGAATCGTCGATAACTTAGTGAACGGAGCTAATCGCGATTTCATCCGTGACAAATCTGTTTTCTCCTTTTTCATACGGAGCAGTTGAGATTGACCCTGGCTCTTAATCTTAGTGCTTAATCATAATCATCCTGCAGCCAGTGATAGTAGGGCGGCTGTGTCATCGCAATGTCGAATCCGTGATCTGAAAACGTGGCTGAGCATGCCACGCACCATGTGCATTGAAGCTCCGCGACAATTGACAGGCTGACAACGAGTAACTCCGTATCTTCAGCCGTGCGATGATGAGATGCAGTGTTCAAACTCGACATGGAGGAAGTGGAAGTCAGACCAAAACCGCTCAAGACCCGGCACTAGCCCAATCAGGCCGGCTTCCGTTCATGCCTCGCTGCCTTAGACTAAGCCCTAACTGATCCTGACTAAGAGTCATCTCGTATACGCCGTATGTCTCTTCTTTCTATTTGGCGCTGCCTGCTGGGGTGCCCCGTACGCAAATGCTTGTTCGTTTCACCGTTATTCAACACTCCGAACTGTGGGGATCGGAATCATAGGATACAGGGTTCAGATGTAACGTCGACCAATCATTCTAAGCTTCACCATTGCATCGAATGCTGAATGTTTGAGATTATGTGTCTAGATGCTATAAATATGTCTATTTACGTACATACATCTAACAGCCAGGGTCTATATCTCGCTGAACTATTACAGTATTTGTCATTTCGATCGGACGGCTCGGATTTCAATAGTAGTGGAATATACAATCACCACGGGTATTCCTGCACAAGTACATCAGCTACCAAACCTGCGATTCTTTCTGGTACTCCAACTTACCTCGTTCTTCCACGTCCAGAATGTCCCAGTATGTTCGATGGTTTTGCTCTGTATAACACCAATCATGGCAAGAACCGATTCTTCCGCCGTTATCTGTCCGCCATCAATTTCCCACGCAATTTCGATGTTGCTCATGTCTCTGTTGCATGTCATTTAGCATGTATTCTTCTTCTTCTAATCAGTCGAAGAATACTCACGTCAACACCTCTCCAGGATGCAGAGCTATTATAACCGTCTCGCTTTTTTTACGTTTTAGTTCCTCAGCCATGTGCTTTCCATATATTAGCTTCGATTGGACCACATATCATTGGAAGATAAACATTTGACATACTCGTAAGGCTTGATTCAGGGCTGCTTTCGATGCGGAATATGCAGCAAACCTACATAACACAATCAGCTTTCTACCCTTATTTTTCGAGAGGGTCAACACCTACCCATCTTCAAAAGCAAGGAACCGCGTCGTTGAACCCGAGTCGCTTGACATGAAAGCGACCGTGCCAATGGCAACGTTGCTGAGTCGTAGCAATTTCTGGGCTACGATGATGGGACCAATGGTGTTTGTGTGCAGGTGTGTTGCGAAGTGATCAAATGTCCTATAAAGTCAGACCTCTCTTTAGATTGATACCAATATGAGCGAGACTTACATTTCAAGGGTTCGCTGAAAAGTGTTAGCTCTGATTACCCCGAACATTGAAGGAGGAAGAGCTTACATTTGGATACTTCAATACCCCAGCATTAATAACCGCATAATCTATCTTTTGCTCTCCGGACTGAGCGAATTGTTCGATAAAGCCCTAACCACCACACTTTTAGTCGACTATTCAACTGATCCGATCTCCAAGCATACGTTGATACTCTCCTCGCGAGAAACGTCACACGTCAAAACCCGTACTTGCTCCGGCGCACTCTGCGCCAGCTTATCAATATCTGCGTTGGGATTGCGAACTGTCGCAATGACACGGTGACCATTAGCGACGATCTGGCGCACAAACTCCAGACCAATGCCGCGAGATGCGCCGACGATGAGCCATGTTTTGGTCGTTCCCGACATTTTGATTATATACAGAATGATTTCCTAAAGGTCTGAAGAGTAGACGAGAGCGTATTTATATATCTACGTATTCGAAGAAAGATAGAGATATTCTCCGCACATCGACAACCTTATCTCGGGCGTAATACCTGCCCAAATAGGAAGGTATAACCGTGCAAGTATTCGCATTTATGTTTCTGTTTTCAATACTAATGGATTGAGCTATCTACAACCCAATTCCAAAGACATCAGCGATTGGAGTTTATACTTTATTCTGTTCTTTGTCGTCATGGCAAAAATGAGCCAGGAATCAAATTGTACCTAGGGCTGGTAGTAGTTCCGGTTAGGGTTCCATACTCCGCATTTCACGGACTGAGTCGACGCAAGCTTGCTTTTGTATGTACTCCAGTTTGGTCGAGACATAGGTAGTATTCGAATTTTCCAATACTTTGAGCCAAGATCTATCCTCGTATTGCACCGATTACCGGGAGTGATGATCCACAAATCAATTGATGCTGTGGCTGCCTACGGTGTCTAGTTAGATATATATACCCCACTATATGATAGAACCGACTCACAGATTCTGGAACACTTCGATTCTACTTTGATCATTGCTGCATCAGTCACAATATTGAAATAGTCAAAATGTCTCGCACCGCCCTCTTCGTGATCGACATCCAAAACGGTCTTGCGAATTCTAGTACTGAGATCCCAGATGCTGCTCGCATCCGGAAAGCGGCCGAGACTATCCTCAAAACCGTGCGGGGAAAAGCTTCATCTGGAAGTAATCCGGATATATTCATTGTACAGCACGAAGAAAGTCCTGAATCGGGGGATTTGGTACGTGGAACAGAGCCATGGGAGCTTGTCTTTTCGCCGCGGGGAGAGGAGAGGTTGATCAGTAAACATACATGTACGTCTTCAAATATACCATGTTTGCGGGGGATCGATTGATATAACTGGATTTCTAGGCAACACATTCGAATCTAACCCCGACTTGACGAATCAACTCCGCGCCCAAGGGATCAGTACACTGGTAGTGTGCGGCATACAGAGTGAATACTGCGTCCGCGAAACATCGCTGGGCGCACTCGCGGCGGGATTCAAGGTCATTCTTTTGCAAGGGGCGCATTCGACTTATGATGATGCTGGGAAGAGTGCGACGCAGTTAGAGGCTCAGGTTGAAGAGGAGTTGAAGGCGAAAGGGGCGATGGTCGATCCTTGGGAGAAGTGGCTTGAAGGGTATGATGCGTAAGGGACTCGACGTCTGAGCCAGATAACGTGCAAAGATGTTGTTTGCAAATATAGTTTATCCATTAGATAATAGGTTGAAAGGCAGTGGCAAGTATGTATATATCTAATGACACTCTGAGAGGAGCAAATGAAGTATGCACATTAGAAATTAAACAGAAAAACACATAAACGAAGGAGATGATGAAATGCATGCGCTAATCAATAGCAGGGACACTCAAAACACAATAAGTCCTCACTATTCCATGATGTAGAAGAAGAAAATGGCGCCACTATGTACTATTTCTTTTCAGTAATTAGACAATTATGCCATTCCCGGTCGAGGGAATACTGGTACTGTCCCCATCTGTTCTAGACCGCCGATAGTTCCCTGTTGTCCGCCGACATGCCATCCCTGGCCAGTCTGCTGGTTGATGAACGCGCTTTGACGAAAGGGGTTGGTGCTTCCTGTTGGATTGGGTTGAAGAGGTTGAAGGGTCTGCTGGGGGTTGGGTTGGGGAGATGGTGATTGTTTTGCGAAAGGATTGGTTCCTGTGCGCTGTGGTTGTAGTGACTGTACGGGAGATTGAGTTGGTTGGAATGAGGGCATTGGAGGAGGATTCGATGGTGGGAGAGCGGATAACCTTTTAGCGAAAGGATTGGTGTTTTGGCGAGTCAATGGTTGGGTAATTTGTGTTGGCTGATTGAAACCACCAGCCACACCAGTTTGATTTGTGACCAACATAGATGCCCTGAACGGGTTGGTCGTCTGTGGCTGTAGTCCATTTGCCATGGGCTGTTGTTGAGGGAATGTCGCAACACCTTGCTGAGGGATGGCTGACAATGTATTCTGAAAGCCATAAGATTGAGGACCATATCCGCCAAACCCGGCTCCGGTGGCTTGAGGTTGCAGTTGCTGTGGTGTAGGCTGCGCTTGCATCTGATTGAAAGGATTTGTACTGGGTTGGTTGAAACCGCCTGCAAACCCAGTCGGCTGCTGCATAAAGCCTGGTTGGGCCGGTTGGGCCGGTTGTGCAAAGACGCCCTGTTGGTTGGGGAAACCAGTTGGCTGCGCCTGGAACATTTGCTGGCCAAACCCGGGTTGTTGGAAATTTAGCTGCGGTTGTTGCTGAGGTACTTGCGGGATCGTGGTCTGTTGTTGTTTAGGCTCGATGCTATCAAAAAAGTCGATAAGATCTGGTGCTGGAGCCTTGGTCTCTGTCTTAGGCGCTGGGGCTGTTTGAGGCCTGTTGGAAGAGCTTGAAACCGTTTCTTTTTTAGTCAACACTGGCGACCTGCCGCCAGCAGAGCCGGGGCCAGCTCGACCCGCTGCCTTTACGCCTCTTTGTAATTGATACTCTCTTCGGCGCTGGTCGAAATCCGGATCTTTCAAGTCGTCCTCGAGTAGTTGTGTAAGATCTGTTGAAGCATGTTTGAGGTTCGGAATCTCAAGTCGCGTAGCATATTCAAAGTGCCGAGCGACACCAAGGAATTTCACAACTTCCTCTGTCTGGGCGCTAAAAGTCTTGTATATCTGTAGAGCACGCTCGCTGTCCGGACGAGACATTTCAAAATAATGTTCTAGTCAAAGGTTAGCATCAAAATTCATACACGGTAGCTGAGCCAATTACCTAGCACATTGATCGTCCCTTCATTCATGACAGAGTAGAGAGCTAATAAGTCCATGGTCAGAAGCCGAAATGCCGTTAATGTGATCTCGTTCTCGACTTCGTCTGTTAGAAGCTGGTAATGGTCAACACACAAAACGAATATACTGTTCGACGGAGGATAGACATACGTCACACTTGAGCAATGCCTTGATCTGCCTCTGCACGACTTCTGTTTCTCTCAATAAACCCTTATTGACAGTCAGCTTCTTTAACCGGCCTTGCCCGCTTCGTACATGATCGATCTTGGTATCGGCGAATGCTTTGGCGCGAGTAACAAGGTAATCGGAATATCGCCGGATATTGTGTCCTTGAGCTTGAACTGCATCGAAGTTAGTACGGAAACCCGAGCGCATCCTGTTCTCGGTTGCGGTCCGACTTGCCTTCTGAAAAGCTACTGATTGCGACCTTGCGGGGATTATCTGCAAGGTATTCGAGTGTCGCATTTTCTGCTCCTTCCCGTATCATTAGATGCAGAACAATGAGAGATTTGAAAACAATCGTCCATGTCGAATCGCGCAATCGGAATTGTAAGGTTCGAAAGATTTCACCAACGCCGGCCTCTCCGCTGCGCGTCGCTACTAGGATGTGTTCGATGTATTTTGATTTCGGCGGCGCGAGCTGTGTAAAGACCAAATTGTCAATGCTTGTAAAAAACATGTCGGTTGTGTCGTTAACGTACCTTGATCTTCGTGGCCCCTTTGACCGACTTCTCAAAGTTGTGCGTCATTGTTCAGCCGCCTCCTGAATGTGGCGCCACGTACAGAGTCGACGCGTATATTATATTTATTGCAGAGCTGTCGAAGTACCCAATTTATACGTTCAACTCTGTAAGTCGGATAGGAAATCGAGAAAGGTGGAATATTAGCTTGAGTGGCCAGCACAAACCGCCATGGTTGAATACGTCGTTGGGCTGTTGTAACTAAGTGATGAGGCGGCCCTTCTGCCCAGAGGTACGGCGGAACTGTCGGTTGAGATCGCAACCGCCCAGACGATAATTATGAGAGCAATAGTTGAGTCGCTCGTGGTGCATAAACCGAAGATAGGTGTCGGGGAAGTTCAGGATAAAGTGAAGTTGAATTAAAGGTTGGTTAGCTGGCTGGAGATATGCTCCGTTGGATCTGGCGCCGACCCTCCGAAATCTCTTGGCGCCGCATCCGCTCTTTCATCCGCTCTCTTCAGCCGAACTACTCCTAATATCACCGGCAGTACTACTTGTGTTGTTCTACGTCTTCCTTAGTGAACATTAGGACTCGCTTTTAATTGCTTATTGATCCATTTTGCCCTCATTATGTTCTTTGGTGAGATGTCGCTGCTTTCGTGTTGGACGTCATCACGCAGCATGCCTCGTGTACCCCTGAAAACACTCAATCGTGTTTATCGATTCATGAAAGCTTCAACCCGCATTGTTTCTAGCTCATATAGCACCTGATTATGAAAACACATCCGTGCTAAGCATTCACCAGAGCATGCAATGAATCCAAAAATGAGAGTTGATCGAGGTCCCTGTCAGGTGGTGGTGGTTCAAGCACTCTGGGAGTACCTTCGTGAGAAAGTCTCTTGAAATGAGTATAGGATGGCCGAGATCAAGGAATTGATGCCTTGTCGCCTGGCTCTCGTTTGGTCGTTTGCCCATGACATCTCGTCTATCCCACCTTTCCACCTCTCCTCCCCCTCCTCTTCTCTTTACTCTCGCACCCTTGTATCGTCCACTTTTTTCTTCACTCTCTTCTCCTCTAGTGTTTGATTTATCGTTATCTCAGCATAGATTGCCTTGAGTAGGCCCTCGTCAACTCTTTACTTAATATCACCTTGTTTTCAAGTGACCATCTTGCCTACCTGTCTGTCGAGTTTCGACATCTCTAAATTTCGTCTTGCTTCAAGAAGCTTAATTTGCAAGCTTGTCACTTCGACTGATCCTAAGCTCGCCCCTTTTTCTTCTGAGCCATGGTTCCCAAAATGGTTCAGCATTCTCGCTTGATAGCTCTCAATGTGAAATATCGTCGTCCGCAACATAGGTGGACCCAAGAAGAGCGACTCATGCTTTGTTGCATGAAACGTTTTTTTGACCTCAAGAACAAAGACATTACAAGGATTTTTAATCATACTTACGGCAACAAGATCCGTGCCGAAGGCTTTGCTGATGGTCTTCCTAGTTCAACTCTGGCCATACAGTGGAAGGATCTATGGCGAAGAAACCATAATGATTGGCATGCGGTCCACACCGACGTGAGCTTTGAACAAGGCCCCGCAAGATTCCCTCATCTCATTGAAAAAATTAGGCATGCTTGCCAAGATCTTCAAATCGGTCTTGTTGCCAGGGCACGAGACCTAGTTGTGCTGCCTTCCCAGGAATCTTCGCATCGACGTGTCTCTCAAACTAATACCTCTAATGGAAACGATGTATTGAGTGCACCAAGAAACATCATTGCTCAACTCAATCCTATTGTTGACCAAGATCCTCAAGCAACCCCAACCCCATCGAGCCATATACCACAAGCATCTCAAGCATATGAGGCGATATCAACAGACGTAACGTCGACAAGGCCAGTGCCAACAGAAATCGTCTCAAGAATCAGATCTTTTGCTTTGGGTGGCAATAATGGGCAACCAACTCGACCTAGCCAAGTGCCGAACATACTCTGGCGTTTTTCAAACGACGACTCTACGGGCATAAACCATCGATCTGGATATATCGCGAATGCTTTTATCAATGATATCGGTGCCATTCCGACTCCAAATGAAAGAGCTGCGGAGTTTCCAATCTGGTTAGAAATACACGTTAGGCCACGACGTATCCCTTCGCCTTTCATATCTACCTCCAGTGATCCGCTTGTTGCGGTCCATCGTGCGCTTACCCGAGATCAAAACGCCTTTGTCTCCATCATTGACTCGACCCAGATCAGTTCACGAAACATTTTCTATATGAAAGACCTGATGAGGCAATACAACATACACACTCCTGGCTACCGGGGAGCCAAGGAATATGTTGTTTGGGGATCCATCTGTCGATCGGCCATTGTCACATCGATTAGAGCTGATGAACTTCTCCAAATCGCAAACACGCATCCTGATATTAGAGCTGCTTTGCAGCTGGATATCATCTCCACCTCCCAAAATTGCAAAAGTCAACTTCATAACCGATTAGCAGCGCAGACATTTGAGAGTGATTTTGCAGTGGGCAAGACTATTGGCAAGTTCCTACGTATCATTCATTTACAGTTTGAGTTCTTGGAAGATGTTTCCAAGTCCTTGAATTCGTCTTGGTCATTTACCATTTCGGATAATACGGCGGATTTTCTTCGAGGGGTGAACCAGGGGTTTCAAAACACCGCAGCACCATTGTCCCCAAATCATATTCCGGAGATCACATTCCATAGTCAGGACACAGCGGAGACAGCTTCTTCTCAAAACCAGGATGAAAGTACGTCTGGCGATTCTGGCCATCAAATTGCCCATAATGTTGACCTTCAAGACTACGTTATAGTCGAACTTCCACAGCAGGAAGATGTTGCACACGGTATTCGAGCATCGATGGACCGGCTGAGTTTTCAAGAGGATGCCGAAGACTTTTTTGATCATCAGACAAACCACGTCGTCCGGTCATCACCTGCAATTGCAACTACGACGGCAACGCGCAGAATTTCAGTTTTCAATCCAGATTCCG
Organism: Talaromyces sp. PL2406; assembly: GCA_023626215.1. Taxonomy (NCBI): domain Eukaryota; kingdom Fungi; phylum Ascomycota; class Eurotiomycetes; order Eurotiales; family Trichocomaceae; genus Talaromyces; species Talaromyces sp. PL2406. Next base: position 378,544 of record JAMAGL010000012.1, on the reverse strand, counting down.
AAACATGGATTAGGGTTCCTGAGACCCAACGCTTTACTACTCCTGGCGTCGTAGAGTCAATTGAAAATGTTGAAAATGTTGAAAATGTCTTACCCGCCTCAGGCCAAGGAGACGTGGATGTTGATGGAGAGACTGATGTGAAGGTCAAAACGGAAATGGAATCCCCGACACTGTCTCGGACGCCTCATCCCCAGCCGATGGGGTTTCAGGGACGTGCCGTTCTACAGACTCCCACGACTCCTACTAGAAACCATACAAGAAGTTATAGTGATAGCAGTGAGTCAACTGTTTCCGCACAAACACCAGTCACGAACCACAGATTTTCTGAAGAGCGCTCACACGTCAACCGAGTGTTGAATTATGACTGGGCGACTTTTTGGGATTCACTGCATCAAGTTGGTACTCAGTAGATGGGACTGGTGCTCGTCTCGTCATTTTGAGCTCGCATGTGATGTTTGGGGAGGTGGTGGAAATGGAATTCGGTATTTGTGGTTCGCAAGGTTGCATTAGGATGGAAGTAACAGATGATCTTCGAGTTTGTTTTCATTGATTTTGTTTCATGTTCAGATATCCTGTTTACTTGAACTTCCAATGAGCTACGAGAAACACAGATCAAAATGTTTTCGTTCGATGTCTGTGTCATTTTCAATTTTTGTTTCCTTTGCTGGACGGCGCTTCGGCAGGTTTCAATTCCATACGCCGATAGGAAGGATGATCAAAAAAGCATGTATTGTTTTACGCAAACAATCGCCTCTCATGTCCTTTTCTAAGAATTACTGTCGTGAGTAACATCAATGCAAGAAGATCAAGTTTCATCATGCGGCCTTCCGTAGTAATATCTTTACTTTCCTCCGTAAGGTGTGGAGTTGAATCGCATGTATACTAGGTAGTGAGTCCAAGTATTGTCAGACTTTGAAAGATGGAAACTGAGAGGACGCAGATAGAGTGAACAACAACTGGTTCATATATTGTTAAATGCAAAGATGAAAGAGACAATTTACTTTATACCAACCAGACAATCAATCGTAGGCTGGAAATATATTTCTCGGGAAAAAAGGAAAAAGAATCACACCAGCACGGAAGGTTTCGCCAAATGTCCATTCATACAATGATGAAAAAGGGGGGGAATTCTATTTTGTTTCTCGTAGCACAAGCTATGCGATGAAGAAGCGAATTTCTCAAACTTCCTCCGCTACCTACATCCTTTTTTCATTTCCCTCTTTTTCCCTCCATGTTTCCTAGCATTGATGGTCGTAAAAAAAGATAGCCCCACAAAAAACCCATTACACCGCAATTGTTGGATTTATAAAAGATTTTTAGAACTTGCTGAAAGCCTTGACGGCCTTGCCAGTGCGGGGGAGGACACGGAGGACGTTGAATCGGACCTGAGAATGTCAATGTTAGTATGGTTTATTGTGGATGATAATGCTGGGTTGAGATGCAGGAAATTGAAATGTTCAGCGAAAAGACCGAGAACAAGACAATTTCAACCACAATAGCCAAACGTCCAAAAGGGGTCTCGTACAGTCTTGCTGAGAGGGCGGCACTGGCCAACGGTGACCTGGTCACCTTCTTCAACACGGAAAGCAGGGGAAACGTGAGCGGCCAAGTTCTTGTGGCGCTTCTCGTAACGGTCGTACTTGGGGACGTAGTGGAGGTATTCACGGCGGATAATGAGAGTACGGTGCATCTTGGTGGACACAACGGTACCGGTCAAGATACGACCACGGATGGAGACGAGACCAGTGAAGGGGCACTTCTTGTCTGTAGAAGTTGCGGTTAGTATTCGATGCATCTGAAGAACGTGAATTCCATGAGAGTTGGTGGGTCCGGGAAATCTTGAACATCTGCATCCATGACAAATCGAGCATTTCTTGAGAGAAAAAACAGAAATTTCGAGTGACCGTATAATTCCACCTCTCTCGAATCCTATTTTAAATCCCCGGCGCTCATGCATCCCTTTGTATGAAGCACAGATTCAAGACTCCTTTTCACCACCCATTGCCCATTTCCCACGGAGAAGTGCCGTCAAGTTCATTCATACCAATGTAGCTGCCCTCAATGGCGGTCTTGGGGGTACGGAAACCAAGACCGACGTCCTTGTACCATCTTCGGCCACCCTTTCCAACTCTCTTGCTCTTGGCCTTGGTCTTGCCGTTGGCGAAAATGTGAGGCTGCTTCTGGAAAGCGCGCTCAGACTGGACGGTCAACTCGGTCGCCATGGTTGCGATGATTCAGTCCGACACTGTTGAATTTCGGGGGAGTTGTCGAGTCGGGTGAGTGTCGTCGCGAGGGATGTCGAAATTGAAGAAGATTTTGTGCGGAGCCCAGGCTTTGGTACTGTCGCCTTTTCGGATATTCAGTGTGGGAAAGTGTGCGATGGGGGCGCTAGACCATATGTAGAATAGTGTATTTCGGCTAGGGCTTTTAGCCATTTCGGGAGTTTGTTTACATCAGAGCGGGCAGGCGCGGGTCTCCGAAGGCGGTCAGCGTTGTTCCGCATAAGACGCGCCTGCTTTGTATACATCCACGTTCGACTGTTGAGCAACCACTATTTTGCAACTACGTACTGTCTTTCATTCATACGACTCAGAAGAACTTGCTCAGGGAAAGAATATGCCATTATCCTGAGAGCTCGATCCGATCATCTTCACTGCCAGCAACAATGCTGTCGCGCGAGCAGGCGGGGAGCGTACGTCCGCGCTCTCGTCGCTCAATAGCCCATGTGCAGAGGGGCATGGATCAAGAGAATGCTACAACCGATATTGCCGCGATGAAGCGATTTGCTACTGAAGGAAGAAGCCAGACCAGAGACAAGAAGTCTCGTAGCAAGAGTCTGGGACCTGGAGGATTAGATGCTCTTCAGTCATTGAGTGGGAATAGACGGAAGGTATGGGCGCAGCGTCCTCAGATGAATAAAGAACGGTTGTGGGAGTATTTTACTAACATGCATGATACGTTAGTCTACTATGGCACTTCCGCTCAAGTCTATCCTCAAGCCAACAATACCAGTGTCACCAATCCGCAATATCCCAGCGTTTGACGAGTCGCGCAGACAAAAGGATGCGGCGAAACAACCGCAAGCTGACGAGGGTATGCTGATCGATTTTTCTACGCCAGCGAAGGCCCCTGTAACGGGAACAGAGCAGCTGGATAACCCTTTCGACGGGTTCAATGCTTCGTCGGCAATCCGTGATGCGAAAGAACGGGAGGAAAAAGAACGAAAAGAGCGTGAGAAGAAAGCGATTCTAGAACAGCGAGAGGCTCGCCGGAAATCGATGGGTGAGTGACAGCTACTACAATGGCAAGTGTTATGACTGACATTTACTAGCCAGTCGCAGAGTGTCGTTTGCACCGGAAGCTACACTACATACATGGAATGTTGTAGAGCTTATAGAAGACTCAACATCGTCATCCGCCGCCAATTCGACTAGACGTGCATCCTCCTTGGCAAACTCTACCAACCAGGCACCTACCGAGGCTCCAGAGGTAGATGAAGAAGAAGATCCGGATGCTGCATTCTCCCCCATACAACCTGGTCTACATCAACAACCAAGCGAATTATCCTCGAGCCCGTTTAGTGGTAGCTCTGTTGGTGGCAGCGATGGCACGCAGAGCCCGGTCAAGGATGTGGATGATGCAGATTCTGATAGCGAGGATTTTGATGCCGAAAGTACAGCAATGAGCCTCGATGATAATACTGCTCGGACAAGTGGGACGGCGCCTATGGATGACAATACGAGCTCAAGTGAGCGTCTTAATGAAGCGCTACAACAAGCAGCACGAGAGGCTGGGACCTCAGGCGTCGATATTGAGGAGGATGATGATGTGTCGATGGAAATTGCGGACCAAGAGATAACAGGTGCATTCAAGCCGTGGATCCAGAAGGGACAAAGAATCAGCTTTGGTATGGAAGATATGAGCGCACTCTACGATCAAGAGAATATCCAATATCCGCAATTAAATCCTGACGATAAAGCGAGTGATGATGTTGAAGAGGATTTCAACGAGAATGAAGAGCTCAGCATGGAAATCACAACCGCTGTTGGGCAAATTCTCGGCAACTCTCAGAACAGCCGAAATTACAGAAAGTCGATAAGCGAGCAGACAAATTACGATGAGCAAACGATGGAACTGACCAAAGTTGTTGGAGGTATCGAACAGCAGCAATCCCCTGCGAAATCAGATATTGACAGCAACATGGAAGAGAACGAAGAAATGACAATGGAGTTTACGTCTGTCGTTGGCGGAGTCCTCAGTAAGCACGTACCTAGCGCCGGAATAGTTGCCGAGTCTCAACGCCGCGAGGACACCAGTCGCGACTTCTCTGAATGGGGAAGTGATGATGGAGATGACGATGCAGGGATGGATATGGAATTTACTGGGGCAGTTGGCGGGATTTTGTCACCTATCATGGAGGAGAGAACAGGATCGCAAGATGGCCATACCGCTGGTATGGACATCACTGCAGCAGTTGGCAGAATTTTTCCACCTGGACTGGCTACCTCCGACAAGGCTCAAGCGAAGCAACTTATGGAATTGGAGTCCGACTCTGGTCAGCTGAGTTCACCTTTCCAAGTGCAAGTGCCAGCATCTCCTCCCAAACCTTTGCCGGCTCATCATATCGCCCCTATCGCCTCTGAAACTGGAAGTCCTAGTCTTGCTAGTGTTCGTTCTCGTCGCACAAGGAGAAGTTCTGCATCACCTGGGGTCCACCTGTCACCGTCACGACAAGTCACCCCTAACAAGAACAGGCCTCGCACTCCGTCAAAGCAAGCGACACCCCAGCCCCCTCGTCCCACGACTCCTGGTAAAACTCCACCCTCTAGCAATATATCATTCAGAAGTGCATCGCCAAAGAAGCTCTTCCGGGAAGAGATCAAAGCGTCAGCATCAAAGTCACAATCGCCGGGACGTCGAAGCCTCTTTGAAGCCAGTGCGAATGGCGACTCAACTCCAGCTTTTATTCTACGACCCCACCCAAGACAGTCTTCCGGACTAGGTATCGATAAAGAAGGCCTCGGTTCTCCGAAAGTGGCTGAAATACTTGATCGTCGACGCTCCATTGGCGAGGATGCACAGGAATTTGTTCCCCAGGAGCAATCACCAAAGCGAATCCGCTTTGAAGATCCTATCAGGATTCACGAGGAAGTCGACCGAGAGAGGGAGGAGGAAGAACAAAGAGAAGAACGGAACTCATCTGTCCTACAGGTATCTGACCTTGATCCTACTTCAAATTTGAGGGACCTCATATCAAGCTTGACGCCAAAGAAGAGAAAAATTCGAAAGAGCTTGCATGTTGGTGCTGCGAGGGGTCTATTGGGAAAGCGCCCAGCTGAACTCGATGATGAGGAAGATGAATCTCCTAAAAGAATTCGTGCCGCCAATGCGAGCCCTGTCAAGCCGGTTAAACTTCCTGCACCCCCATCTAAAGATGAGACGGTGCGCCGTATGACTCGCGGTTCAATGGGCAAGTCTTTCGATCTTTCGCCAGTTAAACAAAGCAGTTTTACTCCGCGAGGAAAACTTCCTGCTAGGATAGAAAGTCCATTGAAGCTCAAGAGCCCTGCTCGAAGTCTGCACGGACAGAATAACGAAGCGGCGCAAGACCAGGAGATGGAAGAAGAGCCAGTCATTGACGAACCCCACGACGCCGCTGATGAAGATTCAGAATGGGAGCCAATTCAGCTCCAGGACTTCCTGAATCTGACCAATATCCATTTCATGGAACTGACCACTACTAAGCGAAGGCATACCACTGTTGCAGGACACGATAAGGCGGCCGACGTCGCAGGTTCTCGTGCAGTGGAAAAGGGAAGCATTAGCTTGGAGGATTGTGTTGCAGCAGGCTTCTGCACGGTACCAATGCTCGAATTGTACCAGCATGTGAGTATTTCCTATGTGAGATTGCCATGGAACATTCACTGACTACGCTGTATAGTCTTGCCGCGAATTGAAATCTTACATCTCTGAAGGACGTCAGATCATTCGCTCTATCGAAGAAGAGACCTTGGCAGACAATCCTCCGTTGTTCCGTGAATACGTTACTGCTCGACCTGACATCCGACTTCTCATGGACAATCAGTTCCGCAATGTGAAAACACATGCTAGACTCCTTAGCAAGGCTATGTGGTACGAATGGCGAATGAAGTTGCTCGAAGGACTCAAGGAAGGATTGGATCGTCACGTGGAAGAGATGCAGGCGGATGACTCTCTGCTCTCGGAACAAGAAGCCATCTTGCAGAGCGTGGTCCCTGAGCTTGTCGAAAAGCGTGCCCTGCTGGACTCTGAAGCGTCGAGAATGCAAGAAGTTGTGGACGAGATGGAGAATGTCGATCCGAACGAATTGCGAATGGCTCGAGAACGCCTCGCCAAGGTCGATGCTGAGATTGAAAGGAAAAAGAGACAGCTGGAGGAAATGCAACAAGATTTACAAAACAAGAACGATACGATCGAGGCAGGGGCCGAGCTGAAGGCTGAATTCCTGGAACAGATCCGTGAAGCGGAGAGAGTACGAGAAGAATGTCGAGGCTGGAGTATCAAGGAGGTGAATGCTCTCAAAGGTAAGTCAAATCTGTTGCTTTATGTGTTAATGGTCTTGGAAACTAATCTCTCTTAGACTCTGTTCAGATGTTGGAGATACAGACTGGCTGGTCTATTGTCTCGGCTATAAATACACAGGAACCTAGCGGCCCTGGAATGACTTTGAGATACAAGGATGAGCTCGAAGTGAAATTCTATCCAAAGCTGTTCAAGTCAGTCGAGGCAAACGAAGACAAAAGTTCGGCCTCTTTTGAGCTTGCATACAATTCGTGTAAATGGGGGCAGTCTCATAGTCTCCCACCAACAAAGTCACTCATCTTCTCTCATCTACTCAGTGCAGTCAAGTCCATACCGTCTTCAACCCCTCCTAAACAGGTCTTCAAGTTCCTCGCTGATGCTTGGGACTTGACATATCGCTTTGAAGAAGAGACTCGCGCTCTGAACTTTCAAGGTGTCACAAAGACTGCGGTCACAGACACTACCGATGTTGGTGTCACTTCGCGCGCCAGATGCATCCTCATCGGGATGTTTGATGCGGGAGAAGGACCGAAACAGGCGCGAATTGACGTCGACTTTCGTCTGATGCCTAAAGTCGATGGGGTGAAGGAAAATGATTCCGACGCAGTTGTTGAGAAGCTGCAATTGTATACGGATGTTGCTGTGAGCAAGGTATATGGGTTCCCTGAAGAGGGCTCACGCAAGAAGAACCTGTCCGACGCGCAAATGCGAGATGTCATTCTACGAAAGTTGGGACATAAAGGCAAAGGTGTCGACGCGACATATGGCTTGGTGGTTAACCTGGGACAAGGCAGCTGGGGCAAATCTGTACAAGAACTGGCGTTGAAGGTGTTTTCCTAAGAGTGTTTATGGCGTTATGAGACTACCCTGGAGCTATAGGAGGTCATGACGGCGTATGTGTGTTAACTTTACTATTAATTGATTTCAGGGACCAATAGGGATATTGTTTAATTAGTTCTATAACCTTGACAGGGATAAGTTAGGCCAACCAACGCACCCACCCTTCGTGCCAAGTAGTCTTGTGTACCACCAAGCTCGATATCACAACCCAAAATCGTCGCGAACCTCTAGAGTCTAGATCTATCTCTACACCTCGGAGGCCTAGGCAAGCGCGTAAGCCGACTGGAGCATCTGCGGACGAAATCCAAGACCTCGGAACAATAACTTAGCTCCGACAAACGCGGATCTCCGCCCATCAGCACGGGCCACTGATATCCACGGATCGGGTAGGACGAACGCGGCTATGTGCATACCAGTGGTACGTACTCTACATACGCATACGTATCAACTGGATTATTTCTAGGAGGAATTGGTATATCCGCGTTGATATCCATGGATCTGGATATTTTGTCGTCAATGGTTCTTAGCAAAGGTATGGACTAGTGTATACTCGGAGCCCGGAGGGGAATAAACTTCTTTTGTCTTAAATGAGTTAATAACTCTTGGGCCGAGTCGTTGGTGAACTTGGGTAACGGTGCTACATCCATGTTCTGGATTTGGGAATTGGTTTTCGTGTAGATCATTCAGACGTCTAGAAGCTTACGGAGTATACTAACATACTAATAAGCGATATACATTTTCATACAACAACTATCGTGCATGGTTACTCGTGGGCTTAGGGTTTGTAGATCTAGCACACGCTAACCGTTTTTGGATTAACAAGGCTCGGAATTCGGATGTTCAATGGATCCGTAGCAAGGTGCCGGCCTACATGACTGTGCCACTGCACAGTGAGTAAATCGCTGATATCATGATCATGCCAGAGTCCATCATAACTGTGGCTTGCTGTCTTGCCCTTTGTCACTGTCTGGCTGCCATTGGCCTTGGGCGACTTTTCGTGATTCCGTCTTGAGCTGGGATCTAGCCCCATCGAATCGGAGATCGACGTGTTATATCCGTGACCCCTCCCGTTAATGGCGATGATCAATGGTCCACGTCCACGTCCACGTCCACGAGGCCACAAAGACCAGTTGCAAATGTGTCAAATGAGTGAGGCACGGACGGACGAGCATGGCTTCACGAAACTGAAAAATAAAAGTGAAAGGAGAGATGATCGGAGAGATATCAGCCCGTCCATGGGAGTAGATGCTTAACAATGCATCGAGTTAAGCTCGGTCTAATTGGTTTTAGTGTGACCTTCTTGGCCCGCTAGACCTTAAGCGGCACCTGCTCTTAGACTCGCTCTCTGGTGTTGTGCTCCACTCCAGCCGCTTCGCTCGTCTGCTCTTACGTAGGAACCGTGCTATCACGAATAATTTCATCGCGCCTGCTGGGTTTTCGCTCCGTTCGACTTGCGTCTAGCTACAGTGTTGCGCTTCTTTTTGCTATTTGAAAACTCACTACATCTGAGTCGCGCTGACGGCGGCGGGGGAGGAAGGCTGCACCGAAGGTTTATTATTAACAAAACAAATGGAAACGAAAACAACAACCGGACGATAACGACAATGTACGGCAACAACTCCCAAGACCCCCATGTTGGGGCACGATCGCACCTTCGCCATGAGTTGAATAAGGAGGATAGTACAGAAGGAATAAGGCAACCGGGCCACCGCGGAGTATATCGCTCTAATTCTACATTTCGGAATGGAGGGATGCTGACACTCTTCGTTAGATCTGCGATTCTTGTCGCCAGAGAAGATCTCGATGTACCTTTGAAGTCGCCGTTCCCGTATGCACTCAGTGCCTGATGCACGGCACAACCTGTTCTAGCCGATCCCGAAAGACTAAAATCGAGTCCTTGAAAAGGTACTCATTTCCGTCTTCATGGTGTATGACCCCAACACTAAGTGAAGTCATCTGCGCAGATCCCAAAAAACGAGAAGTCTCGAAGCCGATATCCGACGATTGGAGGATATACTGCGATCTGCTGGCATTGATCCTGGCGAAAGCGTGTTTGATCCGGAACCGATCGATGACGATGATGAGGTCGAATCCGATATAGAAGAATATGATAGCAGCAATCACTTGAGCAGTGACTATTCGTCGGCGTCGCCGGAAGAAAGGAAGAGTTTTGAATCGGTCACCACGCCGCAGTCTGCGTCTAGTGTTAGCGTTGAAAGTCCGAGTCAAGCGCTCGTCCTAAAGACAGGCCGGGGCCGAGAGGGCATATTTTTCGGTAAGCAAGGATAGCCGCGGATTATGAATAATGGTAAGGTTGACGTTGTAAGGATCTTCGTCGAGTTTCCACATCCTGTCCGAGGAGGGAATTCGATTCGTCCGAGAAAAGTCTGGCGTTCAAGACTTTCCCACTGGCCTACTAGCACAGCCTTGCTGGTCATCTATCAACTTTTCACCTTTACCGGTCAATATATACACCGACTTGTTTGAGTGTCGCGTTTACAAGGCGCTCCCCCCTCGATCTGAAGTGTTTTCTCTGTTGCGAAATTATTTCAGTACTATCAACCGCATATTCCCCATTATTCACGAAGAAACGTTCATGGAGATGGTTGAGTGGCAGTATACCCAGCAAAAATGTACTGATGTCGGTAGATGGGCCAGTATCAATGCTTTGTTGGCTCTCAGTTTCAGATATAGGGATGACCGTGGCCCACGCCCTGAAAAGGATACAGAAAGAGCTTGGCTATACTGGAAGAATGCTGCTGCCGTGTATACCGAGTTGTCGTTGCGGCCTAACGATATCCTTGGTATCCAGGCTTTGCTTGTTATGGTAGGGGCACCTATGTGAATGCCAAGACTTGAAAGGCTAATCATTGAATGTAGGCAATCTTCGCCCGAGTCAATGGCCATATCCAACTGGCTATTCCTCTAATTACTGCTGCTATGAAGTCGGCTCAAGCTTTGGGCTTGCATAGGCGAAACCTGAGCCCCAATAGCAGTGCTTCCGATTTAGAGACCAGGAGGAGAGTGTGGTGGTGTATCTTTATTATGGATCAAGGGTGAGCCAATATGTTCTCTGTGTCATTGCTCATGCTAATAATGTCTAGTATTGGCATAAAAACTGGAAGAGGATACTTGCAACATCCGGACGATTCCGACGTTGACTTGCCCGGAGAAGATCCACAGGCATTTAATGATCTTCAGAACGGATGCATGTGGAGTATCAAGTTGTTCCGCTCATCGTGCACCCATGCCGTTCTCGTTTCTTCCATCTACCGCGAGCTGTACGCCACCAAAGCATTTTACAAGTCATTTCCCGAAGTCTGCAAGACAGTCACCAAGTTGAGCGATCAACTACGAGAATGGAAACGAGAGTACTCATGTCTGTCGTATACACCACCGAAGTCTAAAGAGTCGAAAGATTTGAACAGAGACGAAGAGGTCAAAATTGTCGCCCATATCTCAGAAAAATTGTGCTACCTCAACTCAATTATTTTGATCAACCGCATGCCGGTCCTGTTTGAAATTGCTGCGCTGAAAAGAACTCATCCTAAGGGTGATGCAATAAAACATGTTTCGGCTACTTCTCGACATCACAGCTTGATTTGTTTGCATGCTGCACGAGACTCTTTGAAATTGCTAGATCGGTTGCCGTGGAGGGATGTTGGGTTTAGCTGGTTGGTTATCCTAATCATGCATTAGTTTTCAAACGAGCTGACTGAAAGATTAGGGCACTTTTGGATTTCCTTTTCTATGCAGCATCTATTCTATTTACGCATATCGTCGAGGAACCTCTAGGGTCTGAAACTGGATCCGTTGAAGAAAATCTAGGCATGTTGAATCTTGCGACAAACTATTTCTCCACGTTGGCTTCGATGCACGGGCGATCCAAATCGGTCAAGTTTATGGCTAGCATGAGCGCTATCATGGAGCGTACGGCGAAAAAAATTATCGACAAAGCATTGAAGGAGGTCAATATTTCAGCCGGAAACAGGAGAAAGGAAGAAACGTTCTCGTCGGCGCCAAAACAGCAACCGCCGCCTCCTGCCGTCAAGCAGCTGAACGATGTACAATTTATAGATCCCGACCTCGCTTCGTCAGTGCCATTCTCTAGCGATCCAGTTGCTGATGGTACTGTTCCAGCAGAATTCGGAAATGTATTTCCACAGAACGGCGCCTTGTCGTATATGGTTCCCATGTCAGATCCAAACATACAAATGACGGATGCATACTCACAGATGTATAACAATCTGTATCAATATGATATTCCGTCATATATGACGGCACCGGTGCCAGACGCATTTTGGGGACAGGAGGCTGTGCCTGATTTAATGGGCAATATTCCGATGCAGGGAAAGCACGATCAGAATATGGCCAATGACGTGCTACTCGAATACATGTGGAACAATAACGGCTGAGGAGTGACAGAAGTCGGTCAATATCGTTCGCCAACCCGGCGGCTATTTATAGGTACTAGACTAGCAAAGGGGTACCGAATGGGCTTGACAGTCCGCAGCTGCTCGCATTGAGGCCTTGATCGACCAAGTCGTTTCAAACAGCTCCATGAATAGCACCATGAAGCGCGGGCAAAAGGACACCAATGGAAAGCACCTCGGATAACTGTTCAATGAATGGCATCGCCGCACTCACCATATAGTGTATTGGGCAGCTTGCTTGGGAGTATACATGACCGTCCCTATCATTGGCCAGGGCACCAGCAATGCAGTTCCCCGAACGAGGCCTTGCCGTAGGCAAGCAGATAGCGAGTCCTGAAAGAACATATGTACATGCGAGCAATGAGGCTCCGCGGTCGTCTGTGTAATTTATTACTGAAAACCAAGTTGCTCAGTCTAAAATGTACACTCTCGCATATATCATGGTCTCGACTTCCATAGTAATTAGCCCAGATACAAACACGAGAGTCATTAACAGAAAAAATTTAGACTTTTGGATGAATCATGACAACAGCCTTCAATAAAAAAAAGCCAGTCATGTTAGGTTTGGCCTAGTCTCGTGTTCGACTTTCTGGAGTTTCCGCCGCTTCGGAGTCGTTGGAACTTGGAACGGTTGAACCGCGCCGAGTAATCAGTAGCCAATCAGAGGTTGAGAAGCGCTTGAGGTTTCGTGACTGAGGCATCAACTCGACACACTAAGAACAGCAACTAGGCCCAACCTGATTCTATCTTCTCATTCACATATACTTGAATATAAATATTCTTATGCTGTCAACTTATTATTATATGCCATCCATCATGTCCTTGTTGTCCACTTGATTATCACTGAGGGGTGGCGAAACCAGTGCCCCCATCACTCCTTCCTCTACATTAGAAGCGCAGCAAAATGAAACCAACAACTTCATCCTCAGCTTCAGCGCCTGCTCCAAGAAAACAATCACAATTCATATTCACAGACCCCATCTCAAAACCGCTACCGAAAAGACAGCAAGTCTCCAGGGCCTGTGATTGGTGTCGCAGCCTACGGATCAAATGCGACAGTCGCTATCCGTGCAGAAACTGTCAGGCTAAAGGCCGGACGTGTAATATCAGAGGCGCGAATGCGGCGCAGACTTGTAATGAGGCTATTAAGTATTTTTTTTTCTCTCTATTTGATTGTGACGGGGTTGCGGGATGCTGATGACGGGATAGTCGCATTGCGGTTCTTCAGGGTCGGATCAGAGATTTGGAAAAGCAGGTTGAGATAGCAAAATCCAAAATTCAGGATGATGATGAGAATGTCGATACTGCTATTGATGGTCTTGCCGATGGCGGAAATCATGAGGCAAAAGTTAAGACTGAGCCACTGCCATCTGTTTCTCCGCATATGAATCAGTTGCATGAGTATGGAAGGCGGAGGAGGCGCTCAAAGCATTTAGAGTCTATTCATATACAGACTGCCCATCCTGAGCAGCGGCACTGTTACGGCCGCTCTTCATCGTTCTATTTCATCGGACGACTAAGCTCGTATCTTGGTCTACCGCCTACTCAGCTCACGCCCGACGGACTGATGCAAATGGACCCGGAAGCACAGTCGTTGAAGAACTCACTCAAGTCAGATGTATCGCTGACTGAAGTATACCTATCAAAAGCCCAGGAAGAATATTTCCTGCACTTATTCTTCCCATCTTATAATGTCTATTATCCGATCATCGATCATGCCGAATTCATGCAACACTACCAGTCACTATGGACATCCCCTACGTCCAGAACGTCATCCGCGCTTGTCGATATTGTACTCGCTTTGTCCATGCAGTATGCAGACGCACTCATGCCGCGCGACTATGCAGCGTTCCGAAATAACATAGAAGGGATCGTCAATATCAACGCAGCCATCGCAGGTCGAAAGTTTTATCGGCGCTGTCAGCTTTTACTGACGGACGAGCTTGAAGGCCCGTCCATCTCGACACTGCAATGCCAATTCTTCTCCGTGATTTACCTCTCAAATGCATCTTTCCACAACACTGCGCACAGCCATTTGGCAATGGCTGTTCGAACTGGCATAATTCTGGGACTTCATTGGAAACCACCGGAAGGCATGTCGGATCAGCAAGCAGAGTTTCGGAAGAGGCTGTGGTGGACTGTTTACGCGCTGGAGTTGAAGATGACGCTGGATCTTGGTCGGCCGCTGACGGTGACTATGGCTCAGATTCCCTGTCCACCTCCTGATCGTCACCAGGATGACCCGTTTACGCACCAGGGTACGAACAGATTTACGGCAAACAGACATTTTATTCAGCTCATGCTCGCCGGTCGAGCGGTATATGCCACATTTCAAAGGAAATGTTCCGAAGCCCTTGGCCACGAAAACAACGATAATAGTATATACAACAACCCCGCGGCGTTGACAATCGTAGCACAAGCAGTCACAGCAGCAGCAGCACAGCATTTTCGCACATGGCAACAAGAACTCCCCGAACCATTAAAAACGAAACGACTGAACAGCGGCGAACCACTATCAACAGACCGATCAGCGCTCAATCTCAAGGAGAGTGTACCACTAGGCATGAGCCGGCAACGATTATTTCTCGAATTGCTATTCCACACACTCTCTATGAATGTATATCGCGCTTTTATCTCTTTTCCGCAGAGGAACAATACGCCCCTTGCCGACGTAAATGCCGTCCTGAGTGTGAACCATGCCATCACGATAACGAATATAGTATACCAAGTACTCAAAGAGTCGAATTTTTTGGCCGGATTTTACGAGACATTTCAATGGCAATGGAATGCCACGATCACATTGATGGGGTTCATAGTAGCTTTTCCGAATGGGCCACTAACGATCCCGGCGAGAGATGCACTGATTACCGCGATTGATGTGTTTGATATTATTGGGAAATACCTTGGCATAGCTTGCAGTGCGGCTAGTGTCGCGCGGGATCTGTTTGCGAGGATAGCGCATTTGATTTCGTCTTCGTCTGCTCAGAACGGCGACAGGGATCAAGAATCGGTTGAGATTGGCTCGTTTGTCTCTGCAGGTATGCAGGAACCGTCCAACTCGTCATTTTTGCCGCATCCTCTTGGACATGCACATTTCACTGGTTCGGAGAATGGTTATGGGAGTATTGGGAATGCGCCGAATGCATGGGCGTATAATCAACCGGCTGAATTCGCGTCTTCGTTCGCAAATTATCCCGTTGAAGGGAAATGCGTGGAGGAGGGATTTGGGCTTGCAGACTGAATTGAGTCCTCTACTTCGCATCGAATTGATGGCTTGATTATGACTGCTGAAAATATGCCTTCCACCCAGTCACCGTTCATCGGCGCTGCTCAAATACTATCAGAGACCATACCACAACAGTAGTTAGCTGAGCTCCTATCACACGCGTATCAATCCAATTGCCGAGTACGTTCGACAATCACAACTATTACCAGAGAGTGTGTGATCGTTTTCTATAAATATCTAATTGTGCACTAGTCAAGTTGGCTTTCGCTGAACCGCGTTGTCTACCATTGAGCTCAAACTGAGACAACATGAACACTCGGAGATAAGACATATAGAGTCCGCGATATGACGCAATGATTTTTATTCTTATAAAAAATATAAATATAAATACATACCCACTATCTTCAAAAGTCCCTTAACCACTCCCCATGAAATTCTCCTGGCCCCGCATGATGGCTATCACAAGACCGACTCGTAGCTGGCTCAACGTCGTCGTGTGCATGTACCATCTCCAAAGTAACGTGCCGCGACTTGGGAGGTGTTCTTGCATGTTGTACTGAATGATTTGAGAGAATAATGTGATGACCCAGATGCCCATCTCTGTGCATTAGGCAAGGAGCATGGTAGCGAAGGAATTGGCGGAGGTAGGAAAGAGAGCCGCATAAGATGACGAGGTTGATCTCTATGACGCTGTGGATTTGTCTCTAGTTAGTGGTTTGATAGATGGAGAGGGGGGGAAAAGAATAGATAAGAACGCTGGTGTCACTGACATGAGAAGACATTCAAGGCCAACCTGGTGTGGTTGATCGGCCGACTCAAGGAAGGAAATCAAGGTCACTAATCGAACAATGCTGAATGATCACAGTACTAATTGGAACACCACCACACTGTCAGTCATTTTCTTCAAAGCAACCGGAAAAATGTTTAGAATAACTGACAAACACCCAATCGCACATAAGCATATAACCCCAATTTTCTGTAACAAAGGCATATGCAAACCCCACAACGACACAATCGGTACCAATATCAACATCACATCGCTGACCACATTCGCAATCGTCGTTGCAAGATGGATACTAGGTTGAGAACTGCAGGCATTCGTCCTCGATAGATCGTTACTCCGCCCTTCCTGGATCGGATGGCAGGCAAGGATGACTGCCAACACTAGAGCGGTGCTGCTCATACAAATGCAGCAGGCAAGTACCCAAAGGATGTATTTCCACGTGCGCACCGTGTAGAGGAGGCGATAGTAGAGCATGATGATGGCTAGTTTGGCGAGTCCTAGCGCCACGACGTATAGTACGGCGAACGCGAGGAGGGTCTGCTCCTGTCAGAATCCGGATTGGACTAGCATATGTAAAAAGAGCTGGATAGTACCTTTCGATAAGCGCCGAGAACAAATATTGTCATGTCCTAGATATGGATTGCAAATCCTGAGTTGGCGTAGCCATCTATATCCACATGATCAGTGAGAAGTCAAGATTGTCATGTATGATAATGTTGGCAGGGCAGCTCTTTGCCTACATAGAACGACTGCCTGGGCCGCTATAACGAATACCTTTGCTCTGGCCAGTACTGTTGTTTTTGGCCTTCTTTTCCATGTCCCATTCCCTCTCCGACACATTCTTCACATACCCAAGCAATAATAATCACTAGAAGCCGAGTCAATAACTGGGCTGTAAAAGCTTATCAGAACGCAGAGAATAAAGAACTAACCATCATCCCACCAAAACTTCCTACTAATATACACCTTGGTATACAGTCGCATCACAAGAGACAACGTATATAGCGTAACGCCCACTGCGACCGCGATCCGATTCTCATTGAGTAGCCAGGGCGTAGAAATGAAATGAAATCCGGCGTGACGCCGGGCGGTGGAGGCACTATTCCTTTGCTTTCGCTCATCACTTGTTGTTGTAGTGAAATGAGGGTAAATCCTCGCTATTCATCATTGATAGTTAAGTCGCAGTTTGCAGGTCCCTGCGGTGTTTGACATTTTTCAAGTTGTTGTTGCGAAGGATCTCCTTGCACGGGACATAAAGAGTTAGAGAGCGAAATTTTATTGGATAATCCTGGATACATATATCCTGTCAAGGTGTTCATTCAAAGAATGGGAGCGTTATTAGATTCTCCTAATTCTAGCGCAGTCGATGTCATCATGATAAGTGGCGAGTCAGCCAAACTTTCGACCATTTTAAAGTCAAAACCAACAAAGAAAAGCAAACTTAAAAACAAACTGATTTGATAATATATACATCTGTGATCCCTCCTTATCCTTGACATTTTCTTCTGTAGAAGCATCATTGATAACCTTCCGTTCGACGTATTCTCTGGGTGGTAAGTCCTTTTCCTCGGAGAGTTTGAACTTCAAACATATCGGCTCTCATCTTGCATCAAAGAGGCTTTTCCTGAAGCGCTACTCTAATTAGCGTATATGATCTGTCAGAGCCTCCTAAACTGTCTGTGACGCGCTTATCTAGGTAAACAAAGAAACGTACCAGTTTAGCGTGTCTACTTTCACAATGGCCGGACTATCTCGAACTGTATCCTTGCCACACTATCTAACCATCTGTCTATGCGCGTAGTAAAGAATATGATTGATCTCTTTCTATTTCAAATTAGATAGCGACACCCTCAGCCTTTAGGGTCTTTCGATAATGCGCCTGATTCGGACGAATCGTGCCAAATTTGTACATAAAAACGAATGCATATGTACACAAGTGAAGACATGGCCATCATTCTACGATTCAGATGTTTGACATCGAAAAGGGGTAAATTAGCATGCGTCTCATGTTCTTCCTCAACACCAAGGTTATTATTTTCATTCCTCTTTCCACATCTGTCAACCGTGCTCAAGGATGGTTGTCTCATGTATATCTCCCTTTGAGGGGCATTAATCACCACAGTACTATATGGGCACTACCCGCTCTTCTACTATCAGCTTTCGGGGTCAGTTCTGGACACTACATACCCAACTGAACTAGTGAGTGAAAGCGACCAGGAGGTGAGCACTATAACAGATACCTAGGAAAAGCTTCGTAGGTTTCCTTTACCATACATGGTTGGGGCTATCCCCGTCACACCACCTACTCAATCAGGCAACATAAAGAATTGTATCACTAGGCAATGCCATTGTAAGTCAACCGGATTAGCTTGTGTGTAGATGTGATACTACTCGCCGCTTTTGATCAGAAGCGTGGTGTTCCTGTTCATTTAAGACTGTTGATCTGATTTATTCTGCGTTCCAAAACTGAGGAGAATTGATCCTTCAAAGCGAAGAAGCCATGTCTCTTGGATAAGGGTATAAGGGGCTCCACAACTTTTGTGACCGGCATGCACAATGGCATTGTTAGCCCTCTGGGACTGGGACTGAGACTGAGACTGAAACTGTTTCTTGAGAGGTGGGACGAGGGCTTCCCCAGCCTCATAGCTTTCCTTTCCGATGATTAGTTGCACATCGTCGAGGTGAATCATGAGTTCTATGCAGATGATGCATTATCGCGCAATGAAGCACATATTGACTGTCGTGGGAGAATCTGAAGAAATTCTTCTGGATGAGGTACCACCTGTCGATTAGGCTTCTGAGTTTTGCTTGTTGCATTAGGGAAGAACTGTGGAAGTGTGACAAGCTGCTTCTAGAACTGGAAGAATTGTGTATTGAGTGGAATGAATCGGCCGGACGCGTACCGCGAAGTCTGGGTCCGGAGAGGACACAAAAGGAGACGCAAATGTAGGATATTGGACGCAGGATGAGATGAAGGAAGTGTATAGAGAAGACATGAATGATCAACACCTTTATTTCTGCTTCATTACCGAGACATGTACGAGAATTACATGACCCGGTATAGAGGTGCCTTGAAGTGTGTTTGGACCTCCTAAACAGATAGATAGGGCTTATCTGCACGAATAGGGCTATTCCCGACACACCACCTACTCAAATAGGAAAGGATTCGGAATTACCGTATACGGAATCTTATCACTAGAACAATGCTATAGTTATGTCGTGCAACAGTAGAAAAGTCGTTGGAATGTCGTACTAACGTACCCATGTAAGTAGCCGATTAGGTAGTTAGTCTAGCTTATCTCTAATGTTCTATTTAACTAGTACCCCGCATGAGTCAAGACTATCTTCCTGTCTTGCCCGCAAGGATCATCATTCATTTGTCAAGCCTCGACTGTTACAGACAGGCATCAATTGATAATACGACTTTAATTTGCGAATTTTGCTGGGCGTTAGGTTGCGCGATTTGAGGCACGATGACGGTGTCGGTGGGTATATTGTCCATAGGGGACATGGGGATGGGAATTGCGCGTTTATTGAAGGCGAACTCGTATCGAGTTCTTACCGTGGGAGCTGGGAGGAGGTATGTATATTCATGTATCTACAGCCCAGTTGCTAATATTTTTATAGTCAAGACACCCTAGATCGCATCCAAGCAGCCTCTATCGAAGCGCTGCCCACAGATCAAGATCTGGTAATTCAATCTGATTACATTCTGTCCGTCGTCCCGCCACGCGACTCTCTAGCGACAGCACGACGAATTTTCGAAGCATTGCAATTACCAGATACACTGTCAAAACGTCAAAATCAAAACGGCTCGCAGAAAGTGTACTTTTTCGATCTGAATGCGACTGCTCCTCGACTCATGCGGGAAATTGACGATTTATTTGCTAGTCTCTCAGAACCAGGACAGAAAGAAGCGACTGTCCAATTTTTAGATGGAGGTATCATAGGCGGTCCTCCATCGTGCAACGAGGCTGATCAGAAATGGAAGAGACCTAGTATCGTCATCTCCGGGCCTGTGGAAGGCTTACCTTCTACGTTCCCGTCATTACTCTCAACCCTCAACATAAAAACAGTCGGACCCAAGATTGGCTCTGCATCCGCGCTCAAACTCTCCTTTGCATCGCTCACCAAGGGCCTAACGGCTCTGTCGCTACTGTCATTCACAACTGCTCAATCCGAGGGCGTCCTACCAGACCTGTTGGAACATCTCAATGAGTTCTCCCCCAAAACCGGCGCGCTAGCTACAGGTGGAGCAGTATCGATGCCCCCCAAAGCATATCGATGGGTCGAAGAGATGCGCGCAATCGGCGAAGCATTTGACTCCGAGGGACACTGGGGTGGTTTGGGCGGCGATGTTTTCGACTCCTTCGCAGAAGTCTACAGACGAGTTGCCGAAGAAACGGTGTTGGGAGAAGAAAAAATTGGACGACGACAAAGAGGGAAGGCAGTTGAGGATGTCGCCGAGATACTGGCTCAGGCGAACCGTGGAAGGACGTAAATGACTTGGGTCTCGTAGATAATATAAACGGTCAGGTACGTGGTACAAATCACGCAGGGACGATACCAATTAATTAGCTAACGGAATGAATATTGTTCAGCCGCGATTACCAGCGATCATTACATCTGGCAGTACAGTACAGCACATACAAAAGGTACATGGAAGTACATGGCGGAAATGACATCAAGAAACCAAAAATACATAGACGGTATTATACAGCCCCCCCGTACCGGTTGGATACGGTAAGATAAGGTTATTTCTTGCACTCTCATTGGCTCAATCCGGCCCAAAATCACGACATTTCTCCATAAAAATTGTCAATCGCCCAAAGCGGTATAGTCTTGGGGCAGCTGTTGTGCTGAGCGACATGAATGGACAAAACGACGTCGCAACTTGGAAGCATCACTTTTGCTCTTTTTCGCTCTTTTTTCCTTATTTTTCTTGTATCTGTCTCTTGGCCAGGTAGTTACTACTTGGACTAATCCTGGTTCTAACTTGCGACCCCTCTTAATAAATTCGGGCGGTATGGTATCGTGATCGGGATCGACGGTGGGCTTGAATAATATACCGTACATGTCGACAGACGGCCGGGGAATAACGTGATTACGCACTCTTACCACGTTTGGAGAAGAGGTGTCTCGTGCCAATTCTCGCACAACCATCTATAGCATAGATAATTGTCCGATTTCTTTTCCATCACCTTTTTATTCAAGAGTTTAATCCAGCTTGCGATATTCATCATGGCAGAGGATCATCAGCAAAAGCAGCCGCCGCAGCAGCATCACCAGCTTCATCCACCGCCAATTCCAACATCTCAAGCTACGCTCAGCTCTGTCCGGCTCCAGCATTTCAATTATCTTACTCCGACTGGTCAACATCCATCTGCTGCACCACCTACGACTCAACAGCAGCATTATCCATCTGTGCCGGGTCCTGAGAGAAGACATTATTCATTTGATACGGACATTGAGACTCAGCGGTATCCACTGGGAGCTGTGCCAGCAGTGGACTATGATCAGACCGAGGGACTGGGCGGGATCTCGGTCAGCTCGTACGATAGCATTGATGATGATCGTATAGATCCGGCGATGCGTGGATATCCATATCACGGTAAGACGTTCCTTTCGTTATCTCAGTATAGTATAGCATTTGCCCTTCGTTTTGATACGGGCCTCATGTATGCTACAAGAATGAATCAATCTTATACCATCCATCTTATGCCTTCTACTCTCCATATCCTTGTCTTCAACCCATGTCTTCAATATATCATCACTAGACGCATAGCTGACATATCCCAGGAGGAGACAAACACATCAACTACCACGCCCCAGAACACGACGTCCCCTACATGGCCAATTCCCTCTACCCGGGCAACTCCTACTCCGTCGAAGAAGGCAGCTACCCATCCCGCTCTGGCTCTGGCCCAGTCGGCCCCTCTGGCCCAGGAGGAGGAGACCGCACCCCCTCCGACATATCAAGCTCCATAAGCCCACCCAACGGCCAAATCGGCAACAATAAATACAGCACCATCCCGCCCGGCGAACGTCTCGCGCGCGCCCTAAGTATCGAAGAACAGAACCGCTTAGCCGTCGAAGAAGACAAACGACGCCGCAACACAGCCGCCAGCGCACGCTTCCGCGTCAAAAAGAAGCAGCGCGAACAAGCCCTTGAGCGCGCAGTGCACGAAGCCACGGAAGTAAAAGCTGCCCTTGAGACGCGCGTTACGCAGCTGGAGATGGAGAATAGGTGGCTTAAGAATTTGCTGACGGAGAAGAATGAGAATTTGCTGTCGAGACTGGCGGCGTTGCAGCCTTCGGATTTGGAGAAGTTGGAACTCCAACAGCAGCAACAGCAACAACAAGAAAGTAGTGGGGCGTCGACTTCGTCGTCGACGACGGTCACGCAGCAGTCTAGTACCGGTGCTTCGAAGAAGGCGGAGACGAATACGGCGTCGTCAGGTAGAAAACCGATTAAACCGAAACCGACGCCGACTGTGGGGGTGGGAACTGATCATGATGATCATTGATCAATTCTTTCTTTTCAATTGCATTAGTCTAGTCTTCTAGTTTCCTTTCTTGTGTCTATGTGGAACGAAATGGGAGTTATGCTTGCTTGTTGAGCGTCATCGCTTAGGGTTTCATCATTCATCATTTCTTTTGTCACTATCATCAGATAACGACGGTTACGAATTTGATTGATTGCTAGAATGGTTGGTTGTCGGCTGAGGGTTTCGTCTTTGCTCATGAATAATCACATCACATATCTGTAGCCATATATCTTAAAGATGTACTTCTCATATTATTAATATTAAACTGAAGAGAAGCAAGACAGGTAACCAGACTAGACAAACAGGGTTCTTCAACAATCAAATCAATCAAATCGTACAGCCAGTACTTGTGCAAGTACAGAAAGCATTAATTCGTCGACAAGGGGTCAAGTAAGTAGATATAAAATAAGAAATGGGTACGTCCAAAACGAAACGCCTTCTGGTGTTGCGCCCATCACATCAGAATCAAAGGGAGCTTTGTAGATCGCAAGCTATAGACACGACTCGAAAGTATACGATTAAGCGGCAACAGGCTCGCGCTCTTCGGCACGGCCGCGGACTTCTCCATTTGCACCGCTGTGGGCAATGCTGCCGTCGTCCTCGTGGATGCCGATGCCGTCTTCGCTCACATCGTCCTCATGGTAACCAGCGTGCTGGTCAGCAGGGACCCAGGAGTCGTGGTCCTTGAGTTCCTCACCATCCTCAGCGCCACGCTTGATATTGTTCCTGCGTCGCTGCGACAATGTGCGCGATCGAGTCGACAAGTTCGAGTGAACGGCCGCCTCAGAGCTGACCCAGTTGGTGAGCGCGTCCTCGCAGTCCTGGATGATAGCCTTGCTAGCGTCGTAGCCGTCGTATGCCTGGCGGGTTTCTCCGGGCGTAACGGGGGTGTCGTCAATGAGCTCGAGGAGGTGCTTTCCGTATCCGGCGATAATGGCAATCTTCTCGCAGTGTTCGCGCAGAGCGTCGAATTGGTAGGTGAATGCGGCCTTGAGCTTCTCACGGGTAATGTTGGACAATTGGGCTTCGGCGACCAAGGACTCGGCTTCGGCGCGGACCAATTCCTGCTCGAGAACGACGATGCGTGGAGAGTTGGGGTCCTTGTACTTTAACTTTGCAATCTCGTCGGTGATTTTTTGTTTGCCTATCCCCTGTTAGTCGTTTTTCATTTTCTAGAATGTGATGACGTACGGTCTCTGCTGGGCTGCACGGAAGCCTCAATATTGCGAATACTCTTAATCGTAAGACGGTACTGATCGTATCGGTCAACGAACTGATCCTCCAATTCACCAATCTCATAAATCAAAACACCGAGCTTGTCGGTAACATCGGAAACGTCGTCATCGCCAGCCTCGCCCCAGATCGAGAGTTGTTGCTGTCCGAGTTAGCATTTGAAGTACGGAATTACCATGTAGAAGTGTGAACGTACAGCAACCTCCATCCTCTCCCGTCCGACCAATTCCATACTCCTCATGACGTTCTTTTCCATCTTGACGAGCTGGGAGAGCTTCTTGGCGAGGTCAGGGCCAAAGGCACCTGCGGCGTTTTTGCGGAAGGCATGGCCTAAACGGAGCATTGTGTTAGCTTATTGCTGGTCGTATGTCGTATGTTCTGAGTATCAATTGATGCGATCGATTCGATATACAGCCGACGAGGGTTACGGCTAATACTGCGATAAATCAATCGACTCACCAAAGTTGTTGCGACCGAACAGTCGGCCAGACTTGGTGCTGGATGGTGGTGGGGGAGGGTTCTCGATTTGCGAGGCAGTCGGGGCTCGCGACTGGCGCATAGAGTAGGTGCGATGCATGGTGTGACTTGCTGTAGGGGACAACCGATCTGTCTGTTCGTGTTTCTGCTGTATCTGTGTTAGATGTCTCGTCTACCAGGTCAATCGAGATATGGGTAGAATAAATGGGTAGAAGCAACGACAAAGTTGGCGGTGACGTGAAGGTGACTACAAGCGGGCAGCGACGGAAGAGTGTAACAGCTGAGAACAGCCAGCTCAGTAAGCGATACGTACTCTGACAACACAACACCACACAATGAGCTAGGCAACCAAGCTAGGTGTATGTATATATTTTTTGTTTCTTGAGGGATAATAGAATGAAGGTAACTATATAGTACGTAGTTTGTGATTGACTGAGGCTGGTGTTATAAACAGTCGAGGAGACTAGGCTTAGTCTTAGTTCCGTCAGCAGCTGTTCGCGCAGTGACGTCGTTCGCAGCTTGGCCCACTCTGATTGGCTGCGGCAGTACTGATGCTTGGTCTTGCAGTGTAGTACGTACACTCCATCTCAAACATAAGACTAACATGACTATGTTTCATCCTGGCTGATCGATGCTCCATCATTGGCACATACTCAGTCCCCATACGCTTCTTCTTGGAGAGCGGAGGTTCGAGAACGATGGATACGATCAACCTCCATACTAGTAGCATACTATGCTTAATTTCTACTGTGCATCTGCAGGAACACTTGGCTTCAATCAATTCTTTACCTAGGTGCTATCATCCATCCTCCTCCATCGGGTGCGACAAGGAGAAAAAAAGTCCAATTGATTGCGTCATCACTGAGCGCATTGCTCGGGTAACCGTGCTACGTCATCGACCTGTATCAGCCACATCGGGCACCCCTAGCACCTTCCCCTTTCGCTCCTCGCCTTCCTCCTTCCTCCTTCCTCCTCCGATCTTGCGACTTGCCAAGCTTCCTTCCTGATTTGTATTGCGCCTGTCGTTCTCATCCCGAAGAGAGCATGATCGTCTACGGTCTTTGATCTCTCACAAGTGATTGGATGCTTGTGCTCGATTGAGTTTGCGTCGAGGATCTGTCAATCTGAGCTTGATCGTGGGATCGCCAACTTGTTTTTTCTTAGTACGTACAGGTGTAAGTCTGGCTGACATGAAGTATCGTATCATCGCTATCTATCTATGTACATTGCAGCATCTGACTGATATCAATCATCTATTCTTCCGACTTTTTCTCTTATGCTTCTTTCGCGTAGACCCAGAATCCTCTTCATCTGCCGGCGCATCTTCCTGTGCCGGACCAGAGGCAGCCCCCCGTTTCCGACTCTCGGCTTCAGATCGCAATCGCCCAAATGCCTTATCCATGCGACTCTTGCCCTCGGCCCGTACTCTCGGCGCAAACGCTCCTGCGCCTACGGCGCCGCTCATGAATCGGGTGATATTGGACTGCGTACCTTCCTGCTCGCGCTTATTCATGTCGCGAATCACGGGGACCAGAACCTCGTCGGTGCGTTCTTGAGACCACCCGATAGTCGCCATGAGAAAACTTCGTAGGCCGTTGAGGTCTGGCACGCCCCATTGGAACTCGGAAGGGTCACTGTCAACCTCCGGATGGATATAGGCTTCGTCGATGTGTCGATCAGGAAACGACGGCGGGAGGAAGATCTTGGTCGCCATCTTTTTGAACTTTTTGCGAAATCGTTCATGAGGGTCATTTGGTATTTCTACTCCCATTTGGACCTGCATCCACCAGTCGCGGAATTCTTCGAGATTGTTGAACTCCGTGATAATCTCCAGTGCAGTGACTGGGCCCACACCAGGGATACCTTCTGTGTAATCGCTTCCAAGAAGGTGAGCAAACTGTATCAGTTTGACTCGATCCAAAGCATACTCCTTCTCCAGGTCGTTCGACAGGAAGCATTCGACAAACTTGCTCTGGTTGAACATGTTTTTGTAGATTCGAGTCCCGCCAAAGAGGAATGTGTCGCTGTCATCGGTTACAATCCCATCCACTAGCCCCAAAGTCACCAGCTCAGCACATTGCGCCTCCGCTTCCATAGGTGCAGTGATGTATGGCAACCCAAAAAGACGAAGTAGCTGTTGGCATTCAGAGACCATAATCTGAGACACTTCATCTGCATCTCTTCGGTCTTTCTTCTGTTGGTTCCGTAGCTTTTTCAGCTCTTGCTCAAAGTCCCTTGCATTCTCCATCTGAGTCTTGTTATTGAACTCAGACACAAAGCGCGCATGTTCTTCTGTCTCGGCCGCGAGCTGTAGTATAAGATCCTCTTCCTCGGGATCAGAGTAGTCATCATTGCCGACTGCAGTATGGTCTTGCTCTTCAAACAACGCGGCATCGTGTTCTACCGCCGAATTGTTTGGCAACTCTTCTGCGGTGGGCGGAGGCGGGACGTCCTCAAACTCATCCTCGATCTCTGGAGAAGGTGATTTGGGTTCTACCATCGGCCCCTCGGCTGGAGAGACGGCCATGTTGGTCAGCTCTTTCTGCGAAGGAGCCTCTCGCTCATCATCCGTAGGTTCCCAGTCAGAAACTGCTTTCTCGGAAGCGTCCGTTACAGAATCTTCCTTGGGGGGCACATGAGGCACCGTAACTTCAACAGGCGGATTTGGAGGATTTGCCCGAACATCTTCAGCAATATCGTTCAAAACTGGCTTCTCTTCCGTAATTAGCTCAACATCTACAGGAGCTTGTCCTTTCGGTATTTCATCTTCAGACTCAAGATCGATCACTTCCTTAGTATCTGGTATCTCGTCAAGATCAATAATGTTAGGCGACGGCTGTTTCATGTCCGCAGCCTGAGTAAAAATAACATCATCGTAGACTTTCTTTTCAGGCTCCTCTTCAGTCTCATCAGCAATAAAGTCTTGATTGATGCCATCTTCTTTTCTGAACCACGGCGGAAGAACGGCGGCTTTCTTCTTCGCTTTACTTTGCTTGCTCTCGGCCTGCTTCTCGAAGCCTCCAGCTTCATCGTCAAGCGGGGCTTGTGGTAGCTCCTCTTTTGCTCTCTTGTTGATTTTGAGAGACTCGAATGGAAGTGGCCCACTAAACTGGTACTCGGGTGCCACCTCGGGTCTTGTAGACTTGAGCTTAGGTTCTGGTTGAGATTGTTTAGATCGTGCCAAAGCTGCTGCAAAATCCATGTCTTCGCCATCACTTTCCGGGGTAAGCTCTGGTTCAAAAGTAGGAGCTGCAGTTGGCTTCGATTCCACAGGCAAGTCTTTTCGTGTTTCATCTTTTGGATGCGGTTCCAGAGACATAGCTATCGCTTTCTGGAGTTCTTCGTCCTCGTTGTCTGCAAACAAATCGTCGGTATCGCCGGGTGCCGAAAAGAACAAAGCATCTTCATCTTCCACATCTTCCTGGACCTGACGTGCCGTAGACAGCCCATTTCCTTGACCCATAGTCTCCGCTTGTCGTCTTACAGATTCATCAAACACGCCCTTTTGCAAAAAAGGTAGCTTAGGAAGCCTATTCAGGCCCTCAATAGGCACATCTTCAAAGGCATCATCATCATCGTCGTCATCCTTCGCAGGAAGGACATCCGGCAGACCGTACTCATCAACATCAATTGGACGATCGGCCGCGGTGCCTTCCTTGTTCCCAACAACACCAAGCGCCCATCCACCTTCAACGTCGGGGTTCTTGACCAAGACGTACTCCTTTCCACGTTCTCCGGCAATACGTCTGCCAGAGTTGAAATCAAAAGCAACATCTGCGCCATTCATGCCATTAAGATTCATCAATCTTTGCGTGAGATCATTGCGCTCTTTGACCCGTTCGATCTGAAACTTTGAAAAAGCCATTCGATCAGGGAACATAGAATCAAGCTGTTCTTTGGAATAACCCATTCGTAGCCGACTGCGAATTCGAGCAGCATTAAGGATATTGTACCGATCGGTCGCCGGTAAACTCATGAAGAACATACTGTCAAAATCGATTTTTGAGAAATCATACAAGTTGATATCCTCGCCATTGTGAAACTGTCGGGCATATTCTTCCAGCTCCTCTTGTGACATAATCCGAGGATCCTCCGGTGCTCCCATTTGACTCAAATCTGTCTCGAGATCAGGCAGATGATACTGATCCTGCTTTCGAAACTTGCGGTTGCGTATCCTCTCTTGCGGCGTCATGAGTATCTCGTCGACATAATTAGGCTCTCCCAGCGGCTCTTGTTCTCCCACATCTTCTTCGTAGCCTGCCGCGCGCTTTGCTTGTTCCTCTTCTGCTCGTCGCTGAATTTGTATCGCCAATAACTTCCCAGCCGTCCTCACCGCATCCTCTCTCCTCCCCTCACGCCTCTTCTTTCTCGCCGCAATCGTCTGACGTTTGAGTACCGGAGCCCCGCCATCAAATACAAACACAGGCTTGATCCCAAAAAAGAGGAGTTTACATATTCGACGAAAGAATCCAACGACATGCGCATTCCTGAGAGCGTTTCCCTCTTTGTCTCGAACAGCTTTGAGGAACTGGTATATCCAAATTGACGCGTCGACGGCGAGTCGTTTTCGGTTCAAGGTTTCGAGTTTGACGGGGCGAGCGCAGGGCTGGACTACAGTCCAGAGTCCGGTGACACCCATGGTTGGGATGTGCTTCCCATAGGACTTGTTGAGATAATGACCATCTCAGTACTGGATAGCAAAGTACACGATCGAATCGACGAGGTTGTAGGTAGAAAGCGTGGAGATTAAAGAGCGATAGACGATGACGCATTTCTCACACGAGGTTGTCACGAAGTCACGTGCGCAATATAGCCGAATATGGAGTAGTCCTAGATAGCCCCAGACTCAGGACTGTTGCATCGAGGTGATTACTTCTAACTAAACCATTGATTTCAGTGCCGTCTATACCTTACCTAAATAGGTAGGGGTTCAGCTATCTATCACACTTACCTAACTGCGTACGGTAACTATCTACCTACGCTTAGTTGTGTGTCAGCAATACTAGGGTGGCGTGCGCTTACCTCTCGTCGGACTCCACGTTCCAGTGATATAAGAAGTGTCATCGCTATATAAACCTCAAAAGTTTCGCACGATGTCTCCAGACGCAGAACCAAAAAGTGCAAGTTTTCGGGACCCTAGGTCTAGCCAGGCAACAGGATCGGCAACCTCATCCAAACACGATTTGTCCTCTACCTCTGGCACTTTGACATGCATATTGAACGACATAGCAGCCTGTGGGGCCTGATACTGCCCATTTTTTGGCAGCTGTGTCTTTCACAGTCAACAGATACTTGGCAACGGTATGTTCGCGCCCCGAATAGCAGGACTGTTTATCCTGCACAGGTGCTGTCTAGCTGGACGACTGGAGATGTGACAAATCCCAATGGATTATTGCAGGGTGACTCAAGTCTCCCTTCATGGCCTGTTGGCACGACTGCGAATGCTTCTAGTTACACCGGACCGAATACTGGCGATGGAGTATCACGTACTTATAATCCTCAGAATGCAATTGATGGCAATGTTATTACATTCTGGAATGATGCTACTATTGCTCAATATCCAGACATTCTAACAATCAATACGCCATCATTAGTCAGTCTCTCCGGTATCACTGTAATATCCAACGCAGATGGTGTACCCGTTGACTTTACTGTTGAAATCTTGCAAAATGGAGTCTGGTCTACGGCGGCAACAGTAACTGGAAACAATGCGACCCAGATTCTGGTGCCTTTTCAAGAAACAGCCAGCGTGTCTGGTGTGCAGATCACTGTGACTCAAGATCAAGATGTTCCTTCCGAAGGGGAATATACAAGGATAAACGAGGTCTATCCAGGGCTTGTGCAGAGTAACCCAACAATTCTAGCTCGGGCTCAGCCAAATCCTCCTTCATGGCCTGCTGGCGCTGCGGCTAATGCTTCGAGCTTTACTGAACCAAACGTCGGTGACGGAATCTCACGCACTTACGACCCCCAAAATGCCATTGATGGCAATACCACAACATTCTGGAACGATGCTACAATTGCTGAATATCCCGATATTCTGACAATTACTACACCATCCTTGAATCTCTCTGGTATTACAGTACTTTCTAATACAGATGGTGTCCCTATAGATTTCACTGTTGAGACCTTGCAAAATGGGGTCTGGTCTACAGCGGCAACCATAACTGGAAACAATGCGACTTATATTTTGGTGCCTTTTCAAGAGGAAATGGTCGATGTGTCTGGTGTGCAGATTACGGTGACGCAAGATCAAGCTCTATCCCAAGGAGAATACACGAGGATCAACGAGGTTTATCCAGGTCTTGTGCCTGATACAGGAGTACCGGCTATAGTCCTTGACTTTGGTATCGATGTTGCCGGCTCCCTTCAAATATCCTTTGGAGGTGCCTCTGACAACGTCCCGGGAGTTCGACTTGCTTTCTCCGAGACGCTAACCTATTTGACTGATATTTCCGACTTTAGTCGATCTGATAATGTATGTCTTCGTATTTCAATCCCGAAATCAATGTTTGTATGCACTGACGAATATCTTTTAGGGCGACACGATCACTCCTGGTAGTGATCAAATAGCGGTTTCAGCTGATCCCTATGTCTGGACTGATTCATACGGCTGTGCCTATGGGTACCAGGTCTGTGCAGACGGTCTTCACGGTTTCCGCTATGTCAAGATCTCTCTTGATGCTTTAGCGAGTGATGCTCCATATACCCAAGCGTATGGAGAGGTTGCTATCAATTCCGTTTCTCTTGACTACACGGCGTTTTTGGGGACACCGGACACGTTCACCGGCTGGTTTGAGTGTTCGGATGAAGAACTGACGCAATTCTGGTATGATGCAGCCTACACGAATGATATGGTAATTGATACAGTTGGAGTCAATACCAGTGACCCAAGGGGTGCTGCGACACCCAGTCTGGTTGGGAAACTTGCACTACTTGACGGTGCAAAGCGTGATCGTGATCCATACTCCGGAGACATTGCAGTGTCAGGGAGGAGCCTTTACCTGACTCATAATAATGTGTCGGAAGCAGTTTATAACGTCATCGCGGATTTGGCCAGCCATCAACGTTCTGATGGTTGGATTCCTCCTGCTAGCATCTTCAACTATACCCTTACTTTATTTGATTATCCACTCTACTGGGTGCTGTGCAGCTATGACTATCTCCTATATACTGGTGATACCGCTTATATACAAGAATATTACCCGACGCTGCAGAATGTGCTGAATGACTATTACCCATCTGTTACCGATGAAAAGACATCACTGCTCGATAAAGACCTCAATGGGACTTCAAGCTATGGTGACTACGCCTTCCTTAATCGATCCGGTATAGTTACCTACTACAATACACTTTACGTTCTGGCGTTACAGAATGCTGCAAGCATTGCTACCGTTGTCGGTAACGACCAGGATGCTGCTATGTGGTCTGAGCGAGCGCTGACTCTCTCGACTGCCATAAACAATTATTTATGGGATAACGATACCGGCGCGTATCTTGATTCGCTATCAGGTCCCATTCGGCACGCTCAAGACGGCAATTCCATGGCGATTATTGCAGGCATTACCTCATCTTCACAAACGGACCGCATATTGTCCTACTTTGATTCTCTAGCCTTGCCTTATGGTAATCCGTTCTATGATAATGATAGCATTGGATCCGGATTTTCCGAGCGCGTATATGCTTTCATTTCTTACTTTGAGATCCAAGCTCGGTTCCTTTCTGGGAAGGGCGCGACAGCGCTAGATCAGATACGTCGAATGTATGGTTGGATGTCTGCGCAAACTATCACCTTCTGGGAGGGCATTGGTACTAACGGGTCGATGTATGAGGGGGGCTATACGAGTGCTTCTCACGGATGGAGTACAGGTGTCTTACCTCTTCTAACGAATTTTATCCTGGGTGCAAAGCCGACTGGGCCGGGTTTCTCAACCTGGTCGGTTAAACCTATTATTCTAGGAAATATGGTATGGGCTAGAGGAGTGCTTGATACGCCAAATGGGTTGCTGAATGTAAGCTGGACGGCGGCTGCTCAGTTTTCGATATTGGTTGGGATTCCTCGAGGGACGTCGGGTATTGTCAGTGTGCCGGTGAGCGATGACTCGAACAGCACCGTATTGCTTGATGGGGCAACGGTTTGGAACGGGGAAGCAGTGGGTGGCTTCAACGCCACTTTCAGTGATGGCTATGTAGCAGTGCCTGTGTCGGGGGTGAGTGCGAATGTAACTGTGATCTAAATGAAGAGTGTCAGTATGAATCAGTGTTCGAAGGATGATGCATTACATAGTCTTAAGTAAATGGCACATTATTTAACTACATCGCTACCATGCTCCCCAATCAGAGGTTTTGATGTTATCCATATTGGTACTACAAACCTGCGTAACTATGTTTGTTGACTTTATTCATTTTAGGGTATCATCACACATTAATCTTGCAAATATACAACATATTCCGAAATCAACAGCATGCCCGAGACTTTTTAATCACGATACTCCTCGCTTCCCTCCGTCCCACTCGATGTGGCACTTCCATTACTTTTACCAGCAAACTTGAGATCCGATAGACCATACAATACAATCGATCCCATGCCCAACACCGCCGACAACACGGTAAATACCATCGCAACAATGCCCCTCGTTGTGAATCCATCCGGAATCCAGCCTGGCTGCACATCCTGGCCCGTCAGATCGGTATAATCTTTCGTGTTTCCCGCCGCATTACCCTCTGATTGAACACCCCCTGCAGCGCATGCGGCGAGGTGATCAGACGGAAGAGTCATTCGTTGCTGGAGTTGGGTGGGTGCTTCGATGAATACCATCCCCAAACCCTGCGCGAGATGCCAGTCGATGTGGCAGTGGAAGATCCAGACGCCCGGGTTGTCGGCCACGAAGCGGATTACGAAGTGTCCTTCAGGTGGGAGGACGAGAACATCTCGTCTTGCGGGGTAGGCAGGGAAAGCGGAGTGGTTTGATGGGTCGTAAGAGACGGGATCACCATCGGCTAGTTCGAAGAAGTCGGCCCCGTAACTGGGGTAGCGTGTGAGAATTTGAAAGTTGTGGCCGTGTAAGTGAAAGGGATGAGAGCCTGAGTCGTTGTTGTTTAGGATGATTTCAACCACATCGTTGTGGCCTAGAATCATTGGATGCGTGAACTCGCCGTAGACGGTTGGATCGGTTGCCTGGTCGCCTGCAGACAAGACCGTATACAGCGTTGGCACTTTTGGCACGGTGTAACTTATATTATTGAGGAACGCGTAGCCCTTGCCATTGTCGAGATTGTCCATGACGACATCTAACTGGATGGATAGCGCCGGATTCTCCAGCAACGGCATATGGTCGTAGGGAACAAGTGTGCTGTCATCGTACGGGATAAGTTCCGTCGACGCCTCGACCGTGATATTGGCCTGTGGATGATCCGCTGAAGCATCGTACTGCAGCCAATTGGTATAATTGAGACGTAGATCCGAGGGTATAGTGTCAAGCAGCGTCGAATCAGCCACGGTGACGATCGGGTAATTCTTATCCGTGGTGTTTTTCGTCGTAAGCAACACCGAATAACGCTGCGCAACTGCGATGTACAAAGTATCGGCCTCGGTAGGCTCGGTGTAGACGCCATCGATCTCGACAATTGTAAAGGTGTGATCTTCGATATAGAAGTACTGTGCGACGAAGGCGCCGGTGTTTATCAATCGAAGCAGATATGTCGTATTGGGTTTGACGCTCAGGCTGAGGTCGTGAGTGTCGTTGAACAGGAGTGCATTGGGGATCGGTTCGGCTCCCGATGGGTTGTAGACGGTCATGAACTTGGGCTTGATGTCCTCCATCATGTCATGGTACCAGTCAGACAAGGTGACAGCAAGCTCCTCTTCATATTGGCCGGCAAAATAGGATGTGTTGTCGTGGATAATAAGCGCTTGGCGGTAACCATCTGGATAGCAGTATTCCTATGTATCGAGATTCGTTAGTCATACGACTTTTATGAACCATTGGGTCTTCTTACAGTATGGCAGTGATACCAGTACGTGCCGTGCTGGTTGACGGTAAAATTATATGTGAAGCTCGACCCGGGCGGAATAGGACATTGAGTCACCATCGAAGCGCCATCCATATCATTCGTCCCGTTTTGAAACATGCCATGAAAATGGATGCTAGTACTCTTGTCGCCCAGCCCATTGTACATATTGACGATCAATCGGTCGCCCTTGTCAACCTCAATGACCGGTAGCGGCCATTGGCCATTAATGCCCACAACCTTGCGGTCCGCCAGCCCATCCGGGTTGGCAGTTACCCAGGTGACATTGAAGTCGTAGACGACTTCTTTGGCAGCCGCAAACTCACCAATTGCCAGCAGCAGAAAGACCAGAAAGTGCAACATATTGGCAGTACTACACAGTCTCTTGAATTGTCAACTGGTCAGCCGCTTCGTGGTTGTCGTCGTCGGGTGTGCGTCTCTGCGACTTATACGGATGGATGGAATGGTATGCGCGATATTATCTTGTCTGATCACGTTTACCGAGCTCACTTCGGGACCAAAGTGCCGTCAGCGCGAATCAAAGGCCGGCGATGATCGAGATTGCACCCCGCTGCGACCATATCTGATCCGTCGAGGGACGAGGTCGAACACGAGGTGCGTTGAACGAATGAAAAATTTGCATCAGATAGGGAGATGCTCCGCTGGCAATTATCTGATGGAGGCCGCTGATTGACGGGCTGCGCGAACAAGGTTCTTTAGTGCCAGGACTGAGCGCACTCTAGGCCTGTTTGGGCAGCCCCGGCATGGCCGCGGGATCAGATAAGATGTCACCTGATGTCCGATTGGCGAGAACTTTTGCCCGGCTTTCTCCTGCTGTCAGCTCTACACTCCCTCTTATGTCCCTCTCTGTGCCGCTTCCCTGAACAGCAACCCCGATACCCTCGCTTTTCCGACACAAAGCTCATCCGTCAACATGGGGTCGTCCAACGTCTTTGCTGTTCAGGTCTTTTTCATCGTTTTTCGCGAGTGCCTCGAGGCCTCCATCATCATTTCAGTGCTGCTTTCCTTCCTTAAGCAGAGTCTAGGTGAACCACACCAGGACCAGGCACTGTATAAACGACTAGTCCGACAAGTCTGGTACGGTTCATTTGCAGGCATACTCATCTGTCTGGTTATTGGAGGTGCTTTTGTGGGCGTCTTTTACGGACTCGGCCATGACATCTGGGCCAACGCCGAGAAGCTATGGGAGGGCATATTCTACCTGATTGCGTGCATCATTGTCACTGCAATGGGGTTGGCTCTTTTGCGAATCAACAAGAGCAAGGAGCAGTGGCGGGTCAAGATCGCTAGGTCGTTGGTCGAGCAGAGCAAGAATACGAAAAAGTCCAAGTTATTCGGTAATTGGGCACGACGTTATGCCATGTTCTTGCTCCCGTTTATTACTACTTTACGAGAGGGCGTCGAGGGCGTGGTGTTTGTCAGTGGTGTTTCTCTCGGCTACCCGGCCACTGCCTTCCCGTTGCCCGTTGTGACGGGCATCATCGCGGGATTGGGGTGCGGCTTTTTGATTTACCGCGGTGGTAACGCCATGTCGATCCAACTTTTCCTGATCGCCTCAACATGCGTTCTTTACCTGATTGCTGCCGGCATGTTCTCCAAGACTGTCTGGGATCTTCAATATTACCGCTTCCAGAGAGCTGTTGGCGCCGACGTTGCCGAGGCAGGTAGCGGGCCGGGCTCGTACAACATTCTAGAGACTGTTTGGCACGTCAACTGCTGCAACGCAGAGACAGACAATGGCTGGGATGTGTTCAACTCTATCCTGGGCTGGGAGAATACGGGTACTTATGGATCGGTCATTGCGTATAACGTGTACTGGATCTTCATCATGCTCACTGTCGGGTACATGCTATGGGAGGAACGGTCAGGCAAGCGCTCGCTACGTGAGCGGATCCTTATGTCGTTGGTCAAGGTGCCTGGCTTGAAGGGGTATGCAAAGGCAAAGCTCGATGTTTTGCAGGAGAACCCAGAGGATATTGTGCGCCAGGTGCACAGTGGGATGTTTAATGACGGCGTGGTCGAGCAGACTGTTGAGATGAAGTGAGGATGTCAAATGATGCCACAAAAGTTATGTACATATAGAATATAAGGTCACGGGCGCGGGATTCGGTTCCTGGGTAATGTTAGACATCATCTTTGCTGAAAATAATATCATGAAATATTTCTAGAAGCAAGCCGTGCCCGCTCTTTCCCACAAATCGCTCTCGTCGCGGAAGGTGGGGGGCGGCAAGAACATTTTGCAGGCGACGGTGCGGGACTGACATTTCACTCAATTCATACGACCATATATAATTATACCCCCTGAATAATAGATTTGATCACCTATCCTGGACTATTCTTGAATTGGATCTATAAGTGCGGAATTGCAACTCATGTTGCGTGCCAGTCAATGTCGTGTTCAGCAGAGGTAGACGCCAAAACTTTTTTTTTTTTTTTTTGCAAGCCTGGATGTACTGACAGTTCAATTTGATAGCACTACGATGGCTGCTTCCCGGTCACTGCCTTGAAAGAGATCCGACTCGGCACTTCAAAATATCTTTTACAAGGTCAAGGGCCTTTTGTATCTGTGATTGACGTCGAAAGCGGGGAGTCTATTCACAAGCTCAAAGTCTTCAGACGAAACAATGTTCACGGGTTTATGATTGATGAGTCACGACGCAAAGAGCAAGATGATTCTAGTGTACTCGTATGGGGTGGCTCATCTTTACGAGTTATTGACATACATCAGGATAAAAAACCTGCACCTCGAATCGTTTGTGGAACGTTTGAACATGCTGCTCCTGACTGGATATACGACATATGTCCAGCGCACATCGAGGATACTTCGCATCTTGCTTACTTGATTACGGGCCACAACTCTGTGCTTTCTATTAAACTGAAGGAGGTCATCAATTCCAAATACGCCAACGCCATACAGCTTAGACGTCTCGTCAGTGGTGTAAAGTCTACACTTTATTCCGCTGACATTGTAGCTCTCTCCGCTTCACACATCCTCATAGCAGCCGGTACCGTCTTCGGTGAGATCATTGTCTGGTCTTGTTTTAAACAAGATGGTACGGATACGAACGTATCTTCGGTGACCTCTTCGATCCATCACTTTTTCACCGGCCATGACGGCTCAATCTTCGGAGTCAGCATTTCCGACGAACTACGACTGATGAAAGCTGGAAAGGAGCAACGCGTTAGGCTTCTTGCTAGTTGCAGTGATGACCGTACAGTGCGAATCTGGGATATATCAGACTGCATCCATACCACCTCCACCGATCGCGCGGCATATGTGACTGATGGATTCGACTTAAGAAGTACAGGCTTTGGAAGCACTGCACCAAAGAACATATCAAGTGGCTCAGAGTCAGCTGTTGCCAAGGGCTGGGGACATAGCTCTCGTGTATGGGGCGTTTATTTTCTTCCTGTCAGAGGAAACAGCACAGCTACGGTCAACCTTGTCTCGAAAGGGGAAGATGCTACTAGTCAACTGTGGCGGCTCGACTCGACCAATGCAGAATCAGATGGCAATATCCAATATGAGTTGAATAACATCGCGACTTTAAGCCATCATGCGGGAAAACATGTTTGGTCACTGGCATTTTCCAAAGGAGATGGCGATACACAATTGTTATACACGGGCGGAAATGATGGTGCAGTACGGACGTATGAGTTGACTTGTATCGAAAAATCCGATGATGGGAAAGAATTACCCGCCGAAATATCGCCTTACTGTCCACGGACGTTGTTAAAAGCTGCATATTCCAAGGTCGACACTGGCAGTCTTACGCCACGAAGTTTTGCTTTTGTGTCGAAAGATAGTCTTGTCGTGGTAAATGCAGGTGGCCTTGTACAATTGGGGAATTTTACCATTGCTCCGGGCACAGTCAAACCGCAGGTACACTGGGAAACTGTATCGACAGAGGAGGACTTGCGCTCTTTTTCTGCAATATCTTCCCTTTCGAGTTATGGCCTTGCGATCATTGGTGGCGCTACTGGAAAGCTGCGTCTATATAATCATTCCACCGAGAGATTGACGGATCTCATACAAGTCCCTCGTCGTCCTGTGAAGATTTTGATGTTGGATGCTCAGATCGACGATGCGACAAGGTCTCTCCGAAGCTTCAGATTCCTTGTGGGATATCCCCAGTATGAAGAAGCGCACTTATTCAATGTCGAAATGGCAGGAGATAACTATGATATTAAACAAACAAATTTGGTATTATCTCCAGCACTTGCGATTTCTACGGCGTCTTTCGTCTGCCAAGGCAAATGTCTTGCTATTGGTGGTAAAATGGGCCAGCTTCTCCTATATTGCCTTGACTCGAACAAAGAAAAGCTTGAGTACTCGTTTGTGATGTGGCGAGCTCATGGAAGAGAATCTGTGAATTTTATTCAATCTATAGAGGATGAAACCTCGGATACAGGATACGTTCTGACCGGGGGCGGAGATGGACATTATTGCGTCTGGCGGCTATATAGGCAATCAGACAACAGTGATAGATGGAGCTTACAACGAGTCCATCGCTCATCAGCGCCATTGTCACAATTAGAAGGCGCGTATTTTGATGACGAGACAGGGCAGTTTATTCTCTACGGTTTCCGGGGCGTTGCTTTTGTCCTGTGGAATGAGACTACGCAGACTCAAATATTGACACTTGATTGCGGTGGTGTGAACCGTATTTGGGAGTTCATACCCGATCCCATCATTCTAGGAGCGGGCACTATAGTCTGGATTCAAGCTCGATCGTTGCACGCAGTCGTTGCTGATTCGGTCCTACATCGTCCTTTGCAAACGGGAAGTCATGGGCGCGAGCAAAAGACTTTAGCGGTAGCTAAAGCAGGCAATCACGGAGTTCCACTCATAGCTAGCGGAGGTGAAGATACCCAGATACGTATTTCGGTGCCATCGTCAAGGTCAAGAGACAACAGCAGCACGTGGAACTCTGTGCAGTGTCTGCGTATCATGAGCGCCCACGTTAGTGGCTTGCAACAAATCAAGTGGTCGGATGACGGTCGATTCTTGTTCTCAAGCGGGGGGAGAGAGGAATTCATGGCGTGCAGACTTCGATCAGTGCCGAAGTTTGATATTACAGCATTGTTGGAAGCGACGTGTCCTCGCGAAGAGCTCGATGTAGAGCTTCGCATTACCAGTTTTGATGTGCTTCGTATGGAGTCAGCGGCCGATGAGGATAAGTTTTTGATGGCTCTTGTATATTCAAATTCTACCATCAAGGTGAGTCGCCCAAGTCTCTTTAGCTTTTCCCGCTAACCCAAACAGATATTCTCATATACAAGTTCGACGAGCACACATGCGTATGAGCTGCTTGGTAGAGGAATTTATTCCACGAATTGCCTGACGGAGATCCATTTCATGGTCCGAGAATCCAAAGTTTTTCTCATCACAGGAGCTACTGATGGATATATTGCCGTCTGGCCTGTGGACTGGATTATGCGGGAGAATTCTAGCAAGTTTTCTGTGAAGACGTCCTCAACTGTTCAAACATTGAAATGGGAACTGCACCATGCCGTTCATACCAGCAGCATCAAATCCTTGGAGCACGATGAGATTCTTCCAGGGTACCAAATTCTTCTCAGCGGTGGCGATGACAATTCATTATCAGTCACGCTCGTCAAGCTGGATGATGATAACGTTCGCGTAGTTGGCAGCGTATGTGTTGCTAACGCGCACGCATCGGCGATAACAGCAGTCAAGATCTTGGGCTATCATACAGACAGCATAGAAATTGCATCGTCAGGAAACGACCAACGAGTCAAGCTGTGGTCTGTTGTTGTTGATTTAGAGAAGAAAACGCAGGAACAGGCGATTCGCATCTCGCTGAAGACAGACCGGTATTGTCCAGTGGCGGATATCGCAGCAATGGATGATATGCAGATTGCCGATTCTGCGGGCACTACGAAGAGGGTCTTGGTTCTGGGAGGTGTTGGGACGGAGATGTTGACTGTCTAGACAATAAAGGCAGCCTCAGGCATCAGGCATCAAGCCAAGGATCGACACGTTGCGTAGTACGTAAGCAGCACGTCTATCCGACTAGGCCTTAAAGAGTTACAAATGAACATTGCGTGGAATGCAGCCGATGACGTTGTGTTTCACTTCCCTTCTGCGCAGTACGGAGCAGTCCCTGGAATGTCGGTGCCTGGAGAATTGATTTGACTTTGATAATTTACTTTATAATGGATCTGAGCAGTAACGTTATAAACAAAAATAACCACCACAGCCTCAGTGCGTGGCATCCCTCCCACGTAAGCAGTGAAACGCAAAAATAGAAACGGGAAAAAAATTAAGGCTGGGCCATGTTGAGGCTGGGGGAGGTCAGTGGAGCTTTTACTAAGTACACTGACAGTAGATTGGATCATGCCCCCCTCAGCCACGCTTCCCCCGCCAATGACACTGCTTTCTACACGCGGCTGGATGGAGACGGGAATTTCAGCATTGACCCTCGCTTTGTTGTTGTCTCGTATTTAAGAGTCGGTCTGCCATCGTCATTCTCTTCATTTTTCACATTCATCGCATTCGTTTATCGATTGTTTATTCTACTCGCTTCATTTCCATTCATTCGCTTGAATAACATACAAATAGACCGCCAAAATGACCTCGATCGGGCGCATCGCGTGTATCCTCTTCCCATATGCCGCTACGGTCGGTGCACTGATATCACTCATCTTCGTCGGCATTGGCTGCACGAACTCCCATTCCACCACCCAAAATGATCTTTATTTCTTCAGAGTACGCTCACTTGTCCTTGGGATTCAAAAAAAAAAAAAAAATTAATTACTAACAATCACAGGCCGACCTGAGCAACCTCACTAGCACAGGAGGCAGCTCCCTCGCCGACCAAGCCGCCAGCGCACTCGGCGACCTCACAAACCTCGGCAGCTCCTCTCTTGAGGCGGCCCTCGTCGAAGCCATCGCCGCCAACACCATTCGCGACTTCTACGACATCGGTCTCTGGGGTTATTGCGCGGGTAACAAGACCAGCGCAGGGCACTACAAGGTCGATTACTGCTCCAAGCCCAAAGCCGAGTTCTCGTTCGACCCGGTCGCTGTGTGGGGGTTGAATAGTACCAGCGCCGCTGATGCCGTGGACGATATCTTGCCAAGCAACCTCCAAAAGGCGTTGAAGACGTACAAGGCTGTCTCCAAATGGATGTTTATTGCTTACATCATCGCGTTTGGCGCTACTGCGCTTGAGCTTATTGTAGGCCTGTTCGCGATCTGCAGTCGTCTCGGCAGTCTCGTTACAAGTCTCATCTCCGGCGTCGCATTCCTCTTCACAGCGGCCGCCTCAGTCACCGCTACAGCCATGTTCGCCGTGTTCCTGGGCACATTCAACTCCGCCCTGAAACAGTACGGCATGCACGGCTCAATGGGTAAAAACATTTATGTGGCTACATGGATTGCGACCGCGTTCGCGCTCGCCGGTACTTTCTTCTGGCTCTTTAGCTCCTGCTGCTGTGCCGCGCGGTCGCCCTATCATGGTGGACGCGGAAGTCGTGGTCGTGTTATGGCTGAGAAGGCGCCGTATACCTACGAGCGTGTTAGCAGCCCTTATGCCGGTAATGCTGGTGCGCCCGCTGGTCCTGCCGCTCCCTATGCGCAGCAGCAGCATAATGTGCCTATGCAGACGTTCCGTCAGGATGCGTATGAGCCTTTTCGTCATGTATAAACCGAGATAGAACGTTTTTTTCGTCTTTTTCTTTGTTTGTTTGTTTTTGCATATCTGGCTGATATTTATGACCTAACGATTGGGGATGGCTATGAACGATGCGGATTTGATTTGATTTGATCTATGATTGATAAATTCGATACCCAATGAATTTTACATTTAAATCGGTTTTCAGGCTTGTCTCGTAAATTGTAAAAAAAAAAAGGTTGCTGAAGGTGATTCATCAGACATATAGTTCGGAAGGGAATAACTATTTTCCCGCTATTGGACTACATGAGTTGAAATTCTGATGAACCATCAATGTCCTCGTCGGTTCTCCCTTACCACTAATCTTGGAAGATTGGCTGGAAAAGCCGTTCTGTCGGTTCTCATTCTCTGCCCGTATCAATGGCTGACATATCCATGCAGAACGAGGTCTTAAATGCTAACTTTTAGATCCTCAGTCTACAACCCATCCAGGACAGTGACTTCACAACTACTTCGTGGGACAATGTTTTCTTTCAGCCTCACCATTTCAGTACTCTTCTCCAAGATTGCATGGGAACTATACTCCTTTCTCCATCGGTCAAGAGCTGTATCCGACAACAACCGGACTGCATCTGCTCAATGACAACATGGCATATAACGCATAATTCATCCTCCTTTCCCTGACGGCCGTCGAAATATTCACCGCGTGCCGTCACGCGTACATGAACGACAGCCTTGTTCGATAAACTTGCTTTCTTCGTTGGCAAAATGGTACCATCATGGCCAATGGCTGCTTTTCTCACCACACCCCTCCAAGTTACTTACTGCTTTGAAGTCGTGCAGCAGTCATGAATCATTTTTGCAGGATATCTTTCGGATATAACGGAGCCCCGACGCTTGGTAATCTCTCGAATTGAACTTTCACTCGAACGAATCTGTATCAAAAAATGGATGGAGAGAGAAACCTCAATTGAGACCGTGGATATCCGCATGAGCTCTGTGACCATACGCAATGCATTGGCTAGGGTCACCGCGGCCATGATCCCATGGGGCCGTTCAGAATTTTCTATTGTGTAGGAAATGAATGTATGAAGTATGAAGAGATAGTGCGGGGAAAAGTTGGAGGTCCTGCCTGATGCAAATTTCTCCTCATTCTTTTCCCTGCGTGGTGGTTGACCTTTTCCTCCGCCTCCCTTTTTTTTATTCTTCTTTTCTGTTAAATACTCCTCCACGCTCGTCCGCTCTCTGTTCTCTTCCTCATCTTCTGATTCCTATTCTCCAGCCTGATACTCAGTTAGTAATAGGCTGACGCGGAGAGACTCTTCTGATCTTTGTCCTCACAATAGCTTATACATTGATCATCATATCTGCTATATCCCATGTCATCGTCTGCAACAAGAAAGCACAAAGAGGTTTATGTTAACACGATGAATCAAGATAATCCTCGCCAGCAAACCAAGCGACCGAATCCGGCAGTCAAAAGAAATCCAAGATTACCCTTCTCACCAAAAGCCCCTTCTACTGCTTCTCCTTCTCCTTCTTCTTCTTCTCCTCCTCCTTCTCCTTCATCGTCGCCACGACGGTCAGAGTCGCCATCAACAGGGCCAAGTACTCCCATCTACATACCGCAGAACCCGAGCTCAGATAGTCAGCCTATACAACACACGTCCGATCCGTCAAGCAAGGTTGCGATACATGTGTTCGTAAGCCTATCAGACCACCCGGGTCAATGGCAGACCGCACAATTCCCGTTTGGGATGTTCGCCGCTCAGCCCGTGAGTGCAGTGCACAATACTAGCGAACCGACGGCGGAGGAGAAGGAGAAGAGCGCACCGGTTCAATCAGTTCAATCACAGGTCGAGTCAGAAACCGAAATAGAGAGACTCAACATGAAGGTTAAGGAGTTAACTTCCAAGGTTGATGCCCTAGGATCCAAGGTGATAGAGCAGGGAATGCAACTAGAAGACAAGACATCAGAACTGGAAAAGAAGGAATCCGAATTAACACAATTGAAATCCGAACTGCAAGAAGCGAAGAAGGAATGCGTTGAAAATGCCAAAGGTAACTTGAATCTTCGAAATGGCATAACTGATCGAATCTTCGAAGTGATGAGTTTTCTCCGGGAACATGGTTCTCGAAAGGATGTGTATGAGAAGTGGCAGAATCAGGAAATGCCCAATGACGACTCTATTGTCAACGGAAAGTTGATAGAACGTCAGAAAGGAATTAACTCAATTTTCATGGAGGATTACGTATTAAGACTGGGGGAGATTGGTCGACTCGAGCAGGCATTGGAGGATGAGAAGCAGAAGAGAAGCGAAGATGTAGAACGGCTTGAACAGGCATTGGAGGATGAGAAGCAGAAGAGAGGCGAAGATGTAGAACGGCTCGAACTCGAATTGATTGATCAAGTTGCTCGCGAACGAGAGATTCGAGAACAAGCCGAAGAACAAGCCCGCGAATATCAGCACATGAGCGAACAACCTGTCTTAGAACGAGAGGTCCGGAACCAAGCTCAAGAACAAGCCCGAGAACAAGCTGCTGAGGTACAAAATGCCCGAGGTCAAGTCGCCGAGGTCCAAGCTCTAAATGACACCCTTACCCAAGAGAACAACACCCTAAGAACACAGGTGGAAGAGCTTCAAAATCAGCGGAACGAAATTCAGCAGCGGGATAACGCCTTGGAGGCACAGAGGCGAGGTCGAGTTGGCGTCTTACTAGCCAACTTCATTACGAACCAGCTCCAAAAGAATGCCTTGATCAACCGTTGCAACGAAATGCGAGAACAACGAAACGATGCTTTACGACAACTCGATATCATGAGAGAGGACAACGAAGATCTTGCACGAACCCCCGAGAATACGGTCAATGAGAACGAGGAAGAAATATGTTATCTTCTATATCAAATGGCCGAAATGCATGGCGCAACTTGGTCAGAGGCAGATCTTTGGAGAATCATTGAAACCCTAGAAAAGCACCCAAGAGAACCGTTCAACAGATCCTCTCAATCAAGAAGCAGCCCCCCGTTGAGATGGTCGCGAAAGGGCGGGAAGCTGCGCCTCGAGTATGTGTTCTTTTCATCTGCCATTGACTTGCATTACGGAACGCATTTACTAAAACTCTTTCCAGGTCAAAGACACCAGATGGTCAGTGGCAGCAGACGTATGCCAGTCA
Organism: Talaromyces sp. PL2406; assembly: GCA_023626215.1. Lineage (NCBI taxonomy): Eukaryota > Fungi > Ascomycota > Eurotiomycetes > Eurotiales > Trichocomaceae > Talaromyces > Talaromyces sp. PL2406. Next base: position 333,596 of record JAMAGL010000012.1, on the reverse strand, counting down.
GTATGCGCAACAGTTCCCCAACTCCAAGGTTGGGCTTATCGTTAGGATTGTGCACCATTTTCACTCTTGATCGATTTAACAGATTGTTACCATATGTCTCCTCTGGTTATACACCTGCTGATATTTTGCCAAAAAACGAGTTTTTAAACATAAAAATTGAATCTCTGGAATCAATACACGTCTTTTACAGATGCGCTCTTACCTTAACAATGATCAATGTTCAATTTAGAATTTCATAAACACTCGTTGCCGACATGACACTCACTACCTAGGTCAACTGGTATAACTGTGGGGATGGAGATTATAGTTGAGCACTAAGGGTGAAAGGGGCAGCCACAAGTACCAGAACCATAGCCCGCACGCAGTTCCAAGGTTGCGACCATGTACCCTACTACACGAGGTAGAAGATTGGTAACCACTCAAACCTCCCAGCCAAAAGACACTTTATTGCCATCGGCAGTGTAGCCTTCCAAGTTCCCAACATAGTGGGGTCTAAGTAAAAAAAAAAAAAAAACATGGACTCCGATTAACTCGGAGCCAAATTAATCGAGGCTCAACACGAGAATTTCTTACATAGTACATACATCCTCGATGGACTCACAAAGGATTCGTAGGATGTATCGAAGCGATATTACTTGGTACAACGTTTGATGTACTACGAGTACACTGCCGATCATTGTGCCTGTTCCCTTCGAAGCCAAGCAGGTGGCCACTAGTCACCGTGGATAGTGGATACTCTCTGGAAAATGAAGGGTTTGCCTGATCTAGTTGCTTGAACCGAGATCGATTCTTTGCTGCATGGCCGAGCCTGGAGATTGAAGATAGATGGCCAAGAGTGCTAGGTCTTGTCTATTCTGATGAGTAAACCGACACAGCGACACACTCATGTTGTGGTCGTTCTGCTGGTTGTACAGTGTACAGTGGCTTAGTGCACAATAAAGTTATCTGAGCCCGCTAAGCTCAGCCTCATATGGAGCCAGCTCGTGTTGAGCCCCTTTTGGCACAGACGGCAAGATGCTTCGTGTTCAGAATTGGAATTACATTACGTCCTTGGCAGTACGTAACCATCTTACTCCGTACGACGGGAGTATACTGATGATTATCCTGCCTGGTCATCTTGAGATTAAGTGATGATTACTCTTTGATATTCTTCTCTCCAGACGCATTCGTCAGCATCCGACCAATCAGCTGGCGGCGATCTGACCTGGGTTTCAGGTTGTGGCTTACGCGTAATTTACCCACTGTTTTACCGAATCCATACCCGAACGGTCAGCGGCTAGCCCGGGTTACCCCGTAGAATAACCGGGGCGGAGCGTATTTTATGTACTGGCTGTGTACCGCCAGCCTAAAATAGGATGAAACTAACAAAGACCGCAGATGTTAGGGCGTTGATTCGTCTGCGTCATTCATGCAAAGCAACTTAGCGCTTGCTGCTCGTCTCATATAATTCTTTTCTCGTGTCCTGTCCGTTTCACTTTTTTCTCTTCATACACATACCCTCGACGACTTCCTCGACGACACTTCGACATCGACATCCATCAAACATCATGTCGCTCCGCAGCTTCGCCCTTCTGGGTCTAGCTGCCAGCGCCCTTGCTGAGCCCAAGGTGCTGCACATGCCAATGACCCGCAACCCAAATATCAACCCTCTCGCCAAGCGAGACTCTTCTGCCTCCGTCACCGTCACAAATGCCCTGAGCGAGGGCATCTACTTTGTGAACGCTACAGTGGGAACACCCGGTCAGCTGGTGCAGTTGGTCTTGGATACTGGTAGCAGTGATGTGTGGTTCTTCGGTCCTAATTCGTGCGACGCGAAGACTTCTGATTGTCTGGGTGGAACATGTACGTTTTCTCCGTCTTCTCCTTACATTCCGATGCCATGTGGCTGGCACGTGGATGTGCAAATCTTTTTCTGTGCTAACGGTTGACTTACAGATGACCCCTCCCAATCTTCGAGCGTCTTAATCTCCCAACCAAAAGGCCAATTTTTCATTCAGTATGGCACACCCGGCTCGAATGTCACTGGCAACTACATCAAGGATGCTTTCGCCGTTGGTGAAGCCAAAGTCACAAACCTCACCATGGCTTATGCGACCTACGCGGCATACGTTCCTACCGGTGTGATGGGTATTGGATTCGACACCAACGAGGCCATCACAGCATATGGTGGCAAGCCCTACCCGAATTTCATCGATGTTCTCAAGTCGGAGAACGTCATCAGCACCAAGGCGTACAGTCTGTGGTTGAACGATCTCGAGTCAAGCACTGGAAGCTGTTTGTTCGGTGGCTACGATACCAAGAAATTCTCTGGCAACCTCTTGACGGTGCCCATTCAGCCCGACGAGTCGTCTGGTGAGCTGACCAGCATGACTGTTGCATGGACTGCGCTTGGTATTACAACCCAATCTGGATCGCAAACCATCACTTCCTCGTCGTTTAAATCGCCCGCGTTACTCGACTCCGGTACCACATTGAGCATCATACCTAATGATATCTATGAATCATTGGTCGAGTTCTTCGATGCCACAATGGACCAAGCAGGTGATGCAATTGTCAAATGCAACCTACTCGATGATTCGGGCTCTCTTGACTTTACGTTTGGTGGATCCGACGGTCCGGTAATCAAGGTTCCTTTCTCCGAGTTTGCGCTACCTGCCACTCTCTCCACCGGCCAACAGGCGACTTTTAACGATGGCTCGTTGGCGTGTTATCTTGGTCTGCAAGGAACAGGCTCGGACCCAATGCAACAGGATCCCGTCATTCTCGGCGACACTTTCCTTCGCTCTGCCTATGTTGTGTACGATCTCGACAACAAGCAAATCTCCCTCGCGCAAACCGTCTTCAACGCGACAGACAGCAACGTCGTTGAAATCACCTCCGCGAGCCCCGTTGCCAGTGTCGTGAGCGGCGTCACAGTCACCCAGACTGCCTCTGGCAACCCCAACCAGCTTGGTGGGCCTACTGCTACTGCCGTCCCGACCGACTCAGGCAGCTCGATCGGTTCAGGCAGTTCAGGCGGCTCTGATCTTTCCGGCAGCAGTCTCACCGTCTCTCTTACGCCTGCCACTGCGACCGGCTCTGCGTCCTCGTCAACTTCCTCTTCGCACAAATCTTCGGCTAACCCCGCTCCTGTGCCGGATTTCATGAGCACTGCCCTTATTGCTGGAGCATCTATGCTCCTTGGAGGCGTTTTCTTCGTCCTTCATTAGATTTGTTCGATAGTTGATGATTTACGGCTCAACATTCAATAGGTGTTTCGTTCATTTCGCTTTTCTTTTTCTTTTTACTTTTTACTTGCTTGACAATCATGCATTGCTGAATATACAATAAATATCCTGGTGGATAGATTGAATGTACATATCATTAATACATGCTAGACAATACAGACCCTAGCTTGACTCCTAGCTGACTACGAGCTTAATCATAGGATCTTGTTTAGATTAAACTAGAAAATATACCAACAGTAGATATATAATATCTAGGATTCATCACCTAGAAGTCTCCCAACTCGTCATCCCAGAATGAAGAAACTCCTGCCCCTTTTTGAGGATTTCACTATTCTCTCGCCCCAACCACTCCGGCTCAAGAGCCTGAATCCTGTCTTCAATCTCATAACTCTTCCCACCAGCAACGTAGACAATCTTTCCGTTGAATGGCAACACGGCGCCTTCATGCTTCTTCTGCTGACTACTGTCAGAGCGATTCGCAGTTGCGCAGATGAGGATTGCATCAGCGACATCTTTGGCTTCGTTGGTTGGGAGGCCGAGATCGAACCATCCTTGCTCGATGCCGGTGACCATGCGAGTTTCTATAATCACTCATTAGCCTTATCCCATCCCTCCTTCATTTCCCTGAGCAAAACAGAGGAGAAAAGGGACGTACTGGTCATCCACGGACAAACCGTATTAACCCTAATCCCTTCCTTCTCACCCTGCAACGCCAACCCTCTCATCACCCCAATAACGCCATGCTTACTAGCGCCGTACGTCGTATGTCCTTCGCTTTCCTTGAAGCCCGCTATGCTTGACACGAGGACAATATCGCCTTTATATCCTAAAGGGGAAGTAATAGTGTTCTTGCGTAGATAGTGCAGTCCCAACCTAGCGGTGTACAAGGGACCCTTGAGATTAACATCGATTTCAGCGAGATTGGGCGCTGAGAGGATTGCTTCGTCGGACTCGTTGGCTGGGATGAAGGGGTCCTTGTGGATTACGATTGCGGCGTTGGCGATTACGATGTCGATGCGGTTGTAGAGGGTGTACGCTGTTTGAAAAAGAACGAGTTGGTTGGCGTAGTTGGTGGTGTCGCAGTGGACGAAGTGCACCCTCTTTTCAGAGTCGTCTTTGTCTTTGCTGTTGAGGCGTGAGACGAGCTTTGTGGCGAGGGTGTCGTCGACGTCGCCAAAGATGATTTTTGCGCCGGCCGCTGTGTTTGGAGTCAGTTTGAATGATGCTAAAGTCTTTCTTAGGAATGGATAGGTGTACAGTGAAGTTGTTGCACGAGACTCTGGCCAACCCCTTGTGCGCCGCCAGTCAGGACGACGACGAGGCCATTCAGGCTAGATGAGAGCAGGGACTGATTTGGTGTGATGAGAGACATCTTGATTGTCCTTGTCCTGGTCTAAGGACGTTCGTTTATATATAAACCCGGTTCCAAAGGTGATAAGAAGGAGGAGAATAAGAAGTAGCAGGATCTCACGTCGACTTCTTAAGAAGAGAAAGAAAAGAAAGTGACAGCGCACCCTGTACGACTGCTTCCAAGGTTGTAGAGGCAGTGCCTATTTGGGCCACTGCCCGCTAGGCGAGGGCTTTTTCTCTTGCCTACAGAGATTTTAGTGCCCTCCTACACCATGAGAAATACAATCAAGCCCCACATAACCAGTCTATATCTCTGGAGTTGAATCCGGGCATAGCATTCAGTTTTGAGCTAGGAGGATCGTGACATTCGCATCTCCTCCCCGTGCTCTGGGAATCCCCCATGTGCCCCGGACGAGCCCCGCATCAGGGGTTCGCATTGGGGGATGTGTTTAGTCTATAAAATATTTCCATATACATAAAAGTATTCGAGACTAATGGTTTGCTATTGTTTGAAGCATGCCATCTCGGGGTAGTCAAATTGTAAGGGTTTGGCCAATCATTTTGGCAAACCCTTATAGCCCGGCGCTCCGTTCTTGGTATCTTTGTGTTGCTAATTTTGTCCCATGATTTACATGAGTGAGAACAACGTCTAGCTTCCAGCTCGACGTGGTCTTTCTGGAAAAATTTTGCACTTTTAAACCTTGGAAGCGATGGCCATAGAATGGATGACCTGACTGATTAGCTTGCCATTCCCGGGATAGTCATTATTCTAAAATCGACCGCCTCGTTGGTTTTGGCTGCATATCATTGGCAACCTGAAGCACAATGATCAGGCTGAGCTATCATCACGTGAGTAATCATGCCGTAGCCACGCAGCAAGGCTGATTTGTTGAGCATCATGCCAACTCCAACTTAGTCTCAACTTCATGTGTCGCCGGACCACCAATATCCTAGCGAAACGGGGTCAGAAGCTTGTCCTTGCGTTCTTATTATGATGAAGAAGATTGCCAACGCGAAGGTTCTAGTCAATCCGCTGTAGAAGCTGACGAATATGCGCCCTCAATCTCGCAATGAGTTCGAAATAGCAATCATATGCGCCTTGCCATTGGAGTATGACGCCGTCGAAGCGTTGTTTGACGAGACATACGATACACCCGGCGTCGCAGCGTACGGGAAGCAACCGGGAGATGCGAACTGGTACCGGACAGGACGGATTGGCACTCATAATGTTGTGTTGACCTGCCTGCCTGAAATGGGAAAGAGAAATGCAGCAAGCGTTGCTTCGAACCTACTAGTCAGCTTTCCTAGAATCAATCTGGGACTACTAGTAGGAATCTGTGGGGGAGTGCCATTTCCATGCGAAGGTACTGAAGTCATACTGGGAGATGTCATCGTCAGCGATAAGGTTGTCGAATACGACTTTGGCCGGCAATTTCCTGATGGATTTAGGCGTAAGCGTGGTGCCCAGGAGACTCTTGGAGGCCCCAACCGAGCGATCCGAAGCTTTCTTTCTGGCCTCAAGACCAGTAGAATGCACGACCAGCTGCAAGATGATCTATGGAAATACCAACACACACTCCAAAGTCATCATGGTGGTAAATGGCGGTATCCAGGCACTACGCAAGACCAATTGTTCAATGCACTATACCGCCACAAACATTATCACCAACACCCTCACACTATGTGTCTCTGTGCCGATTGCCATTGCAGCAGCGACCCTGTTTGTGAGAAAGTATTGGAAGTCGACTGCAGAAAATCCGGATGCATGGGTTCGCTGGTACCCAGAACTCGCCTGATGGCAGACCCTCCCAAGCCACAAGTCCATTTCGGTTCTATGGCGTCAGCTGACACGGTCATGAAATCTGGTCAGCACCGACATGAAATTGCCGCAATGGAAAAGGTGATAGGATTTGAAATGGAAGGAGCCGGGATATGGGACATTCTGCCCTGTGTCATCATCAAGGGCGTGTGCGACTATGCGGATAGCCATAAAAATAAGACGTGGCAGAACTATGCGGCGGCAACTGCTGCGTCTTGCACCAAAGCATTTTTGAAATATTGGACGTCCAGTGTACCAGATCAACCAAGCACCTTCCCGATGGCCCATCTTGCAGGCAAGGACAATACGTACGAAGAGACGCTGTCGGATGATCAGCGGAAAGAGCTGCTAAATCTGCTCCGCTTTGATCAAATCGACGCCCGCCAAATGTCTCTCAAAGCTGCCCAAGGCAGGACCTGCCGATGGATGCTCCGAAATCCCAAGTATAAAGACTGGCTTGATTATGGGAAATTGCAGAAACACAACGGGTTCCTCTGGATCAAGGGAAAGCCAGGTGCTGGCAAGTCCATCATGATGAAATTTCTCTATCAGGAAGCAAGAAAAATATGAAAGAGGCAGTTGTGATATCCTTCTTTTTCAACGCGCGAGGCGAAGATCTAGAAAAATCAACTATGGGACTTTATCGCTCGCTTCTTCATCATCTAATATGCAAAATGCCGGACCTCATGCCATGCCTCGATTATTGCGGCACGCACAGACTGAGTGCCATTAGAGACACCGGTTGGGAACCAGAAATGCTCAAGGAAATATTCGGCCTAGTTGTTGACCGTCTTCAAAATCGTCGCGTGGTTTGCTTCGTCGACGCATTGGATGAATGCCCTGAGGATGACGTCCGTGACATGATTTCCTTGTTTGAGGAGCTCAGTGCTCGCGACAATTCGTGCAATTTATTAGTCTGTTTCTCTAGTCGCCATTATCCAGAGGTCAGTATCAAAACAGGGCTTCAGCTTGTGTTGGAGAAAGAGCAGGACCACGGAGATGATATCCGCCTTTATATCGATTCTCAACTGAAAATTGACAACACACCACAAGCCGATGATATTAAGGCTGAAATAATGCGCAAATCTTCAGGTATATTTCGCTGGGTCGCCTTAGTTGTCCCGATGCTTAATAAAGAGCACGATCGAGGTCGAACGAAAGCCTTGAAACGGAGACTCGACGAAGTTCCAGCCGGTTTACATGACTTGTTTATTGATATCCTTACAAGAGATTGTGACAGTGTCGATGAATTGATCCTTTGCATCCAATTTATTCTATTTGCGAAGCGGCCCCTGAGTCCCCGGGAGCTACAGGTTGCTCTACTGACTGGGATTGAGGGCAAGGTTCAAGACCCCTTTGATGCCGCAGAAGTGACAGAAGAAGTTTTAAGGAAGTTCATTCTAGACGTATCGAAAGGGCTAGCTGAGATCACGAAGTCCGACGCACCAACTGTTCAGTTCATCCACGAGTCAGTGCGAGACTTTCTGCTCAAAGAAGGTGGAATAAGCAAGCTGTTAACCGGAGAGAAGAACATTGAAGGCCGGAGTCACGCTACAATCAGGGATATATGCCTGTTGCAGCACGGAGCCGATTTGAAGTCCTTTAAGTCATATATCTGGGAATCTCCTAAGGCAACACTGGCATCTGGTCCATCCGACGCCGAGGATATCTCAAGCAGCTTCCCCTTCTTGAAGTATGCGGTAATACATATCGTGCACCATTCCAACACGGCACAGCGCCTCGGAGTTTCGCAAGTATCGTTCTTTGATCGTTTGGATCTGGGCAGATGGATCCCTCTCTACAACGCTTTTCAAGGACCCGACAATAATCTACAACGCTTTTCAAGGATTCTACAATCCTTACAGAAGATTCATAGATAACCTGAACGTAGCCTAGTAACAAGGATCCTACAATGAGTTACATACGGACAATACCAATGTCCTGTACATTCTTTGCGAGCGAGGAGCGGAGTATCTCATAAAAATTCATCCTGAGAGACCTTGGCACCTCTCGGTGAGAGGTGGCGAATTTGGATACCCCCTACTTGCCGCATTGTATTCCAGCAACATCAGCGCAGCGAGAGCATTAATGGGTATTGGCCCTTCACGGGATGTTCATCCAGACGAAGCTTCACAGGGCCCCATTACTAGCTTCAACGTAATGAGATCAGGAGACTTTACACTTCAGCGCAATATAATCTCATACCCCGAGGAGTTTGGGAACACGGTCATACTACGGAAATGCTGGAAACGGGTGAATATAAGGAATTTGAGACCCAACATCTTGTCACTTGGGAGCTCAGTCCTCTCTACTACGCTTCATCAGAGGATGTTGTGGAACTTCTCATAGAATTTGCGCAAGACGTTGTATCACCTTGTGGACTTTATCGAAACGGTGCAGTCACTAATACTAGCATCACAATGGACGATGAATCAAGTAACACGATCCTCTCCCCGCAGATAATAGAACGTTGGCCTCTCTGGATGGGGCAAACTCTCTTGGAATATGCGGCCGAGAGGGGATTTGAAAGGCTGGCAAGAGTCGCTATTCAGCATGGAAGCCAAGATGTTGACGAAAGGAATCCACTGGGACAAACTCCATTTTCCTGTGCGGCTCGAGGGAATGCTTGGCTCCCCATTAGCTTGCCTGGCCGGCTAGAGATTATGAAAATCCTGCACGAAGCACACGCAAACCCAAATACGCCAGACAACGACGGCAAAACACCCCTGCACCACGCGGTATGGGCAAGATGGAATGATCCAATTATTCGGTTCCTTCTATCTACATGTGAAGTCAACGTAGACCATAAAGACATCGAAGAGCTTACGCCACTTGCTTTAGCTGTCCAAAATGGCCAAAAGACATACGTCAAAATGCTTCTTGCTGCTGGAGCGGATCCCAAGTTCCGCTTGCCGGACGGCAACACCATGCTCATACGTAGTGTGAGGGATGGGGATATGGAAATTTTCAGCCTTCTATCAAGCGATTCGAGATGTGAATATGATGCTGTTGATAATGATGGGTGTACAGCACTCTCATGGTGCGCAACAGTTGAGGATGAGACGGCGGTTAAGATGATGTCAATGCTTCTCAAATCAGGGACTGTGGACCCTAATATACGAGATAACGAAGGTCGCACAGCCTTGGAGCGGGCAATATGCGGTGCTCAACCTGTAATGGTGAGCATGCTATGTTCATCCACCCAGTCCCTGGATCTCAAAAACAGTCAAGGGAAGAACCTTCTGGGGTTGGTCGTCGCTCTTTGCCGCGAGCAGAATTGCGTCGAGTTTCACGAGATAGCCAGGCTACTCCTTGCTTCAGGTCACTTCAAGCCTCTCTGGGGAAAGGGGCATCGATATCCGTTGTTAGAGCGTTGCGAATCAGATGGTTTGAAGGAGATAGCACAGATGATAAGGACATTTTTAGAAGGCAGTGATTTGGGCCCACCGCTGATGGAATATTCTTTACCATAAGGAAATATCTAGAATGAAGGAATTGTGAGAAATAGAACGAAGATACAACATAAAGAAGACGAGCCTTTTGCCCTCCCAGTCAGCACCTTCCTGCAAAGGATGCTGAACAACTCGTCACATTCTATAGATAATTCTTTTCCGTGATTGAGACACGACTTGATATCACTCGACTGGATTGCAATATGGATACAAGAAGAAATTCGACTATGCCCTAAACTTTCCGGATGTGGTCATTTGATAATTCTATGGCGGTGCCCTGGCGATTAGCCCTAGCCCTAGCCCTAATCAGCCGCATGAATCGTAAAATCGTATCAGCCAGAATGTCGCCTCGTTTTGTGGCAGTTATTGATTTTCATATGACAATCAAAGAAAATTTTCAGTTATAAAGATAGAATTAAGTTATAGAGCTCTTTGACGGTGGCTAGTCAAAAAAATCAGAAGAAATCGTCGAGCGCACGTGGGTTTGCCACGGACTCGATACTTTCAGCGGCGCAATATGAGGGAATTGTTTCTACCATCCAAAGGATATTAACCAAATTTTCTCTCTCCTATATCCAACATTTGAACAATGACCTGACCTAAAATAACGCACTTTTTCGAATTTTTGTTATCAAATTTTTTGTCACAAATGAGCATTTTATTTCGAATATGTGCCAAGGTGACAAGACGTAGTACTGTGTCGCTGATGTGTTGGCTGGTACGGTACGAAACACAGCTGATTCGGTGGTACAATTCTCTCAGCATTCATGAGATTATAGTTAGTTGTTGCCTCATTGTTCATTAGGTAACAATTTTACTCGCCTGTTTGAACCAAGGAGGGTTCATTACCTTCCAAAGAGACCAACTCGTTTAGTATCTACACAGGAGTAGTATTAAAATAGATCGAAGCTTCTCTATCCCATTCTGCACTGTACAAGTTGAAGTCAATTGAGTTCCATGGATCTGCGACGATCTCCTGATATACGTACCCCAGAATCGTCTCGTGTAACTTCCTGCCAAGCTCCAAGCATACCAACAAGTGGACATTTCAAATATTACACGCGTCATTCCATGGATGTCATTAAGTTTTGGACTGACTATGTAATGCAAAAGACAACTCTCAATAAGACATGTAACCCTCAAATAGATCCTAGTGTGGTCTCTCATACACGCTGTCAATTCTTAGGCAAGGGTATGTAGAGCATACCAGCTCACAGCTCATGGGAGGAGGTATGAGGCATTTACGATTGCCATTTGTTCTTGACTCTTACAGAGGATTCATAGATAACCTGAACGTAGCCTAGTATCAACCTGACTAGACGGATCGTCGGTGCACTCCTTTTGTGGCTGTCCCTGACCGACTCTTATCAGTACGGCCTAGCTTATATACTCCTACTTCACTGGAAATCAGAAATCAAACATTTTACTCTATGCAACATGGCTCTCGGCCACATTTCTACAATGGAAACGTTCTCTGGATATTGCAAAGTCCATATAGAAGATGACAAACAGTTGCTTCTGAAGAAAGATATGGACTCGTCTCATCCGTTGAGAAGAGGCTCAAAAGGCTCGTCAAGGAGTACAGAGGACTATATCCCACAGTATACTCTACTACAAGAAGGTGGCCATGAGCATTGCCTTCCCTCGTCATATCAACCGCGAAGAAGCAGTCGTGGCTCATTGAACGGCCAGGATCCGGATATGCATCGTCCATTTGACACTGTCTTATCGACATCTTCTTCTTTGCTTAGGAAGTTGAGCGTGAAAAACCAATATGACGAACGAACAATTTCAGCAAAGTACATTTATCACCGGGACCTTCTCAAAGACCCTTCGGACGACATCAGGATATGCCTAGTACAAGAAAAAGCCGCCACCAAAAAACTTTATGCCATCAAGATTTTTGTTCGCCCCTTGCAAAGTAACGCCTTCAAATCATATACGAGACGAGTGACAACCGAGTATTGCATCGCACACACCTTACAACATCCCAACGTGGTCCGTGTTATTGAACTACTACCCAACGAACACGGCGATCTATGCCAGGTCATGGAATACTGCGACGCAGGCAGTCTTCTCGACCTTTTAGAACAAGTCAACAAACTCACGCACAATGAAACAGACTGCTTCATGAAACAACTTCTCCACGCAGTGCAATACATCCACAGTGTAGGCGTGTCGCATCGAAACCTGAAGCCCGAGAACATACTTTTGACACGGCAGGGGACTCTGAAGATTACAGATTTTTGCTGTGCCGAATGTTTTAGGTTACCATGGGCGAAGAAGACGGCGCCTCAAAAAAATCATCCGGTGATTGAAACTAGTCGGACACAGAATTTGGTAGGAACGATTGCGTATATGGCGCCAGAACAGTTTGGGAAGACGGCATTTGATCCTGCGGCGGGAGACATGTGGGCTGTTGGAATTGTTTACTTTGCTATGAGGTCTGGTCGTTTACCCTGGAAAAGAGCTACGGAGAAAGATTCTTTGTATCGGATATATTCGAAAGATTTGGAGAATGGAAGGAGAAACAGATACATGGACTTGGTGGCGGGGGTGAGCCCACAACTTCAAAGCTTGATTCCAGGAGAGAAACTTAAACTGACATGATTTTTTTTGTCTAGGAGGCTCGCCGAGATACACTCTATTCAATATTGCAACCGAATCCCCGATATAGGTTTACAGCCACCCAAACCCTGGACTCGGAATGGATCAGAGGCGTCAAGCTCTGTGCTGCTGCTAGCGAGATTTGCACGGACGATTGACCAAACGAACTAAACCAACAATGCCGATACCATCCGTCTGAGGGGTTTCCATGTGCCTCTCCTCCTGCGTCTGGATGATTTTTCGTATCCAATATAATCAATAGAAAGACGAGTTACGTACACGTTTTTCTGCGTGCAGGCAGCGGTGAGTATATCCCATCTCATTGCAGTAGCTTCATTATTCCCTTGCTTATATGGAGTGGTATTCATAGAAAATAAGAGGAAAATGGACGGTGGAGTATAGCTAGCTGAGATAGCTTATCTCTTTTTTATATGAGAGATTAATTTGGAGCAACCACAGTGCGCGGCGACGCTCCCGCTCCGCCCTCAACGCAAACCCTAAACTTCGAGGGACTCGCCGCGAGGGATTTATCTCTACCAGTCGCAGTTTATCTTCCCTACGCATGGCATATCACTTTTCCATGTGGCCCACTGCACGCTTTAGCCTTGCAGGTCAAACGGTTAGACAATGGGAATTCAGAGGGGAACGCAAAAACGTGCTGTTACCATAATTACAGACGGCTTAGCGAATCATTTCGTTGCTTGTGGTATGGCTCCAAGATTCGGTGTACTACTAGAGTCATCTTCAGAGAGCAGCACACCTCGGATCCATTTGTACTGTCTCGCTAATCGCGCTGATGGCACGTCGATATTCTCTTGCCTAAGAGAAATGCTGAAAATATTTTCTTTTTGAGGTTTTTTGCGCAGCGTGTACCTTCCCGTTATGGCCTACCTCACACATCCCTCGGTCTATATAAGGCCCTGGGAGAGACCGCACATTCCCTGGACTTGAAATTTCTCCCACTTGTTTTACTCATTTTCTTTGCTTTGGCAGTCCCGCAGGCTTGACTCTTGCTCTACGTGCACAGCACGAATTTGCTTGCTCATCGCCACCTTTGGCACCAAAAAGTCTCGTCCTCGCCACAGAAATGGACAACAAGCCATCAGAAGCCGAGAAAGATCAGGAACTCGCCGATATTGAAGCAAATCGTACTGGTCGCATCACTTTCCTTCCCGATGAAAGAGACCATGTAATTCGCCAACCCCGAACACAAGACAGAGGCAGTCGCTCTCGTCGCCGTTCCCTAAGCCGATCTTCTATCAACAGCACACGCTCTCGCTCCGTTTCCGAGGTTCCTATTGAATTTCGACGCTTGAGCTATCAGCTCTCAGAATCCCAGAGAATTCGTGCCGTGGATGATGACGAAGACGACGATGAGCCTCAATTCGAGCCTGTGAATCGCAGCACCAGCAAGAAGAATACGAAAGTCGACGACAGCAACGCCGAGACTTTTGAGAATCTCGAGTTCCACAGTTTACCTCCCGAGTTGCTGTGCAAGCAGCTCGGAGTCAGTGATGCAGATGGCCTTTCTCCCTCCGAGGCCGCAGAGCGTCTTGCCCGTGACGGTCCCAACGCTCTTCCTCACCGAAGAGAGAACTACCTCCTCAAACTCTTGACATACGTTTTTGGCGGATTCTGTTCCGTCCTCTGGATTGGCGTGATAATCTTCTTCATTTGCTGGCGCCCACTCGGCGATCCAGATCCACAACCCTACAATCTAGGTCTTGGTATCCTCGTCCTTATTGTCATCTTTCTCCAGGCCGCTTTTTCCGCCTTTCAAGATTGGTCGACTGCCAGAACAATGAAGGCCATTTTGGACCTTCTTCCTGCCGAAGCTCTTGCCATACGATCCGGACAGTCTGTTCGTGTCCCATCGTCCAGTCTTGTGGTGGGTGATATCATCAAAATCAGCATTGGCAACAAAGTCCCCGCCGATATGCGCCTGCTTACTACATCTGGCGATGTACGATTTGATCGATCAATGTTGACTGGCGAGTCTGAGGAAGTCGAAGGAGTCACCAATATGACCGACGAGAATTTCCTCGAAACCCGCAATATCGCCATGATGGGAACTTTAGTCACAAACGGTTCAGCTACTGGAGTCGTTGTGTTGACAGGCAAGGATTCAGTCATGGGCCATATTGCGCTTACCACGACATCGGTCAAGAGTCAACCTACCCTCATTCAACTCGAAATCAGCCGCTTTGTCAAGATCATTGTGGGTTTGACTGTCTTCCTTGCTGCTTTGCTATTGTTCACTTGGGTGGGCTGGCTGCGCAAGGATCATGCTGCTTTTATGAACGTCGTTGCTATGCTGGACGATGTCATGGGTTGCGTGGTTGCTTTCATTCCTGAAGGTATGCCCGTGGGCGTTGCTTTGACGTTGATGATGATTGCTCGACGCATGAAGGACAACAATATCCTACCCAAGGGTCTGTCAACGGTCGAGACACTCGGATGTGTCAACGTCATTTGTTCCGACAAGACAGGAACATTGACTGAGAACCGTATGACCGTCGTCACAGCCGCGTTTGTGGACGAGCGCATGTCCGCAGATGATGCCGCTGTCGCTTATAATACTTCGAACGCAGAACCAATCCGCGAACTGCTCAAAGCAGCCGCTATCTGCAACGATGGAATCTTTGAAGCGTCAACTATGAACATGCCAGCCATGGACCGCCTTGTGCAGGGAAACGCCACTGACGGCGCATCGCTCAAATTCGTCGAAGCGGTCGAAGATGGTTCATGCCAAAAACTGAGAGATGCCAATCCCCGCGTATTCGCTGTTCCATTCAACTCATCGAACAAATGGATGCTCACACTCCACAAATCCGAGTCAGCCAAAGAAAAGGGCCACGAAAACCAGATTGAACAGATCGACCGACCCAATTTCTTGCTTATTGTGAAAGGTGCATCCGACATCCTTCTACCGCATTGCACCAGTTACTGGTCCTACAAGCAAAACAGCATTCAAACCCTCGACGACGACGCCAAACTCCAACTAGCAACACTACAGGAGAAAATGTCTCGCAACGCCGAACGTGTCATCATGCTCTGCCAGCGAACCATCACACCCAGCGAGACTCTAGGCTCAAACGCCTTTAGCGACGAGATTCGCGAAGAAGGACTTTCGGACCTGACGCTCATCGGTTTACTGGGTATAGTTGATCCTCCTCGTAAAGAGACTGCATCAACAGTAGCATCGTGTCGTCGGGCTGGTATTCGTTTTCTCATGGTCACTGGAGATCTTGGTCTTACTGGAGCAGCAATCGCGAGAGACGTTGGCATTTTCTCGGGGTCCGCGGATCCAGATACAATTCACACTATTATCAGTCGACGAGATATCAGCCAGGAGAGCAGCAGCACAGACGTCAGCAGTGACTGGTCACAGACAAGCCTCCTGCTTGAAGGTCCGTCTCTTTCTCAGCTTACAGATGCCGACTGGGACATTATTTGTGGTTACCAAGAAATCGTCTTTGGCCGTACCATGCCGGAACAAAAACTGCGTATCGTCAATGAATTCCGCTCACGCAACTACGTGGTCGCTGTCACCGGAGATGGAGTCAACGATGCACCCGCCATGCGAGCCGCAGATGTCGGCATCGCCGTCGTCTCAGGCAGCGACGTCGCGCTCGAGGCAGCCGATCTCGTGCTCATGGACAAATTCGACTCCATCGTCGAAGCCATCCGTCTCGGTCGACTGGTCTTCCAAAACCTGCAGAAAGTCATCAGTTATCTCTTGCCAGCTGGATCATGGTCCGAGATCTGGCCCGTCTTGATGAACGTGTATTTTGGTGTTCCGCTCCCACTCTCCTCGTTTCTGATGATCATCATCTGCGTCTTCACCGATCTATTCCTGTCGCTGTCGCTCATCATGGAACAAGAAGAATTCGACCTGCTCGACCTCCCACCCCGCAACCACCGCAAGGATCATCTCATCAACATCAAAGTCTACATTCAAAGTTATCTGTTTATCGGCGTCATGGAGACAATCTGCGCACACGCCATGTTTTTCCTTTATTTCTACAAACACGCCGGCATCCCCTTCCACGCCCTCATCTTCGCATTCGAGTCCTACTCCGACGGGTTCTATGGCTACACCGCCGACGAACTCACTTATTTCAACACCGTGGGCCAAAGCGTCTATTTCATCACCTTACTCTTCCTACAATGGGGTAATATCCTCAGCGTACGCAACAAGCGTCTCTCAATCCTTCAAGCCGATCCCATACGCAAGAAGCGTCGGAACCCGTGGCTGTTGGCCAGCGCAATTATCAGTCTTGCGATTGCGGTGTTTGTTACTGAGGAGCCCGGACTGCAGCGAATCTTTGAGACGGCTTCGGCGCCGATCGAGTTTTGGTTTTATCCGATTCCGTTGGCGGTGGGGATCTTGATGATGGATGAAATTAGGAAGTTGGTGGTGAGGGTTTGGCCCGGTGGTTGGATTGCGAAGATTGCGTGGTGATCAATATCTCATTCGATTTTCGGTTTCTAGAATGGAATTTCTTTTTCGGGTTAAAGGATAGGACAAAATTGAAGAGATAGACCTAGATAGTAGATAGGTATTATGACTTATGATATGTCTTTCCTAAATGATGAAACCACATAGAAGGAATAGTCACCAATATGATTGATAGATCATTGTGCCTCCGGCCAACAACCAACAATCGCCCTGTCATTCCCATCAACAGCCAAGACCACATTAGCCCCATACTCCAACGGATTGCCCTCCCAAATTACAAAGTCGGAGTTCCTTTCTGCACCTTCAAAGCCAAGAATATCATCAATCTTCGTTGAAAATAGATCCACAACTTCCTTCTGCCCCAGACCGGCCTCTTTGCCTATTGCAGCAGCTTCAATGGGGAGGTTCGCGAGATGCCAGTCAACTGTCATCAAGACAAAAGATCAGCAAGAGATATTCAATTGAGTTAACGAAGGGGGAGACGTACATTCAGGAAGCAGCGCAAGCGCAAAGGTGACATTCGCCTCTTTAAGAACTTGCACCGGAGAAATGGTCAATGGTGGCCCAATGAGAAGATCCTTGCTTTCCCATCTCACTGGTGCTGAGTGAGCAGCAGTGAAAATCAGCGGAAGACCAGCCGCGGCGATTTCATCGGCGACCTAACATCATGCAGATTAGATTTTGCTTCAATTTGTCGACTGGAGGGAGACGAGAACTTACACTTGGCGCCTCGGCAGCACCATACACCACTAGCTTCGCTTTAGGATAATCTTTCTTAATCTTGATGATCTGAAGAATGTCGTACTAAGCACTGTTAGCTTAATAACCGTTTCATTGCCAACGATTTTGTAGTACCTTGTTGTCAGTATGAACGACAACCGCGATCTTGCCATCCGCAGCCTTGCCATATAATGTATCCTTGCCTTTGTTTTCTGATAGAATTCTGCGCAAAGCGCCAACAGCTTTAGATACCGTCGGGGTTTGAGAGGATCCTATATGGCTTGATCAGTCCTATTCGTTTATTAAACATTGGAAAATAGCATACCCTTTGCTTCCTGTCCGACTACAAAATGCAAAGCGGCGTCATCCTTGGAAATACCGCCATTGAGAGGATTGCTGCCCTCAGCTATCTTGAATCCAGTACTGACCCCCCTCAAAAAGCCCTTGGAGTACGGATAAGTAATCGAACGAGTGACGCCACCAATTCGTGCACGATCGAAGGCTTTCCCTTCAAAATGAATGCCATATTTGGCGTAAACGGCCGACTCGGGATCGTATATATTGGCATTAGAGTCACTGACTCCATCAGAAGTGCTCTTTTCTGATTCTATTTCGATGATGCCCAGGCCACTGGATACAGTAGTCAAACCGGGGAGGACGTGTCCGTTGCGGAGAGAGATGATTTTGTCGAATGATCTTGTTGAGACACATTCGTCGTGTTCTCCGAGGCAATTAATTTTGCCATTTGTTAGAGCCATTGTCAAGTTTCCTTGTGGAGAGTGCTTGGCATGTGCATTGTCCAAGTAAGAAGTGCTAATGCCGGTAATGAGCACCGTTGCATCTCGCTTTGAATCTGAGCAGAAAGCTTGGATATCTTCGGGAGCAGCTTCTGCACGCATGTTGGGTTTTAAAATTGTAGCTGGCCTTGAAAGCTCGACCTTCTCATCTAGAGTAGGCCTGCCGTCAATGTATACCTGTAGCGGCGAAGCGCCGGCTGACAACGGATGGGCGTTCCAAACAACCACATCTGCATCATATCCAGGCTTTGTGTAGCCAATACGATGATGCATTTCGAGAGATCTCGCGGGGACACTGGTAACTGATTGTAAAGCAAGAATCTCCGGAAGACCAAATGAATGGGCAGTGGCAGCATGAGTCCTATGGTTCTTTAGTAACATACGTACAAACTTGGCTTGAATTGAACTCACAAGAGATATTTCGCATTAGTATTGGGTTCAACATGGTCCTAGCAAATGATTAGAGAATAGTCGAAAGCTTGATTGGTACAGCGACTTACCGATTTAAAGGCAAGAGGTACGCCATGCTCTGCCAGAATTTTGCCGGCTTGCAAATTCCCTTCATATCCTTCCACCTTGTACAGACTAAAGTCGGCAAACGTTGCGACTGTAATGTTCCTATTCCCTGTCAGTTGAGTTTATCATAAGCGACAAAGGCTAACATACTGCCCGCTACTCTTGATCAACTCCGGCACTTTCCAAGCACTAAGGGCATGATGGAAGGCTTGGATATGAAAGCCAAACTCCTCGCTATGAAGAAGCATATCTTCAAAGTCTTCCGGCTCATAGCAATGCACATTGATGTTAATCTTCCCTCTCAGCATGGCAATAGTCGAATCAAATTCAAGCTCTTCCGGTAGCCCTCCCTTTCCAGCTGGGCCATCAGCAAGTAAGCTTGCTGCAGCAGAAGCATCTCTGTTCTGCCTTGCAGTTGCTGCAGCAGCACACCATGCATCTTGACTTTCCCGCAAGTCCTTTGCGCGAGCCATGTGTTGACGGAATTTCCATGCATTGCCCATCCTGGTATGGTGGTATACCCTGCGCGGGTTCTCGCCACAAGCCATCTTCAAATATCGGCGTCGATCCTCTTTGGGGACGCCATGCTCAAGGAGCATGTCTTCAACGACTTCTTCACCGTGCTCCCCGCCTCGGAGCAAGTTCTTAACTGGGTATGCTTCACCACCCATGATGTTTGCTGAGCCAGGTAAAATAAGCGACGTGGTCACGCCTCCAGATGCAATGATAGTAGTAGCAATATCGTATGGCTTCAAAGAATCTAGGGATCTGACCATAGGCGTCAAAGGCCCTGTCTCGGGATTGATTTCATTCTCATCAGCAGAGACACTGAGAATCGGCCAATTGTAGGCCAAATGATGCGAGTGCATATCCACTAGGCCTGGCGTGACAAACTCGCCATTGTAATGGCGAACGATGGTATTGGAGTCAATCTCAATCTCATTAGCACGGGTGAATGAAATAGACCGTACAACGCCCTTTTCGAAAACAATATCCACCGGCTCCGCAGAGATGGTATCTCCATCAAAAAGAGTCACATTGCGCAACACCGTGGTTTGCGCCTGGTCAGAAACAGCATTCCATCGCGGGTTGCTGCGATTTGCAGGCACCGGGAACGAGTAAGATAGCGATGGCTTGTTGTACTCTTCACATTTGGCGAGATGTTTGTCTAATCGATCCCATTGGGATTGAGCGAGCTGTGGATCGCCATGGAATTCGACAATGTATTTGGATTGAGGTGGATGGTAGTAGGTTGTAAACCAAAAGAAACCTATCACGATAAGAGATGGAAGGAGCAGACGGCCGAGGCGGAAGCCGCGACGGCGACGAAAGGGTGTCTGAGGACGCAGTGCCCCGACATTGGAGAAGCCTTTCATCTTGACAAACGTTATAGAAGAACAAAAACTCTGGGCGACGTTACATTATCGGTCGATATTTATACCCTTGCTGCTGCCTGTTGCTTAAGCTAAGAGCGTGGGGAATTGACGTGCTTATCTCTGCTTAGTTAGGAAGCTCAATAATTGATGCTTCGGAGTTCGGAGTGCATATCCAAGTCAGTTGGAATACAACAGACTCACTCACTCTAATAGCCTAGCATAGTGCAGACAAGGAAGACTCATCTTCAAATAGTTCATGTGCAAAGCGCAAGAGTACGTCACAGAACATGAAGCAATTGGAAAGACTCAAACGCTGGCATAAGGAAGTCGTCTCAATCAATATCTATAATCTCGGTGGCTACGAATTGGAATAGACCCTTCCAGCAACTCTTTACTAGACAAAACACATTGAAGCATCGAATCGAAGGCGGTATTCAGCTTTTCTAATTCGTCGAATCCAAGCTACATACACACGAGAAATTCCGCATACAGATGATGTGATGCCCGCCGGAAGGAGAAGCTCGTGAACAATGATCATATTTTGGGACCGTTTTCTTTCCGTAGAAGAAGAAAACTCATCCAGATGCAATCAAGCCATTTTTGAAATCATTAACAAACACCCGAAACCAATGTAAAACCGCGCCAAATTGATGTCGTTCAACATTTACTCGTTGATTTCGCGGAGACGACGGAGGGTGGAGCGAGCAGCGGAAGCAGCGGGGGTGCTAGACAAAATATTAGTCGGGTGGTTGGAGAGTCTTATGCTGTCGTTCGACTCACGAGAGAGTGTAAGCACCACCGGTCATGGTCTTCTTGCAGCCGGAGCAGTTCCAGATACCGACAGAGTGACGGCGGACGGTGTTACGACCGCAGAAGGTGCTATGTAAATATTAGCATTGGATGTCGCCAAAATCCCTAGCTATTTGTTGTATTCGACGTACCAGGTGTAACGGGCGTGCTGAGCAACTTCGAGACGCTTAAGCTGCTTACGGAGAGAGGCACCGTATCTGACACCGTACTTTCCGGTAATACCGACCTCTGAAGGACGAGTTAGCAGGTTGTTCGAGGAAAATCCGTTGTGGTGAGAAAGAAGGAATTCCATCAATGAACGTTGAAGATCGGTCGCTTGACGAAATTTGACGATGGTGTATCGAGGAGAGATCGGAAATCCTTACTGGTAGTTCTCTTGGCCATTTTGACTAGCTGTGAATTCGAAACAAATCAGTAATGCGTTTAGCGATTGAGATGTGTGTTGCTGGCGAAAATTCAATGTTTCTCAGTCGGCCACAATCGCACAACCACGCAGAGAAATTTAATCGACGGGGAAAAGGCGAGGAACAGAATCTGAGCGGGACGAAATGCCAGATCGTAGGTGTAGAGACGTACCTGTGAACTTGATGTCGGCTAAAGACAGGTTGTTGGTTGCTGAGACTTGACGGTGAATGTGGATAGCCTCGAATTTGGCGACTGTGCGGTGCTGAGTCGGCCAAACCTTTTTCCGGCTACTTCCGCCGTGCTTTCGCTTAGGGGAGGGTCACGGGATACGGGGAGTCTGATTGGCGGAGGAATGACCCCACATGCTGCTCGAAGTTCTCTCTTGGCGAATCTCCATCGTGACATCCGTCCGATGCTCCCCATCTCCATCTCTTCTTCTCTTCGTCCACTCTCACTAGCTATGTACCCATGAATTGTTGAGCACAGCAGAGTATTATTATATCTCTTTTGCTTCTACGTACTTACTTTTATTGAGAGCATCAATCTGACTACCTGGCCAATTGCTCGGCGGTCAGGGGCCACTGGCCAAGTCCAGCTGTCTTCACCCTACTGGCTGGTTAATCTACAGGTCAATTAATTTCACTCCGCACGTTGCAGCTTGCGAGGATGAATCACACATCGCATGATAAGGCTCGTGATTTCGCTTAAACTAATAAACTCTGGGATGCGCTATATCAGTGCCGGAGTATCATCAGTAGCGTCTGTGACTTCCAAATCCATCACGCATGATTGTACCTGGTAGATCTGGAATATACATCTAGGCCGGCCTTGTACCTACCTATGTACGTAACGTGTTTAAATGCATGAACAACTGCCGGGCAACATGGTTTCGTAGAAACTTGGGGAATCGCGGCATTGAGTCTTCGAGGCCGGGGTCCAGAACGAAATTGCGGGGAAAAGGAAAACGGTTGGTGAGACACGGACTCCGCAATTGCTCGCAAACGGCCATCTGAACTTAGATCCCTGTATACGTACGTATCCAGTTTTAACAATTCCAAACTCTGCCAGTCTCGTCCTCATCGCTACGCTGCCATGCTGCCATCCCTTTCTCTGCTATCTGCCTACCTGATTGCTTTTGATATGCGATAGACACGACCAGCACCTCCACACTTGGTGACCCCGGCTATTCCATCGAGAATAGGAAATTCGCCCACAGCTCTTTTCACGCCCTACGCTCGGCTTCCACCGCTTGACTGCTTTCGGCAGACCCAGATCCAGAATGTCGGCCGAAGAAGCGACAAATGCAGCCATGGAAGAAGAGCTGATGGACCAAGACGATCAAAGCGTCGCTCCGGAGACAACTCCGCCCAACGGCGTCAAGAAACGATGGCGCCGGAATCGCGTCGCTTGCGATGCCTGCCATACTCGTCGCGTAAGATGCGACCGCGCTTTCCCATGCTCTCGATGCGTCGCAAGCCAGACACAGTGCGAACTCACTCGAGAGAGACGCAAAAGAGGTCGCATACCTCGTAATGACTCATCACGCAGAGACAGTACTTTTGTGCGCGAGACAACGGGCATAACTGACGAGAAGAAAGCCTTTACCGGACGAAGGTCGACCACTACACAACACACTGACTTTATCAGCATGGTCACGGATCCTATTCCTACCGAGCAAATGGGCCAGCCTGCCAATTTCCCTCGTTCTGCTCCAACGTCGCCCGACCATGTGCTGCACGCGTCTGCACAGGGCAGCGGTGAGCACCTGTCTCGCCGAGATACCATACAGCCATCGCCGAGAGAAACAGTGGGAGAAGACAACAGAGCGGTTGAGGATTGGATGTCTGGCTCAAATGGGTTTCCTCAAGGGCCGTATCCTTACTCAATGTTTGGCAACATGGCATTCACGGATGGTTTCTTTGATATACCTTTCGGGATGATGGGCTTGAACAATCTCAACGGGTATCAACTGTCGAGATCTGTGTCGCGACAACAGCGAAAAAATGAGCAACCAGGAAAGCCAGCAGAAGCTCCTCTAAAGTATCCAGTGTTGGCGCCGTTGATGCCTTTTCTCGAACCGTATCTGTCGCGCAACCTGGTCTATGATCTTTTGGACCTTTACTTCACAAGCGCATTCTCAACGGCCATGCATCCTGTCTGTCACCACATCCATTGCTATGTCGTCCGAAAAGCATCTTTCCTCAGCCACGACAATCCACGAAATACTAGCCCTGCGTTGCTCGCAAGTATGCTTTGGGTTGCCGCGCTTGACGATAGAGCTTTTTCATTGTCAATCTCCCCGCCAAAACGAAAGAAGCTCTGTCAATTCTTGTGCGCCTTGACTGTACGACTTCTGAGACCCTTGATCCATGTCTCGTTCAAAGACGACGAAGCTTTGCCTATCATTGATCACGAAAATAGCTTTTCTCTCGGTGGCCACGATCGCACTCATTCTTTCGAGGAGGGTGGCGATGATCGAGGCTTGATTGGGCCGGCTGGATCGTTGGATGATGTGATTACATATATTCATGTGGCTTCTATTATATCTGCTAGCGAGCAAAAGGCAGCTAGCATGCGATGGTATGCCCTCTTCCAGATCAATACTACAAATTTTAGCTAACGTTCATTGTAGGTGGCACGCTGCTTTCACATTAGCAAGAGAATTACGACTAAATCAAGAGATAGAAGCTACATCAAGTCTCAGCAGCCCCGTGGACGAGTTGAATCGGCCATTCGAGTTTGCCGAGGGGACGGGTTATGGGACAACCCACAGCGGTGCCAGTGGGAACTATTTCCTTCCCAGCGGTCGAGCAAGTCTAAATTGCGTGTGTACGAGACAGCAACATCGACCTAATCTCATGACAGAAGAGCATCTTCAACACCGGAACGGAAGCCTAATTACAGAAGAGCATCGAGAGGAACGTCGTCGAACCTGGTGGCTCCTATACATCATGGACCGCCATCTAGCACTGTGCTACAATCGCCCATTAGCTCTACTCGACGCGGAATGTGATGAACTTCTCTTACCCCTCGAAGAAGGGCCCTGGCAAGCTGGCGATGTGCACAGCAACAGTTCCAAGGCTGATGGACCACAATGTCCTGTATCACCCGACACAAACAGACGGCGCTGTTTCCCGAACTTCGCATGCAACGACCACTCAGTCTTCGGCTTCTACCTTCCTTTGATGGCAATCACAGGAGAATTAATCAACCTCAACCAAGCCAAGAACCATCCCATGCTAGGCACTCGTCTTCAAGTCAAGACCGCATGGGACGTACAAGTAAACGAAGTCTTGCGTCAATTGGACACGTACAAGGCGACACTGCAGGCATTCTCAACCAATTACGCCGCAGCAGCTCATCCGCCTCCAGCAGCAGGACAACCCTCATCATCCACCATACCACCAACCGGCCCACCACCGGGACTCGTTCAACCTATGCAACCACTCACCCTATCCCCACCCATCCTCAACGAAGCAGGCGGAATCGACGACGCAAACTACAAGTCATATCACTCCTGGCACACACAAACAGTCGTCGCCTACGCATCCTACGTCGTACACGTCCTCCACATCCTGTTAATGGGGAAATGGGACCCCGTCTCCCTCCTCGAAGACAAAGACTTCTGGACCTCCTCCCCAACTTTTGCGTCTACAATCTCGCACGCCCTCGAAGCTGCGAACGCGCTTGAACGGATCCTGCATTACGACCCGGACGTCAGCTTCATGCCATATTTCTTCGGCATTCAACTCCTTCAGGGCAGTTTTTTACTGCTACTAATCGTGGAACGACTCCAAAAGGAAGCTGGCGAGGGAATCCTCAAGGCGTGCGAAGTCGTCATTCGCGCAACAGAATCATGCGTCGTCACGCTCAACAC
Organism: Talaromyces sp. PL2406; assembly: GCA_023626215.1. Classification (NCBI taxonomy): domain Eukaryota; kingdom Fungi; phylum Ascomycota; class Eurotiomycetes; order Eurotiales; family Trichocomaceae; genus Talaromyces; species Talaromyces sp. PL2406. The sequence continues at coordinate 308,178 of JAMAGL010000012.1, read as the reverse complement.
GGAGTATCAGCGCAATTTTCGACAGGTGATGCGCAGTGCGGTGGCGCAGGCGAGAGGAAGACCGGTGAATCATAGTGAGATTCGGCATCGACGGAAGGCGGTTTTGGCGTTGTATCGGTGGACGAGGAATGGGACTGGTTTGGCTTTATGATATCATCTATGATCTTAGTTGTGTATATTTTTCTTGGTTTGTATATATTGTACATATGTTGTTTATATCTGTCTATATCCAGAAAAGTTATTCCGTTATCCAAAGAAATATTTTCAAGGACAATCCAAGCTAAACCCAGCCTTTTTTATGTCTTGCAGTCCATATACACCACTTGAAGTAGACTGAATATTCATAACAACCAAATGCCCATCCCCACCGTCAAACGCAACACCACCCTTTTCAGCTCTCTTCATCATTTCTGTATCCGCTTTGGTTCTGGTGCCATTCTCACAGTTCCATACCCATCCTTCCTGGAGCCATTTCCAGGAGAGATAGGCTCGTAACTCTTTGTCTTGAGGGAGGACTCGTTTCCACTCCGGCTCATAGCAACCTTTTTCAGTTGCCGATGATGCTGGCGATGGTGAAGGGCCGAAGCGGAGATGATCGCGACAAAATATCCGCCACGAATCGATTGCATACGCACCCACGCCCGGTAAATGCGCTATCTCCCACGCCACTCTCGTATCACATTTCCCGTCCACCCCAAGGTCTGCTTCATCAGGCACAACCTCATCCGGCGCAACGTCCGCTCCGTCCCGTTTCAGCGGATAATTCAATTTGCGATACCTCTTCCCCCTTTTTGGCGGGAATTCGAGCCATTTCTGTGCCAAAGCGATGAATTTGGTGGCTCGTTGGTTTTGGAAGCCTAATCCTCGGATTATGGAGACTATATCGTCGTGGTTTGCCCGTGCCATGTCTTCGATTGTTGGGTAGAGATCGAACAGTTTGAAGAGCACGGGTATTGCGACGGGTCCCCGGGTTCGATTCAAGAAGATTGTGGCGATGAGAAGACGAAAGGGGAAGAGGGAGAGTTGTTCTTGTATCAAGCCGAAAGTGGGCGCTGAGATGGGTGGGAAGGGGAGGCAGGATGTTTCGATTAGAGGGAGGGGTTTGGGGAAGTAGGGGCTTAGTTTGGGGGGTTGTTTGCGCGGGGAGGATGATCTTGGGCGTTTTTGTGGTTGTTCTTCTTGAGGCTGCACTGGCTGCAGTATTTTCGCTTCAGAGTTGGTGGAATCATCATCAGTATCCCCTCGGTGGATGATATCTGCTGTGTGAACGGGTTGAAGCAGCAATTGCTCCGTCAACACTTGAGTATCAGGCACAGAAGATGTAGTCTCTGCATCCTCCTGGCTCTCAAAATCCATGCTAGGAGTTTCATTCTGCACCTCTGTTTCAGCTGTTAAGACCAACTCGCACGTCTGTGTCTGTGTCTGCGCCAACACGGACACTTCTTGACACAACGATGAATCTGCATCGTCTATTGCGGACGGCGGTTCCTCCTCTGAAGCACAAATCGTGATTATTTTCTTTTCATCAGATTTGTTCCCCCGCTTCGTTTGCCCCCAAGTCTTTGATAGATCTCCATTCCCAGATTTGCGGTTGTTCCCCCTTGATCGGACGAAATAGTTTGAGGTTTTGGCGGTTCTTTTGATGGAGGTCACATTGCGCCTGGGCATGGCAAGGCCTGCAGCGCACTTGAGCAGGTGGAAATAATATTAAAAATAAATAGAGAGAAGCTAATGCCCAAAAAATGTAACAAGATGATGGTAGGGATAAAGTCCCGGGTGTTGGAGGTGATCGTTGATAAGAAGCCTCAGACTACTGATAGGCCACGCTAGTTTCTCTGGCGGCACTGCGGCAGGAATGTCGCAGCATCCTAGCACCCTTAGTACAGAAGGGCACTACTATCACTACTCACTAGTCACGCCGAGTCAGTAACGAGGCTGAGAAGACGCATATTCAAGATAGGGTCGATATTCCTTTAAGACATTTACGGACTACATCATCCAACATGAAGGTATAGTTCAGGCCACTGTTACCATGCCCGACAGCTTGTGCACGCGCAACGATCGAAACCAAATCAGACGAATCCTTACCCTCTAAACAAACGGGCCTCGGAGAAAATGCCGCCGCGATGGGTTCGAGATAGCCATCATCTGCGCGCTGCCCCTCGAGGCAGATGCGGTCGAAGCGTTATTCGGCGAGTACCTACTACTGTACGACGCGTCTCGCGACAAATATGGCAAGCTACCGGGTAATGGAAACACATACACAACGGGGCGGATGGGTCAACATGACATTGGTCTTGTTCATATGTTTGGGATGGGTAAAGGGAGTGCAGCGACTGTCGCCTTGTATCTTCCCTTTTGAGGTCAATAGCTCTCATACGTCAACGATTAGACGAGGTCGATGAGGCTCTTGGCTTCTATCCAAAAGGCTTGGATATTGACTGCTGAGCACGAATACGGGATTAGGCACGGACAGACAATGAAACTCCTTTTCGGTAAAAGTGGAAATGCTTAAAGCGTTGGAAGACAACGGCGATGCTGAAAACTGCCTTCAGAAAATATTTCCTCAAGTTCTTCGACAAAGAGGTTGTCTCGAAACATGAGTCGAGTGAGACGCTGGAGCAGGTCTTGCCCGTCATAAGAAATCTGTATCAATACAGACCCCACGACGAGATCGATCTCAAAGATTACATTACAGATGTCTGCTCAAAAAAAGGCAAGCATTTCCGAGCCCTCAATTGGTATAATTGATATACAGATGCATACGATCAAGCGAGGAATTGTTTCACAGATGAGAGTCTTGTTCTTGCCTAGAATTCGCTATTGGCTGCTCTTAGAGGAGTTATTTTGCTGGGGTGGTAGTAAGATTTGCGTGGTAATTAATTTGAGGTCGAGGTCGAGTATCCATATTCTAGATTCGTGCGTGCTAGGTCCTTCTGCAGTGATTCGAAAGTGAATGTGCTTGGATTGCTATATTCTAAGGGGACTGACGCCTCTGAGGCAGGGAAGTGCCAAAGATAGGCAGATAATCAAGAGGTTGAGGATGAAAATCAACTGTATCTCTCACCAAATCAGAAATATGCCAGTAGACAACGTGCCAATACATCAAAATGCTATTATACACGAATAAGATTTATGAAGCGAAAACGTAATGATGAAATGTATAAATTATAAAAATCAAAACTACAACCCCATTCTTGTTGACCATGTCACATCAAAAAGGGAGGGGCGAATGAATGTGTAGGAAATGAACATAAGAGGACACGGACCCCTTGTCGATTAAGACTGTACTTTGCCAGCCTCGCGTACTTCATTCATAAAACTATCCTCGTCACCCACCAGACTCAGAATCCAATATTGTCCAACGCCGGCGTTGGCAAATTGACCGCCTCCGTATCCCATAATCGGTGTCGGGGAGCTATGGCGAGTCTTTGTATCTCTTATGAGTGTACCTAAGTCATGCGGTCCCCAGCCCACAACGTGCTTTAATTCCTCGCGGGATTTGGGTTCTGTTCCTGACAAGCCGAGCAATTGCGTTTGTAGACAGCCTAATATGGCGACTCCGGCTCGTATTATGATACGGTCACCTTCGAAAGCCCAACAATCCCATACGCGACTCAGGTGTTCCAGGTCAAGACCGTTGGTAAACAAAGATCGGAACATTGGACCCCAGATATCCTCATCGGTAAGCTGCGCGGTCTCGTAGAGATGAGCATAAAGTCGGGGGAATTTATATCGTAGTGTAGCCGAAGCAAGACCGTATGTTCGAGATATCGCAGCGCGGTCGTATGTCAAAAATGCAAGAGGGAGTGGGCGGTTGAGAGCGTTGGCCATGGCGATAAACGCGGAAGAAGCGGTAGGAAGTTGAAGGACAAGCAGAGCTGCAATAGTCTGAATAATATGTTAGTGACGTTATCAATATAACGAGAAAAAATAACTTACGTGAAGACCATAGGTGTATCCAACATCACTGCGATACATGGCATATGCTTCCAAGACATCAATCAAGGTGTCCCTTAGAGGTCCGCCTTCTTGGAAGAGATGTAGTTCAGGGAATGCGGACGAGACATCTCGAGATATGGCTGCAAACCATTCTCGCATCCTTCGACTAGCATCACCGGCATCTTCATCTCCTCGTGCCTTGACGTCTTTGGCCCGCTGAAGTGCTTTTTGGTACGATTCGGGTGTCAAGGATAGCTCGTTATTAATGGCTCGTTGCCACACAGCTCCGCGGCATCGGGGCGTTACACCTCGCCACCATAACTCCCTCGTTCGAGGCTCCGCAATAGCTTGGTTCCAGTTGGGCAGGACGTGGTCTTCCCATATCCGCTGTAGTGTCTCCCTAGTGTTGTCCTTTTCGCACTGCGCGGCAGCGGCTTTGGCGGCTTTCTTCTTCTCTAGAACATTGTCAGTACACAGATCCTAGACCAGACGATCAGTTAAACACCAACCTGCTTCCTTAGCCAAAGTCATCATCTTTTTATACTCCTTCAAATGTTTCTTCTCTTCCAACGGGTCTTTCGGCGGCAGCCAACTAGGGCGCGTGCGACTAAGAACCTTTTCCTTCTCCTTACTAGCAGGTAACGGATCAATCATTACATTGGATTTCTGCACCGGCGGTAAATCCTGTATTCCACCAGAGAGACGCTTCGACTCCACACTTGAGCGTTCCGACGACAGACCGCTCTGGATTCGTTCTTCGCGTTTGCGACCAACATCGTCGGCGTGGTATTCCAGTGTCTGCGTCAAGACCTTTGCTTCTTCGGAAAGCTCGGCCATGGCGAGGTTGTAAGAGTATGTACGTGGATCGCGCGGGGAGATCTGGCCTCGTTCAGGGCCCGCGGACGCAGACCGGGTGACCTTGAGCCTTGAATTTCCGCCGGGCGAATGTCGAGAGGAGTTTCGTGATTTGGGAAGAGGCGCTACATGTTCTTCCGAGACTGCATGGGACAATGGTATAGGCTTGGGGCTAGTGACTTGGTCAGGGCTGGTACTGCGTGAAGCCGGGCGTTCCGTAGGCGGTCGCGGAGACAATGGCACGTTGAACAGGCTGGCATCATCCGGTAAGTCGTCATCAGAATCATGATATTCAGCCTCAAGTTCCTTGACTGTTTTGCGCTGCAACGAGCCACGTCGAGATGAAGGATTGCGAGGAGCCAATGGCGACAGACTCTGGCTGGAAGCAGACGGCGAAGGAAACGGTCCTGAATTCAACGGATGAGGAGCAGAAGATGGAGACACTGAGCGCGATCGAGGTTGGCGGTATGGCAAAGATGGAGTAGATGCGCTTCCATGCTTTGACCATTTTCGGCCGCTCTTCATCGTCCTCGGATCTAACGTTCCTCTCAGGGGCTGACCCGGCATGCCCCCAGGGGCTCTCGACGATGGCGGAGTGATTTGTCTCCTTTGACTAGACGTCAATTCTCTGCCCGGTTTGGATGGCGGAGTTGCCGATTTCATATTGCTCATGCTAGCGATCTGCGATATCGCACGATTCTGACTGGAAGCTCGAGAGCCAGCTCGGGAACGAGAGTGAGGGTATGGAAGTTTCGCCGGATAGGCATGTATTTCAGAGTCATCTTCAAGACCGATATCTTCGAAATTAGACGTATCCGTAAAGTTGACATTGGGGTCGGCATCGTGCGAAGAGGAATGGAAGGACGAAGATTTGGAGGATTTGGAATTGGTGAGTTCAGGGACGGAGCTCGGCGAAGTCAGAGTAGCGGTCGCCATGACTTGTCTCTCAGCTTGTACTCTCTGTGTGAAAAGTTGGTTGGTCGAGACAATTGAACGGCTTCCAAAGGTGTGTCGTGTGCCTGCGGCGGCAGTTCTGAAACCACGGGCGCAGAGGGTACAGTCCCTGCAGTGACGGCGCTAACAAGTGATTGTATTCGAGCAACACACAAAAATATTATAGAGCGAGAGGATATGGCCGATTTTGAAGTCAATATGTTTGATTGTATCGTCTCGGGTTGGCAATGATCTGTCACAGGGGACAGACGGAGAGGATGGGAAGAAAGGAGGTCAAGCGCAAGAATAAAGGAGATGTCGTCTACCTGGACGGAATCGAGAGAATAGATGCAAACAGCAATAGTCAAAAAATAATGAATGAATGGAACGAATGAATGAATATACAATAGAGAAGACGTGACGATGCAAAGCGAACGGCGAGAAGCAACTGGAGCAGAAAACAAGAGAGCCTGAATGAAAGCAGGTTGTTGAGGAAGGAGCAGGCCGAGAACGAACGATGGATGAACTATTTCCGGATAGGGCAGTCTGCTAGCTGCATCTGGCTAGCGCTATAACCAACTTGGCCGAAGCTGTGGCTTGGTGTCTGGTGCCTGAGGCCGAAACAATTCTATTGTCAGCTGTACATAGTAAGTACACGCTGACTGTCATTCCTCTTATGAAACAGCAAGTATCTTGAGAGTGAAGCATTTACACACCGAGAACTCTCCAACAGCCAGCATACATGTCAGACTCAAGAGGCAGATAACTCACAACACTAACGGAGTGCAACGCCCAAACTCACCAAACTAAATAAAACGGGCACGCTAACAACACGCCACAAGCTTGGCTTCATTTCCGCTTTTCCTCGCTATCAATGCTTGTTCTGCTTAGTCTCGTCGCAAAGTTTGATCACTCGATAGCGATACGAGGTTGTTGACATATTGCGCATTCTGAATATCAAATTTCAATATTCAGACCTGGTCTAGACGCCCCCTGCTGCATGGTTCAAATGATCGAAGTTGTGGCGCAGTATGGCTAGATTTCTCGCCCTTGCTTACCATCGAACACATTTCTAGTCCTAGGTGACTGTCTCAGATCGGGGCTTCTGGAATGGAATGTCAGATTGCCATGCTGAATACTTGGAGGACGTGCATGCCATCTATGGTAAATACTACCTAGGTAGGTATCTTGTACGTAGTAAGGTTGTTGTCTCTTAATTTATTCATCTCTCATATACCATTAGCCACCCTTACATATAGGGCCCATTAACAACAAATATATACATGACATATCTGGTATCTAAATATACATGAGCAAGAAAACCTCATAACCCAAATTAGTACGATAGCCAACCAACATCACATCATCAGATATCCACAACTCCAGATAACACCTCAAAAAGTTTTAAATCAATGCTCCGACCTGCCGAATCCATGCAAACCACACATTTCTTCATTAACAGGTCCTTTGTTGCGACTGCTTTCGCACACTTGCTTGAACCAACTGACACGACAATCCTCGCCGTTCAGCCAGTACGTCAACGGAGTCAACTTGTTAGCTTGACACCCATGACATTTATCGCTATCCGGGCAGTTGCTAAAGACACTGTGCTGATATCCAATATCGCGGAACCAATGAATCTGCTCATTAGCCGCAAAGAGACCCAACGCAATGCTGTGAACGGGTGCATCACCCCAGCGTTCGTAGAAGAAATTGCCCGTTTGATCGAGATAGTCAAAGTAGTCCCGATATGTTTGCGAGCGCCAGAAATCCAAGTCTCCGATTTCAAAATTGCTCCAGAAATGGCATGTGCTGTATCCATGGGCGGCTTTTGTATGGTCGGGACGCAAGACAGAATCCGTGAGCCAGTAGTAAGAGTTCTCATCCGGGCTGAGGGCGTAGCTGGGATGTTCTTCGAGGAAGGCTGTTGTTGCCGGCCAGAGGGTAGGTATGGTTTTGGGGTCATCGTAGATATTTATAGTAAACCCATAGGTTTTGTTATTTTGGGCCATAAATTGGAAAACGTCATACTCGATATCGCAGAAATACCTGTCGAACGGGACAGTTAGTGGATTGCGAGAGCAGTACAGGACAAAGAAGAGAACGTACTTGACATCGGGTTCCACGCGCCAATAGTACTTATACTTATCCAAGGCAGGATGCCGAAAGAAGAAGCCAGAGTACCATCGGCACATTTTATGGTAACTCAATTGTGTCGCATGCATGACTCCGTTGTTAGCCATGTCTTTGAAAGCCTTCTCCATCCGAGACTGATCGATCCAGTCAGGCACATTCCAATGCTCCTTGGGAATGAGTTCTATAGAATGTTAGTCTCTCCCATCGACTAATGACCTGACCACTGGACAATCTGACCATATGTACACGGTGCGGTTGTCTCCGCTTGCGTCTTATCTTTAAATTCTTGCGTGAATTCGACATCATTGAAAAAGACCCATGGATAGTTGAACTTAGAATTGAACGACTTTTCCATATATCGCATCGACGAGATTATGCCATCGAGCTCGGAGTTGCGGACGAGGGAGATAAGCGCGGCGTTTGCGCGGGGGGTGGTGTCAGGATCTGTCGGGGGAGGTTGTTTCATAGCTGTAAATAGAATTCGCACGTTAGCCCAAAACATTCATTAAGGCTTGAAGCCCAGTGGCATGCGCATGCGAAGAATGTAGTATGTGGGGGATCGTCGAGAAAATGTTGTACAAGCAAAATGCGGAGAGAGGTCATACAGAGACGCATCTGGGTAATTGCCCTATCACCCGAAGAATTATACCATGAATCTCGGAAGTATATGGCCAATATAAGAAAACAGGCCACAGCGGCGAAAAAATAGCGTTTGAATTGTTTCCGCATCACGGCGGCGAGGAGTACCGTCGTTGTGGGTTGACTTTAGACAAGCCGACTCGATAACATCCAAAAGGTTGGGGAGTAAACAAAAGTATACCTAGGTATAGTAGTCGGAAATATATAGTTAATATAAGAACAAGGTAGATCGGTAACAATGATCCTCCATATGAATTAAAACAGCCGTCGAACGTCACGCCGCCCCTTTTCTAGCAGGCAGCTGGCTTTTCAGGCGCCGATCAAAACGAATACGATCGTGGCGGCGAGAGGAAAATGAGCATTGCTATTGGGCGTTTTCGAGTCGGGGCACTATTCGTATGCAGCCATCATAAACACGAAAGTAGAGCATAAGCATTCATGAAGGTGAACAACTACCACGATGTATCACAAGAACCAAAAAAGAAGATACAGCAGGCTAGGCATTTGAGCGGTCTGATTTCGCCTCTCTTGTCCATGTCCATAGCGAGTCCACTCAGTCCAGTGCCCACTTTCCAACGTGGCTTCTCTCCAGGTGGCCTTACCGTATATGGACATAAAGAGTGTTTCCTGATTGGCGGTTGAGGCGGTTTTGTTGGGGGCTAACCCGGATAGACATAGATCATTGCCTGATTGGTTGCCGGATCCGCCGTTGAGGGAGGTCCAGTCATGCGGCTGATCGGGATTTGTCGCGATAATCCAATCACAGCCAGGGGTTTGACTGACTAAGCTTTGCTGGCGGGTCTCTGAGAGCATTAATTAGCCAATTAATGAATTTCGCAGCCTGAACAAGCCTCGGGTCTGAGGGTTCTTCAGCCTCCCCTGGGATACAGTACGTGCAGGAATCTGAACTAATGAATCATGAGCATGATGATATGGTATGAACTCTGAGGCCTGTGGACATTGCACGAGCAACGATTTGGGGACTGCTTTGTCAAGTTTTACGTATGTAGATACGCTCCGAAGCCGAGAGGTAAGTAACCCTGGATGACCTCCACAACTGAGTGACGGTTCTACATCCGTTCAACATTGACAATGACTAGTAGTTCCGATAGACAACAGTTAATTAGATGACCGCCTAGGTGCCTGTTGATACGTTCACGGCTCTGGGCCGAGTTTTATATATCCGCAGGAGCATGAACTGTCCTATAGCTCCGTATATACAGTAGTCGTGGTTCACACGTTGGCCATATTGACATCTGGATGTCCAATCCCGGACGTCATGCAACCGCTTAGCTATCAACTGAATGTATCCTTCTTTCCTAAGGTAAACGAACTTGGATATTGTTAAGGTGACCACTTGCTGAGGCGTCATGTTGATGCAAAATATCAATTGGTAGCTTTGCACGAGTCATACCTATGTACGTACATACGTATATGCAATCTTATCTTTAGCACCTGCCGAGAATTTTTCCGCACAAGAACGGTGGATTGTCCATGTACGCTGAGACAATCCCTTTCATTGTCATCCTACAATGGATTGAGGATGATAGACTACTATGTAGGGCCGATCAAAAGCCCTTGCCCTGAGCCCTGAGCCCTACCCTCAAGAGGGCTACAGCGGAAAGAAGAAACGATTGGACCAGATCCGCGCAGCAATGTTACCGAGTCAAAATTACAATCGGTACAGCAACGTGTATTGCGTTACCAGATTTGCAGTCATCTCGAAGCCATGTTGGTAATATTACCGCCACAACGTATTTGGGTTTCCGTCTACGTGTCCATAACCGTATCACAGAGTCCATTTTTTTTGTATTTTTCTTCTTTCCACGCCCTGTTTTAACAGCTAGTGAAAGCGATTGGCAAGTCGGTGACTAACTCTCTGCTGAGAAGCAAGCTCACCTCCATTCAAATCCTACGTATCATAAATTTGTTACGAAAAAATCCAGGACAAAATCTTCAAAATCAGATTAGCCGGGGAGACCATATCTCGTCATATGTGATGGCATATGAGGCCAGGGTGGTTATTAAGGCGGGAAACCCCCGACAGGATTAGCGTGGCTAAGGCGACAAGGCAATCAATAGCAGACTCGGGAGTTGCCCGATGTGATCACCGGGGATCCGGAAGCTGCAAACTGTTACTGAGGTTCCTGGGTGGAAATGCATGCTTTTTCCACGCAGCCACCCCGGAGAAATTGAAAGACAACCAAATTGTCTGCTAGAAAACTGATCAAAGTGTTCTGCAAATTTTGCAAAATTTCAGAGACCATCTTTGAGTATGGCGAGGAAAAGCGTCAGGTTAAATAGGCCGAGGTCATCCTCGGGACGAACTTTTTGGCGGCAGGGTCTGCATTTTCTAGCGCCGACGGCCGGAGTTTTCCAAGTAAGTGTTACAACTTTACGAGTCCTGAAATACTGTACAATACCACGTATCCGCGAAACCCGCAGTGTCCCGGCACTTTGCTGGCTGCTGTGCTATTCCCTGGCGGAAAATCCAAGTTCTGAGCTCGGTGGACGGGATCCACAATTCGACCAGCCGTGAGGTCATTCTGGCGACTACAAGAAATTTGCTTATTTTTACGCTCTTTCTTTTGTCGTATAACGGAGTCATGGCAATGCTCAAGCAGGTACAATCTCTGTGCTGTATCTGCAATGCGCATATTGCACAGGATTGAGGTATTCCAATGCAGGAGCGGTCCGGAGTCAAGCTGCAACATGGAAGTTGGAAGAGCAAGGGCTCGGTAAGCTGGTAATGGTAAAATTACTGCCCACATAGTGCAGCCTCTTTGTAGCCGGAACAAGAGGCTGCCGTGGGTACTCGGAATCCCGACGGGGCATTCTGTGGATCTTCCACCAATAGAGAGAAGCAGTTTGGTGCGCAAGACCTCCCGATCCGGTCCGACCAGAACGATCCCGTTGGCCATCGTAAGAAGTGGCTCAATTTGCCCTTCCTATTGGCTAGCGGTAGCTGGCTGCAGTGGGTTTTGCCAAGGGTCAACCACTGTTTTGGTGCAGTTTGAGTATCCACTCTTCCCCGCTGGAGCTCACACTATTGGCCACGGCCCCCATAGCTCGTTTCCGAACTGGGAGACTCGTATCTGACGTCGAAAATTTTTTTGCTTGTTATCTCGTCACCATCAGCCCCGAGGAATGAGTGAACGGTGAGCAACTGACATAAAGGGGATGGAAAGGCCGGTAGAGGAAGACGGACAGCTTCAATTGAGCTTTTCAGAAGCATCGAGTAAGCACCCAATGGTTCTGGCGACGTGTATAAAAGTCGGGCTGGACCCCCGAATAGCCTCGCTCAGGCTTGCTGGATCCGCCATCCACGGCCCCATTAATACAGCTTACCTGCGCAAGTCTATTGCTACCACAGTCCGTACGACTGTGATTGTAACAGTTGTACACTGATAATACGTGCCCATACTGCCTTTTGGTGCTGGCAACACCCGAATCGACCCGACAAGACAATAATACCGTAAACCGTAACGCAGTCTGCTGCTCAACACGGAGACGCAGCTAGCAAAAGACTGAAACTGACTGTAAATTCACCGACCCACTGCGTATTGTTTCCCAGTTACTACGGCCACAGCAACAAGCAGCTCGCTGGCAACCCCCTTCCCCCTGCCTTTCCCTTCCCTTCCCTTTTTCTTCCGCTGCCAGCCAAGGTGAAAATCCGCTCTAATTTTTTCCTCGTCATCAACGAAAAACATTCTTCCTCTCTTTCTCCTCTTCTCTCTCCTTCCAATCTCCATACCTCAAATTCCATCCTTCCTTTCCCTCTCTCTATCCTCAATTACATTCAGAGATTCACTTCTCTTCACACACACACATACACAATGGCCTCCAAGATGTTCGCCAACCGAATGGCCACCATGGCCTCCCAGAGCGTCGCTCGCTCCACCGTCCGCAGCCAGTTCGCTGCTGTCCCCAAGCGTACCTTCACCAACGCTGTCCGCCCCATGGGCCAGCGCTCTGCTTTCCAGGCTCCTAAGCGCACCATCCCTGCCACCGTCGCTCGCCAGGCTTTCCAGGCCCAGGCTCGCCGTGGCTACTCCTCTGAGATCGCCAACGCCCTCGTTGAGGTCTCCCAGAACATTGGTATGGGTTCTGCTGCCATTGGTCTTGCTGGTGCCGGTACCGGTATCGGTCTCGTCTTCGCTGCTCTTTTGCACTCCGTTGCCCGCAACCCTTCCCTCCGTGGTCAGCTCTTCGCCTACGCCATTTTGGGTTTCGCTTTCGTCGAGGCTATCGGTCTTTTCGACCTCATGATTGCCATGATGGCCAAGTTCTTGTAAACTATTTCACCACTACCGACGTCTTGAGGGTTTTTGACTAGCTCCCCGTTTTTACACACCACATTTTTTTCTTGAAATCAAAAAAACGGAATACCGATAATCGATGACCAACTTTGTGTGAATTTGACCATGCCGACAATATTTCGATCCGATACCGTTTCAGCTACATCTTGATATCCTATGTGGTTGGAATCTATTGCCAGATCGATACTCTGATGATCATTTGAGACCGGAGAAAACTCTTTGGATCGAACCATCTATTTTCTTTTTTCCTATCTGTTTTTCCTTCTTACCCACATAGAGAGAGAAAATATTTTCTGTTGCATTACTAGAGGTATAGAGGTGGTGAATGTCTTGTTTTGGATAGAAAGAGAAAGAAGAGGAAAGGGATTATAGAATCTGGTCTCATTGATTTGTTGTTTTTGCTATTCACAAAATTTACAAAAAAAAAGGCACGACAAAATTCCCAAAAGTTGGACAACCGATTTTGGTCGTGGGTGTATTATCATTGTGTACTACTTATTTAGCATCACTCATCATCATATTTATTTCATCCTTTCCTTTGTCGATTGTTTCTTCTCGGGTGTCTATTTCTCTCCTCGATCGTCCTGTACTGTATATATGGAGTCGATAGGAGGTGAAGATCATCCGGTGCACTTTTTTCGCAAGACGTAGCACGTAGATAGAGCTTCTTCATTGAATCCGGGGTTAATACATTCTTACCCCGGATTGAGTCAAAGAGCCACACAGTCCTACGCTTTTGAAGCTGGTCAATTGGCCGTTGTCATTGGTGAGTATTCAGAGAGCAATTGGACGCGATGATTGGCTCCGTATTCGATTCATACACCTCGAGCCATGATCGATCAATTCCCAATTTGTGTTCCATAACATCTATGAAATCTCTATAATGCACATTCTCAGCCTACATATACGGAAGAAAAATCAAAACTCCATCCCCATGAATATCGTCCCCTCAAGCGGCGTCTCATAATACCTCTCAACCTCCCCAAACCCGTACCTCTTATACAACGCCCTTGCACTCTCCATATACGGCAACGTATCAAGTCTCATTCCATTATATCGGCCTGACGCTCTGGCATGCTCGATAATCGCCTCGACGAGTTTTGTGCCGATACCCGTTCCGCGCGCGGATGGGGAGAGGTATAATCTTTTCATTTCACAATATCTCTTGTCACTGTCGTTATCATTCGGGTTGGTTGATGGGAGAGCGCGGTAGGCGACGCAACCAATTAATTGATTACTCTCATCATCGCGCGCGACGAGAAGACAACCGCCTTCTTCCGGGGAGTACTTTCCGGGTAAGGACTCGAGTTCGGTCTGGTAGTTTTGGAAGGTGAGATCGATGCCGAGAGCGGCGGTGTAGGCTGTGAAGAGTACTGTGACGGCTTGTTTGTCGTCGGGGAAGATGGCGGGTGTTATTTTATATGTCGGCATTTCTTCGATGTTAATCGTTCCATTTAAAGAGTTGATGTTGGATAGTTATCAATGGATTTGGATTGTAGGCTGAATTGATCTCTTACGTCTGGTACATCTTACATGCGTACTAGTGAGTCATTCAGGATCGACATATACATATATTTAAAGCACGTCTCCGGTGCCAAACAGCGACATCCTGGCCATCAATCCACGGATGTCAAGGGTTAATATTCAGCATATTCTCGTAGAACTTAATAATTAGTTCATCTAGCATATATGATACTCTCGCGCTGGGCAAAGATCAGCCAAGTCCAGTACTTGCCCAGCGTTTACCCCTCATCTATTCTCCTCTTGGCCTTATACCCAAGTAGTAAGCGCTAGCTGAATTTGCGCGAAAGCCGTTAGGGAAATGAGCATTTGCAGCGTGTATATGAACTTTATGAAGGTATTCTGATTCAGTGAGACATCTACTGCCAACAGGACGATTTGTACAGTGTACATCGAGTCATTGTCCGAGGCAGCAGTATTATTGATAGACCTAAGGAGTCAGGGGGAACGTGTTGAACGATTCGAGATATCCAGTCCAGGTAGCTCTTCGGAACTCCGTGCTCGTGTTGGTAATCCGCACCGATTGAGCTTATATACTTACTCCTTCAACTGCTCAAGATATATCTTCTACATGACTCGGAATATTTTTGACATTACCTAGGTAGTCGATTATCCATCAACATTACTTCTGTGTTCGTTCACCGAGACACACGTAGTCATGGCAGTACAAGGCACCACCACAGACGAATTCAAATCTCTCAAGGAGATTCTGCAAAAGAATCTCGACAACGGCGAAGAAATCGGCGCAGCCATATACGTCAACTCTAACGGCAAACCCGTCGTCGATATCTGGGGTGGCTTTGCCGACGAGAAATGCACCCGGCCCTGGACCGAAGACACCATCGTCAACGTCTGGTCAACTACCAAAAACGTCACTGCCTTGGCTGCTCTGATCCTCGCTGATCGCGGATTATTGGACCTCGACGCACCGGTTGCAAAGTACTGGCCCGAGTTCGCTGCCAATGGCAAGGAAAAAGTGCTGGTCCGCCATGTCCTATCTCACACATCCGGTGTATCCGGCTGGGATCAACCATTCGAGTACTCCGATATCTACGATCTGGAAAAATCAACCACTCGCCTCGCTACCCAGGCACCCTGGTGGGAACCAGGAACAGCCTCAGGCTACCACGCCGTCAACTACGGCCACCTAGTCGGCGAAATCGTACGCCGCGTCTCGGGAAAATCATTGCGGCAATTCATCAAAGACGAAATCGCGCGTCCAACGGATGCTGATTACAGTCTCGGTGCGGCCGAGGAAGACTGGCCTCGTCTTGCGGATATTATTCCTGGGCCTCCGGTGGATCCAGCTGCGTTTGCGGCTTTGGATCCGCAGAGTATCCCCATAAAGACACTTTCTGGCACATTGGACAGCGCGAGTTATCCCAACACCGCTGTGTTTCGAAAAGCTGAAATTGGCGCTATCAACGGCGTAACGAATGCGCGAGCTTTGAACAAGATTTTTGCTCCATTGGCTTTGGGCGGGGACGATAGTCTCCTGTCCCCCAAAACGATTGATAGGATCTTTGAAGTACAGGCTGATGGCCCCGATTTGGTGGTCTTTGTACCTTTGCGTTGGGGTATTGGATTTGGATTGTCGAATCCTGCTACTACGCCTTACATTCCGGAGGGTAAGGTATTCTTCTGGTTTGGATGGGGTGGTTCGTTTGTGATTGTTGATGTGGAGAGGAAGTTGACGATCACTTATGTGATGAATAAGATGGGTGACGGGGTTATTGGGAGTCCGCGGTCGCAGCAGTATGTTGAGGCTGTGTATGATGTTGTTAAGGGGTTGAAGTAGATGCGTAGATGCCAGAAGTATCGAAGATATGTGGATGTGTTTATACCTGAGTATACATACATGTGTATATACATTTCTGATCTACAAGTTATTCACCACGGTTAAAGAGATGCAATCTTGGCATCGTACAATTTCCTTCCTTTGACACCAACATGACACTTGAACACCCCTCCATGCCATTTTGCCGACTCGGGATACTTATCAGCTTCTGGATCTTCTTCACTCGTAATATAGACGTCCTCGCCCACAAATGCAACAGCCTAAACAATCAGCACAATGTCATATCGTATACGGAAGCAAAAAAGACATACCGTAGGACATCTAGTCGGCACCTCAATCTCAGCAGTCACTTTTCCTTGGGGAGAAACCCTAACAACCTTCCAACCACCCCAAAGAGCAACCCAAAGATTCCCCTCGACATCCATAGCATGACCGTCGGGACCACCTGCATCGGTATGCCAAAAGACACGCTGATTCGTGATATTTCCAGTTGAAATATCGTAGTCGAATGCGTAGATGTTACCAGTGGGAGTGTCGGTCCAGTACATAATTTTGTCATCCAGGCTGAAGGAAATGCCATTAGGGATGGTCACATTTTCAAGAACACGGTGTAGTGTGCCGTCTGTGTCGAGGCGGAAGAGGATGCCTATACTCTCATAAGCCATCAAACCAACCCACATCAAATGAGAGGAGCAAACGTACCGACAGGATCAAATTTCCCATTTGTATACGCCGGATCATTCATTGCGCCAACCCAGAAGCGGCCCTGGCAATCAACTGCGCCGTCATTGGCACGCATGAGTGTCTCATAGTTTTTCGCGATCTCGACCTCGTTCCAGAAGCGTTGGATGTATTTGTATTCACTGCTATCGCGTTTTGCGATACCAATGCCATGTTTACCGCCAAACAGGAATGAGTCTGTGGACGAGGCGAGATTTGCTGTCACTCTGTAGATTTATGAGTAAATGCAAATTCATAAGGGGAAAAATTGTCTTACCCGAAGGAAATGCCATATTCAATCTTCTTTGCAGAGGATGCCCCCTCGTTCAAATCAACCCACCAGACATGCTTTTTGGCAATGTCGATGAAGCGCAGTGTATTGCTGGCTTCTTCATAGAAAGGCCCCTCGGAAAGCCCACATCTGATGTCGAGGAATGGCTGGACGATACCATGTTAGTGATGAGCATATAGACAGACCCAATCTATGACATACCTCTGTGATAGTAAATTTCTCCATTTTGACCTATGTTTTCTATACAAACGAGGGGTTTTGCACATTTATTTACATCTGTTGTTTTTGACCGGCAAAAGAGCCGAGATTTACCCATTTCTTCAGTTAGTTTTACCTAGATAAGATATGAGGACGGACATAAGCGACAATCCGCTCCCCCACCCGATCCGACATCTTCAGTTTCCGATTTTCATCAACCATTATCTACTCTTGGATATTAGAAGCACGTCTACTCATTATCCACTTGATATCCATATAGACGAGATCAAGCAGCCGCGACACATCGAGACTCAACAGGCATAGACGCCGAAACACCAGCCATCACAATCCACACTGCGCCCGAAAACCACACAGCTCCTTTCTCAGTACTGGCAAACGTGACAATGAAATACGCCACTAATCCGAAGAGACCATAGCAGAAACCAGACAGCCCAAGTACCGTACAGCGAGTGGTAGCGGGGAATACTTCGACAGTATAGACGGTGATAATGGCTAGCATGGCGAATTGCAAGAATCCCATAACGATGCATTCGAACCCGAGGAGAGCGTTTTGGGAGCGGGAGACGGTTGAGACGAGCATAAAGATGCCGGTTTGTAAACTGATTATGGTCCCGGTATATTTACGGCCAAGGCCCTTTGCTTCGATCATAACTGCCGCTGCGATGGGACCCGGGATGGCGCAGATGACGACGTAGACATAGCGACTATACAAATAGGGAGTTGTAACGGTGGTGGCATTGAGAGTTGTAATACCCTGACCGGCTAGATAGTTGCTGATAGAGATCTTGTAAAGAATGAAAGATCTTGTAAAGAATGAATGATTCCCATGACACTCCACAACGCAAGCAAAGACACCAGACCCAAGCGCCAGCATTGGGCACGATCTTCGCAATGAAGGACTTGCGTTTGTTACGCGTCTTCAAATCAATGGTCGAATCAATACGAGCAAATGAAGACTCATTCAACCGGGTGTCCCCTTTGTTGTATGCTGCGATATCCTTGATGATCTGAGCGGCTTCAACATCTCGGCGGCGGGAGAGCATGTATTTTGGTGTCTCCCTGAAAGGGGTGAATGTGAAGCGACAGAGGTAGAAGAATAATGTGATGCAGCCAAAGGTCCACCAGACGTAGCGCCATCCTCTGTTGCTGACATAGTGGCATGAAGAGTCTGAGGAGCTGGAGTCACCTGCGCGTCGAGAGAAACTTTTGCTGGGGGTGCTTTCTTCATCTGGGCCTGTGCCACAGGTCTATTCGCCAATGAAGGCCCTGATACTGTTAAATCATGGACTTGTGTATTGTATGGAAGAGATTATGCTTACCATCCCACCGCATAGGCGACCAACTGTCCTAATCCCCAGAAAGCTCCCTGTAACGCAATCAAGTACTGTTTTGATGCGGGCAAAAATTCAATAAGAATCATGGCATCCGTCGCCTGGTTACTGGCAATTGCAAGACCAACCACAAACCCGGCAACACAGGGACCAGTAAAAGCTGGCAGACCGGCACCAACGAGGCCTCCCATGCCCATCAGTACCCAGGTGCTCGTGAAGATCCATTTGCGTCCGAGAGAGTCGGCCTTGGCAGGCCAGACGGTGCCACCGAGAGTGAGGCCAACAAATAAGCTGACGAATAGGTATGTTTCGCGATTTCCGGGGTAGAAGAATTCAGCTTCGTTGACAGATGAAGGGGCGGTGATACTGGAGGAGGCCATCCAGAACTATCGCTGTCAGCACGCACACCAGATTCGAATATGGATGCATAACTTACACTAAACCATCCCACAGAAATCAACGCAAATAGAAATCACTGAAAGGGACCCATGCCAGTATCCAACAATGCATCATTTCAACAACGGCATTTTTGCTGCAAACAGCTTATCCCCATCCCTGCGAGTATTGGGGCTCTCAATGGTCGATCCGAAGAGATTACCATATTGCACCCTTGATGGGCCTTTGGCAGTAGACCGTTGCAAATTTCTCAGGGTCAACATCAACACGAGCGACGAAGCAAAAGCACTCTGTGCTTCTGCTCCAAAGTCTCTTTTGTTCGTTGGCGGACTCATGAAGTCATCCTGGTTGGAGATACTTGCAGCCATTTGACCCGGGTTGTCAAATCTCAATGGCTCACGATGGATTGATGGAACAAATCGAAAACGAGTACTACGACACTCGACAATGGGTCTCGTCACAGTTATAGAATGAAAACAAAAGTTCATAGGAGATATCTCTTCATATCAACCCCGCAACGGACCTAATTCTCCGCGGACTATGTGACAAGACTTTGGATAGCGATTACGAGAAATTATTAAGATAGCTTTTAGAGACAGTGGTTGGGTCACGACAAAGCCTGACAGGCGATCTTCTCTGCGATTGCTCGTCCGGCCGACGGCTCCGGCAGAACCTGCCAACCTGGTCTATCGTTGACTCATATTTGGGTGGAGTAGGTGGTGGTTCATGTAGATAGAGGGCACTAGATGCCTCTAGAGGGTTGAAGACTCGTGTGAATACACTGAATAGTATGGTATGTTGTTGGAAGTTGAATCATCCTGGTTCTAAGTCGATCTTCGGGATGTTCTTTCTCTTTTCTCTACTCAAGAAGTCTTCTATGGCTTCGGCAGTCTCAACACAGGATATAGAGCACAGGTAATGGTTGATACCATAGATATAAACCGTTCTTTTGCAAAATATGAAAGTGTTCTGGGCGGGAAAGCATTTCAAGAAAGTGCGCGTGTATAGCCCCACTTTTACATAGACTACTTGAAGGATGGTGGGGCTATAATATCCAATCAGAAAGCAGGATGCCGCGGAGATAGCATAAGCTTGATCTGATAAGAAAAGCCCTAACGGTAGCCCTAAGTGATCAATAACCAAGTCATACAATTCACATGATTCTGGTTTATCTATAGATTTCGTATAGCCGGGGCTGAAGAATTAGCATCAGCAAAGAGTCAGGTTGCTGGCCGGCCTATATGACTGTGCGGTAGTACAAAGTCGACCGACTCCAATGTGGTACAATCGCTCGTCTTTTCTCTCCATTAGTGGCAGTTGCCCCGGGGTATAATTTCCACTCCCGCCAGAATCTGTTTGTGAGACCTTCTACTTATTCTTCTTCTTAGCGTTATTTCTTATTCCTCCTGTCGTTCGAAAAATGAAATTCAACCCCATTCTACTCGCCCCGTTCCAGGATCTCGTGACTTGTATTGTCATCGGATTCACCACGCCTAGGTCCATCACTCGACTAGGTGCCTTCCTCATTGCGGCTCTATGCACCCTGCAATGCATTTCAACATCAATGGATTACATGGTGCATAGTCCCTGGGCATCTCGGCTTGGCGGTTACGCTGTTTCACATCTTTTTCGCTATCTCGATGTTGTTCTGTCTGTCAGTGGTCGTTCAAGACACATGGCCCTCGAAGCAATGATGTTCTAATTCCGAAGTCGTAGGGGAAGCATAACAACTCGCTCTCCATGATTCCATTCGGGAACGATAATTCTTTCTGGGCCAAATTTAGCTTTGGTGTTTGGGCAATTTGCACAACTCGATTTATTGGGACGCCGGACCAAGTTAAGAACGTACCTGTTTTTGTGCGCAGCGATCCCAGCTTTGCCCCCTCACGAAGCAGATGTCTTAAGGACAACGCTTCCTTCATTCTTCTATGCTATTTAGACCTCGATGTGATGGTCATTTTAGCCGATCCAGAAGTCGGCCGGCGGTATTTCACGGAGGAAAATATCCCCTTTCTTTCAGCGCCTAGGAGAAATCAATGCAGAGGAAGTTGCTATGAGAGAATCTGCGGCTATCGGTGCGGCCATCGGCCTTATTTTAGTTCAAGGAGGTTGTTACAGTGTCTTTGCGTTCGTTAGTGTGTTGCTTGGTTTCAGCGAGCCTCGTGAATGGCCGCCATTCTACAGCCCACTATCAGAAACATACACTCTTCGGAAGCTCTGAGGTAAGTATATTCACCTAGGTATTCTTCTCATTGAACAAGACATTTCTAACACCCTGAATAGTCAAATTTGGCACCAGGCGAATACGCATAAATTGAATTCTATCTCTCGCTACGTCGTATACCATGTCCTCAATTTTCCCTCGAGGACCTCCCTGGCCAGATATGCGAGATGGGTAACAGTCTTTCTCATATCGGGATGCATGCATGTCTTGATTGACATCTCCGCAGACATTCCAGCAAACAAGTCTGCCGCGAGAAGGGTTTTCTGGACGCAGATACTCGGAATGACTATTGAGGATGCGATCACCAAAATCTATAGCTTCCTCACAGTGCGTGCTGAGACCAGAAAATCTATACTGATTGGGAGACTGATAGGTTACGCATGGGTGGGCGTATTTTTAGCATGGTCTTCCCCAGCCTACTTGTCCCCGATGGTGTATCGCCGAAATATGGGCCTGGATGATTCCGTCGTTACATTCAGTGTGATCGGGATTGTTCAACGTTGGACCTGACCCTATTAGCTGGTGGCCTGGCTCTGGAGATGTTTTGTCCGAATCTGTGTCTCCAGTTAGAGACTTCATCATGGCTAGATAGAGTTACAGCTTCACCACCTATTGCCCCAATCAAATTTGAATCCAAACATCATCATAGTCATATTTACTGGTAGTTTATACTCCGTTCGTTGACCGCTGCCAATTGCTTTGATTACGAGATGCCCGTTAGATCAATAGCGGGGTACTCAGCCGCCGCATAAGAATCCAGTGAAATATTTCATTCCTACAAGACTTTGGCTCAAAGGATTCTACCTCGACGACCCATTAATTATTCATCAAAAATGGCATACAAAATCGAAGTCGCTCAAGATGCCGACATGCCCGAACTTGTCGCAGTCCTTTGGGATAGCTTTGAGCGGCCGTATCAAGGAATCTTGCGCAACTTCTTCCCCATCCTCAACAACGACCGCGAGGCCAGTTTACTCGCAGCAATCGAGGGACAACGCGAGGAGTACAAGGACTCATATCCGGAACTTATCTGGTTGAAAGTCACCCATCACGCAGATGACGAAGATACAAAAGGCAAGATAGTCGGAGGTGCAAAGTGGTTTTTCTTCCAGAGAAACCCGTTTGTTCCAAAGCCAGGCTCGGATCATGATCCTACTGCTGAGGAAGCTGTTTGGTATCCTGAGGGACCGGGAAGGACGTTTGCAACGGCGGCTATGCATGCCATCGACAAACCGAGAATGACCATGGGTCAAGGACCTCATGCATGTAAGGCCGAACTCCTTTCTTCTGTATGTTGAACCTTTTTTCACTTTCATGTTAGCTAATACAGATGCCCGACTTCAAAAGTTCTCAACATTGCATTTACTGTACTTGAGCACAGACGCAAGGGAGTTGCTAATCTCTTTCTGAAATGGGGCCTCAATCGTGCTGATGAACTCGGTCTTGGGACCTGGCTTGATGCATCCGAACATGGACAGCCGGTTTATGAAAAGCTGGGGTTTCTCCCTTACGGCATGAACAAGATTTCTCCTGTCATGCCCGTGACATATACCGCGGAACAGAAAGCAGAGTGGGAAAATTTAGAAAAAGAGATACTTCCCATAGAAGCAATGACAATGTGGCGGCCGGAGGGAGGTCAATTTGTTGAGGGTAAAACAATCAAGCCATGGGACAAATGAGAAAGGGAAAACGATATCATGTAGATAGAAGTAGAAATGGCTCGCCATGAACAAAATGCACCCATTCTAGACATACACTGTTCCTTAAGACTGTCCATGTACAGTAGAATCTGGTTATAACAAACAAAAGACCTCCCCAGATTCATGTTTATAGTATCCGGCCTTATGTTAATTGAATGACAAAGAGAGCTCCTGATGATTACTTTTTAAATGGGTTGGTATATTGAAGTGACTTCTATTCCCATGTAAAGTGAAATATCTCGATACAAGAGCAAGGCGTGAAAAGGCCTTCTGTTCATTATGGCCGGGTTCTACGGTGTTGAATAAGTGACGCCCATTCAGTATTGCTGTTTGAAAGTCGTTGGCATCAGCAAAAACTTAGAAAATTGCCTAGCTCTCTTGTTCATTGATGATTCAGCTTGTAGGCATTGGGCTCACCCAATGACTCGAGGAAATGAGGGATTAAAAGGAGAAAATGTAGCCTTGATGAGACTGGGCATTTGATCAAGGTAGTATTCCGGTCATTGTCAGCCACCGAGAAATCTACATTGTTGCTACATACAAGGAATCGAGACAACCGCCCTAAACATTCAACGACAATAGCACAGATGGCAGATTGGAGACGTTAATGCTTCGAATTTATTGTATATATGTGTGACTTTGCTGTTATTGATCTTGATAGTACCTAGGTACTGCAGATGCTCAATTGTAGACAGAGCAGCGAAGGAAAAGTTGACGTGTCCGCATTAGGCAATCTTGGAACGATCCAGTAGTTGCCTCTTTGGGCAACCTTTGTTTTTCCGGCCAATGAGATCTCAAACACATATCGAATAAATTCAAGAAGATTGAACAAAGAAGAAAAGGATGCTCGTGCATTTATACTTTCCCACAATTTCATCTAATTCGCGCATATATTTTACACGTAGTTCCTTGGTGAGAAGCTTTTCTTTCATCCCCTCTTCCTTGCTTATCCGAAATCTACTAAAGATGCAGATAATTGAAAGCTTTGCCTTTGAAGCATGCGAAGGCAATCTTGTACGTATTGGATCTAAAAATCGCCAGCACGAAACAAAGAAAGTGGACTCGAGACTCTAGTCATTGGTGAATGAGATACCTTGTCCAGGGCTGTAGGTACGTGCACTTGGCTTCTAGAAGGCTGCAGGTTACTGAACCAGCATCGTCAAAATGTCAATTGTACCTCGAACGATGGATATGGGTGCACTGATTCCCTTTGTATGGTTTTCCGTCTCGTGATCCTTGATTCATGACTTGAGTAGGATCTAGGCCATGATAAGATCTATTCATACCGAAGATTGAGAAAATTATCACGATGCCAAGATGCAGTTAGCCCATGAAATGTGTTATTCCCACAAAATGATGGACTAATTCATGTCATAACCAGAACCTGTTAAGGTCTCCTCGAAATAGCATACTCGATCGATGCGATTCAGTCAGAATACGACACTGAATATGAGTATTCTGTGTAACTCGTCGTATATCCCCCACACAACCATAAGATGCTACGATGCGAGAGCGCCTCCTCCTCGTGGGAATACGGCGGGGGTGACAGGGTTGATAACAATGGAATAACAAAGCAAGGAGCATAACGCATACAAAGAATGACTTTATTGTTTAGACATCTGGTTCCTGATTGGAGCTGGGCAAACCACCTAACAAGGTCGCAGATACTTTGATAGGAGGCTAGCTAAGCCCTAATTGCTCATTGCACTTGTGCATGCTATTGAATATGTTTAGTAATGCGGTTTTGTTTCGGATGCTTAATAGTTTTACTCTCGGAAATGTCGGCTAATTCATCTTTCACTGATATGTTTGTGTGATATACGTGCTCCCTCCCAGATCATTGTTGAGACAAAAATCGAGATTTGCAATGAGATAGTGCCCTCGACATACATCCAGGATCATGGGTACACGATTTGTAGGAGATGTGCGGACCCCCGCGGTCGATGTCGTGGCATGGTTTCTGCTAGTCGTTGTGATGATCGCTGTTTTCATTCGACTTGGAACCAAGATATGGATCTTTCGCAAGCTTCACAAAGATGACTATATTATGATTCTTTCTGCGGTACGTCTAGAATTAGCAGTGACTTTAATTGAAGATATCAATTTCAAGAGACTGTAATTGACAATGTCTTTCTGCGCAGATCTTCGACATCGGCCAAGTCATTTGTGTATCCATTGCCGGTATCAACGGCTATGGTCGACATATCGCAACGTTAACCCACGAGCAAATAAATTCGATCCAGAAATGCATATATGCCCAGCACGAACTCATAATCATGACAATGACTCTCTCCAAGATATCATTCATTATGTTCGTGAGGAGCATTACTGCGGTCCCTTTGGATCATAAGGTCGCCATGGGTCTGATGATATTTACATGGGGATGGGCCGTCAGTTTCCTGATAACTGGAGCTTTGCAGTGCAAACCTCCAGAGCCATGGAATTATCAGGCTAAAAATTGTTTCAATCAGGTGTGATCTTACTTTCAGATGTCTCTATATCGCGGTGACTGACATTCATTGCCTGTTTGCAGAGAATATGGAACGACTTTTTCAGCATCGGAGATATACTCACCGATGTGGGAATTGTA
This sequence comes from Talaromyces sp. PL2406, assembly GCA_023626215.1. Lineage (NCBI taxonomy): Eukaryota > Fungi > Ascomycota > Eurotiomycetes > Eurotiales > Trichocomaceae > Talaromyces > Talaromyces sp. PL2406. Next base: position 282,563 of record JAMAGL010000012.1, on the reverse strand, counting down.
ATCTATACAATGGTCATCATCGCACGAATACGTACAAAACTCAGTATGAGAATAGGACTTGCTATTGTATTCGGCATGCGAGTACTGTAAGTACGGCGAACGATAGAGAAATAGATGATTACTAACACGCCTTTCGTTTTGTATAGTGTTATTGCTGCCATCGTGGTGCACATCACTACTCTCAATGCATCCATCGCAGCTAATGACAACACGTACGAATCCTGGATTGCCACCATTGCAAGCCAAGTAGCCATTTGTATGAGCAATGTCACCGCATGCTCCCCCCAATTCAAACCCTTTCTTGAGAGTCTTCAGTCATCAGGAATGCGACTAGATACTCTGACGATCAAAACATGCCCCCAAACAGGGAACGGCACCAGTGTCTCACATGTAGGTTCCAAAGGCATATCTTTCGCTTTACGCAGCATTACAGGGCGCGGAAAACGAAACGAGAATATACCTTATGTGAAAACTGTTGTGACTGCAAATCCGAATGCTGCACCGGATTGGGATGGAAGTAGCCAAACTAGTCAATCTCGGATTATCAGGGAAACGAGGACCTGGACGGTGGTTGAGGAACGTCGTGAGGATCGTCGACATGCTCATTTTGCAGAGCCGGAAGAATCTGTTTGACAATTATCACGACACCGGAACTAGGTTTTTATTTCATTCTTTGTATCTATAGGGTCCAAATCATCAATATCAAGCCATATACAATTACTTCAAAGTTGAAATCTCTTTTTCCAACAGTGTATTGCTACTACGTGGTTCATGATTCTGGTAATAGTGTCCTCTCATTATTATTCATCGAATAGACCAAAACACACAATCCTCCTTTCAAAAGTATCAGAGTAAAGACGCCGAAGAAAGTGAATGATATTTTATCTCAATTAAGTGACACAAAACTTGGATGCAATTATCTGAAGGTTCTGTGTAAGCCAAACCAAGCCTTTCTTCGTATTCCATTTCCTTTTAACCAAGGGTCATTTGACGGCACTCAAGTGTGGCTTGTTGAAACAAAGAAGCTCCATTGAATTAGTCCAAAAGCCTCTCGAGTGTCATGCTACGTACGGAAGATATTTGACGGAAAATTCTTCCTGCAAAAAGACTGAGAATATAATTGATCGCGAACCGAGTCTCGATTTCAGCAATTTGTTCTTCCGAGTTCATCGAATCTTTGTTCTTCGTTTACACGTCCGATGTCTATGGTTGGATTTGGCTTTGTTCACAACCCCTCCATCTGATCCGACACCTTTAAGCATAAATGAATTTGACCAGTGGTAGTAGGAAACCAATAAAAGTAAACGTAAAAGGAAAAAGGTCGCAGGGTCAAAGGTATCCTGGGATATGTGTACAGACTTGAAGATCGCCTTCTCCAAACATGGGGTAAACGGTGTGATTGCCGGTATTTGTCTATGGTCAGCGCTACTGCAAGAGATCAACGAAACCATCAAGATGCAACCTCGAAATCTCTAGGGACAAAAGAGGACACAAAGAACGCTGGCTGGAGAAATATTGACAGGTGGAGATGAAAGAAGGGAATTTAGAAAGCAAAAAAGTAAAATGACCGGATGGCAAAATCGTGTCTGTACGGTTAGACATGAAGAAACCAATTACCATCTCCTTGGATATAGTATCCGCAATCTGGGAAGAGGCATCACCTCCATGAAATGCAAATTAAACCTTGTTGTTAGGCATTTTGCTTGCTTGATTCATGCACACATTCGCTTTCCTTTCTTTTTGTTCTATTCCAATCCTGGGTCTTACTCATGGGGCCCGCCAGGAGAGATGTAGCCCTGAGTATTCCTACATCAATCAGAATAGTATGCACCGAGCGCTGAGTATTCGCTGCATAAACTTTGTTCAGCTAGTAGGGGAGGATCTTGTGTCTCTCCCACTGTGTAACTGTGGCAGCGATTCATTCGGTTTTCTAGAATACGTAGAACAATGAACTAGAGATTGATCTAAATGTCCAAGAGCAGACGTTGCTGATTGTTCTTCGACACAAAAACGTGCTGTAGTCAGACTAAATTTTCAGACTACATAGCGCAGTAACCGGATGTTTTACATTCTTGAATTACATTCCTCTTGATATTCAGACTCTTCGGCTTCGAGGGAAACTTTCGGGATTCTGCTCGGAAATCCTTTGATAACCCTGGCCGCAAGCCTTCAATGTGTACAGCCATGGAGGCTTTGCAAATGAGGAAATGGAACCCTCACTCTGCATCGAGAGAGATTGGGGTTTCTCGAGCCTCCAAGCACCGAGATGAAGCCCAATTGGCTCGTTTGGGCAAGCGCGAGGTCTTGACAGTGAGTGAAGAATATCCCTTAAGATGAAAAAAGAAGACACTTTCTGATTTCACTCTTTGGACTCAAACAGCGCAACTTCGGGTCTATGGCTGTGGTTGGCTTCAGTACCTCAATTTTGATAACCTGGGAAGCAGAATTGACGTACGTATCGTGCTCTCAGCGTTCCTCCGTTCTAAGCTAATCTCCAACCACAGAACATTCTTGCAACCGTTACAAAAGTATGCGAAACCACTAATCTTCATTTACCCATGAGTAATATATGGTTCATGTGTATTTGTGGACGGTCACTGATATACTTGAGTGTGATAGTGGTGGACCCGCAGGCGCGGTATATGGCTTCTTAATAGTGTGGGCTGGTTTGATAGCAACATTTATTACGATTTCAGAGATGGTCTCAATGTGAGTTGCGGTCTATGAGACTCTATATTATGTCTAATACCTGACATAATTGCAATGATGTCCTGCTGACCCGAATTTAGGGCCCCTACAACTGGTGGACAGTATCATTGGTGCTCCATGCTCGCTGGTAGGAATGTATCGAAGTTTTCGAGTTATGTCACAGGCAAGTAACAAATAACTATAAAATCCAACTTACATGCTAATTTTCGGATTACTAGGTTGGCTCACCGTTGTCGGCTGGCAAGCTACCTTTGCCACGGGTTGCTACTTGGGCGGCACAATGATACAAGGCTTGATCGTCTTGACACGTCCGGACTACGTACCACAACAATGGCATGCAACTCTATTGTACTGGGCAGTAGTGGGTTTCTCTGTGGCGATCAATATTGTAGGCGGTTCTCTACTGCCCAGGTTCGAAGGGCTCATTCTGGTTCTACACATCCTCGGTTTCTTTGCCATCCTCATTCCGTTGACTTACATGTCGAATTATGGCACTGCCGAGGATGTATTTGCGACCTGGGTAAATAGTGGCGATTGGCCTTCACAGGGTATTTCCACTCTTGTTGGCTTGATGGGGGCTGTATTTGCATTCGCTGGCGGTGATGCCGCAGTTCACGTAAGTGTTCAAGGATTGAGCATATCCTTAAAAGACCCCAATCTGTCCTGGAAATGGTCAAGCTGTCTAACGTTGACATAGATGGCCGAAGAAACAAAGAATGCGCAAAAGGTCATTCCAATCTCAATCCTGCTCAGCCTTATGTTAAACGGCGTGATGGGATTTGCCATCCTGATTGCCACTTTGTTCTGTATGGGAAACGTTCAAGATGCCCTAAAGTCCAAAACAGGATATCCTTTCATGGAAATGTTCTACCAGGGAACCAATTCGATAGCTGGTACTTGCATAATGTCCACCATCATAGTCATTATGGGCATCTGTGCTACAACTGGCGTATTGGCAACAACTTCTCGGCAGTTTTGTAAGTAACCAACCGACCCTGATCAAAATTCTTCCTAACTCCAAATTAGGGGCTTTTTCGCGTGATTGCGGCGTTCCAGGTTCGCGTATCTGGAGTAAAGTTTCAGAGAGAACAAATATACCAGTAAACTCCGTGATATTCACGGCTGTCATTTCCTGCCTTCTGGGGCTTATTCCATTGGGCTCACCAATCGCTTTCAACGACCTGACATCGATGTCGACCTCTGGTCTATACCTGTCATATATGGTATGTTGCATTCTACTACTATATCGACGATGCACCGGCGGAATCTTGGAAATGGCCGATTACCAAAGTCGCAACAGCTCCGGAATCCTGCCAGAAGTGGACGAACATATCATCAACACGGTTGGCGCAAAACTTGTCTGGGGCCCATTCCATCTCAAAGGCATTCTTGGGATTGTGGTGAATGTGATCGCCATTGTATACATGCTTATAGCTGTGTTTTTTAGCTTTTGGCCACCAACCGCACAAGTCACGGCGGCCACGATGAATTATAGCGCTGTTGGAACCGCTGGAGTTATGATTCTCACCGTGGTATACTACGTTGCAAGAGCGAAGAAAATATATGAAGGGCCTGTCATTGAGCTATGAGATGATTCTTATATGGTACATTACTAATGTCATAGTTTCTGATGTGTTGCCAGGTTGAGCAAAAAGAGGGCTGAGGATGGTGTGAACCTTGGTGCATTTGAAACAAAGACAGGCGTAGAAAGCCGAGGCTTTGATTCACTTTGATTCACGACTTGTTATGCTTGAAGTATTTATCGTTTTGACAATAGACTTGATTGATTCTGTTTTCCCCATGCTAGTCGAAGTGAAGACCGAGATCGAACTTTCCTAATTAGGTGATTACCTAAGTTATGGCTTTCCCCTGGGCGTTCACCTTGCCCCGGCTCTATAGAAAGATCATGTTTAAAATGATAATTGATATGATAGATAGTACTAAAGAGAATGCAAAATCTACTGGATACCCTCATTTCCTTTCTTCCATCAGTCTAGAGTAAAACAAAGCCGGTTATTGTCGTGAAAGTAAAGGTCCCTAGTATAGATAAGTTAATCATGAGCAGTCGGCAATTCCCGTAATCGATGACAGTAATGATGTATTTACATTTGACATCATTTTGCTATGAGATGTTCGAACAAGCTTCGAAGGTAGTACGCTGACTGCTTAGGGTAACGAGTCTTGTCGGGTGCTTCGAAGTCAATGAACGTCACCCCGAATCGATCGGTATAGCCGGCGGCCCATTCTATCATCATATTAGCCGCGGGTCAGATTATGATTACATATGACTGGACGTTGTCCGATAGGTAGCTTGATGCTTACCCCAATTATCAGTAAATGTCCAAGCAAAATACGACCGCACGTCCACACCATCCTCTTTGACCGCACGGGCAAGCTCTTCTACGTAGCTCTTGAAGAAGTCGATTCTAAATTGATCGTCTATGATCTGAGGTTTGTCATTAGCAGGGTTGATATCATTCTCGCCTTTCGCTGTGGTTCCATTCTCTGTAATATATATTGATTTGTGATATCGCACCCAGATCCAGTTTAGCAATTTTCGAAACCCCCATGGAGAGGTTCGGAGCCAATAAGTATCGCTTGCTGGCCCTCTAGAAACGCCTTCTTTGTTCACGTCGAATTGGTCGATGTTCCCCTTATGGTCGTTGATGTCCGGTGGAGTAGTCTTGTGGCGAACGAAGAATGAAGTGTAACTGTTCATGCCGTAGAAGTCCGAGCTGCCTAGAACCAATTTTGATTCTGCCTTTGTAAAATGAGGCAGGCGATCGCCTAGTTGAGCTCGCATCGATGCCGGATAGTCTCCGGTTTTATGGACTGGGTCAGCATACCAGGCGATTTCGAATTCTCTTGCACGTTCTGCGGCTTCCTGATCCAGAGGATCGCTTGCATCCCACGGTTCAGACCAATTTCCATGAAGGGTAATACCAAGCATGCCATTTTGTGTGGGCTTAAACTTATCCCGATACAACTTCGCAACGTGTCCATGAGATACAAGCTGTGTGTGCCCGACAATGAACGGTTCCGTCGAGGAGTCACCGACATCATTTCGATCTCTGAAGGATGATCGCGCCGGTGCATGAACGCCTGCTGCATACCCAGCAAGTGCATAGACACCAGGTTCATTATATGTTATCCAATGCTTGACACGGTCTCCAAACCGCTCAAAACACACTGCTGCATATCTGACGAAATCCGGGATGTAATCCTCTTGGTTGAGCATGCCTCCGTATCTGTCTTCCAATGCTTGTGGAACATCCCAGTGAAACAAAGTCACAAATGGAGTGATATCATTACTCAAAAGTTCGTCAATTAGATTCGAATAATATTCAATCCCTTTCTCATTTACTGGGTCATCCTTTCCGCCTAGGGGAATTATTCTCGCCCATGACAATGAGAATCGGTAGGCATTGACTCCGTACGATTTCATTAGGCTGACGTCTTGCTTGTACAGATCATAAGAGCGAACGGCATCATCCGGAGTACTTTTGTCTTTCACTCGGCCTGACGTATGAGCAAACGTATCCCAAATTGTAGGGCCTTTTCCGTCTCGGTTCCACGCTCCTTCAACCTGCGTTGCAGCAGTGGCGTAGCCATGGAAAAAGTCGTGGCGCAAGCTACCGCGTAGGCCTTCCTCCATAATGATGGTGTTTCTCAGTCTATGTTTATTTCTGATGGATAGCTTCCAAATTCGTCAGTCTCACAAGACTTGGACTATAACTCTTATAAGCCTCTCACAAATTATTGAACTTCACAATTGTGGCTACTTGCGGGGTAATGCTGAAGAATGTTTTTGCAGACTCTGATTGCTGGAAAAAAGGGGCCTTGCCTAGTTTCTGTGACCTGCAACTCATGTACGGCCCTAGAAGTCCGAAATACGTGGTAGGTTTGATTGGCTATTATGGGGCTGGGTCTATGTGCTTAGATCTACTGAGAGGGCTTGCCCCAGATCATCGATAAACGGATCCTTTGAGAAAGATTATGGTAGTGCTACGGCGAAATTACTTGTGATATTATCTAACGTAGCACGAAAGAGAGATGCCGTGTTTCATACTGGATCAATGCGATGCTCGCCTCGGCCTTGAACCCTGACTCTAGGACCATCATTTGGAAAATAGATAGTACAGACTCGGTCAGAAATCGATCGAACAACAACATCACCTACTATATCACCGACTTTCCATTCAAAATCTAACTCAAATCCTCCACGAGCACGTACACCACTAACCGCGCCCTCACTCCAAGATTTAGGGCAAGCGGGTAATAAGCGGATGACACCATCTTCATGAGATTGTACTAGCATCTCTATGATTCCAGCACCAGCGCCAAAATTTCCATCGATCTGAAATGGCGGGTGATTATCCAGAAGATTTGGCAACGTAGAATTTTTTAAAAGCAAGTCGATGTGCTTTTCGCACTCATTGGCTTCAAATAAACGAGAATGAAGATTGATCAGCCAAGCTCGACTCCATCCCGTATGGCCACCTCCGTGAGCAGCCCTGCGACGAAGAACAACCGATGCTGCTTTTGATAGCTCTGGTGTTCTTACGGGATTGATCGAAGAGCCGGGATGTAGTCCCCAAAGATGAGATGTATGCCTGTGTCCTGGCTCCACTTCATCATAGTCATACATCCATTCCTGCAGTTGACCGAAAGATCCAATTTGCATTGGAGGAAGGCGGTTTTTGGCGTTTTGAACCTTCGGTACTAGTCCATCGTCCCGTAAGTGGAGAGTATTAACAGAAGACAGGAATGCCGTAAATACAGCTTCTATGATCTGAATGTCGATTGTAGAGCCCTCACAGAACACCCCTTGATTCTTCCTATCATGAGTATAAAATGCGTTTTCGGGAGACAATGACGGATTTGTAACGAGATATTTGCCATCTGCACTTTCAATCAAGAAGTCTAGCAAAAATTCAACACAGCCGCGTAAGACTGGAAATATCTCACTCAGAAATTGCCCATCTTGCGTAAATTCAAAGTGTTCCCAGATATGACAACACAGCCAAGCACCTCCTAGAGGCCAAAGTGTAGCAGGCATCCACCGATCCTGAGGATCTGTATCCGCCCAGATGTCCGTATTATGATGTGCAGTCCAGCCTCCGCAGTTATACATGTTTTTCGCAGTTTTGGCCCCATTTTCGGCCATTCGACGGAGGAGAGCGAACAATGGCTCACTGCATTCTGATAAATTGCACACATCCACAGGCCAGTAGTTCATTTGGAGGTTGATATTGATAGTGTATTTACTTCCCCAAGCAGGTGTGAAAGATGGGTTCCAAATCCCTTGTAGTGTTGCTGGTAGAGCCTTGTAATCTTTTCGGCTAGACGAGATCAGTAAATAACGGCTATAGTTGTGATACAAGGTTACGAGTCCGAGATCTCGAGATTCTTTCAGTCGCACATCTGTGGGAAGCCTTTGAAGCCTTTCCAAACTATCAATATTCCCCAGGCGAAGTGACATACGATTGTATAGCGCACTGTAATCTTGTATATGCCGAGTTAATAGTTTATCCCATGATTTTTGTAGGGCATAGTTGCAATCTGTAACTGTGGCTTTGTCGATGTTATTGCAACGATAATCAGTTTGTGCAGCAATAACTAACACAACGTCCTGACTGCGTAAGTGTAGTGTATTGTTTGGACGGGCAGTAACGGATCCTTCGCTGTCTAAGCATCTTGACGAAAGTATACAACAAGCTCGATTACTTCCCTTACCACCAGGTGTTACGTGCATAGCCAAGGAATTTCCCTGTGCGGACAAGTCATCCAAAAACTCATTTGTTTCGTACTCGGGCTCATTGACACGAGTGAATCGAACTGTAAACTCGATTGGAGCAGATGCCTGGATGTGTATAGCCAGAACTGAGTCCGGATATGATGCGATAATATCTCTCTGAATCCGAATGCCATCATACTCATACTCTACAAGACAGATACTCTTTTCAACATCTAGTGACCTCTGGTAGCTCGATAGTTTCTCTTCGTTGTCATGATTGAAGTCGATGAATACGGTCCCTAACGGCTCATAGTGACGCTGGCTAGCTGGTGAAGCAAAGAAACTCTGGCGTGCTAGCTTCTCAGCCTCGGTATGTTTCTCTTTTCGAATAAGGTCCCGGAGTAATGCTAACTCCCCGATTGAGGGGTGCGGAGTACGGTTCTGGGGTCCTCCATACCAGACACTGTCTTCATTCAGTGCCAACAATTCTGTGCTAGTCCGCCCATAGACCATAGCCCCCAGCCGCCCATTGCCAACCGGGAGGGCCTCATTCCAGCACTGGGCTGGCTGCTGATACCACAGCGTATTCGACATTTGACCTATCTGCCCTGGAAAAACACCTGGACATTGCTAGTAAGAAAAGCGTTCTTATTATGACCTTTTGCTTCAAGTATATGAGGATGAGTTGTGATTGATGGAATATCTATCAGATGGTCGGATGATATGCAGGCAACTTGACCGATACTCCGCGACAGCCATATGCATAGAAATCTTCATACGAGATAGCTGAAGACATAGACATCCAATAGAAAGGAAAGAATCAACATAGAACAAAGGCCTTGACTTTCTCTCCATGTTACTATGTAGACTCGTTGTCAATATGCGGGGAACCCCAGTCTACCGCAGCATGGAGTTAGCGCTTAACTTAAACATTTAACCGAAATGCTTAATCAATATCCTTGTCAATTTATTGATTCATGGAATGATATGGGAATGTTAGCCTGGGTCTAACCAACCAGCTAAGACAGGGATACATTTTTTCCAGAAATCTGAATAGCCTTGGAATACCCCGCATGATAAGATGGGATCATGCAATGAGAACAACCATACTTGTGGAACGTGGCAAGCCAATAATTAGCATACCTTGCATTAACTGACATGGGACATATGTACTTAAGGCAAATGAAGTATCCTCAGTGCTGATCTTCTCGAGTGACCGTTTTTTTCGTACTTTGAGATAAGACATCGAGGATAAATTGAGATCTGAGGAAAGGACATTTATTCACATCAGGTCTAAAATGGCGGAATCAAATAAAACGATACGAGCGGTTACTGATCTCGCCGGACCGGAGCCATTTGATAAAATTGACACCGCTCATGTCGAAGAAATCGTTCTCGCCCGTTTGACGGAGGAGGATGTCTGGAGGATGTCGCAAGATGCCTTGGACGTCTGGTCGTGGACTGGATTCCGACTCTGCTTGATTATGTTTGTCCAGGGATGTAATCAAGCAGGTTACGGAATTGACTGGGGTGTTATCGGCGGTATCAATGCTTTCCCAGCACTTCACAGCTATTTTGGATTTGGCACTTCCGGCGGTGTTGTCGGAACAATTACTGCGTTGATGTCGGTGGGAAACATTGCCGGATCGCCTTTTCTTTCACTTGCGGACGTCATCGGTCGACGTGGTATCAATTTTATTGGGAATTTGATAGTCATTGCGGCCGCCATCATGCAGGGCTGTGCTCCTAACATTAAGGTGCTGATGGCTGGCCGATTTCTCCTGGGTTTTGGATCTGCTATGATGTCCAGTTCTCAGTACATGGGTGAGATCGCGCCAGTTCATCTTCGAGGTCGTTTGGTCGGTATATTTGGTGCATGTTTTCAAATTGGGAGTCTGGTTATGGGCGGGGTCATGCTGGGTTTGGCAAATATCTCAGGAAATTGGTCATGGCGCATACCGTTTCTGCTTGAAGCATTGTTTCCCCTTATCGTCTGCTTTACGATTTTCATCCTCACTCCCGAAAGCCCTCGTTATTACGTGATGCGTGGCCAGGTTGAGAAAGCAAAACAAGTTATTGCTAAATATCATACAACAAGTGGGGACGTAAATGAGCCTATAGTGGGCATTGTGATCGACCAGATGGAAGAGTCACTGGAGAATGAGAGAGCTGGCTTCCGCAATTTCTGGGACTACCGCGTATTTTTCACAAAGGCTGTTCGTTACCGTCTACTTGTCTTGGTACTTTACTCCGTCTTCCAGCAGTGGAATGGTGGAGGTATTATTAGTTATTATGTTTGTATACCCCTTAATATATGTTCGGATGGCACTACTGACACATTGAAAACTTAGATGGTCCCTGCGTTGGAAACGATTGGTATCGATGGGAAATTACCTCAACTTGGCATCTCACTTGGAACAACGGCAACGTATTTTGTCTTTACAGCAGTGGGATCATTCCTTGTTGACAAGATACGCCGGCGAACGTTAATATTCTCGGGATTGATCAGTATCATCCTCTTTCAAACCGCTGCAACAATCACATCCTGGCAATACTCATTGACGCCCAGCCATGCAGCAGCTGGATTGACTATATTCTGGATCTTTTTGTTCCAGACGTTTTCTTCCCTGCTGATTGCCACAATGCACAACCTGTATCCCGTCGAGATCCTATCTCTTGCCCTGCGTGCCAAAGGGATGGGCTTGTATGGGCTGATTCAAGGCGCAGCGGGGGCTGTACAGACTTATGGGATCGGTGTTGGAATTAATAAGCTGGGTTACAAGATTTGGGTGGTTTATATTGTTTACAATTGTGTGCAACTGGGACTATCATATCTCATATTTCCAGAGACATTCGGACTCTCGCTGGAAGAGATTGATGCCGTTTTCGAGACGAAAGGTGTTGCGCCTGTCAAGATGTCTTTGGAGATCCAGAAAGCCAAGAAGCTTCGAGAGCGAATGGGGCGGAATGAGAATATTTAGGACTGGATATGAAAGGTCTGACGATGATGATCAAGACAAGAACAGAACGACCCCTCAGTTAGGGCTAGGGCTAGGGCTACGTAGCGATCACGTGAAAAGACAGGGTCAGATCGGGCGGTCCAAGTGGACGGAGCTAGCCCCCGGAGATAACCCAGTGCCTGAAAGGAACGAAGGGGAATCACGAATGAAGTATTTTTCTCAAAGTCAGGTTACAGCTGAGCTGAAGGGGCAGCTCAACTGTCATCTCGTAAAATACTCTGCTGCACGTCGTAGAAATCACGTGCTTTCTGCCGTTTCTGGTGGAAATTCAACCATTTTCTGGCTTCTAGTTGGTCCTTGCATTACCTCAATACGTAGATAACTTTGCACTCGACTAATCACGCTATACTTATAGCTTTTTAAGGGGCTAAGGGCACGAAGGAGTGTTGAAGTTATTACTGGATTGGGAAACTATGCAGTTGTATGTGACTATCTCTATCGCCGTCGCGAGTCATAGGTAATTCTTATATCAATTAGAGCTATATGATTGGTTCCTGGCACTTCGCCCTAACCCTAACCGCACGTCAATCCAAGACATTTTCTCGTGTTCTTCATCCGATGTTTCCGTACGTGTTTATTCCCAACAGGAGTCACAGCACAGCCTCATTGGACTGTTACATGTCGCATACTGCCAGTTGTTCTGCAACATATATGAAACAATCCTTCGTCGGGACAGACTGTCGATCGCAGGCAGTGCTACTGGCGGGTATTCTAGCAGTGAACTAGAAGACGTGAGGGATTAAATCACGACAACTGTGGGAACCTTGGAAACTTGGAAGTTGGAAGTATATAAGAACAGCGACCGCAGTCTCTGAATCATAATACGAGTATCTCTATCCAAACATCTATCTCTGCATCAATCTATTTCAATCCTTTTATCTTCTTTATTTATACTTGCCGCAGGCTGCCAAAACAGCCATAATGCGGTTTCCTACCCTCTTAGCTGCATTCATGGCGGCCGCCGTGCAAGTCCAAGGCACATCGGGGCAGTCAACAACCACGGGCGCAGCTTCATCAGGCTCTGCTTCTAGCGGTACCCATGTCCCAATCTTCGGCGCTGGGGCCACGACAATTCCAGTCTCTGGTGTAGCTGGCAGCGTCGTTCGAGCCGACTCAACTGCAACCACAATTGCGCTAAACTGCTTGAACGACACAAGCTGTGCTATGGGGACCAAGCCGCTCACCTTGACGCAAGGCCCATCAACATTGATCGCCGATATTGTCACTCAAGCTGATATTGAAGGAAACAGCGGGACGATCACTGCCGCCGTTGCCTGCAATATTATTTCTAGCACAGAAGCTGCGACTTGCATCGCTACTGCTACGATCAGCGTCGGACAAGGCATCGCCATTACGACTAGCATTACTTCGACTATATCTTCTAGCGACATCAACTATGAACAGCTTCTGATTACGGCCGGTATTGAGAAGTTGAACAGTCCTTCAGCTACTCATACGGCGGGCGGTGCCGCTGGTCTTGTTGCTCCCCCAGTACCAACAGGCAACATGGCAATTGGCTTTGGTGGAATGGCTGCAGCGGCTGTTGTTGCCGTTGCCGGAATGCTTTAAATTCACTCTATACCTGTTAGACTAGGGTTGAACTTTTTTTAAACACCCAAGGCGTCAAGGAGACTTTTGACTTTTTGAAGCCAACTAAGGTCATTCATTCAATTCATTGAACGCGTTGAGGTATCCTTGGTGACAGTAGATTGCCATTGAGGATCGCACGTGATTCGTTTTTTTATTATTCAAATTTCGGCTTAGAATAGACCATGGAGATAGGGGAAAGATGAATCAAACAGTCCATATTCGGTTTCTGAAACACACTTACAAAATATGTCGCAATTCCAATACGCACGGATCTCACGTGGCTTCGTAACCCTACCTAGGTAAAAGGACATATGTAATTATCGAGCACTTTCCACGGACATTAATGGTATCACTGGTCTTACCTCCACATACGCATTGATCGGGGGGACGAGGGAAGGAAAAAATAGATAATTGCAAGTTGGGATTCCACTATACGCTATACATTAAGCATAGGTACATGTATAAACCATGTAACATACTAAAATCTATTTGCAGAATTCTTTCGCAATCCTCGTCAATACCTGGGTTGTTTGTTCGAGGGAATCAACATTAGCAAATTCCTCCATGCTGTGAATGCCTTCACCATGAGGTCCGAAGAGGAGAACCGGGATCCTAACATCCCCAATCAGGGCACAATCAGTCCAGTACTTCTCTCTGGTAATTGCTGGCTTCCTTCCCACAACCGACTCCACAGTCTGTTTGGCAAGAGCCATGAAAGGGTGATCACGTGAGATCTCATAAGAAGAACGATCGAATGTAGTTCTTACGTCGTACTTGAAGCTCACGTCTTCCAAAGCAAATCCCACTGAGCAGCGCTTGGATTTCTTGTTTGACGGTATTAGGAGTTTCCCCTTTTAGCATCCGGCGCTCTAGAGTCACCGTGCAGCAGTCTGGATATGACGATGCCTCCTCGCCGCCCTTGATGATAGAGGCGTGGACGCTGGGACAAACGCCGGTGCCTTTGGCATACATATCCAGCGCTACCAAGAAGTATCCTGCCTTCGTGATGGCATCAACACCGAGATCGTAGCTCGATCCATGAGCAGCAACACCATAGACGTCAACTTCAAGCCACACAAAGCCATTATGGCCGTGGACAATGTCTAGATTAGTCGGCTCATTCACAATAGCTGCATCGGCTCTCCAACCGGCCGCTAAAACATCTTCTGTGCCAATGCTGGTTGCCTCTTCATCAGCCGCGCCTGTGAAAATAACGTCTCCACGCAAGCCGAGTGTCTTTGCGTTAGCCAGCGTGATCAAAGCGGCAGCGATACCTCCCTTCATATCCCCTGATCCACGTCCATATAGCTTTCCATCCTTAATCCCACCGCTCAAAGGATCGCCCTTATAGCTGAGGCAGGTGACCGTATCGATGTGTCTATTCAACATGAGACTCTGAGACTCTTGCCTCCGCCGGATCCACGGACAACTCCAACAGTCGAAGGCCTGCCTTTTGTTGATTCAATCCAATGAGTTTCTATCCCGCGATGTTCCAGCCAGGCCTTGATATAGCGAGCAATTTCAGTCTCTCCTGGTCCGGGGATTGATCCCAACAAAGGATTAGAAGAATCGATTTGGACTAGAGTTTGTGTCAACGACACAGGGTCAGATGGAGAAACACTGCGCGGAATGTCATAGTCTCTTTTGCCTTCTGTGCATAAGAGAATTACCACTGACTCGCCATTGAGCCCTAGCTTTTCTCTGTCTGCAACGGTCAACCGGCGCAGTGCAGCAAGGGAAGCGGAACCACATGAACCAGCATCAACACCTAAGGCTTGGAGGTCCAGTGTAGCTATATGTGTCTCATAGTCTGAGATAGTAAGGGTGGCGTCAACTCCTGATTTGAGCAGGGGCCAAGCGATTGTTGAGACGGTTCCGCAATACAAGCCAGACATGATGGTAGGAGATGTGTGAATGGAAATAATATCGCCTTGCTGTATGCTATAGTAAAGGCAAGCAGCAGTATCGGGTTCGACAGTCAAGATGGTCGTTGATGTGCCAGCTCTCTTAAAATGTGATACAACGGATTGGGCAAGGCTCCCTACTCCTACTGGTGTGACCACGACGTCAGGCTCGACATTATCGGATAGTTGCTCATTAATCTCACGCATCATCGCCAAATAACCTTCGATAATCCACTACAGCAGAAAATGGTTAGCTCTCGAGAAATTCACATGCCGATGATGTATGAATAATACGAAAGAACTGACCTGCGGGATCTCGTTGTACCCGTCAAAAGCAAAATCCTGAACTAGAATCCCTCCAGCAACCTGAGCAGCACGGTGGGCAATCATGACTGTTTCATCATAGTCTTCGGTAGATGAAATTACCTTCGCCCCTTCCGCCTCAATATACTCGACGACTGAAGCATGAATACCCGCCGGAACATGGACTTCGCCTGGAATGCCCAGGATAGAGGCAACACGAGCCACCGCGCGGCCATGGTTTCCATCTGTGGCTGCGAAAAGAGTAATTGGGTGTGAGAGCAGGGCCACTCCATAATCGACTGGATCGGGTTACCACCAGTCAGCAGAATTTATCATTCAGATGCTTTTTGGTTATATAGCCGACTTGCATAAGTATCACCGACGGTGTTGAATGTCAGTCGAGAAGAAGTAATATTGTTGCATTGCTTGTTAATCTCGACCTGGTTGATACTGACTCAAAATGAGATGCGCCTTTGCCGACGAATATGGCTCTGGGCTGGGCAATGGAGGCCATAGCACCCCTGGTGCAGAGGGCGAAGTAGCATCAACAATGCCGAGTAAGGCAATAAAATTGCAGGAAAATCGAGATTCAAACTTTGTGAGCATCAGTAAAAGCCCCGATTCCTTTGCAGGCTAGGACTGAGACTATACTTAACAATGGAGAATTGGGCGAAAGGGAATATATCCTCATATAAGGTATGAATGACTTTGATAGACTCACGATCCCCATATTCTACCAAGATAAAAACCCCAAGAATGATCGGAAACAAGTTGAGGAGAAGTATAAAACTCGGGTCGTGGAGAAACCCGGGGTATCGGGAAATAATTCATAGAGCTCCGTCCTTGAATATCTCGAGAATCAATATCGATTTCACGCTTCAAGGGCTTCAATTACTACTTTCGACTTAAGTTACAAAATGAGTATCCTCCCAAGAGATAAATACTCGAGCAAGCCTACCACACCTCACTCATTCCAGGCCGTGTCCGCCTTTGTTGGAAAGGAATCGACATCCAGAGCAAAGAGCCAAGCGAATCCAAGCTTTCACACCAGGCATAAGCATCTGGCACAAGATCAAATTTTGGGTCTGTTTCCAACAATGTTTTCAGAGCACCTCCCTCAGTCAACTCCATCAGGTCTCCTACCGTCAGAACTTTGCTGGCCTTGCGTTGTGATAGATACTTTTCAAACTCATTTCGCCAGGCGAAGTTTGTCTCTGCCTCCCATAAATCTCTAGATGCCGGTAGTGGGATGTTGTCGAACCCAACACCACATAAAGAGCGATATTTTACCATCTGGTGCTCAACAAGGCCCTCTAAGAGAAGATCAATAATCAGAAGAACAATCATTGTCCTAGATGTAAAACGAAAGTCAGAAAGCTAGTAAAAAAAGATTTGTGGGGAAAGGACAGGCATGAATCCAACCTCCTCACGCTCTCTTCATGAACCCACTGCTGGCGTGCGGGTATTTCATAAAGATTATTGACGGTTACTTTGTTTCTTTTTCCAACGCTCGTAGATATAATCTAGTTAATCATTAGTTAAGAATTAGGATTGCACAGCAGTGGCATTAACCTTGGAGTCCAAACTTACAATCACAGTGTGCAAAAGAGAGTGAGCTCCGTTCGCCTCACTCGACTCTACATCTAATGCTTGAAGCAGAATGTAGATTGTCACTGCTTGCAAGGCAGCAAGTTGCTGATATATGTCATAACCTTCATGCTAAGTAGTAGAAGGGCTCGTTAATCCTCTGTTTGAACGCCTTGAACTCTAGTAACACTCACCTCACGATGCAGTCTATCTTTCTCGGCATATATTGTCTTCCACACAAAGTCAGCGTTCTGTGGTGTCCGGGAATAGAACATCTGTACCAATCCAGCGCATATTGCTAAGACTTTTGAGAGACACTGATGCTTTCTGCTTCTTGTACAGTCGAATACCATCTCTTCATGTAATTGACACGGTGGACAGATGAATGGCGGAAGACGATGTCCTTGAATCATCATCTTGGAGAAGTTGGTCAGCTGTCCTAAGACAATGCTACTAGATAAACAATGCCTGATTACGTTTCGCCGTTGGAAGGTTCCTCGGCGCGGGGGTAGCTGAACAGGCATTGTTTCAGGGGAATAGTATGTATGGTTCGGCGGTATGGTCTTTCCCAACGACCACTGCCCTGAGTTATCTAAATCACCGGTCATCCTCTCAAGGGTTTCGACATCAGTTTCTGCTGCTTCAATTTCCGGAAATTTTTGTCTGTCAGTGCGCGAGGAATATGCAGATGACTCATTCGTTGCGCTGAGTAGATTGTCTAAATTTGGGGTGCCGAAGGATTGCTCAGTGTAAGCATTCATTGAAGTTAAATTCAGCTGAAAGTCATCTAACGAGATATCGGTATCCTGGAATTGATGATTCATGAATGTAGAGGTCGATAGAGCAGATATATGGTTGAGATCCTCGGATTGTGCTGCATTTATGGACTCTCCATTAATTCTTGCTGGCGTAGAAGGTGTTTGAGCTACCCTAGAGGCCGCTGGATTTGCATAGGGGCCTGCTTCGCTGATTCTCCAGTCGTACACGCAGCGTACGCCTCGCTCGGAACAGCGAGAACAGCTCGGGTTCGCTTGATTGCATCTCAACTTGGATTGTCTGCATCTCACGCAGGACTTTTTCCTCGAGAGTGGCATTGCCGGTAACTGTTTGAAAAGTACTTCAGTTCCGATTACGCCAACGACTCGGTCCAATGGACAATTTTAGTTGCTGTCGTGATGATAAACCTGATAGTTATCAAGCCCGCGGAGTTCAGGTGGGGTGGAGAGACTCGGAACAATCGGAAAAGAATCGGATTAGGCTCATTCTTTATGACTCAAGATGATGATTTGAATGGAGTTAGTAGTAACATCTACATACCTGTAGTATGTTCACATGAATGAAAGTATGACAATGGTTTTCTCGCCTAATGCCACATTTGACAAAATTGAGTTAGATTATGTGCAAGTGACCTTTTCCGACGAACGGAAATCTCGGAGTTCAGGTGGGCCGAGTTTAACGACGCCAGTCAAGGACTCAAGATTGAAATCTTGATGTATGAACTTTGAACCCTAGGACATCACGCCTTGACCCAATAAAATTGAAGCCTAGTAGATGATTCTATCTCTACTATGGTAAGATACTTAAGACTCAGTATAGTCTAGACCTTCTGAATCCGTCGGTAGTAAAAAGACTTCACAAAGTCTTGAATAACCCTAACCGTCGGCTTTCTAATTGCCCCAGCATATATACCCAGCTTGGGGCATACTAGCACGATTATTCCTTAAAAATCAATCTAGAATCTAAAGGTTCTTCTCTAATTACCCGAACCCGAACCCTAGGTAACGCGAATCCGAATCTTCTAAAGCGAACCTAAGTCTTTTCTAAATCTGTCGGTTTGGTCAATCGTTGTGACAACCTCTTACTATAAGATAAGCCCGCGTTAAGATTTATGAACTATGGACTATGGAGGGCTGACATCTGGGCATCTGGAGTGTAATATAAATTATATAACTCTTGGTGCAGATCAGTGCCGTGCCCATTGCGGCCACACTTCATCCTGTCCTCTTCGGAATTCCGCGGTCTCAAGAAGTGGTTTAAGTATCAATTGATCTAGGTAGATAATTCTCGGAAGCAGATCTGATGAGTTTTTTATTTAAAGCTCCTAACATTCGCACAAGAATGTGTCTCAAGACAGGTTCCAGAACAGTCACCAAGACTCTATTTTTTGATTTTCTCAATCCATTGTCCACTCCAAGAATACCTTCAAAATGGCTCCTATTCGAGTTGGTCTCATCGGTTTAACCACTGTCACCTTCTCTGGTGAAGGCTATACACCCGGAAGCTGGGGCCTCGCCCATCTTGCCTGTCTCGCCGGCTCTCCTCATTACAAAATTGTTGCTCTATGCAATTCTACGGTCGAAAAGGCGCAGAAGTCAATAGAACACAACAAGCTTGATCCTACAACGAAGGCATACGGCTCGGTAGAAGAATTAGTCCAGGACCCTGAGATCGACCTCGTCGTCGTTTCTGTCCACGTTGATAAGCACTATGCTCTTGTCAAACCTGCGCTTCAGAACAAAAAGAGAGTCTTTGTAGAATTCCCTCTTGCAGGATCCTACAAACAGGTCGAGGAGTTGGCCGAGCTTGCCAGACAGGGAGGGGCCAAGACTGTGGTCGGAGCTCAAGCTCGTGCCAATCTTGCACTTAAGAAAGTGAAGGAGTTGATCAAGTCGCGAGCAATAGGTGACGTTGTTAGCACCAGCTGGACAGGTCATCTAAGTATCTCAACCTGGTCAGGATTGCCCGAAGCTTTAAGAGACTTTGTGGATCTAGAGGGTGGGCCAGGTCGGATTAACATTGGTCTAGGACACGGTACGTATTGAATCCATATTTGATTTTGACATACCTACCTCTCGAATGTAGACTAACCGAGCGCAAGGCTTGGACCCATTCCTGGATACACTTGGAGAATTCAGAGATGTCCAGGCGACTTTCAAGACATACCAAAAGACCATTCCATTATTTGATGCTACCGGCACCGTCGTTGATCCCGCGTACAAAGTAACAGCGCCAGAATTCATTTTTGTGCAGGGTGTGTTAGAAAGTGGAGCTATAGCATCTATCAATGTGCGCAGTACCCTAGCATCTGCTGATGCGGCCGGGTTCAGATGGATCATCAGTGGCTCAGAGGGCGAGATCGTATTCACCAGCCCAGCGGGTGGATATGTTCAGGGTCCCATGCCTGATGCCAAGGTACTTCTCAAGAAATGGAAGGGTGAGACGGAAGAAGTCAATTGGAAGAGAGATGAGCCAGCTCATGTAACCGACGTTTCCGAGTTTGCCATCAACACGGCCCGTCTGTATGAGGCGTTTGCAACTGGAGATGAGGACGGCTACCCTTCGATTGAGTCAGCTCGGAAAGTTCACCATCTCATTGAGCGAGTCAAGGAGGTTGCCATATGGGCATCTTAAATTAGATTCCGTATGTTTGGGCGGGCTTGAATATAAATTACGTTTTGGCTTAATCTAGGTTACAGTGTCTGAGCATGTCTCGTTGCTCTCTCACCAGAAGTTGATGGCGACAAACATCGTGAAATTTTACCTATCTTCTTTTGCCTGTTATTTTTGAGATCTATAGGCTGCTATCTGATAGAAATCAAGCGCGAATGAATAAAGACCCGGTACTCCTGACTGATTGCGCATACATCTAGCAAAAGCCCTGCATGCCATTTCAGAAGTTTCCACGCGTACCCCGGGGTTTTTCTACATCGTGGGCACCCCACAAATGCGGCTGGTTAGGGCTAGCAAGCGGAGAATGAGAGGCTCGGAAAAGATACCTAGAAGGCCTTTTACCCGACTTGTCTCCGTAGTTTTAATTAATGATCCCGATAAATATTCCTCCAATTGTTGGCAGCGGATCTGCAATACACAAAGAACCTCTTTACCTATAAAAAGCCAGCCTCCAATGTCACTGCAAAGCTGTTCAGTGCCAAAACACGCTCGATGCTATGAGATTGCACAGATAGTGACATCATGGAGCAACTCTTCACAAAACTTTTGGTCTACTTTCTCCTCTTCGCATCTCCCCTCTTGGCGAATCAATGGCCACTGCACAATGACAGCTTAAATGATGTCGTGCAATGGGATCATTACAGCTTCGAGCTAAACGGGCAACGAGTGTTTGTCTTTGCGGGAGAATGGCACTACTGGCGCATTCCTGTTCCGGAGCTTTGGATAGACATCCTCGAGAAGATAAAGGCTGCCGGCTTTACCGCTTTTGCTATGTACGTCAATTGGGCTTATCATGCCCCAAACAATCATACAGTGGACTTTTCGACCGGCGCTCACGACATCACTCCAATTCTCGAAATGGCCAAAGACGTGGGATTGTACGTGCTTTTACGTCCTGGGCCATATATCAATGCCGAGGTCAATGCTGGCGGATTCCCCCTTTGGGTCACGACTGGCGAATACGGTCCTTTGCGAAACAATGATAGTCGGTACACGGCAGCTTGGGAACCGTACTTCACGAAGCTTTCTGAAATCACTAGTGAATATCAGATTTCAAATGGAGGAAACGTGATAACATACCAAATTGAAAACGAATTCGGAGATCAATGGACTGGCTCGCCGTCTCTGAGAGCTGAATACGAACCAGCAGCCAAGTACATGGAACTCCTTGAGGCAAATGCCCGTCAGAATGGAATAGACATACCTCTCATCGCTAATGAGCCAAATATGCGGGCCATTTCGTGGGGCAAGGACTGGTCAAACAGTTCGGCGAATGTTGACGTTGTCGGCCTTGACTCTTATCCATCGGTTCGTTCCCACTTGGTATGCCGACGCTCAATGTTTGCATTTTCTGATTTGTAATAGTGCTGGTCGTGTGATTTGAGCGTCTGTACTGGCACCAATGGGGAGTATATTGCATATGAAGTGGTAGACTATTACGACTATTTCCAGGAAACCCAGCCGACAATGCCATCTTTCCTTGCAGAATTCCAAGGAGGCTCATTCAATCCCTGGGGAGGACCTGTCGGTGGCTGTCCAGGAGATATCGGGCCCGACTTTGCTAACTTGTTCTATCGATGGAATATCGGTCAGCGAGTTACAGCGATCAATTTGTACATGCTCTTTGGAGGAACGAATTGGGGAGCAATTGCTGCCCCAGTGGTAGCTACAAGTTACGACTACTCGTCGCCTATTTCAGAGAACCGGACCATTGGCGCGAAGTATTACGAAACGAAATTGCTGACAATGTTTACTCGCGCAGCAAAAGACCTCACAGTCACCGATCTAGTTGGGAACGGAACGCAGTATTCCACCAACTCCGCTGTCCAGGCATACGTTATCCAAAATCCAAACACCAATGGTACTTTCTATGTCACACTTCATACTATCTCCTCTTCATCCACGGACGAAACATTTCAAATGCATGTTCAAACCTCCTTCGGTGCACTCACTGTACCCAGATATGGAAATTCCATCCGGTTAAACGGGCACCAGTCCAAGATTATCGTGACAGATTTCCAATTTGGGTCCCACAAGTTACTTTACTCGACCGCCGAGGTTCTGACTTATGTTATTCTGGATGGTATCCCGACTCTTGCCCTGTGGGTGCCTACTGGTGAATCCGGTGAGTTTTCGGTACTGGGAAGTAAGTGGGCATCGGTGCAGCTATGCGAGGGATGTTCCGGAGTAGGATTTTACCATGGACAGGACTCCAGCAACAAAACCGCCAGTGAACTCACCGTCTCTTTTACACAAGGTCAAGGCATGAGCGTCATTGAGCTGGATACAGGTGTTCGAGTTGTGTTACTAGACCGAGAATCCGCATACCACTTCTGGCAACCAGCTCTCAATACGGATCCGTCTGTCCCAGAAGACCAAAGTGGTAAGTGCTTCCCTATCGATTGCTAAAATACTTTATTGAGAGTGATGTAGTTCTTGTTCAGGGTCCGCATCTCGTCCGTAGTGCGAAGATCGTGGGTTCGACGATTCGCCTGAAGGGTGATTCTGGACAGACGAGTCCCATCGAAGTGTTTGCACCAAAACAGGTTCAGGTTGTTATCTGGAATGATAAAAAGCTCGAAACTTCTCGGACTTCATATGGTAGTCTTCAGGCTTCATTGCCACAGCCGCCATCTATCAAGCTTCCATCCCTTGGGCCTTGGAAATACAACTACAGTTTGCCAGAGAAGGCTCAAGACTATAAGGATACCAGTGCAGCCTGGATCTGTAAGTTATCCTAGTCTTAGTATCCTGGCATTTTCGCATCACTGACCAGGTTAGCTGCTGATCACATGAGCACTTCCAACCCTACTGCTCCCGCCACTTACCCGGTGTTATATGCTGATGAATATGGTAAGCTACCTGAACCTGCAAAGTTGTGGAAGCAACCAGGTTTTCTAACACACTTTTTGACAGGTTTCCACAACTCCATCCGTATCTGGCGAGGTTACTTCACTGGAAATGCTACGGGTGTCGTTTTGAGCGTACAAGGAGGTTATGCTTCGTAAGTGTAGCATACTTGACTCTCGCCTCCATTCTCTTTTCATTGCTAACTAACATCGTCTTCTTAGTGGTTATTCTGCCTGGCTCAACGGTCAATTTCTGGGATCATACCTTGGAGACGCGAATGTTGAACAAAGCAATCTCACGCTTTCATTCAACGTCAGCCACTTCAGCACATCTTCAGAAAATGTTCTTGCCATTGTGCACGACGATACTGGGCACGACGAGACATCTGGAGCCCTAAACCCTCGTGGGATTCTTGGGGCCACATTGATGTCGGATAAAAGCTCTGTCAAATTCAGTCAATGGCGAGTTACCGGCACCGCAGGTGGAGAGACCAACCTGGATCCGGTGCGTGGTCCTTACAACGAAGGCGGACTATATGCCGAGCGCATGGGATGGCACCTTCCTGGTTTCAAGGACAATGCATGGGCTGATGCAGGATCTCAGCTCAATTTTACTGGAGCTGATATTAAATTCTACCGCACGGTCACACCTCTGAGTATTCCTCAGGGCGTGGATGCCTCAGTCTCTTTTGAGCTTTCCGCTTGTGGGACTACCAATGCATTCCGTGCACAGCTTTTCGTGAACGGTTACCAAATGGGACGGTTCAATCCTTACGTTGGTAATCAGATTGAGTTTCCTGTTCCCCCTGGTATCCTTGACTACACGGCCGATAATACCATTGGATTATCCCTCTGGGCACAAACGGAGGCTGGAGCTTGCGCGACTGTTGACTGGAAGATCAACTACGTTTTGGAGAGCTCGTTGGATGTCACCTTTGATGGCGGATATTTGCGGCCAGGGTGGACTAGCGAGAGGCTGCAGTACCCGTAACCTGTACACAAGGCTATTGTAGATATCATTTCTAGCCAAACTCGTGCTATATCTAGCAGGAAGCTGCTGTAGCCGATGGCTTGGTATTACAAAATGGATCGATTCAGCCTTCACCGAATGAGAAATTTGTTTGCGGAACTATCCAACAATAAGAACCATTGATAATCCATTACATAGTACAGATCAATAGGTTCTACGTGTTGTGTGTTGTGTAGACAATTTACAAGGATCTTGAGTTATTGCTTGTGTCTGTGTGCCTTGAGTGAATCCTCATTTTCATTGGTAAATTTTAATTGTGCGTCAGTTTAGACACGGATATTGATAATGCTCTTATTTCCGGACCAAGGCGAGATGAATAGAAAACGAAGGACCTACCGCCGATGGATAAAAAGCAAAATGAAGGTCGGTTCTTGTGTTAAACCTTGACAACTGCCATGAGTACCAGGCTGCTGTAATCTGCAAGGCTGTACGCCACGTAGTTTCTTACGGTAGCATATTCATATCCTCATACAAAAGCGTATCAAGAACCCGCCGGCTACAGTCGTTGACCGAGGCGTCACACTCCGAGATGCAAGTACTAGGACTTGTCCTTGACCACGTGATGCTAATGCAATAGAAATGTTTTATGATCAGTAATATGGTTTCTTGGCGCTGGCAAAAAGCATCGTCATAATTGCTTTTCTATTTTCTTCATTACTAGCTGCTCTCTTCCTCAGTACTTTAGTAATGAACGATCTGGTCTAGCTTTTTTGGAAGAAGTGTAAAATCTGCCTATCAGCCCTTCCTGCGATGGTACCTGCGACATCCCTAGTTATAATTACTTGATCTTTCCGGGTTTTGACAATCACTTAATGATAGTAAAAGTGAGCAAACATCTTTAAGGAAGAAATCCCCCAAATTCCACCAAACAAAGGCAAAGGAATACATACCTATTGTACCCAGGTACACTACATTGGGGCGTGAATTCGGAGTCAAGACACTGTTTCCTGATTGGCTTCTCTTCATACATCTTGCTAGGCATACGAATTTTTCTCAGGAACTCACCGAGTGAGGACAGAATTTCTTTTTCTTTGTTTGATTTTCCTCGATATGAAATTATAAAGTAACGAGTTACCCCTCATTGGTTCGGATCTCTTTGATATGAAGGGATGCACTCTAGAGCTGTAAGTCGACGCCTCAGCGCTTAAAATCGTTATGTACAATCGTTAATTGGCCCATGGTATATATACCCCTGCCCATCCGGACCCATCCCCCACCAAGATTGATACAACAGTTTATTATCGGCTCGACTTGGCAAGTTGGCGTCAAACTGTCTCATTGACTTGGGCGAATCATGATGCTTAATATCGTTGGCTATTGAGTCGGCCTGATCCTGGCTGATCTACATTATTCTACATATCTTTCTCGTGACGCACGCGTTTAAATGAATACGACGAGGATTCCACCACACCTACTTTACGTGGAATTGTCAAGAGTGTGTACTACCTGTGATTCTGTGTCATTATTCGCGGAGTATCTGCATTGGATGATATTGACTTACGTACACCTGTGATCATCCGGAGATTTTTCTTGATTGTTCTCATAATACGGAGTAAAATAGATTGATTGACAGACACAGACCGCGTTCTGGCTTGACAGATCCTTGCAAGGACGATCCCATTAGCGCCTCCATTGCATTGCTACAGCCTAGCTCAATACCACGGACTCCTCATTTTATGCAACTGGTTTGTCCACCTGCTTGACTGCGCCGCAATTCTGTACACGAGAGACTCAGAGTTAAGTGGATATTGTGGAGTCAATTTCTTGATTTTGTATGTCAATGTCAGCTCCGAAAATCAGCCGACTCTCATCCTAGCTCCTCCTCAATTGTCCTACCCTCGCTTTGTGCAGAATACCCTGTCTTTTTCACATTCCCCCCGAGTAAATCAAATCGCCTCTCGCCAGGACAAACCGAATTCACGTTCGTTTTTGTACCTTGAACGACAGCAAAGTGACCAGAGCGTTAAACAGTCGCCCAATCATTTGCTGTGGTTAAGATACTTAAGCCGAATTATCTGTTTATAGAAAAATTGATGCATTATGCACCGTTAACCGCCAAAACTAGGCTCGATACGGCGGTTATCTGCAATTTTGACGACTCGAATTAAGGATCTATTTTTACCGACTCCGGTCAGTCTAACCCCAGAAGGGTAATTAGTAACTAAAAATGTTTCTTAATTTATCCAGAAACGTAGCTTGGAAACTCCCGCCTCGTGCAACTTGGCCCGATTGGGAGTAAATTTACGGAGCATATGTACAACATGTTTATGGAGTGGTACATTATGCCCATGTACCTACTAACGACCCAGGCGTCTATCAAGAATGATTGATTCATATTGATTCTCTCTTTCATTTATTCTACGCCGACTCGTCTAGTTGCATGCATGGTCTGTAACAGTTGCTGTCATACTTATGCTTATTTCTAAGCAAGCTTGTTTGAAACAAACAAAACGAGCGAAACTCAGTCAAAGCTCCCTTTCACTTTGCTTTTCTTCTTGAGCAACTACTGCCCTCAAGTGATACTTAATCTTGTTGTCTACCACCTCCTGATCTTGTCTCGTTTTTCGACTCGTTCATCTGTTCGAAGTGCCTTTCAAAGATAGGAGTTTTAACATTGCCGGCTGGTCCCGGGCATAGCAGCCGGGTGATGAGGACAACTGTACGGATCTTTGTTCGTTAGGTCTGCTCAGCCTGGGCCGGCTCCTCTTCTCTCATCGCGTTTAGCATTTCGAAGATTTCATCCCAGCCTACCCATTTCATTCTCTCATTCTTCCGCGGCAAGTCATTCTATCGTGATTGAACGAAACCCACCAGAAAAGAACAGAAGAGCCATCATCGTCATTGTCAATCCTCATCATGGCGAATATAGTCAACACTTCGCTCGACATCATCCGTCGACACAAAACGCGGCACCCTCGCCTTCACTCACGTTGGGGCGACATTGCCATTACCCCTCCCATCGAAGGGGCCTGGTCCCAGTTCGAGAACCCATATCTTCGTGAAGACGAAGAGTATGGACCAGGCTTCGTCCCTAGTATAGACATTGGAAGCAAGGAAGTCTTACTTCTCGACTCCGCTAGCGACAGCTCCGATGATGAGCTAGCCAGAAAAGAAAAGATAAACATAAAGGAGGCAAGGACGGAAAAGGACGCAGACTCAAAGGCTTTCTCGAAAGCTAGACGATTGACTCGGATCTTACTCCCGTCAAGTGTCAATCCACCTGTCAGAAAATCATCGGGCGACAAAGGCAAAGTCACAGACTTTCGATATCGGCCAGTGCAGCCAGACTATGCACAGGAAGTCGCCGAAAAGGTCGACAAGCAGAGCCGACCTCATTTCCGCTATGTGCCTGCCAGTAAGCACTACATGCAGGACTTGAAGAGAGCTGACATTCGGCTGAGTGATGGCGAGATATCCTATCGTCAAAACGACTCGGACGACGATGCCGATGACGAATATGAGTCCAAAGCAACAAAAAACCGTAGTGGGCGACCACAACGACTACGGAGCCACTCGTGTGACCCTGACATTGGTGGCAGGTCGCCTGTTGCAGCCACAACGAGACGGAAGCCTCGCTCTCAACGCGGAACACCTTTGGAAACAATCCACAGCCCAACCAGCACCTTGTCTGATGCTATGTCATCGGCTACCTTGTCACGACACTCGGGTTCTCGGGCCAACAGCACTTCCCGACTCGGAGAACAGGAACCTAGTCCAAGGTTCTATGCCGTCCGTCCTGACGCAAAGACTCAAGTCATTACTGTTAAACGATCGCAGTCTGCCACTAACAAGATCAAGCGACGCACGATGACTCTTGAAATGGTCCGTGATCAGGATGACCTATGGTACTAAGGACATCATATTGTTCAACCACAACTTTACTTCTCTTTCTATTTCTTGCCTGGTTCCTTTCACATAATGAGAGCGCCTTGTCACGTCGGTTTGCTTTGTTTTCTTATGGAGTTAGCAGGTTAGCATTAGGAGGCGAATAATTCTTTTCATTTTCCAATCGACCTTAGGGTTAATCATCTCAATCCCTAATTCCAATAATGTAGAGAATGAATCGGTGGCCCGCAAGTTTTCTCCATGGATGACGGCATGCGAACGTATGTATGAGATCGGCCGTGATCCACTCCCGAAGCCCTAATTTTCCGTATAAAAGGCCACTGCTACTATTTATCTTCACATGTTAGACAACGTACCGATTATCTTTCTTCTCTTCTATTCCTTTAGGTCAATCTTTCCAAAGTCTCGATCAACTCACGTCTGCGACTGTAACGCGGTCAGTTTCCGAAAACGTCACAGCACCCCATCCATTATGGACGGCCAATCTGTCGTCGAGCTCCGCTGCAAATGCAAAGTGTGTTGACCACTTCTTGAAGAAGTATAAAATAACGAGTCTCATGCTGACTCTCGCTACTTTCCGACAGACTGATCCCTGGGGCAAGAAAGGCGAGGATTCGCTTGCCGCCATACTAGCATCTCAGCAACCAGGCACTGATTTCAAGATCGACCCTAACCAGAGATATTCGGAGGTCCGTAACGCATACAATATTCTCGGCCAGCCTAGCTTGACTATACGTGCTGATAAACAGAAAGATGTGGATGGGCACCTATCCCTCTGTCCCATCGTTTGTCATAGGAACCGACGAGACACTAGAAGAATATCTCAACAAGAACCCGAATCTAGTTGGAAAGAAGATCGTGGACAAATTTGGTGGCGGTTTACCTTTTCTCCCAAAGGTAGGTAACCTTGCTCGAGAAAGGTATCCGGGCCCCTTGTTAACTCGGTAATAGATATTGTCCATGGACAAGGCTCTCCCTCTTCAAATCCATCCAGACCGCAAACTTGCCGAGCAACTCCATAAGCAACTCCCACAAAAGTTCACCGATACAAACCACAAACCTGAGATTGCCATCGCGCTGTCTCAATTCGAACTCTTTGCCGGTTGGAAGCCACTCAATGATTTGACGCAACTGTTTCGAAATGGACCCCTTCAAAAGTTCCTGCCATCACCCGAATCTCATTTCAACGACGAAACCCTCAAACGGATAGGACAAAATATGCTCGAAGCCGACGAAAAGACGGTTGCCGCCACAATCAATCAGCTAATCAAAACCCCGGAGAGTACATTTGGGGAGAAATACTCATATATCCCTAAGATGCTTGAAAGAGTTTCTGCCCAATACTCCGAGTTCGATAACGGTACCCTCTTCGCTGTCGTTTGCATGAACTACCTGATTCTGCATCATGGTGAAGCGGTTTATGTCCCTGCTGACGGCATGCATGCATACTTATCTGGCAATATTATGGAATGTATGGCCCGATCTGACAACGTGCTCAACACCGGATTCTGTCCTCGCCCAGACCGCGATAGCGTGGCCTTATTCTGTGAAGCCTTTACCGGCTGGCCTCACGATCCCGACGAGGCGAGATTGGGAAAGCATGCCTCGAACAGAGGTCTTAACGGAAAGACTGTAGAATATGCGCCGCCCATTAGCGAATTCAATGTCCTTGCGACTCATCTCAAGGCCGGGGAGAAGGAGAAAATGAGTCCCATTGAGGGCCCGAGTATTATTTGCGTTACTGCCGGGGAGGGTAGAATGACGGCTAAAGCTAGCGAGGGCAAGGCATACAATCTGAAGCAAGGATCCGTATTCTTCGTGGCGTGTTGCGTTGAGTTGGAATTCGAGGCGACGGGTGAAAAGTTGGATATTTATAGGCCTTATGCGGATTAGGTGTGAATGTGCAGTCAACTCGCACTTCCTATAGTGATGCCAGTACTAGTAGATAGTACACAATCATCTGCCAGGAGTCGCGAAATAGACTAGAATGATTTAATAGCAATCAAGTCCAGGAACCCCTAGCCTTATGTTGGATGAAATCAAGGCGTAGATCGATTTCATACCGAGTGTTGATTCATGAAAAGTGCAAGTCGTATCTGGAGTATCCTATCCGGACCATAGGACTTTGGGCTCTTTCTGGCCAACAAATGGGTGTGATAAGGCCCGATCATGGAGATAAACTTCTGCTGTTAACCTTCAAAAACCATGGACAGCAAATTTCCTTCTGTTACCTGTAGGCAAGGAAAAAGGGGGAGAGCTTTAGACGAGAATGATCTGCTCTATTGATGACGACCAGGGCACAAGCAACCACCTTGGTCTACTGCCTATCTAGGTTTGTACTATCTGATATACATAGAACAACCCAAAATAGATTCCCTAAATTGGACTATGTCGACTGATCTCTATATAGCTCACATGAGAGGACGATAAATCAGAAAGACCCCGCTTCTTGACCGCATATTCCCTAGCCCCGAATGCCGGTGATATGGAAAAAATGTAGCTCATATAGGTACCTCCGATCCCAGAACGGGATAGAAATGCTATGAATAGGTCAGTCCGACCACATCAACCAGGTGGCTTCTGTAACGTCGGCACAAACTGCTCAATATGAATGGATACCTGGTCAATCAGATGGGTGGTTGTAGGTATATATAGGTACAAAACCTGATTTTCATCGGATTGTGACCCTAACGAGACCAGCTGTCCTCGTTATCGTGACTTTACATGCAGATTGTTTCTATCTATAGTCATCCAACTCCTCAGATTAGAAGGTCGGTTCTATATATATGAGCCGTCTGCTCGCTTGTGAGTTGTCATGTACTAGACTTCTAACCGAGAAGACCCTGGTTATTTTAAGCCTGGTGAAGTCTCGCCAGTGGACGGCCATCCCACCATGGCCGGGTATCGGCAACTCTGTACATAGGTCGTGATTGATATTCGCAACGACGACATAAAAGATCTGGCTGAAAGTAAATTGTTACAATATTTTTGCGGAAATGTCTATTCTTATATGTTGTTGGCTTCTGTTCCGAAGACCAATCAACCAGATATCGTATACTCGAACTTAGATCAATCAGAAATAGAATCAATGTGAAGAGACGTGTAGAGATTCATCACGAATCAACCTGCAGAAGATAAATTAAATACATATATAGAAACATTTTCCATGCAGCTAGTATATTATTAATGCATAAGAGACTAACTATATCGATATCTAGTCCGAGTGTGCTTGACAGCCCTTGTCCAATCATTCTGTGACGGCTGAAAAGCTGTAACCAAATTAGGGCTTGCAGCGCTTACAGTGCTTGGCATAGGCCTCTCCTCCAACCACCTCCTAAGCCTCAACCACCACCGATACTATTTACAGAATTCTTCAGAGATTAAATTGGACAAGCGCCGTGGTTAGCTACATATGAAATGCATGTTGTAGCCAATAATGTGTTGATGCTGGCAGGTCGTCTATTATTACTCCTTGACCTCTCCATGTCGGGGTTATCTGCCGAGTCGGTAAATGTTGGAAAAACTTGCCTAACTGACCAACACTAAACCAACACTAGCCAACATAGACATCTCCTTGGAAGGTTGAGTTTTGACTGGTGCCCCTTCATGTACCTCGAAATAGCTGACTCCGCGCGAGATGAAACTCTTTACCAACCACGCTAAGGGTGGCCGAGGGATACATAGGCCTTGTGGTCCCCTCTCCCCACCTCTTCTTGTATTTTCTTCCTCTCTGGTAGTAGAGGAGTCGAGGAGATAAATTACTGAACGCTTCATGGAGTGACACTTAAAGCTGGGCTTTGCTTGGGAGTACAACAACCTACTGCCGTGTAACGGCTCGCCTTCTATCCGGACTAGGTCTCGGTCACTTTACAATATCAACATCTCATCCATCATTGGCACGAGCAATATACTGTACGATTATGGTATAGGGTCAACATCACACCTCACATCCTCGCACAACAACTCTTATACGTCGAATCAACCATGACGCGGCACATCAACGTATCACAACCGTCAAGTCAGTTGTTGGTTTTGGCTCTGGTAGCTAGCTGTTTGGTTGTGACTGTACAGGCAGACAGTAGCGTTGGTACAGACGCCCCAGGTACAAACCCGAATAGTGGACCAACTACAGCATACAATGAGGCAGGTGCCTCGGGCAGCAATGGTGGACTATCAAAGACAGCCCAGATCGTGATCGGAGTAGTCGTTGGTGTCGTTGGTCTTGGGGCGGGTGAGTAACAAAGCCTTGTCACACATTTCAATTGCTGCAACTATCGTTGAAACATGCACTAACTATTATATTACATAGTCATCGGTGGTATAGTATTCTTCTTCCGAAGAAAGAAGAGGTGGGACGAAAAGATCAAGCGTTACGAAACAATCAACGCTTATCACAACGCCCAAAGAGAGGCCAAAAGGCAACAGGCTATGTCCAATAGACAACAACGCCGTCAACGGCAGCAGGAGCGTGACGCCGAGCAAGGGATGCTAGAGATTTCTACACTTCCGAGGGACTACACGCGAGACTCCGTGATACCCAACTACGACCCATCGACTTTCCACAAACATCAATACAGCCTGGACTCTACCCGAGGATTATCGATAGACATGCCACGAGAACCTCTGATAAGTCAACACCAGGGGCAGTCATCATCCGTCTCCAATACCATCTCAGCAGCACCACCACCTCCACCCCCTCAAAAGTCAGCAAGCAAGAGGTACAAAGGGTTCGGAAGATACAGTGCGCAGGTAGCCACTGCCGAGGCAGGGCAATCTGAAAACAACTCATCAGATGTGCAACCTTCATCGAACAACCAAGGAAAACTCAAGGGACTGAAGAAGCCCAAGCCGGCATTGACTCGTTTGATCACGAACCTATAGACAGATCGATGAATGATATGATTAATTCTATGAGTTTTTTATATATGACGTCGCTCTTCTTGACGGTTTTGCGTTCACTGGGCCGATGGCTAGCTTCTACCTTCTCCTAACGTCGTCTTTACCGAATGCCTCTCACGGGTGGTGCTCAACTCACTGGTTATCCAGACCCAACTCACCAACACATATAAGAGCACAACATGGGCGAGGGGTCGAAAGCCCCTCAAATGGGACACGACCAGCGATCCAGGACTTTCAGCTAGAATTCATCACGCCATCATCGTCGCCATCATTCATAGATGCCACTCCACAAACTTGCATCAAACTGCTTTTTCACATTTCCTGCTTTATTGATACCAGCGACGGCGTCTCGGAAATCTCATTGCTAGAGGGAATTTTATTTACTCAGGAACTTTTTTAGGCGGCCTTTTGTGAGAGATCTTATGATTTTTTGTTTTGTTTTAAAAGGTTCATGTTTGCGTTACCTGGCAGCTAGGCAAGATGACGCTGGGCATGGGCAATGATAATGACTAGTTTACCTCGATAGCTACATGAAATAAACGCAAGATACTCAAATCTACTTGCGAGCTGCATTAGAAGCATGAAAATCTGTAAAAGAACCTGAATATACTGAAACGAGCATGGCAATGACACCCATGAATAGCTCGAGAATTCATCAGCAACCCTGGGGCGACTAGGAAATAGACTTGCATGCATAGGATTCGCATATGACGACAGGAAATCCATGACTCAGGGTGATTGATTAGACCGTGCATGGTCAATATCAAGATCTGATGCAATGCATCTAAAATTAGCACCTGATTTAGGGTTTTAAGGTTGACGAGATATCGCGAGCCCTAACTTAAACCTTTTTCCATCGTTCACTGGTTATGAAGGATATGTAATCTGTGCGCCAGATCAGATAAGTAATTAGTTGAATACTATGTCTGAGGAGAATCGTCCGGTTGTTTGTTGTGGTCATATTGCACAGGCTCATCGGGGGACAACCTCTAGCAAGCAGAAGCATGAAAACGACGCTGTCATCAATTGGCATGTCAAGCAGTTAGAGATACAGTGCATACCTGGGTATAATAACGACTTTGTGTTTGTGTGACAGCTTATATATACAACTTCCTCCTTTGTTCGGGGTTAAATCCCAAGTAACGAACTTATAGGCGCAGTTTCTTGAGGCAGTTACTATCTCGCCAGCGGCAGAAATACCCCTATTGGAGTATATGCGCAGAGTAATGCCCGAGTTCTGTTACTATGGATGACGAGTATAAATTTTTCACTGTCGTAATGGTGACTTTGGAGCTACTAGATGGCTCGAAAGAGATCATGCTTGTTTTCTCCCCAAAATACCAATTCGCTGTTGCGAATACTAGCGACAAGTTCTTTAAATCGCTGTCAAATCATCGAGGTGCAACAAAGAGATTGATAATCTAGAGCTGTCTAAGTATTTCTTTTCAGACAATCAATATCGTGTTCATGCAGAACTCGTTGTCAGTATATAGGGCAGTCTATGCATAGTCTAGCTCATGCACCATTAGTACCAGTTCTTGAACGTCCTCTACTGGGTAGCTCACTCTCCTGCACAAATTACTACGTGGTTCGGCTCATTTTGAAGCTCGATATCAACGAAAGACCGATCTTGTTTATTAAAACACATAACCTCAGTTCAAGGGTACTGTATCGGATATCACCGGGAGTTTGGACTACATAGAACATCAAACTGGCCAAAAGATCCCGCGGTTATGGTTGGCTGGTAGCCGGTCATCACTATGCCAGGTTGATCATGAAGTGCGTGACTCGGACGTTAAGGCAGTGTTGTTGCATTGAAAAGGCTTACAAGGATAATTCGGAGGGAGATCAACCGACTTTTTACCGAAGTATAAGACGGGCATTTAATGGATGCTTTAACGTCGTTATCTGCGGTTAAGCGCTCTTGTGTCTGTTTCAAACCAATCAAACCAATCTTTAGTCCATACATATTAGTATTATGCATGTAATCACGTACGGATCTACTGGTATCACGTAGCAATCAATTTGGCCCAGGTACTACTCACTTCTATTGCCCCGCTAACCACTCATTGAATGCAACAAATTATCAGCTGCCTGCTCGTCATCGCACCTTGTCTCACCCTCGATATTTGATCCCTGCAGGAGAAAAAGACGGGAAGTATCAAAGCTTCTCGGCCGAAAATGCATGCCCGCACACATGACAGCAAATGAGGGACTTAAACCTTGGTGACTGTCAGGGAAACGGTCAAGAGCTTCACTGGTAGCCGCCGGGGACCCTTGTTAGTAGTTGCATTTGACATCTCTAGGGCCTAGGCCACCCACTTTGCTTGGATGTACACTGCACTAATGCCCTAGAAAGGAGCAATGCGGGCACTTGACCCGTTGATCTTCGGGGGCTGATAGGTCCCTGGAGCGGGGACGAGGCGCATTTCGCTGACGCAGCTCAATGAGAATGGCTTGTTTAGACTGTTTAGTTATAATTTGTTAAGTATGCCAAGGACTCAAGGAGTTAGCCATGACTATGAGATGCAGCAGGTACTCTTGGGCATATCGCAATTATGGATTGTGAATTGTTTCCACAATTTTATTCGAATTTTTCTGGCCAAAGGAAAACAACGTGTAAACTCAAAAGAGTCTGAATTGACTCTGACGGCGCCACGTCGCTTGACTTAGACGCTGACGCCCTGAACAAGCATAGTCACTAGTATATCGAATTTACTTTGTACTATCCGTACTGAGTTAGCAGATGATTGTTTTTTCGAATAATCAATGCCAATCAAATGATTGGATACTATCCTATCAATCAATCAATCAGATATCGTTCATTATTACAGTATCATCAACCGACCCTAGCCCCCTACCTACATGTCTAGTTAGTCATTAGTAGCCCAGTCATGGAGCCCCTAATCGCTAGCACTCGCATGCTAACGAGCACCGGCCATTCCCGGGGGCTACGACCGCCCACCATGCGTAAGCGTAGATCCCGCAGACACTTCCGCCCAACAGCAACGACCCAGAAGACGCCTTGCGGCTTGCGGGGTGTGATCTCGGGGACATGTACTAGGTCCAGAGGAACTAAGGGAAGTCACTTCAGTGAAAAGCACACAAAAGCCAGTGGGAAAAATCGAAATGGTTTCCCGGCCCCCATCGGGGGAAACGAGAAAAGACGAGGTGAATAAAATTAATAGACAAACGATTGTGCGCAAACACGCCCTAGTCGATAGGCTAAGATGCAACTGACAAGAGTCACAGAGGGGGGATGTGATGGAAGGGGCCAATCGCAAAATTGACTTGTGATCGGATGCTTCCAGCCGGCGATTAACGATCGATATTATTGGCCTCGACTGTAATAGTCGCGGTTGAGATCGTGCGGGATCTGAATTTGATGCATTCGCCGTGGAAACGATAGCAACGCAACGGATATATGACATTTGGAATATACGTATGCATATCTTGGCGGGACGTACTATCATCCAAGCAATCTTACATTCAATTTACTGTGGTGCTTGTTCTTGTGTCTGGACTTGAGTGAATCAGTAGATAGTCTCATCTTTCCGCATAAGTCGAACAATCCCCGCTAACAATGAGCCCACTTCGGGAGAAGGTAACCCTTCCCACGAAAGAGGACAAAGAACGAGCCGCTGAATAAATTAGTCGAGGAGGAAAATCCTTGATGGGCAAAAGCCACAAAGGAAGCTTGTTTTGATTATGCGTACAGCATCATTGGCTATTAGTCTGCCATAAGTGGGCTGACAGAGGGCTGAATCATGATTCACATGTTGTCATCATGCCAGTATGTCAATAAAGGTCAAATAAAAATGGAATGGAAAACGCCTCCATGGTAAATTTGCACAAGCCAGCCTTAGCCTAGGCATCTGATTTGTCCTAGCCTTGTGCTTCCCTCCTTTCACATCCTGTCCTCACCTCAAAACCTAAGACAGCAATGCAGGTGAGACTATCAATCTACAGAGTACGGGGCTAATAAGGATACAGCACGGATTAGGACCAGGGTATACAACCACATATCCACTTTAAATTGGCTCTGAAGTAAAGTTGTTTAAGGTATGTTGGTGTGATCCACTTGGTTTGCGCGCTTTCGTCTCAAAGGAGAAGTAACTGCGCCGCAAAATAATGCAGAAACAGTAAAAGAGAAAAAGAAAGAGGGAGCCCCCCCTCGCTCTCGGGCAAAGGCAGTAAATCTTCTTCTTTTTTGTGTACATACTTGGCCAACCGCCGGGCTAAGCAAGACTATTTGTCTTTTCTTCCTCTGATATCCTGTCAATCATTCCTTTGCGGTCCCGACAGTTTGGTACTGGAGGGTTGCCTGCATTGTCCTTCGTGTCCTACTCTGTTTCCCCTCCTCTTTTCCCTCCTGCCGATGCTCCGCTAATTGTAAAATAAAATGAAGAATGTATCCTCCTCTGGATCTGCTTCTTTGATTTTTACTCGATCATTTTTCGTGCCGGATCGTTCCTGTCTCTCTGGTGCAGAGATCAGGTCTGTTGCGGCTTGAGATCAGCGCTCTTAGGGTTTGGCGACTGATGTTGTTCCATTACCCGGACTCGTCACTTGTCCCAGCGCTTTGAGATGACTGATACCTGATCGGCCAATTTTTGGTTCAGAGTCAGATCCTGATAATATTCGGTGGTTATCGTCCTATTCTTTTTCGATTTACGTTAAATTCTCGTTTTCTGTGGCGCCCCCTTCTCCCATCACCCAAGCGGCTCTGATATCCTCGGCGACGTTACGCAAGAAACCTGCAAGCGAGAGAACAGCACAACAGCGCATGGTCAAATAATATTCTTGACAAGACATGTGTCTACCGGACTGCATGACGGTCAAAATGGATATCTTCCGATGGCGAAGAAGGAAAGACCTTAGGTCAAACATGGACGCCCGCTTTGGAGACCCGTCGATATCCGCTCCTACGCAGGGATCCTGGAATGAGATGCCTTATCTGCGGCCGGGAATAGCAGAGTTTGCACCGCTACAGAATAAAGTCACTCGATTCAAGACTTTTCTTCGGTCAGATGTTAAATCATCAGAACTTTCTGGTAGCACAGATGGCACCAATTTTCCGCGGCACCCGATGGTTGACATTCAAGCTCGAAAGAGGTCTATCTCCATTGATAGGATGAAGGAGCGAAATAATAGGCAAAGGAGCGTTAGCAGAACACGCCAATCTCCAAGTCCTAAAACACGACATCGAGCATCATGCGAGTCGCTGTCGTGTTCCGAGGGAGACGAAGAGAAACAGCGAGACCATCATGAATTTGCCAACGGTGAGAGAGACGTTGAACGACGCAATGTACCGAGTCGAAGTCGCTCGCAGGAAGATTATTGGAGGGCGCAGCCCAGGAATAATCGGGGAGATAGTCAACAGTCTTCTATGCAGGTTAAATCCC
Source organism: Talaromyces sp. PL2406 (assembly GCA_023626215.1). NCBI lineage: Eukaryota > Fungi > Ascomycota > Eurotiomycetes > Eurotiales > Trichocomaceae > Talaromyces > Talaromyces sp. PL2406. The sequence goes on along the minus strand of JAMAGL010000012.1, from coordinate 244,234 downwards.
CTCCACTTTCTGCAACGGCAGTCATGCGTCGGTACAGTTCGCAGAGCGAGTCTACCCGCACATATCCATCAACCCCCTCAACGGCCACTTTCAGCTCCAGACATACCAGTGTCACTACTCCAGGCCTGCATGGGTTCTCTGCATCTTCCGTTCCTCCATTACTCAAGGAAGAAGAGTATGGAACAAGGCATGATAAGGACGTCCCTCCTGTCCCTCCTATCCCTACAGATCGAAATGGTTCCGTTACGTCTTCTTCTTCTCCTCCTTCAGCTTCCCGCAGTGTCTTTCGTGAGCAACATCGCGCCGGACATTCTAATACTAAACGACGAAATGGAGGCCCCGTTGGCCCACAAGAACTGGTACCATCCAATGATGAGTTATGGGGGTACTGAGCAGTATACGACAATATTAAACTTGGTGTATGGAGCATTTTCTTATACAAGGTCGTCAGGGTTTCTGGAGTTTTCTTCATGGCATTACTTTTCTCTATCTATTCTTCTCTAAACCTGTCTTCAACGACAACTTTTATTATGTTAATCTAAAGCTCTTTGTATCCTACATGAAAGAACAAAACGAAAGTGATTTATTTACGATGTTTTCAAATTCTTACAGTATCTCCTATATCTGTAACCTAATACAAAACGTCACGTAAAGTTCATCAAGAAAGTCTGTCCCTGATTGACTGCCAGGTACCCGCATTTGCAGGCTAAGTTATGTAGACCTCTCAAATCTACTAAGGCTCGAAGCAGTGAAAGCCTAAAGCCGTCTAGATGTGATGAGTCGACAACTCGACACCACATTCTGACCGCAAGCACATGAGTGATGTTACCCTAGCAATCAACATCAATCTATTTGGCTCGAAAAGATATTGCATAGGACTCATCGTATGACTCGATCTGTGAAAGTGACCATCAACCCTTGGCGAAATGCGGCGCAGCGGCAGCTATTTATCAAGCTACTGATGATGAAAAGCAAGTTCGCAGTAAGCTATCCAACTTACCCCGCTACGATATGCAGACCTGTGCAAGGATATGAGTATGAAATGCAAACAATGACACATGAGCATACCCTGTCGTAATCTGCGTACTCGAGTTAGTTGTTGTAGTATAGTTACTACTCCGAGTAAATCAACAAATTAGGGCTAATTAATTCCCAAAGAGGTTAGCTCCATGTGATTGTCCTGCGGAGTGCCGACGCTAGTCCGAATTGGGCGACACCGCCAAGTCCTGCAATGTGATTGGCTGAGAGTACATGATCTGCCAACCTCTCATAAGAAACACAGCAGGATCCCCCTCTTCTTCTCCCTCTTAGCCTCCTTCCTCGCTGCGAATCACCCGTCGTAAATCCACTTCTGCTGCACGCCGCTCATCACTGTCACAATGTGCTCTGCTCGAACTCCGTCCAATGCATCGCCTTCTCCAGCCAAGCTTGGACCGCTTTTCCCTTCCTCATGGCGGGGCTCTTCACTGTGCCACTGTTCAGTGGCCCGACAAGCTGTCTCATCCAGCGTATCCGAAGCCTTCTCTAGCCGCCGAGGGAGATAGGTAAGCTTCGGGCATTGGCAGCTTTTGCTAATTTGCATGCTTCCGGCTTCTGATTTGCTGTGTGTTTCACTCACACTAAAACTTCTTGGTGATGATTTGCCAAGATGCAGCAGAAACTTATGTGCTTCTTTGACCTAGACTCATGCATCGTGCGCTTCGGTCTTTGTTCCTTTCTTTTTCTCCCACTTCATCTTCTCGACTGATTCCTATCTTTTCCTCTTGGAAGACGCGGGATTCGGTGGCGGCATTATCGAGAATGCATCAGTGGATTCACTATATTGCGCAACCACTTACATGCCAATCAAATGCGGTCTGGTCAGTCGTAGTAGTCGTAAGTAGTTCCTTCTGCCCAGTGGATCCGCCATCACAATGGACATAACACCCTCTTTTCGAGTTTTCAAAAAGGCGTAGTATCCATTCTACCCACGCTCGATCCACGCATTTCTTTTCTTTGTGTGAGCTCGGCATGCTAACCACTGAGATCTTTTTCTCAGACGTGGGCTAACGTACTTTAAGCCTGTGTGCTTCTTTCGGCTGTCGATCAAAAAGCCATACGAGCCAGGTTCGTCGGCTTTCCGGGTTGAATTGGCTAAATATCGTTCATGACGGACCAATTTCCGGTTCTAGAATTGTGCGATTAAAGCTTCATTTATATCTGGGGAATTACCCATATAACAACCGGTCAACAAATTCAATCAATACCCTATTCGAGGAGTCAAATACAGAGATACAAGTGAAACTGTGTGAAGCCTCATCATGATGGTGGTTCGATGGGCCTGGTGGCTCCTCGCCATCGCGACACCCATCTCTGCTTTGCGAACTGTCCACGGTTCACCATGTACAGATGTGTGTGGTGCAACAACAAACACCACTTCCGACGAGATGGCCTGCCTCGACGCAGATTACAATAGCACTATAGGCACAACAGTGGGCAAAAACTTTAAGAGCTGCGTCTCATGTCTGCTCGCTAGCCCCTATCAAAACACCACCGTTGGAGAGACGGATGTTAACTGGGGATTATGTATGTCTCCTGTTGTACCTTGAATGATGCGAAATAGTGTCGCCAATCTAATAAGTTTGAAACTAACCTTACTTGACAGTCAATCTACGATATGCGTTCGCTTCGTGTGTATATGACTATCCAGTGAGCGTGACCAATGTGTCCACACCATGTCTAGTCTCATGTACTTCGCTGGGGCCAGCACTGGATATGGCATTGACCGATCCTATCGGCAATCAGCTCTCTAGTTTCTGCTCTTCCACTTCCTTTGCCGACAATGTTGTTACAACATGCGAGAATTGCTATGCCTTGACTTCACAACAATCATTCTTTGCAAACTGTAGGTCTCCTAATTGATATGAGAACGGATTGATCTAATTACTGACTCGGTCCTTTCAGTCTTGGAAGCTGTCCGCTACAACTGCCATTTCCCAACTTCTGGCGGCACCGCTTTCCCCATCTCAGCCACTCGCATCTTCAACACTACACAACTACCAACCACAACTGTATCCTATACCTCCACAGCCACTTCAACTGGAACGTCAACCGTGCAGCGCTTCCTGACAGTCATCATTGTGATGCCCATCATCGGCTTCCTGATCATCGTCTCTTCACTAGCCCTCTGCTGCTTCTGCCTCGTCCGACACCGCCGCAAAGTCGCAAAGAAACGTCGCAATCAAATGCAAAACCGCTGGATGCAACCAGCCTGGGGCGGCTACCCAGTCTCCCCTTACCAGCAAGCAAGTCCCATGATGCTACAACAACAATACATGATGGCCGGCGGCATGGGTCCATACGGCGCATCGATTCCCGGAAGAGGGTTCTCGGTCGTGGACCATGACGGCAAGCGGTACGAGGCAGGTTACTCGACCCACTACATTTCGCCAGTTAGCCCGGAGGATACGGTTGCTCAACAACCGTTTCAATTTGGAACGGATGTTACCCACGCGCAGGATGTAAAGCAGCCGATTACGCAACAGACGGAGGAGTATCCTTCGCCACCGCAGAAACATCAGGAATATTATCCGCCTCCTGGGGCACCTCATGCTCAATAGATGCAGTTACGGAGCCTCTTTAACTCCAGACCCTCTGCCGATTGGGCACGGAAGCCATTTGAAGGATATAAGACACATTTACAGTCATCATCCTCCCGCAATAGCTGCAACCCTATACCGTACCAGTGATAAACACCTGTATGGGTCATCAGATCCCATTATATATTCATGCTTCAACTAGTACGGATTGGTACATCTCAACTATTATCTAATGTTGAATCTATCTCGATTTTAGCGATATCCCTGATGTATTTAGATGCGTTTGATATTCGGAGTTGGGAAAATCAAGTTTTGCTCTCTGAATAATTGATTTAATATATCCATAGTAAATGCTATTACGCTAAAACGCTAAAAAAATATGGCTAAAAACCATAGTGTACATGAGGATATCTGAAATAACTGTAGACGATCGTCTATGGATCGGAGAGTAGCCAGGCTGGATCAGGCTCGTCGTCCTCATCCTCTGATCGAAATGTTGTCGGTTTCAATTCCTCGGATGTCATATCCTTTAAAAGGTCTGGCGGTGGTTCGTCTGCATGCTCGTCGTCCTCACTCACACTGACCGTAGGAGGGGTTGTTGCAGCAGTGGTAGGAATGGCATCCACGCCCTGAGAATCTCGTCGTTCATCAGACCTCCGTAAATTGTTAATACTGTTCCTCGCAGTGTTGGCCTCCGTAGCTTCTGCACTTCCATGCTCGGGTTCTTCCCGGTCCGTATAACCAAACATCTGCTTCAGAATGACCTGCGCTTCTCGTAAAGCAGCAAGTTCCGTGCCAATGCTGCATACGAGTAGTTTCCAATCTTTCTCCTCGGCAAGCTCGAGTTTCTCTTCGATCACACGAGTGGTAGCCTCTAGGTCCTCCATAATTGTCTTTCCCTGTTCTTTCTTAAATCCTTCCTCGTTATCAGAGGGTAACATTGACGACTTCGATAGTATCAGGGATTGCTGCATGCCATCCCTTAATCTGCGTTCAAAATCGGATATCTCCTTGATCACGCTCTGCCATACAGGTCCGCCATCATCTAGTGCAGCGATTTCCATATCCACGCTTTCTTGTCTTTTGGCCAATTCTGATTGTTCCGTCTGCCAATGTTCGCGAGCTAGTTCGAGTGTTCGTCGTTTCGGGTTGAGGGAGTAGAATGAGGACTTTTTGACATCATGCTGTAAGGGCTGAAGCGGCGGAGTTTCCAAATATCGACGAACTTCCGTGTCAAGAATCGACAGAGACTCCTTATAAGACGAAAGTTTGGCGTCTACGGCATTCTCTATACGAGACACTTCCTGTACGATATGCAGATGCCTTGCCTTCATATCGGCAAGCTTCAGCTCAAGCTCCTCAATCTCATGTTCCAAGCCCTTCGCTTCTCCTTTCAATTTCCGAGCCCTGCTACCCTCGCGATCGTTCTCCAACTCCGATAGCGTTTTCTCGAGGCCGGCCTTCTTGTTCGCAAACGTATCCACTTCTTCGATCGCATCCTGTCGTTGTTGAATCTCTCGCCGTAAAAATCGCTTCTCTTCTTCTCTGAGACTGAGAAGGTCGCTCATCGATCTGAGTATGCCCTTTCGTGCAGCGCGCAACCCGATCTTCTTCTTCGGCGGTTGTCGGACTGGTATCGTACGCACGCTTCGTTCTCGGCTGCCTGTTGCAGATTCAGGGGGTGTGGAGCTTCCATTTGAAAAGACATCATTGTTGACATGCCCTGGAGAATGCATGCTAGCTAGCAAGCCATCGCTTTGGGCATCTAAGAGACTCTGTATCTGTCGCTGCAGATATCTTGACTGCCGTTCAATGTATTTAAGCGGATCGTAATGTTGTTCGGGAGCTGCAAATCGCAGTCGTCTTTCTGGGGAGGAAGTATCTCTGTATGGCAATAAAGTAGACATGTTGGATGTCTTCAATGTCGAACTTGCGGTACCTCGGAAGCAAAGCAAATGCAAATACTGTTCGAAGCAGAAAGGAAAACAACGCTCAAAAGCAAAACAAATCTATATTAATCAAAGAAGATGGATGATAGGTATGAGTGTCCTCATGACCAGACAACCACATGAGCTGTTGTTGGATATTAACCAAGCTAGTCAAGCTGATGCTAATCAATGCTGATAAGGAAGGAGCTCTTGGCAGGCCGAGAGCTCCCCGTCATTGCACGTGACCTCGCAGCAGCGTTTACTTTGTCAGCTCCGGCATTGACGTGTGCTCTGCGCCCAAGCAAACTCCATCATCCATCTCCCTTCATCTACCACTCCTCGCTTTCTTTTCATCTGAGCTTTTGCCAACTTTCTTTGAACTCGTTATTAGTAAGTATTCTTCCTGCTTTCCGGGTCATCGCCTGTCGACGGCGCCCTTTGATGCGATGAAAGCTGCTAGTAACACCTGCTTACCACTTCCAAATAGCTCCGTCTTTCGAGCCATCACATAATCGGGTTCACAGAGAACAGCTTTGCCGCATCTTTAGTACATCTACCATCAAGTTGTCGGCAAAACTTGAAAGATGGTTGGACTCACATCAGCTTCTGGCCTCGTCGGCTTCCTGTCCGAGCCAGACCCAGAGCTCAGAGTGTTTGCCTTGAAGACACTTGACGCTGAGGTCGACGTGCTATGGACAGATATCGTCGATGCAATTCCTCAAATGTATGTCCTGTCGCTAATTCTCTTTTTCATATCGGCTGCTTGCTGGCCTGGTGTCGATGGCGATCACTAACGTTTGTTGTCATGCAGTGAGGCGTTATACGAAGACGACACCTTCCCGGAGCGCGAACTCGCAGCTTTAGTAGCTTCGAAAGTCTACTACCACCTACAAGAATACAATGAGAGCATGGTGTTTGCACTAGGAGCTGGAAAGTTGTTGAACTTGGATAAGGGTGGTGAATTCGAGCAGACCATCATCTGTAGGACACCCTTGCACGCCTTGTGAACTTGCACGTTTCTAACTTGAGCATAGCTAAATGTATCGATACATTCATCTCACTTTCTGCCAGTCGCCGTCCATCAGTTGGCGAAGCTCCGTTGTCTCTCAACACAGCCTTTCCCTCCTCGAACGGCGCCACGAACACATCCGCCAGCCTAGCTTCTCCGATTACTCCATTTTCACAGTCCGCCCTTCCCTCAAAATCGCTTCTGTCGCGCGAGGAGGAACCCAGTGCAGATGCCACCCTCCCACTAGACAGTTCTTCCAAATTTGAAGAGACCTCCCTGGTTGTGAGGAGAGGTGTTCAGAAACAACTACAAGCTGTGATTGAGCGATTATTCGAACAGTGTTTCCGCCAGCAGCGATATCGCCAGGTTGTCGGAATTGCAATTGAGGCAAAGAATCTGGATGTCCTCCGAACGGCTATCCTCCGTTGCAGCGAGTCTGAGAAGCAACAGCAAGGGGAAGCATCAAGACATGGCGAGGAGCTGATTGAATATGTATTGGATATCTGCATGAGCGTGATTCAGGAGCGAAGTTTTCGTAATGAGGTTTGTGATGCCTGTCTTCCATTATCTTGCAGTTAAACTAACGACTGGCACTCAGATCTTGAAACTCATTTTGGAGCTCTTGAACCAAATTCCGTCCCCAGATTATTTCGCCATCGCCAAATGCGTTGTTTACCTGGACGAGCATTCCATGGCCACCGAAATTCTCCGACAACTCGTTGACAAGGGCGAAACTAGAGCCCGAACAATCGCTTACCAGATTTCATTCGATCTCTACGATAACAGCACTCAAGAGTTCTTGAAGAAAGTGATTGCTGAGATTGAGGAGCTTCTTCCAGAGGACCCCAAACCAGAAAGCACAGAGGAAGGGGCCACTGAGTCAGACTCGTTATTAGCAAACCAATCCTCCTCCAAGACCGAGTTGGCCGAGGAGGCCCGTCTGGCGTTTACGAATATACGCGACATTTTACAAGGTGTCAAGACTATTCAACTGAACCTGGAGTTCCTCTACCGAAATAACAAGGCTGATGTATCAATTCTCAACAAAATCCGGGATAGCCTCGAAGCGAGAAACTCGATTTTCCACAACGCCGTCACTTTCTCCAATGCGTTTATGCATGCAGGAACGACACATGACAAATTCTTCCGAGATAACTTGGAGTGGCTGGGAAAGGCCGTCAACTGGTCGAAATTCACGGCAACTGCTGCTCTTGGTGTGATTCACAAGGGAAATCTGTCGGAAGGTCGAAAGCTTTTGGCCCCGTATCTCCCTCGTGAACATATTTCCGGAGTCGGTAGCACAGGTTCTGTCTACAGCCAGGGTGGTTCACTTTTCGCATACGGATTGATATACGCCAACCACGGTGGTGCTGCTATTGAGCTTATCCGTGATCACTTCAAGAAGGCAACCGAGGAAGTTGTGCAGCACGGAGGCGCTCTTGGTCTTGGTGTTGCGGGTATGGCTACAGGCGATGAAGGTATCTGGGAGGATCTCAAGTCTGTTCTCTACACTGACTCTGCCGTGAACGGTGAAGCTGTTGGTTTGGCCATGGGTCTGGTCATGTTGGGTACTGGTAATATGAAACTTCTGGAAGAGATGGTTCAATATGCACACGAAACCCAGCACGAGAAGATTGTGCGAGGTCTTGCACTAGGTATGGCTTTGATCATGTACGGCCGGCAAGAAGCAGCTGATGAACTCATCAACGGTTTGCTGGGCGACCCCGATCCTTATCTCCGTTATGGAGGTATCATGACCGTTGCATTGGCCTACTGCGGTACGGGAAGCAATAAAGCTGTTCGCAAGCTTCTTCACGTTGCAGTCAGCGATGTCAACGATGATGTCCGTCGGGTTGCAGTGATGAGTCTAGGTTTCATTCTTTTCCGCAAGCATCAGAGCGTACCTCGTATGGTTGAATTGTTATCTGAGTCATACAACCCGCATGTTCGTTATGGTGCCGCTATGGCTTTGGGTATCTCATGTGCTGGAACCGGTCTTGATGAAGCTATTGATCTCTTAGAGCCTATGCTTAAGGATCCTACTGATTTCGTTAGGCAGGGTGCTCTGATCTCGCTTGCTATGGTCCTGGTTCAACAGAACGAGACTATGAACCCCAAGGTTGGCAGCATTCGCAAGATGATGAATAAGATGATCACAGATCGCCACGAGGATGCAATGGCTAAGTTTGGTTGTGCTATTGCTCTGGGTATAATCGATGCAGGTGGCCGCAACTGCACCATCAGTCTACAGACCCAGACGGGTAATTTGAATATGCCCGGTATTGTCGGTGCTGCTGTCTTCACGCAGTACTGGTATTGGTTCCCTCTTGCACATTTCCTTTCCCTGAGCTACACCCCAACTGCAGTCATCGGTGTCGATCAATCCCTCGAAGTTCCTGTATTCCAATTCCATAGCAACACACGACCTAGTCTCTTCGACTACCCTCCTGAACAACAAGTCAAGGCTGATGAAGCTCCCGAGAAGGTGAAGACAGCAGTTCTTTCTACAACTAATCAAGCCAAGCGACGTGCTCAACGCCGGGAAAAGCAACAAAGGCGAGAGAGCATGGACATTGATCAGACCCCGACGACACCCAAGGTTTCAGGCCAGCTTCCTGAGAAGATGGAGACCGACGAGACTGCTGTCAAGGAAGGTGAAGAGGGCAAAGAGGGCAAGGAGGAAGCTCCGGCGGAGGGTCAAAAGAAGAAGGCAGAGAAGGAGAAGGTTGGATACGAGCTGGAGAATATGTCGCGTGTGCTCCCGGCTCAGTTGAAATACTTGACCTTCCCCGACCCCCGATATGAGCCTGTCAAGCGGGTAAGTCTTGGATATACACGAAGTACACTACATTATCTGTATATATGCTAACTCTATGGTAGCCTACTGGAGGAGTGGTTGTTGTACTCGATAAGAAACCCGATGAACCAAGAGAGACGATCGAACTGCGAGCCACCACCGAGATTCGACAAGCAGCTTTGTCAGATGCTATGCAATATTTCGCGGATCGTATACAGGCTCAGGGTGGTGCCGCTGCCTTCGAGACTCCCCAACGAGGCGGGGCTGCAGCGGATGCTACTGGTGCCGCCCTAGCGGCTGGTGTACTCACTGCCGTTGATGAAGATGAAGAAGGCGCGGAGGATGCTCCTGTTCCTGATGAATTCGGCTACGAGACGGATAACATGGAGGAATAGATGTGGAGATGGGGGGTTTGTTTGAGGTAGACGGGTGTGCAGCCTTGTCGTGGTTGCATCTGTTCCTGCATGTATCACTACTTTTACTATAAATCTAAGACCATTCTGTATAGCATGGACTAATCTACATTGAATATTTTCTTCCATGCCATCAAGTATCCATCAAGTACCGAGTCTGTCCACTGAAGATTCCTCATGTGATTGCCGCCGCAGCCAAACATCGAAACAAGTCACGTGTGTCCGCACCCCGAATGCCTCGGCAGTTTCCCCTTCTGGTTTAGCGCATAGCCATGACGCTGCAAAGAATGTTCTTCCCTCGCGGTCTGATGACCTTTTCTGGCCTAACTTCATTCTTCTACGGAATATTCCATTTCATGCTCGGCTTACTTGTCCGCTTGTTATTGCACTAGCAATTCGGCCCTCGTCCATGAGTGGTAATTACTGCTCCTAGCTAGTCGGCTTACTATTAGTACGGTCAGTTTAGCCGGGTCTTGGTTGGTCCCATGAGCTCCGCTGCCAGCTGGCTTAGTGAGCCTGCCTATGACGCCGGGGCAAGATCACAAGCATGTGAATCTCCGAATCCAACACAATATTCCTACCTCGCGCCCCGTGGGGTTCGTCTTCATATTTAAATCAGCTGGTACGCTGACGAGAACCGTACTCGGTTCTATTTTTTCTTCTTTCAATTCTATCATTTGTGTTGTATAACTTACTCCGTCGCACCCCGCGTCTATTTTGTCTCGAGTCCCAGTCCGAGTCCGTGTACCATAACATCGTCACTCGTTGCACAACAGAGCCTAGAACCTGTACAATGTCGCAAATTGTTTCGAAAGAGCAGGTCGCTGCTCATAATAAGTCGGACAGCTTGTGGATCGTCATTGACGAGGATGTCTATGATGTGACCAAGTTTCAGGATGAGCATCCTGGTGAGTGCCTAGTTCCATCAAATCACGCAGATAATAAAAGATCGTGGACTGACTTTCTGTAAATAGGTGGCAAGAAGAGTATGTTTAAATCATCCGTTTCAGCGTTATTGCCGTACTGATCCGAGCTCTGTATAGTTTTGCAACGTGTTGCTGGCAAGGATGCTTCCAAGCAGTTTTGGAAGTACCACAATGATAGCATCTTGAAGAAATACAAGAACCAGCTTCAGATTGGTTCTCTTGACACCAAGAAAGTCGAAGCATTTCCCGCTCCTGCGCCTGCTCCCGCTGCACCAAGCCCAGCAAAGGCCAAAGCTGTTGCCAAATCTGCCAAGTCAGAGGGACCTTTGGAGCCCTACGGAGATCTTATTCCTTTTGCCGACCCGTCGTGGTACCAAGGTGTAAGTCTTTTCTATGCATCGTATACTTTGCGAAAGTGTTATGCTAACTTCTTTCCTCTCTAGCAACACTCACCTTACTACAACGAAACACACGCCGCTCTTCGCGCCGAAATCCGGGAATGGGTCGAATCCGAAATCGAGCCCTACGTGACCGAATGGGACGAAGGAAAGAAAGTACCAGACAGCATCTACAAACAAATGGGAGAACGCGGCTATCTCGCCGGTCTTCTCGGCGTCCATTTCCCAGCTGAATACACACAGTCTCGCGTCAAGTCTGTGCCTCCAGAGATGTGGGACCACTTCCACGAACTCATTGTTACTGATGAGCTCTCCCGCACCGGTAGCGGTGGTCTTGTTTGGAACTTGATTGGTGGTTTCGGTATTGGATGCCCACCGCTCGTCAAGTTTGGAAAGAAGCCCTTGTTGGACAGGATTTTGCCTGGTATTCTTGCTGGTGATAAGCGTATTTGTCTCGCTATTACGGAGCCTGATGCTGGTAGTGATGTTGCTAACTTGACTTGTGAGGCCAAGTTGAGTGAAGACGGAAAACATTATATTGTCAACGGCGAGAAGAAATGGATCACCAATGGTATTTGGTCTGACTATTTCACTGTCGCTGTCCGTACCGGAGGTGAGGGCATGAATGGTATTAGCGTTTTGCTTATTGAACGCGAAAACGGTGGTGTCAGCACTCGTCGCATGGACTGCCAGGGTGTCTGGAGCAGTGGTACTACCTATATCACTTTTGAGGACACCAAGGTTCCTGTTGAGAATTTGATCGGAAAGGAAAACCAGGGATTCAAAGGTAAATTCCTTCGAACCACAAAATTTACAAAGAGATTTACTTACTTGTATTCATAGTCATCATGACCAACTTCAACCACGAACGTATCGGCATCGTCATCCAATCCCTCCGCTTCTCTCGCGTCTGCTACGAAGAATCCGTCAAATACGCCAACAAGCGCCGCACCTTCGGCAAAAAACTAATCGACCACCCCGTCATCCGCATGAAACTCGCCGACATGGCCCGCCAAATCGAAGCAGCCTACAACTGGCTCGAGAACGTCGTCTACCAAGCCCAGTCCATGGAAGAAACCGAAGCCATGCTCAAAATGGGTGGCGCTATCGCCGGTCTCAAGGCCCAATCAACAAAAACCTTTGAATTCTGTGCCCGTGAAGCTAGTCAGATCTTTGGTGGTCTGAGTTATAGTCGTGGTGGCCAGGGTGGAAAGATTGAGCGGTTGTACCGTGATGTGCGCGCTTACGCTATTCCAGGTGGTAGTGAGGAGATTATGCTTGATTTGAGTATGCGTCAGAGTATGAGGGTTTACCAGATGTTTGGCATGAAGCTATAGAAGTGTAGTGGTTTATGTTTTGATACCCTCTCTCATTCGTGACTGGATTTGAGTTTAGTCCTTGCATTACGTTCTATATGTAAATATGCATGTTTTCTATTTTATCTTTATGGTATTTTCCTGCTTTCAAACGTTAGCTGAAGACGGTTTTGTTGTGTTTCTAGATCTTTCAAACGTTTATATTATGTAAATGACAATTCGAACTTTTCTCATATCGACCCCATCTTTTAAGACCCATCCCATCGCCTTCCAGGATTCTATTGACCCTCTAAGGCCCTCCGGAGATATAAAACTATAAAACGGCCTGTATTAATTCCACGGCTAATTTTAAAGTCACATTTGGTCGAGAATGATCGAAATCTAAATTATCCAAATTACCCGCGGGTATTTTTTCTCGGTCACCCACCATGAGGTAGGGTGGAACAAAAGGCCGCTTTTTTCTTGAACGGACATATTCAAGAAATGGGGTAGTGTAATATTCTCAGTTCTAAGTGCAGAAAATGTACTGAAAAGTCATGACTTGTGTGTGGCCGAGGTCCTTCAGTAGCCTCGAGGACTTATCAATGGATTAAACTGAAGTCTTCGGCCCACGGCGTCCTGCAAGAGATACATGATTTGCTTTCATTTCATTAATCTGATAAAATCCATTGTGGCGTGCAAGCAACCGAAGCTCTTTCTCATGTCCATCCTGCAATTGAAGTTATAACGCAGCACTTCTAGAACTCCACCTCCATCTATCAACCAGTCTCACGCTTTTCGTAAACAGCACAATGGGCGACGCAGGACTGAACTCGTTGGCGGGTGATAAATCTCCAGGCTTGCAATCGTTGACAGGAGACAAATTTCCAGTGCTCATCATGGGCGGCTCGGGTTTCAGTTACCAGGTCACCAAAGATCCAGAATCATTGGATGTCGTCGGCATTCTCAGAAAAGCGTTCGACCTTGGCCTAAGAGCAATCGATACCTCGCCGTACTACGAGCCATCAGAACAACTAATGGGCCGCGCCTTGACTCAGCCGGAAATAACATCAAAGTACAAAAGAGGTGATTACATACTGATGACCAAAGTGGGAAGAATATCGGTGGACAAATTCGACTATTCGCCGGAATGGATCGAGAAATCAGTTGCTCGATCTCTGGCACGGTTTCAGACTACGTATCTTGATGTCGTCTTCTGCCATGACGTTGAGTTCGTCACTCCTGAAGAGGCCATCTCGGCCGTGGGCACTCTATTCAAGCTCCGCGATGCTGGCCACTTGAAATACGTTGGTATATCTGGATACGATATTCCAGCTCTGGCGCGAGTGGCACAGGGAGCACTCGCGCGGTACGGCCGGCCAGTAGATATCGTGCAAAACTGGGCCCAACTCACGCTTCAAAACACTAAGCTGGAACAAGAAGGTCTTCAGCTTTTCAAGGATGCGGGTGTCAGCTGCATTTGTAATTCTAGCCCCCTGGGCTCTGGGCTACTCAGAAACGGTGGTGTGCCGCTCGGTGCGCTGGGTGACTGGCACCCGGCGCCTCCTGGACTGCGTGCAGTCTCCCAGGATGTTGCTACATGGGTAGAGTCCCGGGGTGAAAGACTTAGTGCTCTCGCCGTCCGCTTTGCGCTCTCCAGGGCGCGGCGAGCTTCGCGTGACGGGTTGCATGTCAGCACTATTATCGGCGTCGGCGCCATGTCTGATCTTGAGGAGAATATTAGTACGGCGAAGACGATTCTTCGGCCTGAAATTGGCTCGGCTGTTGAAGATTTCGAGACTTTGGATAACTTCAGGTACTTGAATGAGGATAGGGAGGCAAAGGATAAGCCACTCTACGAGCAGGTCCAAAAGATGATGGGATCATGGCTGGACTTTCCTTTCTCTTCGGCCTAACCACTCGAGGAATACTGTAGACTCTACCTGCATCATTCGACCCTTGTAATAGATCAGAATGAGTTCGAGTTACATTGCCGTGGAGAAAGTAGCATGATAGCTCGGTGTACTTAAACTATGTCCTTATTATCCTCGAGTACGATCTAATTTTCAAACAGTACTTATATGTACAGAGCAAAACAGACATGGTTGTTTGAATCGAAACTACCTATTTTTTTTTTTCTATCCGCAATATGGTTGATGTTGATAATTGAGAAGCTGGAACAAAATCGAATAGATACTGACAATATCAAGATTACTAGTCCGTGCCATAAACGACATCACTCATCCTAGAAGCAGGGACAACAACCAGATTTTCGACAGAAGTCCCTGTAATGTTAGCAGACACATCTGTCGAAAACGGAGCCTGCAGCTTGAAGTAACCTGTCCATTCCTCTGGCCAGGCTGGCAGCAAACGAATCTGCGTATTGTTTAGGGCAAATGTCTGCATCAGCATCTCTTGCAGCCCAATGGCGCCGGATCCGTAATGATTGATATCTGGAGACCAGTCATAGTTTGGGCCTTTGAATGCTGAGAATCGGTATGTGGTGCTGTCGCTGAGTCGGCTTATGGTGTTGGCGGCGGCATTCTCGGTCAAACCCATACGTGCGAACCATATTTGATCCTGGCGCCATCCACTGGTTGCACAATCAGTAAATTATAAGGCATCTCGAAATGTTATACGATGCATCCAACATACTATGTTCCATGGTATCCTGCAGACTGGGTATCGTTAAAGTACGCGTTGATGGCATAGCTTAGATTCGTTTTCTGTCCAAGGCCATATTCACCCCAGGCTGGTTACCAAAATTAGCAGCAAGTAACCCGGAACGTCTGGTAATGACCTACGGAACACAGTGTAGAGAGCTGTAGGCTCGGAATTCTGAGTAAAGGAGTAGTTGAGGGCAGGCGCAACGCATGTCAAGGCTATTTGTCCATATACGTCAGCTCGATTCGGTTGACATGTAAATGCAATGCACGTACTAGAATATCCTGGGCAAGGATGCAAAGGGGTAGCTGGTACGCGAGCGAGGTATTGAGAGTAATAACTTGTGTTTCCCTTCGACCAGGTCAGGTCGAGTGATAAGAGATCAGACAAGGTCTTTCTCAAACCAGCAACCGTTGATGCGGAGTTGAATGCAAGTTTGTAAGTCTCTGCTCCAGATCCCGGATATATTATTAATGTGCCATTAGGTTCCAGCCCGTTTCGCTTCTGGTAGAACTCGTCAAACCACGCCAACTGGTATTCAACAAAGGAAACCCAGGGCGAAATGTCGCGCTCGTTGTTGTACAGTTTAGCCTGTAGGATCATATCCACGAATTCATTTGCTGTATCTTGGTACCAGGACAGGTAATTATTGAAGTCAATGCCGGCGGGATAGAGAACGGGATCTCTTGTCTGGTTATAGCTGAAGACGTTTGCATCATACTCGTAGACGTTTGGAAGACCGGTGTTATCAATCTGTTCTGAGCTAAGAGCCACATCCAATCCGAAATATAGTTTCCCCAAGGCTCTGCTATTGGGTAGAATGTCTTGGTAGAAGTTGAAAGCCTCTATAAGCCGAATTAGTCCACATACTTATGTTGATTATTATTATTGCTTCGCAGAACGATAGCTTACGCCGCATAATATCATAATCTCCAGTTTTCAGCAAAGGCCAATACAGAAGCCTCTGGTTCTGTGCTGTAAATGTGCCACCAGACCATTTCCTGAAATCCGGAGTGTATGGGTAATCGGAGGACACATAGTCCGGGTCAAATGTAAAGAGGCCGCCATTGAATCTTGTGGGATACTTTCCCTTTGCATTACACGCCATCATGTATCGAAAGTATTGATAGTTCTTGCCAACCTGGAATCCGGAGTCGTCCGTGCTTGCATCCGGGTTGATGATGATGTATGATCGGTCCCAAAAGGCATTCCACCACTCTATCGTGCTCGCCTGAGAGTCCTTCTCCAGATCTGACGCAGATTTAATCAACGAGTCCACCCACTTACCAACATTGTTGGATGCCGATTGTGCTGTGCCAATATAGATCTTGAATGATTTGGCGAGCTTCTCGGAAACAAGATTGTAGGCAGTAAAATTAGTACTCGTGTACGTTCCTGTTGTTACCGCTCCAGGCTGAAGTTCACGGGACCACATGAAGGCTCCAAACTGTATGGACTAGTCAGCATTTGTCCTTTTCAGAGAAGACTCCTTGAAAAATCAGTGACCCCTACCGTATTGTTCTTCATAGGGTTGAAGAAAGTGTTTGGGTCAGCATCTTCAAGTCCCTGTTCGGAAACTTGAAATGTTGTGAGCGGCGTATCGTTGTTGTGATGATAGCTCAGGACGCCATTGGAATAGTAGTCGATTGAGTCTGGGTACTGAGTAGGAGCTGGGATCTCGCTGACCGAGTTGACACCCCAGGAGGTTTGCTCTGTATTTCCGTTAGCACTCGCACCAAGTCAAACAATTCGACTGTGGGTTCGGTTTTACCTACGTTGTTCAGTGCTTCCCATACGACGTTCCGTCAGTCGCCAAGACTCAAATGAGGCTGTCAAGTTCAGATAGCTGTCACTTGTAACTTCTGTATGGATTCCGGAGGTATCCATATCCACCCAGAGCTTGACGAGGGTATTATTATCACCACTCACAGTGATATAGCCATCATTTATATAAAGATGTTGTTCGAATAAACTTGCATTCGTCTCGAACGGATTCGGTGTCATTGACAACCGTATACGGCCAAGTTTCAGCAAGGAATTGTTTTCATCAAAAGCGCCGCTCTTTGCAATGTAAAAAAGAATATCACCTGTAAGCAGGACCCCAGTTAAAGCTTTCTCTTAAAGAAATCAAGAAATCATGAAGAAATACCGTCCTCGGCCCAAACATTCAGTCCTACATCTCCCCCGCCTACGGGCATTGAGCCAGCAGAGTTATTACTCTGCGAGGTCCATACTGTGTCATAGCCAGCCGGTAGCTGGATTGCAGCGACAGACTGGATCAAAAATAAGAAACACGCCACAATGGCTGGCTGTTCAAGGCAACTCATTGTGGTTGGAGACCTGCTTTCTAGAATCTATCAACACTTTGAAAAGAAGCTTGAAATCGTTTTTTTTAAAAAAAGGGTCGGTAGCAAAGGACCTGCACCCTTGAGAGAGAGCCTAGATACACAATTAGAGTATGTACAAATACCGCTGGCTAATTCATGAAAGGATCGTCACGGCTTCAATTGAACTTATTTCCCGAAATTTTCCCTGACGATGTAACTGTGGGGGAGTTAGGTATTGCGGGGCAATCATTACGGTTCAGTAGATAAATTGCAGCAACAATGATAGAGGCAAATAATGTGGTCATGCTATAGGAACAAGCGATACTTGGCCCTGGTGATGCCTCCAACTGGGACTTCTTTTCCTATGTGAGTCTCAGCTTTTCTCGCTGACAACCCGGGACAATGTTCAGATCAGCTTTTCGGGAACAGTCATGATGAATGAACTATAGAGCCAAGAATAGGATTTAACACTCATCTTGGATCACTACGTATGTACATCCATGGATTTATTCGTATATAATTTTTGAAGGATCCCTACTCGAGATACCATCAAATGGGTTTAAGTAATAGCATCCATGGATGATACGACTAATGAAACAGTTCAATTCTTATATTGTATCTTCAAAGTGGAATAATATCTTCCTTTCGTTTTCCCTCCTCTCTTCTTCGTGGCTCACACAAGAGGAAAAAGAATCCACGGCATCATAAAGCAAAGTAGCTCTCCTTATAAACTCTCAAGTGTCGATAAAACCTTCGAGGCTCAAAGTACAGACCCTATTGACCAAAACGCATTCACTCCTGTTGCTCGACAAGGACAGCATTCTTTTCCTGAGTCTCGCCTGTGCCACTAGCAGTCTCCTCATCCGTCGAATGGTGACCATGGAGACCTACCTCGGTCTCTGTAAGCGCATCCATGGTTTTCACATATGAGGGTACGAAGTTGACACAGATGGCATAAGAGAGAGAGCCGACGAAGAAGATCAAGGGCACAAACATGGCAGTGCCAGTACCATAGGCGTCGGCGGTCACACCTGTCAAGGGTGGGACGCTGGAGCAGGGTTTGTATCAGTACAAATCAACAGAATGAAAAAGGACTTATCGGTAGAAAGAAACGTACCAAGCACCGCCAAGGACACCTGCAACGATAAAACCCGAACCACGCTTCGTATGACGACCAAGCCCCTTCATACCCAGCGCAACGATGGTGGGGAAGCAAATAGACTCAAAGAAGAGGGTAACATAGAGCATGCTCATGCCGATATTTCCACGCTGAGTGATGGAAGGTGCGATGAAGACCATAACCATCAGCATGTAAAAACCAAAGACCCAACGAGGTCGTAGAAAGTACATCAATCCTACACCAGCGAAACGCCCCACCGCAAAGGCTGCTTGTGCTCCAGCCAGGAAGTTGGAAGCAGTTGCCGAGCTGGTGTTGGCTCGTGTTTCTGTAACGTAGTTGATGAAATACCTAGGGCCCACTGGCATTAGTGTCGGAATCTCTCCAGATATTAAGAATTCACTTACCCAGCAATGGCTACTTGTGCACCACAGTAACAGAATTGAGCAAAAGCGGCATGGAACAATTTATATTGCCTCCAAAATGGCTTGCTGTCCTCATTGGTATGGGCCTCGTTCGCCTGAAAAGCCATATCTGCATCGGTAATTTCGGGGATGCTGGACATGAAGAAAACACCGGCTAGAGCGAAGACGAAGATCGCAATAGCCGTATAGACCCATTGAACGTTCTGAAGAGCTTTCTGATCATTGAAGGCGAAGAATACGTAGGAACCGAGAACGGGTGAAATGACCGTTCCGACACCGTTGAAAGCTTGCGAGATGTTGATACGGATCTCTGCATACTTGGGAGGTCCACAAACTAGGCAGAAAGAGATGTCAATTTCTGAAGTCGCCGACGCATGCAGCTAGACTTACTAGTGATGTAAGGGTTCGCGGCTGTCTCGAGGGATCCAAGACCATTTCCGATGATGAAAATACAAGCACAGAAACCACCAAAACTTTCATGCTTGATAGCAGGGATAGCAAGCAGAGCTCCGGTACCTTTTGGTGGTATTAGAAGAAGCTGCAAATGGCAAGGCTCGGGATGGGGTGGACGAACCGTATAGAAACAACCCCCAGATGAAGACAGCACGGTAGCCATAGTGTCTCAGAATCCAAGCAGCGTGTCCAAGAGATGCCAGGGGATAAGCACTAAAAGATAGTCAGGACTGCGCGACGGTCATGGAAACGAAAGTGTTAACAAACCCAAAGTAAGCGGCTTGAAGGCCAGATGAACGTGCCTTGGTGATGTGCAGAGTGTTTTGGAAATGTTTGTTCAAAGTGTCAAGGAGACTATAAGAGAAACCCCAAAGGAAGAACAAGATGGTGACCAACGCAATGGGGTACACCGATTCGCGCAGTGTTACCTCGGGCCTGCTCCTTTCATCATCACGAGAGCGCAAAGATCTCTTTTTCCAAAACTCTTTACTCAACATTATGTCGTTCGGGCTAGTCGAAAGGACAAAAAAAGTGCGAACTTTGATTATAGCTCGAGATAATCCTGGCAAATGTGAAGAATGCAAGGAAACTGGAGCAGATGTAACCTTTATAAGACATGTGTGCCCTTACAGTACAGGCATACCATACCCCAACAGTAATGCATGATCTGCGGAGGGCATTGTCAAGGCCCGAGCCAAAGTTACACAGATGTGAGCAAGTAAACAGCTGACCTTAAAGCATCTAGAGGTAGCTAATCGATGCCACTATTCCATAGACGGGAGGAGGATCCATCATGGCTTGTCCGGGGCATCGAGCTGGTTTGGGGAAATTACCCACGGGGTGAATACCTTTTTCTACGGAACTAGAGTGTATTTGCCAATTGGTGGAAATTGCCCATGTAGACTACTGCTATTATCCAATCAAAAATTTACCATGATGCGGGAGATTTATAACCTTATTCAATAAGCCTTTGATCGGTCAATTGCTGATCTGCAGAGGACTGGGAAATTTCCGGGTATTTAGGGTTTTAAGGGTAATTACTCGTTGGATCTAAGATCGATCATTAATAGCAACAGATCCCTCAAATCGGCCGGGAAATAGAAGGAGCCCTAGCATTTAGACTAAGTATGTATAGTTGAAATACCAATCCCATCGTGAGATGACAGAAACTCTCTACGTAGTCTGGTTGGCATGCCATCACTGGCCCAGTAAATGGATTTTTATGTAAACGTGGTTGCTCTGGGACTAGCCTGATACAAAGCTCTTGGAGTACAATTCAAGACCATCTCTCTATTCTCCCTGCTATATTTATAGATAGTTAGTAACTAACCTCAGACCCGATTCACGCCTGGCTCAACACTTTGTCAGTCCAGTTGAGGCTACGCCATATAGTACAAGTTGAGTACCTCAATTGCCATTTTCGTGACCGAATTCAGGAGAAATCTGTGACTTTAAAAAGTCGCCCAGGCCCTTGTAATTTCCGGGCGATGGTACATGTGTTCATCCTTTTTCCCATCTCCCGAGGAAGACGAGTGGTTATAGGGTTATTTAGGGCTTGGGGTCATTAGGGTTACAGAATCCGCTTGTGGACTTCAGGTCTCATCCCGTTCCTCAACAAGTGTGTATGGGTGCGATATAGCAGAACATTAATCATAACCTCCGATTAATACTCTCAGCGTAGGTCACGATTATTATCATAGCTGCAACCCCGTCGACTGTGATCCCTTAGGTACCCGCCCGGATCAGGACATGTTCAATATTCACTAGGTCAGCCTCCATCTGAAGCAAAAGATACAGCACAAAATCAGTATGCTCTACCAGTTGCCATATATGATATCAGTTTTCACATTTTCTCTTCTATCGTAATAGTCATGTTAGCGCATGTGCTATCTCGTATATGATTGGCTCCGAGTATGCGAGCATGTTACTCGTGGGTGAATTGCGGAGCTGCCCCGGATTTTCTTATCTTCTAAAATACCAGTGGGACCGCCCTGGAAGCTTGAACTGAAAGTCCTCCTCTCGTGAAACAAGATCCTGCAGATAGAATGACTCCAGATGCAGCGTCGAGCCCGCATCAGGGCCAGCGTCGGCTGCTTACGCGGAATTCCAAAAGAGTCCTGCGGGCTTGTGATCAATGCAATACGTCCCGCACACGGTGCGATGGCAGGTACCCGTGGTATGATTTCTTTCCTGGTTCTTCAGAGCAATTTATCCTGTCTAAACTCGGGAGCTAATGCCTTGTGCAGTGGACGTTGCTATGGTCAGTACCAGTCCCATTTTACCCAATTTAAATGATAGTTCCTGAAGATTGGCCCAGCGGCAGGATGTCTCTGCCAGTACAATCGCGAAGCAAAAAAGAGAGGTCGTAAGTCTAAATCAGCCAGACGAAGTATCAGTGCGACGCCATCCGAACGGGGATTGCAACATTCTCCCGTTCAGGCCGCACCAACGCTATCATCAGAGAGCTTTGCCGCCTGTGAGAGTGAGACGGGGAGGGTGTCGGGTTCACAGGTTGAACCTTCTCCCGGATGGAACTTGGAGGCAGTGAATATAAATGAGGACGATACAAGCCTCCATGTCAACTCGCCCAACCAACCGAATCTGACCCCAATTGCGACAAGTTTGCCCCATTCAAATCGAACCGAAATTCTACTTCCGATCAACTTTCCAATTCCTCTAAGTGCGACTCCAGGCCATGCAATTTCTAGCCCCAACGACTCCTCCTCTTGTCGATACCCCTGCTTGGAGCCTCTATTACCTAGCTTAACAGAGTTTCTCGCTCCGAATGCAGCCTGCGATCTGCTGGATATCTTCTTCGCCGAACCTGACTGTTATCCCTGCTTTGATCACAGTCCATATGTCCTGACCCCAGTATTACGGAAAACGGCTGTTTTGCATCCCTCCGAACCACGGCAGACATCCCCAGCTTTGCTCGCGGCAATGCTCTGGTGTGTGGTACAGACAGCTGGTGACCGGCAGTTTTATTTACCTGGATCTCGGGAGCGGGTTGCTCATCGGCTCTATCGATTAACCATTTCGTTATTACGAGAGCGAGATACGGAAAATTGGCATCGCGTGCATGGTAGGTCCCGTACTAATGTCTTAATCGGAGAGTGCATCTAACAATCACGGGTAGGTGGCTGGGAATTGGAAGACAGCTACCTCGACACAGACTGCAGCAACAGACCTCGACGAATCTTCAGCACTGGGCCGACGCCTACAGTCGATGATGTGTTAGCCTTCGTCCTTCTGACAGTCGTCATCTCCGGCGGCGAATTCAAATCAGACTGTATCAAATGGTGGAACAAAGTAGTCGGCCTGGTCAAATATCTTAATTTTCACAAAGAGCCCTCGGTATCAGACAACAGTGTAGTTCGCCTCGACATTGGCCAGTCAATCGCCAGAAAACTGACCGAAAAGCATGAAGAACAGCGGCGGACCTTCTGGCTGGTTTACGTGCTAGACAGACATTTGGCCTTATCATACAACCGTTCTCTGCACATCCTGGATGCCGAATGTGAGGTTTTTAGTCCTCTACCGGAGCACATTTGGCAGAAACTGGATATTTTCCCTCTGGAATCACTACCACAGCGGTTTTATGGGCCGCTCACCATGATAACTGGGGCAGGCTTGTTTGAATATCTACTTCCAATCATGTCCATCCTCGGCGATATTATTGATTTTCGGTTTTTGCGCCATCATCCACGATTAAAATGTGATGAAGAGGCTTCTTTAACGGCCATCAAACTCGCCCTTGATCGTTGCGATTGCAGCCTTACGCGGTTCTCCGAATCGCTCAAGTCATTGGAGTGTCCTCCTTCTACCGCTTCTTCCTCCTCACAGACTAATCGAGCAGACTTGGTTGTCGCGTATGCGAGATATATAATCAAGGTTTTGTATGTTTTACTCTATGGCAATTGGGACGCCATCTCCATGCTTCAAGATAATGGCGACTGGATATTAACGCCTGCGTTCTCCGAGTGCGCCTCAAATTCGATTGCCGCTGCAGAGGCAATCTCCTATATCCTAACCCTTGACCCTGAGCTTTCGTTCATGTCCTACTTATTGGGCATTTATCTCTTTCATGGCAGCTTTATTCTACTGCTATTTGCGGAGAGAATGCCCCAGATTGGCTTCAATCCGTCGGTTGAGCATGCTTGTGAGGTTATTATTCGAGCGCATGAGGTCGCGATTGTCACCCTGAGCACGGATTTCCAGGTAAGCACCTATATTCTTTTTGTTTTTCAAGACTCTGACAGATTCTTCAGAAGATTTTCCGAAAAACGCTGAGGTCTGTTCTTTATAATGCTCGGCATCCGGGGATGATGGATACGGAAATTCATTCACTGAGAAAAGAAGTTTTATCTGTGTATCGATGGACGATAGGACATAAGGGACTTTGCCTATAATGTAATATGCGTTGAACAATCACTATACTCTGGGGGAATTTCGAGTAACCCGCCAGTTGGCAGGAAGTGGGTATGCAGTTCATGAGTATTCATGAAGTATCTGCCTCCGGCTTGAGCAAATTTATTATTTCTAGATTGCCCCCTTCTTCAGCCAGAGACAACGCCGTATGACCTTCCTGATCAGGAATATGCATATTCGACTCTCCAGTATCCATCAACAACTTCACAATCCTTACATAGCCCCCTTCTACAGCACAAGCCAACGGCCTCCCCCCAACCGCCACTGTACCTCCATAATAAGTCTTTGCTTTCCCGGTTTCTAATAGCAACTTTACTATTCCCTCATACCCCCTTTCAGCGGCATAGCTCAAGGGTAATCGGCAGTGAAAATCACCAATATTAACATCCACTTTCCACGTCTCCGGTAACCGCCTAACTATACTCTCATACCCTCCCGAAGCAGCATAACACAAAGCCGTACACCCATTCGCATCCCTCATATCATACCCGCACTTGCCACTCTTAATCAGCAGTCTCACAACCCCCTCATTCCCTAGCTTCGCAGCTGCAATCAAAGGCGTTGCGCCATCAATAGATCGCTTATTCACATCCGCTTTTGCCGCCAGAAGCATTTCGATAATCGCTTCGTCACCGCATTGAACTGCGCAACACAATGCGGTTTTGTTGAGTGGTGAGCTGCGATAGTCGATTTGTACTTTGCCAGTGTCGAGAAGCAGTTTGACGATTTCGCCGTGGCTGCCCCGCGCTGCCCAGGATATGGCAGGTAGGCCATCTTTGGATGCTGTAATGCGAGGGCCGGCTTGTATGCTTAACCTGGCTGTGGTAGTGTGGCTAGCGGACGTTGAGCTTGTAGAGATATGGCGTGAGGAGGGTATGGAATCTGCGGCTGGTCTGGCACAGGGAGTTTATGTCTTTTTCGGATTTTATGCATTTTCCAGTTAAGATCAATATCTCCGTAGGTAAGCCGAGTACTTTAGTCATTCTTTCAACTTGAGTCGCGAAGACTAGATGCACGTTGATGATGATGAGTTTGATACAGATTCGAGGAGGATTAATTCCAGCGATTATTGGTGACACTCAAGTCAAAAATTAGTGTGTGTTGATGCCATTCAGAGCCCAATGGAAGTCCCAATCCATTTGCCCATTCTTTCATACTTTTATGTATTCCTATTCCCAGACAGGGGCTAGAAGAGGATATACATGGAAATTTGCCAGAGAAGACGTTGAAATATCTATGGATTACATAATCAGAACATATATATGTTAGTTAGGGCCGGTCAGACCAACCAAAAGCGCAGTCCGTCTCTTAGAGCTGGACCAGACTAAGACTAATTCTGGGCAGCCTCAATCAACTTATCTTGAACGACCTTCGCTTCATTTGGGTTCTACCATTGTGTGACTTACGGCTCACTTTGCGTGCGTCTGTGGTCGGAACTGAGATTAATACTGAAAACTTATTATCGGTCTGCATACACACAGCTTTGCTGTCAGTCGGAGGCGAGCACGATTCTCAGACTCGTCGCTGGGCCTGAGGACCGCCAACAGCTTCTTTTGGACAAAGGACCTTGCGCATTCACCTTTCGTCTCGTTTCTCATTTATCTTTGATTTACAGCTGTTCGCGTGGCCAAATTCTTTTCATCACCGACTTATCCACGACTCGTCGCATTATCACCGGATCTAAACTTAAACGTCTTGACGACTACACTTTACACGCCACATCCTTGACTATCCTTCAAACTCGCTGCCTTTTCAGCTAGTCTTTCGAATTTTTTGAGAAGAAAATCTTATCACACGAATCGCAACCATGTCAAACAACGTGCTCAATCAAGATTTCGGCTCCGATGAGGAGGACGACGACTTCAACCCTGCCCCAGCTGTCGACTCCGACGAGGAAGGCGCCGGACCCGGCCGCGGACGAGGTCAGGAAGTTGAGGTAGACGAAGATGCTGAGGATGATAATCAAGGAGCTGAGGGCGAAGGAAAAGGTGATGAAGACGAAGAAGGAGATGAGGATGAGGTCGAGGACGAGGAGGATGAAGAAGAGGATGAGGATGAAGATGAAGATGACGAAGATGCTGTTTCGGTGAGTTATACGTTCTATCCAGCAGAGCTTTGCTTTGTCTAGGGTCTAATGAATATGTATTTAGGGCCGACCTAAGAAACGCAGGAGGCGAGGCGGTGTCAATGCCTTCTTCGAAGAGGAAGCTGGTGTCGATGACGACGACGAAGAAGCAGAAGATGAAGAAGATGACATGGGTGATGGATTTGGTGCCGAAGCCCATCCCGACGATCTCGATGCGCTCCCTGTCGGCGCTGAGCTAGACGACCGCCGACACAGACAACTCGATCGCCAACGAGAGCTCGAGGCTCATATGGATGCCGAGAAGCAGGCGGCTGCACTCAAAGAACGATATGGACGCAACCGCATGGCCGCCACAGACTCGGTCGTTGTTCCTAAGAGACTCCTTCTTCCCAGTGTCGACGATCCAAGTATCTGGGGTGTTCGCTGCAAACCCGGAAAGGAGAGAGATGTGGTGCTCAATATTCAGAAGCGTATCGAACAAAGACCCCCCGGTACTCGCCACGGATTGAAGATTATTTCAGCCTTTGAACGTGGAAAAACAATGACTGGTTACGTCTACATTGAAGCAAGAAGACAGGCAGAAGTTATGGAAGCTCTTGACGGCCTGCTCGATGTGTATCCTAAGACTAAGATGGTCTTGGTGCCGGTCAAGGAAATGCCCGATCTTCTGCGAGTCAAGAAATCCGAGGAGCTCAACCCCGGTGACTGGGTGCGAATAAAGCGTGGCAAGTACCAGGGCGATCTTGCGCAGATTGAAGAAGTTGAAACAAACGGTCTGGAAGTCACTGTTCGTCTTGTTCCTCGTCTCGACTACGGATTGAATGAAGACCTTTCCGCACCTGTGGACGCCACTAAGAGAAAACGATTTGGTGCTGCGAACAGCACAGCAGCTCGGCCACCTCAACGTCTCTTCAGTGAGGCAGAGGCCAGCAAGAAACACGGCAGACATTTGGTTGGAACATCTAATTTGAGCGGAAAGTCTTGGAATTACATGGGTGACACTTATGTTGATGGTTTTCTTGTCAAGGAGATGAAGATCCAGCATTTGATCACGACAAATGTCAACCCTCGTTTAGAGGAAGTCACCATGTTTGCTCGCGGTTCCGAGGATGGTACTGCCAATATCGATCTAGCATCTTTGGCCAATACGCTCAAGAACACCGTTGCAGAGGATGCTTATCGACCTGGAGATCAAGTTGAGGTGTACAAGGGTGAACAACAGGGCATAATCGGTAAAACGGTTGCGACAAGAGGCGACATCATCACACTGGAGGTCACGGAGGGCGATATGAAAGGACAAGTAATAGACGCACCAATCAAAACCTTGCGCAAGAGATTCCGGGAGGGTGACCACGTCAAAGTCATTGGCGGTAGCCGTTATCAGGACGAACTTGGTATGGTGGTTCAGGTCAAGGGTGATAGTGTTACCATACTCAGTGATATGAGTATGGAAGAGATTACTGTTTTCAGCAAGGACTTGCGGCTTTCGACAGAATCTGGCGTTGATGGCAAGCTTGGAACCTTTGATGTGCATGACCTTGTCCAGCTTGAGTAAGTGGTCGAATAACCTTTTTGGAAGTTTAATTCATACTAACAAATTTCTAGTGCTACTACCGTTGCTTGCATTATTCAAGTCGACCGCGAGTCACTGCGTGTCATAGATCAGAATGGCTCGGTCCGAAACGTTCTACCATCCCGTATAGCTTCCAAAATCGCCAAGCGCAAAGACGCTGTTGCAACGGACCGCAACGGTGCAGAGATTCGACATGGCGACACAGTGCGCGAGATGTACGGAGAGCAGCGCAGTGGAGTCATCATGCACATCCACAGATCTTTTCTCTTCTTGCATAATAAGGCACAGGCTGAGAACACCGGTGTCATTGTGGTTCGTACTTCAAATGTGGTCACTGTGTCAGCCAAGGGAGGTCGTGCTACAGGTCCGGATTTGTCTCGCATGAACCCAGCTATTATGCAACGCCCGCCTCAAGGAGGAGCCATGCCGCCACCACGTGTTGGTCGAGACCGACTCATTGGAAAGACTGTTGGTATCACGAAAGGCAGTTACAAGGGTCTTATTGGTATCGTTCGAGAGACTACGGAGGATCTAGTGCGTGTTGAATTACACACCAAAGGAACGAAAGTCATGGTTCCTCGGACTGGTGTCGTTGTCAAGGAGTGAGTTCATTGCATTCTCGATGCCATCCAAATCTAGTTGCTAACATACTATAGCCCTGTCACTGGTCAAACTATCGACATGGGTCGTGGAGGTAGACCTCGTGTACCTGGAGGCCCTGGAGGACCGCCACAACCCAGCTGGTCTGGCTCACGAACACCCATGGCCGCACTGGACTCTAGAACTCCAGCATGGGGTGGTTCTTTGTCTTCGCGAAGTAAGCAACATCCTTTCACAATGGTATCAGAATCAATACTAACATACTCTAGCCCCTGCCTGGGGCGGCTCTGCAGCCAGTGGCTCACGCACACCAGCCTGGAAAGCCGACGGATCCCGCACAGCATACGGCGGCGCAATGGGCGGCGGACGAACCCCAGCCTGGAACAGCGGTGCCCGCACACCCTTCGACTCAGGCAGCGGCGGTGGTAGCGGCGGCGGCTTCGACGCCTTCGCAGCCGGATCTCGCACACCAGCCTGGGGCGCCGCAACAGGCAGTCGCACACCCGCCTGGACCGCCAATAGCACATCTGCTTCTACTGCAGCAAACACAGGACGATACGACGCACCCACCCCCGGAGGCGACTACTCAGCTCCTACACCCGGCGCATACCCGACTGCTCCTACACCAGGCGCTTCAGGCACAGCTTCCACACCCCGCTGGACCGAAAGCGCGCCTACCCCTGGAGCTCTCAATGCGCCTACACCGGGTGCCGGAGGCGGCGGCGGTTTGGGTGTTGGTAGCAGATTACCATATGACGCGCCAACGCCAGCGATGGCTGCCACACCTGGAGCCATGGGGGATGATAACCCGACATATTTGGATGATTCAGAGTAGTTCATTTCAATGGGTCTTGGTCTTCAGTGCGAAAAATCGCTGTTTGTACTTTTATTATTGTTTTTTCTTCACATAGGTAGTTTACTTGGGTTTATTGTTTTATCTTTTGGATTCGTATAAAATCTAATTTCGATGCATGAGACCTACCAGATTCCATTCCTCTTTTATGTAACCAAAAACCGATTCATATATGTTAGAGGCAACTACATGCCTAGGTATCCATTTGAAATGGGAGGTCATACTTGATAAGGATGGATAACTTTTCTTTTCTGTTCAATTGCCACACCATATTAAATTTAGATAATATCATCAATGCTCACATGATACTAGAAATGAATCGAAGAGAGAAGCAAGTCAAAGTAAGTATATGGAGACATGTAGAATGAAAAAAGCTCATAAGGTTAGAAATCTTTTCAGGCGCGAGAACTAACCCAATATACGGTTTCCATATAGCCGCGCACTCTATAATAAAATATAAGAAATTCGCCTCGACCGTTTGAATAGTTCTCAGAAGAAAAGGGGGACTGTTTTTGGCCTCATCGTTGGTATATCCGTTTGAGGGTTATCATAGATCGTGAGGGTGGATTCTGAGCTCATGCATTCGGAACAGCTCGAGCGAGGAATCGGACGTTATCGACAAAGCCTTTGATGAGCTCTTCGTACTGATTTGCCTCGACCTGGTTTAGAGCAAGCTCGCCTTGCCGTCGTACCTCCGCCGCTGAGATCTCGACTTCAAGCTCGTGCTCGAAATCCTTCTTGACGGCACTCTGTTCGATGTCGTTAGTCAACGTGATGATATTTTGATTTAGAAAGAGAACTTACATCTGCTGTCCCCACTTGGGTAAGATCAATCTGGTAGGCCAAATGACGATAGCTCATGCGATCCTTGATTCTCTCGCCGCCTGGCCTTTGAGAACCACCGCCTGCGATCGGAAAATTGCGTACATCTCCGTCATAGTTCATTTCAATATTGACGGAAATGCGCCAATCAACATTCGTCCGAGGACTATACACATCCAAGTCTGCTAGCCGGCATTTGATGATCTTTGCCAAAATTTCGCCGGTTTTCTGATCGGTAGTCACTCGAACTTTGGGTTTGTGTCGTGGATTGAGGTAGTTCTGTATCAGCGGAGGTAGCTCTTGAGGTGGAACTTCATAAAAGGTATCGCGTTCTCTTTTGTGTGCATATGAAAGAGGAATCCGATTGAGCCCAGCTTGAGGCATTGATGCCTTTACAGCTTCGTTCAGAAAATTGTTCATGGCTTGATGTTGTGCCTAGGAATCGTCAGTTCGAATGTAAATAGAAAACATCGGTTCAAAGACTTACCAAACTCATAGAACTTTCGAAAGCGGTACGATATCCTGAGCCTTCGGTTTGGAGGATACATTCACTCATGACAGGTAGACGTAGTCGCCCCTGTCGGTCCTTATCCATTATCCGTCCTAATTTGGCCTCGATTTCTAGCATAGCCCCCGATCCTGTTGCTGCAGCTCCAGCAGCGCCCGCAGCAATATCATGCCTAAGGACGACTTCTTGGAAGAGGAAATCACAGATAGTTTTTGTGATTTCTTCGTATGGAATCTTTCCAGAAATCGATGGCTCCCAAGGTCCCAACGGTCCGTATGTAGGCTGTGGCTGTGGTGGAGGAATAGGGCGGTTGTTGAGAGGACTAGTACCATTGACAAGAGGTGGTCGCGCGGGTGTTTGAAGTGACCTAGATGGCGATGGCACAGATCGTTGCACAGACGTCGCGCGCGAGGGGACAGCAAATCTTGCAGGTGAGTGTTTTGAAATGGGTGGCCTTGGATTGGGAATGATCGGGCCTTTACCAGCTCTAGGCACTCTTCGAGCATAGATCGGAGGCTCGGTATATCTCATCTTCTTCCGTTTGTGTGGTCGTCCTGACACCTCCGATGGTTCTGCAATCTCGGTTTTGACGGGCTGGATTTGTATCGTCGAAGGCTCGCGAGAGGGTGTGTGTCTTGCCATTGGGGAGCTGCTCGTCTGCATCGCTTGGGGGCGCTGAGGAAAGTCTGGCTGAGGCGGGTGTGATGGGTACCTGTGTTCTGCGACAGAACTGCTGTGAGAATGGCTGCCAGAAGGACTCTGACGCCAACGATCGTCTTCTATACTGGTGCGATGAGGCGCAATGGGGTCTCGGTCTTGAGATAGACTCTGTCGTGAGACGATGGTTTTGGGACTAATGCTAACGCTCCTTTCTCTTTCAGATTCTGGCGGATATTGGCTTTGATTGAGCCTTTCTGTCTGTCTCACTTCTTTTGGCGGTGGAGGAGCAGCTGGATAGCCTTGTGGATATCCAGTTCTTTGTTCAGGTGCATGTAAATCGTGAGGGCTCCATGTATTCGCTGCTTGGACTGGCGTACCTTCTCCCGCAGACGGTGGGCGGCCAGATTGAGACGGGGGACGTTGGTATGGACCAGCAGGCGGACCTAGTGGCGTGCTAGGCTGAGAACGCTGTGGAGGGGGAGGAGATATGTGCTGGGATTGAGGTGGTCGTTGAGCATTTACTGGGCGAGGGCTTTCGTTGGCGAGAGGGTAAGTGAAGGTAGACTGAGGAATGGGACCAGCATGGGCTGGCTGAGATCCAGGATATTGGTTGAAATACGATTGTTGCTGTTTCTGCTGTTGTTGACTTGCCGAGTTCGTCTGTGGTGTATACGGGGAAGCTAACGATGGCTGTGTGTAAACCGCAGGGCTAGCCGGAGTGAGCGGGTTGGAATCTCGAGTCTGGTATGGTTGTGGAGGTGGAGGTGGGCTCTGGGCGTAGTGAGAAGGAGGGCCTCCATTCGGCGGTAGGTTCGAGTTGTATTGAAACGGAGAGCGGGTTGAACTGTACGCTGAAGATGCGCTGGGGGAGTGTTGGGTTGGCTGTAACGAAGGAGGTTGCGGGCGCGCGAAATGATTTGATTGATGTGATGGGCCGGGCGTTGAGTACTCGTTTGGTCGCGGAGTGATGGCCGGTTCTGGATTCTGTCTCAGTGGAGATTGCTGGAGTGATGGGGGTGGAGGTGGAGGTTTCGCAGCGCTGCTGGCATCATTGTTCATGATGTTGCGCAAATCCATGAAGGCGACGGGACTGCCAGCCCCAGGGATGGCTCATCAATATCCAATCAGGGAATCACAATTCAATTTCTAACAGTAGATGACCGCTGGGCGCATTTTGATAACGGTGTGTACGCTGGTTGGGGTTGGTGGTGGACAAGTGGTGGCGGTCGAAAGGCGAATGCGCGTCTTTGAAGATTTTGGGATCGGGGAGTTCATGCGCAGCTGATGTCGGCAGGCGCGACCACGCTATTAGTCGATTACAAAAGAAGGCGGTTGGCAGTACTGAAACGAGCTGGAAGGACCCTGTTGTCGAAACAAAGCTTACGGGAGTGCCATAGAGACTCGAGCAACGGCAGCTGGATTTTTGCAGGTCTACTCCATCCCCCGAATACAGCAGGAGCGAACTACGGCAGCCCGACAAGCAGCCAATGAGAAGCTCTCAAAGATTTTGTAACTTAGCTTATGGACCCAACAGCCCTATCTCGCCGGGTGCTGCCCTACCATCTATACCCTGGACTATGTAGTTTACACACAATTATCTTGAATTACTCACTCACGCGCTTCGTGCTTTGAGCAGGTCCAGCCTCGGCCGTCATAAGAAATGCTATCAGATCACGTGATTACCAGCGCCCGAGACATGGTGATCATGTGACCGCTTAGTCATGATTCACTGCTTCCGACTAACTTAACTGTCAACTAACAGACTGAACAAGCAATCTGTTGCGTGTACATGCCTTGGCGACTTGGCATGCTGTGCGTTATGAGACAGGTCACCGTGTCTCAGGAGAATGTGATATGATGATCAGCCGATATGCTTGATCAATAGAGTCAACTTACACCCAGACTCATCATCTTTGCTCAAAGTTATGTCCAGATCGTAGCCTCACGGCATAGGCGTGTACTATTTACGTACCTCTGGTAGGACTGAGGGCCTGAGGCCAGTCGAGACCGCGGTAGGCGTCAAGTAGCGTCGGTCCACCGGGAGCACCCCCTATGATTGGCCTGCCGAGTTTGCGCCTCCGGGGAAGTTGCATCCTACATACTTGGCTTCTCTCTCTTCACTCTCACATAACTGCATACTGCCAGTACACTCCTGCTTGGACATATCATACGCATTGCATTGCATCGCATCGCTCTTGTATCTCATTGCATAGTCTGTCTCTTTGGTATTTCTTCCTCTGTAAATTCGCGCCAACCTACATATCCGGCCCTCCGCACCAAAAGACATTCAAATCCGCCCGCGTCGTACGTTTCTTGTACAGGGATACCAAAACCCCTCACGACTCGGCCAAACCGAGGACAATTCCTACCTAGGTATTGGAGTTGAGGTCAAAATGAGATTTCTCTCATCCTGTCACAACTCCAGTTCTCGCATACAATAGTCCATGTCACTCGTTCCATTGATGTGAATTATATTGAATCAGACTTGATACCATGGCTGCGCAAATTAGGGACTCTGTGAGACGCAGGGCGTCTCTGATCACGCCCTCCCATGATATGCCGCGAAATTTGTCTCTTGAATTCAGCCTCCCGGAGCTCGACCGACGACAGGATGCTGGTCGGCCCGACACAGACCACGCACCCCCTCGCAATGCCACTCCCGACTCATCTGCGTCGTGGACGATGCAACAAAATGAAGATTTCCCTGAATATGCCGAGCGGATATTTTCACAGTTCATGGTCTTTACAGTACCGAGTTACTTACAACACTATGTCACCGGCGGAGAACCGAACAAACCGAAAAAGTTGCACGATATCGCGGCGTTGGATGGTTTGCGAGGATGGGCATGTCTGCTCGTTTTCAATTTCCACTTCTTTTTCACGTATACATGGCATACACATATAGGATGGGGATTCAATAAGCAGTATTTTGGAGTGCATCAGCTACCATTCCTTCACATGGTTTTCTCGGGGCATATCATGGTCGCCATTTTCTTCGTTATCTCCGGCTACGTTCTGTCCTACCGACCTCTCAAGACAATTCGAAGCGGTTCGTTCGAACAGACCTTTGCCGTACTTTCCTCGGCAACTTTCCGACGTGGGTTGCGTCTGTATATTCCGTCAATCGTCGGCTTATTCTGTGTGTTTATTGCGGTCCGTCTAGGTTTATACAACTACTCCCGATGGGTGGTGGATAACAGTCGAACGATTACCGGCACGAACGAACAACATCCGATTATTCTGCGGTCAACGTACATACAAATGTGGGACTGGTATAACACAATATGTCGATTGATGAATTTTTGGGACTGGGGTCTATATTACAACAACTACAACCCTCATCTGTGGACGATTCCGGTCGAATTCCGAAGTTCGATTGTGCTATTTGTTACGATTCTCGCCGTCAGTCGGTTCAGAACCAAGTTTCGCTTGATATTGGAGGCTATGACCCTTTGGTTCTGCATTCGATGGGGTCGATGGGACGTGGTGCTGTTCCTGAGTGGCTTGATACTTGCAGAAATCGATCTCGAAAATGGCATTTGGAATAACAATCCTGCCATCGCATCTAAATCTGAATCGGCGCCGACCACTGTTGATTTAGAAAAACTTGTCGACACCACCTCTATCCAGAGTTTTATTCGACGACGACAGAAGGCTATCTGGATAGGCGTTTTTATCTTGGGACTGTACATGGGCTCATCGCCAAACATCGGCGGGCAATACACTCCGGGATATGTGTGGCTCGCTCGCATAACACCAAAAACGTATCCAGAGCCTCACCGTTTCCCCCAAACCCTCGGCGCAGTCCTGATCGTCGCCAGCATCAACAATTCCAAGACCATTCAAAAGATCTTCGTGAATCCACTCTCTCAATATTTAGGACAAATCTCCTACGCATTCTATATTGTTCACGGCCCAATCCTCCACGGACTAGGTTATGCCCTGATGCACAATATCTGGCAAATTACCGGCCGCGAAACGACGTTCAGATTCCTCTTCGGCGCTGCGATTGGATGGAGTATCTGTCTCCCCATCGCGCTTTGGCTTGCGGATATCTTCTGGCGAGCTGTGGACGTTCCCAGTGTCAAGTTTGCGCGTCAATTGGAGAGTGAATT
The DNA here is from genome assembly GCA_023626215.1 of Talaromyces sp. PL2406. NCBI lineage: Eukaryota > Fungi > Ascomycota > Eurotiomycetes > Eurotiales > Trichocomaceae > Talaromyces > Talaromyces sp. PL2406. The sequence goes on along the minus strand of JAMAGL010000012.1, from coordinate 209,259 downwards.
GCTCGCAAAGTTTGATGTATCTCGATAAGGATGTCCATCCTATCCAAACAATTCTGTCATCCCTTGAAAATCAACAATTCTTTCCTCTCATTTCTCTGTACACTATGCTCACTCACTAGGTCTCACGCCATTTAGTGATGTTCATCAATTGCTTATTACTTGCATTATCGGTCATGGGGGTCTCAATTTTTCATATGTCTATATTCCTCATAGCGGATATTTTCTGTTTGCACCACATAGCTAGCGCTTTCTTATCGATGTACATATCTATATCTATATAACTTTAACTATAACTATAACTATAAGCATATTCATAGCATAATCCTGATGTCGTTGATTCTTGACATAGCCTAGGTATAAAAAAAGGTACTCATATCAATGAATGGTGGATGAATTTCGATGTATCATAAAAACAGGAATATTTTAAAGAGAAAAAAAAACGATATAATTCTTGGCCCAAATGCATGTGTATGCAAAGATATAATAAGTACTCAAATCAATGAACCACGCAACACACCAAAAAAGAAGAGTCGTCAAATGCGCTCGTCATGAATTTCAAGATGGAGGAAAGGGAGAGAAGAATCTACATAGCGACACCCCAGAATCCCTTGCCGCCACAGACGCCGAGCCAGTCACGCGAGTTTTGGGATCCCTGCGGGGACCAGGATATGTTTGAGATTTCGTAGTCGCATTGCCATGCTGCGGCGGGACCACGTTCGGTTGTTGAGGGTGCTGCTGCTGCGCCTGTACCTCCTGCGGCGGCGCCGGGGTTGGTGGTGGGGAGAGAAGGGGGAGGTTGTTGGTGTTGTTGGTGTTGTGGGATTGCCGCGGCGTTGTGTTGGTTGAGTAAGTCCCAAACGAGGACGCAGCAGTCGTCGCCGCCTGATGCTAATGTGCCCCGACGGCTGGGGGACCATTCGATGCAGTTTACGGAGGCGGAGTGGCCGCGGAGTTCAACGAGGGCTTGGCCTGGTTGGCGGACATCGAGGATGCGGATTAGGTTGGAGTCTTGGGAGAATGTTGCGAGGAGGTGGGCGTCGTGGGGGGATGCTGATTGTCAAATTAGTGGTGTTTGTGTCAAGTCAGTATGGAGGAATACGTACTGGCTATACGTAGGAGGGGTGGTGGCCATGCCGCAGAGTGTCCTGGGCTGGAGCCTCCAGGACTCATGACTGTGCTTCATTAGTATCCATTCACCTCTTACGGAAGGATGATGACTTACGTTTTTCGTTCTTTTCCGACGGCTCGTATATGATGGTACTATGTTCCAAGCTTCGCAAATCAAACATACGCACACTGCCGTCCGCACCACAACTGACAAATACATCAACACTATTCGCACAGAAGCGGACATCGTACACTTCCTTGTCGTGCGCAATCAATTGTGTCTTGGCAGTCAATGTCGGAATATCCCAGATCGTACATGTCGTGTCGATACTGGACGTGATAATCAGACTCGGCGATAGTATATTCCAATCAAGCGACGTAATAGGCGCCGTGTGTTCTGGTGATTTTGAATTGGATAGAAGCGCCAATGGAGACAGTTTTGCTGGCGACGGCCCCTGGTTTCGATTGTTTATCGAGTTTGTAGTTTGTACAATCTGGGAGTTTGGCAAAGACCATAAACGGAGGTGATCGCCTGATGTCGCAAGCAAGTCTGTCGACTGTTTTTGAGAGGAGGGAGGCTCCCATAATATTCTCGTAACCGGGTATGAATGTGTTGCCTCTGCTGTCTTGACGTACTCTAACTCGACATCTCCTGGGACCACGTCTGGGGTATCGGCCTCGGGTTGTTTGCGGTGGGCGTCGATGATTTGAATCTATCCAATTAGCTCGCGTCATACTGGTGAAATATAACGAGCACTCACGTAGTTATGACTATCTTCAAGATAACTTCCAATGGCCACCTTTCCAGCAAAAGAACTTGCCGTAGACATGGGCCACTTGCACCAATCGACCGCATATATCGGCCACGGAGCGACATAGTTGCTGTTGGTAGGTATTTGAATATCATTATTGAAAGCTGCAAAAGACCCCGGCGTCATTGGATGGTCCATCAACAGCGAGTCACTGGGCGGTCTTATATCTGCAAGACCCAACGGCGAATATTTGGCACCCGACGGCGTATGTGGTGGGAAGCCGCCCGGCGGAGACGAATACTTTGCGCTTTCCGGCGTGTTTCCATATTGTTTATACCTAGGCTGGTCAAATCCCGCAGGACTTGATCGCGAATGCACATGTGTATGGTTGCCGGTTCCTGATCGAGACGGCGTCGTCGCCTGTTGGGGTTGCGAGGTTGGCGGAGGTAAAGTCGGCACGGTGGAAGGAGCAGTATTGGTGGACAAGGGCGCTGGACGACCAGACATGTTTCCTGGCTGCAGAGCGCCGGGAAGTGTACTGGTACCTGAGCCATATTGAGAATGTTGTGGTGTCGACTGTTGAATGCTTATCGCAGGAGGAACGTGACCAGCGTCTGGTCCTGTCGAGTATCGAGGGGCATTCGAAGGGACGGTGGTGCCCGACAAGGGAATATGGAGCTCCTCTGACTGACGAGTAAACGGCGCCGGCCGCCTGGGAGTCTCGTATTGTTGTTGAGATGGAGGATTGGACATTTTGGCGAGCGCGTAGAGCTGTTGTGGGAGATGATAGAAGAGTGTCAACAGTCAGTCAGCCTAAGCCGGTAATCGAGTCGCATATGGGAAAGGACACTGCGGAGCTCCGAGACACCAAGAGCTTGTGCCGCCTGTAATTTGACGTTCTAGCACACCATGGATATTCAGGCGTCCATGGTGTATATGAGGATGGTCAATTGTGTTGTAGAGAGCAGTTTAATTAATCAAGAGCAACGAATGCTTTGGGCGTCCCCGCGTTCTGCTTTGCCGCCCGCCGCAGCCAACCAGCGGTCAGCGTTCGGCTTACTCAGCCGCTCCTTCTCCTTTGGGCTCTTTTCTTCTATCGCCAACATCAACCCGTGCAAATTGATGGATGAGTGTGCCAACTGGATATTGAGGGCTCTCGCTGTCATAAGACAAAGCCGCTGGATGTCTTCGCTAGGACATAGCATGCTGATTGGGACCTAGCAGTTTGTGCTTCTTATCTCTATCGCTTGCTCTATAATGTCCCTCTTATGCTAATGTTGTACTCGATAGCTTCAACTTGACATCCTGCCCTCTGCTTGCATTGTATGGAGCCAAGTTGTTCGGCCTTATCACCGACGCTGCGATTTAGAATGACAGGGTGTCAAACCACTCCCAGGTGTCACTTACGGCCCTATATCTGTACGTACAACTCGCCTGTGAGCTCGTCTGTTGTTAGATCCAACCGCACACATCTGCATATGATGCTCATCCCTCTCCTAATAGTAGGCTTCATATTGATTTCTAAGCTGAATTGATTTCGTATCATTGATCCTCACGAAGGGTTTGCATATTCTTATTCTTCTCATTACTTCTCTATAAACCCCTTACACGTACACAGTTCTAAATCTCACTGTTTACTCAGCGATCTTCATCTCATCGACCTGCACAGATGTAATTACGTATAAATCTCGAAGCGCGAAGCGTAGGTTGAATAATTCGAAATGTCTGTAGGAATTAACCGCGTAAGTAAATGATGGATTTCTGATTGGTTACCTACGCTAACGTGGGGAGACCGAGGTATGTCCGCTTCTCGTTCCTTGGGCTTGTCAGTCTCGTTTCTCACCGGATGCTTCTGTCTTCAAGATTCTAGTCTATCTTACCATACATACAATTACATTCTCTTTAGAGTCATCTACGCGAAGGTCATCCAGCCTCACGATTCATGGCTGCTCTGTATAGTCTTTTGTTGCTTCCGGCCCCGTCCTCCCCCGCAGTGCGCCAGTTGAAGGAGGTCTATGGGCCCGCGTTGTCGCATATATTCTCAAGCATTGCGCAACTGAAAAGCTCCAGCGATATATATAAGCTCGATGTTGCACTAGTCATTCCTCAACTACTGTCCGCTCAATACCAACCTCGGACAAAGGCGTTTGCTAGTATACAGAAACTTCTGGCCAACTTCTATACACTGGTGGGAGCTATCAGTGCTGAAAAAGACATAGAGCTGGACGCACCAGGAGGCGTGGATGTCCGCGTCTTCTTTGTTGACAACGCAGAATATGAGCAGACCGAAAACTGGAAAAGAATACAGGGGCCCATCATTGATTTTAGAACATTGGCAACTTCAAAGAGACCCTGGGATCATGTTTACGTTCCGAGTACAACAGAAGGAGAGCTTTTAGGAGCTGCACTGTCGACGCATGGGGTCACCATCGCTAACATTAAATTACCTGCTGGCACTACATCCAGCACAACAGAGACAATCATAAGCCCCGACGAGGAGCGATCTACAAGCCATGCCGCAGTTATTGTCGGCGGAACATTTGATCATCTCCATCTTGGACACAAGTTATTGCTCACGGCCACCGCATTAGCACTGGACGTCACGAGAGACGAGAAAATCCTCGCAGTCGGGATAACTGGTGATCAGATGCTCGTTAACAAAAAGTTTGCAGAGTATCTGGAGAGCTGGGAAGAGAGAATGCAAGGAACGGCGGCATTTTTACGGGCTGTCGTCGATTTCAATCCTCCGGAGACTTCGTCTGCTCATCTCACGCGCACAGAACAACCAGGCCCAAACGGAAAACAGGTTTCGTTTCATGTGGCGCCCGATATAAAGGTGCGGTTGGTACAGATTGATGATCCGTTCGGCCCGACCATTACGGAGGAAGTATTTAGTGCTTTGATAGTGTCAGCAGAGACACGATCAGGTGGACAGGCTGTCAACACAGAAAGAAACAAAAAAGGATGGGCATCGTTGGAGGTGTTTGAGGTTGGTGTCTTGCAGGCGGGAGAAGCACAAGAGGTGGCGGATACGTCAGCCAGTAGCTTCGAGTCCAAGATCAGTAGCACTGACATTCGACAGCGTCGAATGAAGAGTGCGAATAGCAATCTTTAAACGGGCTTCGGCACTGCGCTGACAGGCCGGATTTGTATCAGTAGCACCTGACCGAACTATTGAATGAATTGAATCAGTGGTGGTGATTGTGCCACGTAGGTGGCATTGAGGTGGAATGAGGGAGACAAATAGTATGTACTCATCATCAAGATGATCGTGTCCAATGAAGTGGGAAGAAACTCTTCAAGTCGAAGAGGAGTGCACCAAAATCCTGCCGAGAGATGTAAGCTATCAATCACCGTATGACAGAGTATGCTGTGATCTGGCCGGTGAGCAGGAGTGAGAGTGATCGTAAACAATATCCGACGGAGACATCGGTATTTCAACATCATTGGCTCGTCCATATCAACAAACTAGCCTAGTTGACGCACTTCTATGTCGATGCGAGTCTTTTCTCCGATTCACTGCTGATCCATCTGTAGGCGACGATGAGTGTTTCTGCAGAATCCGACAGCTGCGTCGACGTCTTGACGGAGGGGCGGCAACGAGGGCCACTGAGAGGGGCGCACGGCGCAATTAAAGATCGGGACCATGGGACTTGTTCTGACGGGGGACGACGAGGGAGTGGTTGGTTGGTGGAGCGTGTTTCTTAGTGAGGGGTCTGTAGTCCAGAGGAAGAGTCTAGAGGAAGTCTTAGTGAGTTGCCTTTAAGAAGTTAAGGGGGACAGGCTAGCCGCCGGGCCGTGCACTGCACCTGCCACCTGCAGGGCTCCCGTTCTTCACGGCCTCGTCAGCCTCCAATCGATTCCCCCTCCCGCTCGATACAAACCTCGTCCAGTTTGCGCTCTCTCTCCTGATACGGCTGCGCTGCATGTGGCTGCATGCTGCTCCGGATCTCCCTGGGTCGATTTCGGTCATGTGACCGCCGTGTGGGTGGTCTTCCAGCGCCTGAGAGGTCCGCCGATTCCTCGAGCGAGCGCAAGTAAGCTGGGATCCGCTCGCTGCTGCACGTCGAATGTAATTAAGGCAGGCCAGCATGCATGGCTGCTCTCGTTGTGGTGGTCACTGGTGACATGAGACCTCCCCCCAATCCAGGTCAACCCAGTCCAACCATTCCAGAGCTGCCAGCTTGTTTCTGCAGCTTTTCAAACCGTGGTCGTTCTCTGTCCTCGAATGATGGCAGATTCCCTGTCGCCTACTGTAATAATAGGAGTAGCGGTTCCCCCAGGTTTGAGACAATCTCGGCCGCTCAATCCAGTGCCACGACTCCGACTGTTTGTCAGGAAAGGGGTGTTGCGGACATTTCCAAAATAAATTCGCGACTCGATCCGACTTGTCATAAATCAATTCCTCCAACCGCGTTCCGTCTACGTCTACTCTTCGTCTCTCTATGCCAACTGTCGCGCGCCAGCCAGCCGGTGAGTCGGCTGCCTGCTCACGGAGTCGATGATTATGATGATGAATGAGCCCGGCCGCATCAATTATTTGGCCGACGAATTGCTGACATTGATCCTCTCCTTTTTGATCGCCGATACCGAGTCTCCGGATGGGCGCGAAATACTTCAGGATTACGCCTTTCCGCCATACAACAATAAACGAAATGGAACGAATGCGGTGGCTTCGCGGGGAGAGAGAACCGATCTGGACAGGTATAGGCTCGTTTGCACGCGATTTATGAGGATTGCGACGCCGTGGAAGTTTCGTCGCTTTACATTGAGGTTTTCGGCAGAGGGGTTTAAACGTTTGAACGAGTTGGTGGATATGCAGCAAGCTCATCATACGCGATATTTTACATACATGGTCCGGCCATATTACCAAGGACGAGGTATGTATACATTACTTCGCCTCGGTCGCTTTTTCTTACAAGAAACTGATAGAGTTGTTTTAGACTGGGAACGATTCCTCGCCGAGATTGCGCGTAACTACCCTACGCTATCCGAAATTCACACTGCCCGACTTGCCGATCAAACTTCGCTGATAAAGAATGCACGAGATATTCTATTCTTGAAACGCGCACTGGTCGCGTTTTCCTCTTTGCAGCAAATCAAACTTCTCCGATTACAGGACAGGGCGGATGAAGATATCATGGAACGAGCGAGACGGTTGGGTACTTCCAGAGACGTCAAGCTCGGTTGGGAGCCGGCATGCTCGCGCGCAATCGAGGGTCTGGCATTGGCATTGATGGGATCTAGCTGTCAGTCTGTCAGATTTTTAGGTCCGCAATTGAGTCCCGAGGCCGCTCTCAAATTGCTGAATGCGCCCCGAGTGGCCATGTCTGCCTTGGGCGAGCGGCTCACATGCTTGGATATATACTTTCACTCGGCCTCGGATGTGACTGCAGTAATGTCAAAATTATCGACTACGTTTAGAGATTTCTTCCAAGCAGCGCGAAACCTTGTTACGATAAATGTCGGGTTTCCAGCTGACAGTCCATTGAATCTGCATTTGGAAGACGTGTTTCACCACATACATTGGCCGCGATTACGAAGTCTTGGGATCCAAGGCTGGCGATTGCATTCGTCTGAAATTAGCGCAATTGCTCGGCGTCATCAGTCGCAGCTCCGAGAACTACGTCTGCCATATGTTTATCTTCTTGATGGAAGCAGATGGTGCGATGTCCTTTCCGTACTCCACGATGACATGGAACGGCTCGAAAAGCTCAATCTCCAACATATCAACTACGCGTCTCATTTCAACACAGAAATGATGAGCGGTATCGAAATACCGCCGGGAAGTACAACAGACGAAGATGAACCGAGAGACGACCAAGATGACGACGACACAAATCACAACGTTGAAATTGAGGCCCCTCAATCAGATACAGACTCCTCATCTATTGTGTCGATACACGACTCGCAAAGCGAAATATCATCAGAAACAGAAGAATCATATCGCCAGCAGCACCGTTATCCTTACCATCAGCACCACCAGAACCAGCGAGATCTACAATCATTATCAGAGCAGGAACTTAGTATGCTCACTGCGAACGATCTAGGCGATAATGGGATATATGTGAAACGGGAACATTGGCATGTATGGGAAAAATGGGTGGTTATATCACGGCGTCGGTTGTAGGTTGGTTGGGATTAAAGAGGGGTAGGATATAATATCAATATCATGATCATTGGACCAGGCAATGCAATAAAATGTTTTAATCGAGCTTTTGAATTTTAGCAGGCATTGGCTTTTGGCAGGTGTGCATAGCGGAGATGGTCATGCATTTATTTATTTTGCTTGAAGAGATATATGTATTGTAACAGTCACAACACTGTAACAAACATCAGGCTACTCGACCAATGATATCCGCAAATTGGCGGAACGAACCCGGTAATCAATACAACAATAGCAATTGTCTATCCGATCTTCCCCATCATCCAAATGTCCGATGCGATCTGATCTAAACTCTACACTTACATCTGATATATATATACCATCCCATCCTCCCGTCAATCCCAACCACGCGCCTCGGCGACAACCAATCAATTCCTCACCATGCCCTCCTCCTCAAAAACCGAAACCGCAACGATAACGGTAAAAACCGCAACACCAGACTCAAACATCAATCACGCCTCCTCCCTCGAATACTGGTCCAACATCCCGCCCACGGTAAACGGCATGCTCGGCGGTTTCCCTCAAGTATCGCGCATTGATTTGAGAGGGTCAGCGAGTTTTCTCGCTAAGATTAGACGATTACTCCCAATCGAACAGCCGCAGGACGCTACGAATAATGAGGAGGGGCAGTCAGGGCAGAGGAAAAGTAAAAAGTTGAAGAGAGGGGTTGATTGTGGAGCGGGCATTGGGCGCGTCACGGACGGGTTTTTGAGGAATGTGTGTGAGACGGTGGATGTTGTTGAGCCTGTTGGGAAGTTTGCGGATGTTATTCGGAAAGGGCCTTTGGTCAGACAGAAGAAGTCTACACCCACACCCTCAGCGACCGAAACGAATACGAATACCACTAGCGAAGAGCCTGAGAAACAAGAGGCAGAGGAGGAAGAAGGGGTGATAGAAAACATCTACGTAACCGGCCTCGAGAGCTGGCGACCCACGGAAAAGTACGACCTCATCTGGAATCAATGGTGTGTCGGGCACTTGACCGACGCCCAACTCACGGCCTATCTGCAACGAGCTGCCGACGCTTTAACGCCCTCCGGAATTTTGGTGTTGAAAGAAAACAATTCTACTGATCCAGACGGGAAGGATATATACGATGAAGTAGACAGTAGTGTCACCAGGACGGATCAGACCTTTAGACGCATATTCAAGGATGCAGGGCTGAATTTGATTAAGGCGGAGGAACAGTTGGGATTTCCGAGGCATTTGGGTTTGTTGCCTGTGAGGAGTTATGCGTTGAGGCCGGTACGGAGGTCATAAAGGAAGGGAGGGATCCTACGGGGGATATGAATGAAATGAGAAGCCTGATATTATTTGCGCCGGAGGAATAAAACTACCCAAACTACCGAACCTATTGAAAGAACAATCAATGAACGAATTGAATTGGATTCTTGGTATACAGAATCTGCCAGCCGCATCTCAATGAGTGAGAACTTTTCCTTCCCTTGGATGCTTCGATTCTTTGCTTTTAGTTTGCTAGGAAAGCACCGGTGAATACTGAGGTGATGCGTTCGGCTGTGCTTTGACCGTTGACGCCGCTTTCAGTCGATTTCTCGCGGTCAATCTGAGCATCAACAGGTTTGGAGGCTTGGTTTTCGGTAGCTTCAGGCTGGAAAACATCCTTGGTGGGCTGCATCTCAGTTGATGCAGGGACTGAAGGTTCAAGGGCAGGAACAGACGTGGCCTCAGGCTCTGCAGCTGATTCCTCAGGGGCGAGGGCTTCTGTCGAAGGTTCCCTCGGGGCCTCGTCGGTGTTTTCAGTCTCTGCCTGACCATTGACTTCAGTCTCTGGCTCAGCGGCATCCTTCATCTCAGTATCAGCTTGTTCCTTGGCAGCAGCCTCCTTTGCAGCTGCTTTAGGCTCTTTAGCGGCAGCTCTGGCAGCTGCTTTCTTCGCGTCCGCCTCTTGCTTATCGACCAATCCCATGATGAAGTTCCATTCTTGGGGTGAAACGCGCGACACGCTCACGCGAGACTGGCGCAATGTCTGCATGTTCTCTAATGCCTGACCCGAAAGAGCATATGACTTGAGCGTCTCCAACGTCACGGGCTGATCGAACTTGCGGCGGAACTCGACATGGACGCATTCCCACTTGGGGTTCTCTCGACTGGACTTTTCATCGTAGTATGGATGGTCGGGGTCAAAAGCAGATTCTATTAATCACTATGCAATTAGCAATCACGCAAATCCATTTCATCACTTTCTCAGACGTACCATCTACGGAATGTTCTCTGACGATCTCCATTTGTCCCACAATTCCGGGGACCTTGCAACTTGAGTGGTAGAAAAACGCGTAGTCACCCTGCTTCATAGCGCGCATATTGTTTCGAGCTGTTAAGTCAGTATTGGACGCGACAGATTGAGAATGTACACATACCAACGGGGTTGCGAACACCTATCATCATAATTAGCAAAATCTCAAGAATTCACAAGGATACGGACACACCATCCCATGGCTCAGGCTCAGTAGCCGCTTGTAGATCATCAATCGAAAACTTGACATCAACGCCCTTGACAATTCGCGATTCCGGTTCCGCTTTCATAAGCCAGTATGATTTACCGTCGGGTCCGAACGCATCCTCTTCAGCAACCTCAATTGTTAGGTCGGGCTCTCTCTCCTTCAGGAATGCAGGTGTGCGAGGTGCTCTGGTGACACTTTGCTTTTTGGCAAGCTTTCCAGTCGACGACTTTTGCGGGACTTCTTGCTTGGCTGCTTTGCCAGCAGTGCGCTTCCTCTTCTTACCGGCGACTTCGGTGGAAGTCGGCTCGGCAGATTTGGGTGGTCGACCGCGTCGTTTACCAGGCTTACCTGCAGTTGTCTTGGTTTTGACAATGGATGATTTGTCTTTGGGCTTGACAGCGAGCTTTTTCGCGGGTGCGGTGGATTTGGCAGGTTTACCTTGAACAATTTGGTCAGCTTCTATTTACAGAACATTTTCGCGCGATGGATTACCTTTCTTGACGGCTGGCGACGCAGCTGTGGCCGCTGGACGGCCTCTCTTCCTGGGCGTCTCCTGAGCTTGAGCCTTAGCAGCAGGAGCAGCACGTTTCGCGGGCGATAGCTTAGGAGCAGGAGCAGCAGCTTTGGTCTTTGCTGCGCGTGGTGGGAGCGGAGCGAATCGCTTGGGGCGCGATGCTGCCGCGGTCTCTGAGCCAGTTGGTTTGCGCTTACGCTTGGACGATGGGGTAGTCGCGTCGGCGTTCGCGACCGTGGAGGTGCGCTTTCCGGGTGGCATTGGCGCGTGATGAATTGAAACAATAAATCAATTCAATGGGTAAAAGGGAAAAAAGAATTGATGCAATTGAATGGATACAGAGGAAGTGGATGGAGTTATGCGACCATCTGCAAGGTAGAGCATGCGGCTGTTTATCGCGCTGGGGAAGTCGCGGAAGCTGGCCAGTGCACTCCGGAAACACTTTTCTCCACGTTTGTCTCGTCCAGCCAATCAAGAAAGAGTCAACATCGTCAATTCATTGTTTTCAATGTTTTGGCAGTCTTCAGCCTTTTAACAATCTGTAAGAACTTAGCTCTTTATGTAGCCGTTTACCGTACCAGGTGACTGCCCTCGAACCTGGCACAATAGACGTGGCTACAGCCGCCATAGCTGGTAGAGCTGGCGATCTACTTTAGTGTCGCATTGTCTACCTACACGTAGGTGCCCTACAAAGTCCTACAGAGTATCGAGCACCAAGCAACAGCAGTACACACGAGAAAGCACTAAGTAAATGTTCAGTAATGCTGATATGTATCATGAACTACGTAAAGAACCTGTCAGGAAGATCAGGTCGGTTCGGGATCGATCAGGTGGATCGCGGCAAGATGTCCGCTTGCCGATTTGCCGATTTCTTTCTTGAGTCACTATGGGGCCAATTTCTTCATTTTTTTCTGTGTGTGGTGTCTGTTTCTGTCAATTTGGCGATTGTTTCCATTTCGGCATTTGAACGATATCTCGAGGTGTACACACTATCCTAGAGTCAAGATCAATGTCCGTAACAGGAAATTTGAAAGCGCGCTGATATTTCCATTCCTGGAATCCCCTCATTTCTCGGGCGAGACCTGATCTCTCTTGTCATCACAACTTGAGAGACCAGATCTCTGAGGACCACAATATGGCTCAAGAAAGATCAGAATCCAGATCAGATGCGCCATCATCTGATATTCAAGATGCTTTCGCAATAAGATCAGCGCCAGCAGAACCTAAAGCGGCAACGGCGCCACCGCCGAGGGAAAAGGGTCTTGTTGATACTCCGCAATATGATATGAACATCACAGATAAGCATCAATACCACACACAAGAAATTGAGTATCTCTACCTCGACTTTGACACCGAACTACCCACACCTGCTGGACTGTCCGACTCAAAAGAAACGCCACCGCCATGCCCTGATCTCAAAAAATATACATCACCATTCCTCTGGTCCAGCAGCCGCAAGTCCATGACAACATGGCTGGCGTGCGGCGTCACACTGCTCGCTGCGTATTCAGCGGGCGAATATACACCAGCATCATCGCAGTTGCTCTCTGAATGGCACGTAAGCCAGGTTGCTTACAATGTCGGTGTGACCACTTTCACCGCTGGATTCGGTATTGCGCCCATGGTTTTGGCGCCGTTTTCTGAGATTAATGGGCGACGACCGGTATTTATTGCGAGTGGTATTTTGTTCACGGCTTGTATTTTTGCGTGTGGTGGAGCGAATAATTTGGCTGGAACACTGGTTGCGCGATTCTTCAAGGGTATTGGTGGATGTATGTAAAATCTCCTTTGACGGTTTGAAGTCACATACTGACTGTTGATAGCAACTTATTCGACAATGGTCGGCGGAGTCATTAGTGACATCTATCACGCCGAAGACCGCAACACGCCAATGGCCCTCTTCGCTGGGGCAGCGCTCTTCGGAACAGGTTTGGGACCTTTGATTGCTGGAAACATTGTTGCTCGTACATCATGGCGATGGATTTATTGGTCGCATGGCATCGTCAGTGCGGGGTTTGTGTTATTTATGTATTTCTTCTTGAAGGAGACTCGAGGCAGTATTCTGTTGAGTCGAAAGGCTCGCGCACTGAACAAGTGGTATGACAGTCTTGAAGAAGCTGGATACTATGGATTGTTGGTGCCGTCAGATGAGCCGGAGAAGAGGGTTGTTCGTCGGATAAGATGGAAGGTGAAGGCTGATGAAGACCGACAGTCGATTGTGCAGATGATTAGTGTCTCGTGTTATCGACCATTCCGTAAGACTGCCATCTCATATTTTTGGTGATCGAGCTAACTGAAGCAGACTTGCTATTCACCGAACCCGTTGTTTTCTTCTTTTCGCTCTGGGTAGCCTTTAGCTGGGCTGTTCTGTACTTGCAATTGTCCTCCGTTCCGCTCGTCATGGAAACCAACCATAAATTCACAGTTGCCCAATCTGGTGACGTCTTTGCAGGTGAGCATCTCAACACCATCATCAAGCAAGGAAACTGACAATCCCTTCAGCAATCTCCGTCGGCGCTATCCTCGCTACACTCCTCAGCATCTACCAAGAAAAACTCGCCATTCGTTTCGGCAAAATGTCAAACACCCCTGAAGGTCGTCTGTACTTTGCCTGCATTGAATCCATCCTGATGCCCGTGGGCTTGTTCTGGTTCGGATGGACGTCGTTCTCATCCGTCCCGTGGATCGTGCCCTCGATTGCCGTGGGCTGTGCAACCATGGGCATTTTCTCGGTGTACCTTGCCGTGTTCAATTACCTGGCCGATACCTATCACCGGTACGCGAGTTCTGCCATTGCCGCGCAGTCATGCTGTAAGTTTATACAATATGCTTAAAAGTATTTCTATTCATCCTGATGATGTTTGTCAGGCCGAAATCTTCTTGGGGGAGTCTTTCCTTTGGTGACCAATGCGATGTTTAATAACCTTGGGTTCCCGGCTGCATCGAGTCTTTTGGGCGGCATCGTAAGTTACAGAGTCATACGATGTTTCAAGTCCTTAGTCACTAATAAATCTACAGGGCGCACTGTTGACAATCGTCCCTTGGGTACTCGTCTTCTACGGTCCGAAGATCAGGGCTAGAAGTAAATTTGCTAGTGTATGTTCATGCCCCTACTCGATATAGCAACTACTAATTGATTTGAGCAGGAACTGGTGAACCAGCATTAACCTCAAAGTCATGCATATGATCCCAATGTTTTCCCGTGTTTCCATCTACTAATGACCATATTACGGAGTTTTTTTGCACACATGATGTTAGCATTCATCTTCACAGCGCCATCAATTGCGCCATCTCCTGCTCATTCAATTGGCTGAGATGGCCGTGTTTCGTTCATCATTCGGCCGATACTCTCGGGTGAGAAGTTGTCTGATTTCTGTAGATATTTCACTAAGGTCTATATACTGGAAGACATCACGACCACAAAACGATGTCTCCCTCGAAAGGCAATAATGAATATTTCCCATCCCAGACTACACACAGACGCAGAGATGGCCACCAACTGCCAGAATTTAATCTTCTGCTTCATGTCCCGATAGAGACTAGCGTCGGGCTAGGTAGACCCACCTGCGAACCACTCGACCGAGAGAATTTGATTGGTGGACCAGTTCTCATGCTGTGATTGGCTGAAGCCGCAGCTTGATGAGGTAATCAGGAACTAACTACAATCTGCCTAGCAATCTCGCATCATCAGCAGCCAATCAAACGCGTTCTGCCGGGCGGACAGCAGCGATGGCGTGATTGCAGCAACGATGAAGTCAATTATTGTTCGAGCTTGACGCAAGCGTAAACAGCTGCTGTTGCGCCTTCCCAATGGGTCAGAACACGAGGGGAAGGAGGGGGTGGATGCTGAGGGGCTGTGAGGCTAAATATTTATAAGAACCAGAATCTTCTTCTCTCCGTCTCTCTGACCTGGCAACATCACATTACTTTTTGTACTCATCCACTCTTATCTACCTTGATACGGTCATCCCATAGTTTCATAATGGCCACTCCTGAGCGTGTTCCTCTCCGTCTGGGCTCTACTGCCCCTAACTTCAAGGCTCAGACCTCCAAGGGCGAGATTGACTTTCACGAGTTCATTGGCGACAACTGGGTCGTCCTCTTCTCTCACCCTGTATGGTTTGCTTCCTTCCAATACGTAACATTGAAAATAGCCGTCTAATAATAATATGTAGGATGACTTCACTCCCATCTGCACCACCGAGCTCGGTGCCTTCGCCAAGCTCGAGCCTGAGTTCGCTGCCCTCGGCGTCAAGCTCATTGGATTGAGTGCCAACGATGTTAATTCTCACCATGAGTGGATCAAGGACATCAACGAGGTCAACAACGCCAACCTCACTTTCCCCATCATTGCCGACAAGGACCGCAAGATCGCCTACCTCTACGACATGCTTGATTACCAAGACACCACCAACGTTGACCAGAACGGTGCGTCCACACCCCCAGGATTGAAGGAATCATTTTAACGTGACATGGCAGGCCTCCCCTTCACCATCCGTACCGTCTTCGTCATCGACCCTGCCAAGAAGATCCGCCTCACTCTTGCCTACCCTGCTTCCACTGGCCGTAACACCGCCGAGGTCCTCCGTGTTGTCCAGGCTCTCCAGACCACCGACAAGAAGGGCGTCACCACCCCCATCAACTGGCTCCCTGGCGACGACGTTGTCATTCCTCCTACCCTCTCCACCGAGGCTGCCCGGGAGAAGTTTGACAATATCCGTGTCGTCAAGCCGTACGTGTTCCCCTATTGGTCAGAAAAGATTAATGCTGACAATTGTAGTTACCTCCGATTCACCAACGTTGGAAAGTAAATGTGTGCCGGACAAGAGCAATGGGTGTATGAAAAGCAGATGCTTTCAAATATTTTAATTTTTTCTTTGTGATGCCTTATGATACCGACAAGACTAGTTATCTTGAATGAACGATACCATCTTTTGACTTCCCTTCTATAAATGCATGACTTAAGACAATCAAGTTGGAGGTTTATATCCACTGCCAGTCGACTGCCCCAAAGACTCGTAATAAAGATTAATCCGGGTCTTGGGCACATTCCTATCTTGATTCTCAAATATCGTCCCTATAGCTTTGGCCAACGTATCCTCCAACGATGTAAAACCCTCCTTTTTACCCATCATCTTCAACACCTCAATACTCCGCCGACTATTCACCTCACCCTTATCCACCACCTCGTCCTTCCCTTCTGTAGGCAAACCCTTCTACGAAAGATAACTGGAGTCCTTGATGGGAGCCGCTCTGCTGATTAAGTACATCTCATGGTCTGATATCGGCTTCTTGCACGATAATAGTAGAGCCGACAAAAAGGGGCTGAATCTTGAACATTATCAGTTGTATTTGATGAGTCCAGGGATTGTAAGGGTGTGGTTTGCGGCTATGCCCGTTTTTATTGATCAGGGGAGCGTGTTTGTGCAGCTTACGAGAGGGGATGCGAGGAGGAATATTGAGAGGGCTTTGATGGAGATGGGGCACGATCCGGGAAGGTTTGTAGAGCCGTTTATGAAAATGTGGGATGATCACGAATCTCAAACACCGGTTGGTTGCACGCCAGCCAGCAGGACGGGCGGAAATGGGCCGACGTCTTATGCGTGGCGGTTTCTTGGGGGGTTGGAGAGGGAGTTACTGCCTTGTCGTGGCGGGACCTCAACATGTGACGGAGGACATGAGCAGAATGGACTTGTGTATCTAAGAGACACAGTCACGAAATTGACTACCTCGGTCGACCGTCAGAACGAATCGTCACTGCAGTCATCTCGCTCATCATTCAAATACATAATCCGCCGCATGGCCCCTCTTCTATGTTGTGCCGTGTTGCTCGAAACTACAGGAGATGAACCGACTGCCGACTCCTGTGCAGCAGATATTGAGCAGCTGTTCTATGGATTCCCAATCCTGTGCTGTGGCCCCTTTGCCGAGTTGATGACGCAAAAAGATTCGCGGACGCTGGTCTTTCTGTTCCATTTTTATCGGGCTGTGCGTATGCTTTTGAGGGGAGGGAGATGTTGGAAAGGATGATGATAAAATAGCCAACGGTTTTGCGCGCTTAACTACAATCGGTTAGTCTCATCCCAGCATACGTATGCTTGAAACGAACTGTCTGTGGTAACTTAGTAAACTAAACAAGGGGTAAATTACGAATTACGCACTTCGAACCAATCAGATCCCGGTACACGCCGGTTTCAGTCAAAGCGTCAAGAACCATGGGCGTGAAACAGCGAAACATTTCAACGTGTTCCCCGCCTTGGGATTACGCTCTTTGCTTCTTCGGGGATAGCGTGGTATGGGCGAACGTCGACGGAAGGAAAAAAAACACCGCCAGAATCCAGAGGGGGCTGAATCAGTACCTCGTGAATCCTGTACCGATACTGACTTCCAAGGTTGAGTTGACTCGACTCTTCTCCACCTGTGTTCTGTACATACCGCAACTATCTCTTTTTGCTTCTCCTTTCATCTCTTAGTCGAGCGGGGTGTGCCATCACGATTCATCTTTCTTTGTTCCATGCATTGACAGGTCGGTCCACATCGGTCTAATCACAAACAACAAGAACAAGAAGAATGCCAGCGTTACACCACCTCGACTCGTCCTGAGACCAGAACGGACTTCCTATCCTACTACGTACTTCGTCTTAATTCGATAATATTATTACACAAACCACGAAGCTCGGCACATATTTCGTCTAGAAGCACGGTCAGCACGAATCATCGACCTAGCTCGGCACAATCCCTGTATAATCTTTTGTGCTGCTCGGTTGGAGTCAGATCGCTGTTACCTTTTGATCAGCTTTTTTGTTTTCGCAGTATACATATTTGTGGCCGCTGGCAAATGCTTGGATAAGCGATTGCTGACGATACACACCACATAACTGCTGTACATATCATCGATAAGAACTGATTATTATTTTCCGTGATCCGATCTGAACGTGCCATACGATACCAGTCGATTAACATATCGAAAACATACTTCTTTCGAACTCACAATGTCACGAAGCCAATCGAGCCTCAGTCTGAGCCAGACCGACAGAGAAGATGGCGTCTCGCCAGCCCCCAACCTCGCAAACTCGACAATCTCCGGCCCCATGAACCTCTCTGGCCTGGTGTGCAACGTGCGCAGAACAACCGGCCGCGAACCTCGAGCTCTCGTCGGTGCAACCACAACGATTCTAGGCGATAAACTATACGTATTTGGTGGGCGCTCCGTGTCCAAGTCCCATTCGCACGTGCAACTCACTTCGGACTTGTACGAGTTGGATTTGGTGCGGAGACATTGGTCGAAAGTCGAGGTTTCGGGTGACGTTCCTGCTCCGCGGTATTTTCATAGTGTGTGCGCGTTGGGGGATACGAAGTTGGTGTGTTATGGAGGAATGTCGCCGGCAGATTCGACGAAGCAGCAGCATAGTTCGGATGAGCAGACAGACGTACAAGTCATGTCGGATATACATATATACGATGTTATCACACAGACGTGGACACGCTTGCCTGCGAAGGATCCGCCGCTAGGTCGATATGCGCATTGTGCGACGATATTACCCTCAAGCGCATGCTTTACATCGGCCAATGCGCCGTTATCTGCTATACACAACAATCCTTCTTCAGGAAACCCCCACCAAGGCTCGATTGGACCGGATATCGACGGATATGGCGGTGCCGAGATGATAGTTGTGGGCGGACAAGACACCTCAAACCACTACATTGAACAAATCAGTGTGTTTAATCTTCGGAGTCTAAAGTGGACATCTACCAGCCCATTAGGCAGAAGTTGCGGTGCTTATCGCAGCGTCGTGGCACCATTGACTGGCATGGATGTATCGGAGCTCGGCAGCGCAACAGAAAACGGCGCCAGTAATTCGCCTGTTGACGGTACTGAAAACGGCACTTCAATGCTGATATATTCCAACTATAATTTCCTAGACGTCAAACTGGAACTTCAAGTTCGACTACCAGATGGCCGATTATTGGAAAAGCCCATGTATGGAGAGGCTTCTCCTCCCGGGTTGCGATTTCCAAATGGTGGAATCATCAATAATCACTTGGTTGTTAGTGGTACATATCTTACGTCATCTAAACAAGAGTACTCTCTATGGGCATTGGATTTAAGGACTCTTACTTGGTCACGCATTGATGGCGGTGGCACTGTCTTCAGCAACGGCAGCTGGAACAGGGGTGTGCTGTGGGAGCGTCGAAACACGTTCGTCATCCTTGGAAATCGGAAGCGAAGCTTGGTGGACGATTACAACCATCGTCGAATCAATTTCTCACACTTGTGCATGGTCGAGTTGGAGGCCTTTGGACTTTACAACAATCCCTGTCGAACGTCGCCAACCTCTGGATATACCTCCGTCAGCGCGCCGATGGTTCCTGCTTCGTTGCAGTTGAAGCTCGCGCAATTAACGACTGGCGGTCGACCGCTTTCGGCTGCGTCAGATGAACTGGGTAAAGTTGCATTTTCAATGCCGGAGATGGCAGATATGGAACTGCAAGCTCTAGGCGGCGAACGTATACCGGTTAGTTCTCGGATGCTAGCCAGACGATGGGGACCGTTTTTCATCCAGTTGCTCCGTGAAGCGTCTGATCCTGGCATTGCAGAGACGGCGACACTGCGCGGTGCAGCCGGTGCAGGAGGACCTGGTCATCCGAGTCGCAACTCGAGTATAACAATCACACCTTCTCTAGATTCGGGCAACAGCTTTTCTAATGCTAGCACATTAGCTAGTGGCAGTAGCCATAGCTTATCATCCCCACACTCGGGACTCCTCGCAAACCTGGACGTTCCGTCTGCACATTCAATTGCGCCGTCTTTGCGCCCTCGCGTGCTGTATCTACCGCATACGCTTCAGACCGTTCGACTGTTGGTCTACTATCTCTATACCTCATCCTTACCCCCGGTCAACTCTCCCCTCTGTACACCATTGATTCTTTGCTCCATCTTGCAACTGGCTCGCCCGTATCAGGTTGACGGCCTGTTAGAGGCCACAGTCGAACGACTCCATCAAGTCCTAGACGGCCGCAACGCAGCCGCCGTCTTCAACGCCGCCGCCATGGCAGCCGGAGGCGGCCGCGGAACGGGGTTCATCTCTGGCATCGGTGGCACTCTCGAAGTCCTCAACGGCGTACACAACTCCATTAACGGCTCCTCAGAAAACATATCTCCCGACGGAGCCGGAACCGGCGCGGGACCAGGCGGCCTACAAACCCAAAACTCATTCTCATCTTTATCGACAACATCCGACTCCTCAGACACGGAACTGGGTCGTCAACAACAACAACGACATAACCGCTCCGACTCCGTTGTGAGTCAATCGCAGCAACGACCGCTGAGAGTGAACACGAGCATGTCGCGCTCGCGAAACAATAGCGAGAATTACTATGACGATTCGTTCAGTGATGCTAGCGCGTCTGGAAACTCGTCCGCGACATCGACGAGTTTCAGTCATACGGACTCGGATACACTTGAAGATGGCGGAAGTCGAATCCGCAGTAACCGTGCACGACAGGGACGAAGAGGCACGGATGCCGAGAGCCGTGGGGAACGGCCCATCTGGACGGGCGATATTAGCAGCGTGATTGGATTGCAGAAGAGAGGACTCAAGGGGTTGATGGAGGGGAGGAGGATGCGAGAGCGAAGCGGAGGAAGGTCTGGGGTTGCTGTTGCTGTCGATCAGTGATTCATCTCTGTGGATATACGTATCTATCGTTTGGAAAGCTTTATATAGATGAGCGTTTTGTGTATACATATACCATATATCTCTATGCAGACATTGGACCTGATTATTTATACATATCTTCTGTCCTTTTTAGACCGGTATACACCAGTTTCTCAGCTGCGTCATTGACATCCAGCACCGCAACATCTTTTCATTATCAGCATATAACCCTTTAGAGGCAAGGGGGAAGGGATAGGTACTCACCACCGTAAGGCAAAATCTGACTCGCAATCATCCCACCAACACCGCTCTCCCTATCCGCCCACCAGAACAAATTCGCAATCCCTTCCCAGGATGCACTTCCGGGCTTTCTACCTGACTCTTTGGGCTTGTGGTTAAGTGCGAAGGTTAACCCCCACCCTTCGGTTGTGGATTCGTTCTCGTGTGCGGGGAGAGGCCGCACGGGGGCGCGTTTCGCGAGATGGGGTTTGGCGGTGAGGAAAGGTTTGTTTATGTATCGTGGCAGACCGGGGAGTTGGTCTTTGAACATTTCTATTCTCTTCATGTTAGAGCAATTAGTGGTAAAGGATGGTGAGATTTACCATCGACAGTCTCGGGTTTGAGGATCTGGGCGCCGGTTTTGGGACATGTCCCGTTATTCAGTAGGACTGCAATAATCTCTATACTCACGTTAGCAGGCATTCTTTTCTGTCCGAGATAGGAGGAAGGGATGGGATGTACTGCAATAATCCCCAACAGTCCCAAAACAGCCGGCACCACCAGAACAAAACCTCTCCTCTGGGCCTCTACTCTCTGCCAACGGGAACCGATACAAATGATCCGTCACACTCAACGACCCCTTGTCGTTACGTCGATGCATATACGCCAACCTCCGCTTCATATCCCTTTCCGGAAAGAAGGAAATATCCCTGATGCCTAGCGGCTCAAAGATGTGTTTCTGAAAGTATTCTTCTAGAGATAGACCAGTAACGCGCTCGACCAGGACACCGGCCCAGTCGATGTTTACCCCGTAATCGAATTTTGTGCCTGGTTGGTTGATCAACGGCAGACCTAAAATGTCGGATATGTTGCCGGCGAATTCGTCGTAGCCGATGGGCAGGGAGTAGGAGAAGAGTTGGGGGTGGTTGAAGGGGTATCCGAAGCCGGCTATACCATTCTATTAGTTCTGAATGAAGTATTTTGAAGGGTCAGGAGGTACCGGTATGATTCAGTAACATCCTCAACGTAATCCCCCTCTGTTTCTCGACGAGTCTGAATCTGGACTTTATATCGCCCTCGAGAACTTTTACATCTCTCAATTCTGGCGCTATCTTTTCTACCTGCTGTACATCGTCCAGAGATAATTTTCGCTGCTCAACGAGTTGCATACATGCTATCCCCGTAATCATTTTCGTGCATGATGCCATCCAGAACACCGTGTCGAGGGTCATTTTGTCATTGTCAAATGGGGCAAGACCCCCTGAGCCGGAGGCGTGGTTGAATAGGATGTCGCCATTGTGGTCAATGGCGCAGTAGACGAGGCCTGCGATGGAGGGTGTTGGGCCGGAGGTTGTGTTGTCGAGGAGTTGGCGGAGGGATGCTGAGATGTCTGCGGGGAAGTGCGGGGTGGACATTTTGGTCGACAGTTCCAAGGTTGGGAAGAGAGATTTCAGGGAATAAATGTCCCTCTAGTATTGCAGGGAGTATTTTAGTAGGTCTAGATGGGAATAAAAGAGGACAAGCGTGTAGAGAGAGGAAAGAGGAGAATAAGCACGTTGGAGTAAGGGGTGTCCCCCGTACAACATATGCGGGGTTGTAGATCCGATGACATCGATGCTGAAATGAGTTGTGCTGATCTCCAGATACTCTAATCCAACTTCATGTCTAACTACATAGTTAATCCACCGGATTCACACTCTTAACAACCTTCGCAGGCTGCCCCATCGCCACACTCCAATCCGGAATATCACGACTCACCACCGCCCCCGCCGCAATCGTACACCCTTTCCCAATCCTCACGCCAGGCAATATAACAACCTGCCCTCCAATCCAACAGTCGTCCCCAATCACAACCGGCTTCGCATACTCAATATTATCCCTCCGACTTTGCACATCTGTCTCATGCGTGGCGGCGTATATCGATACATTAGGACCGAACATTACCCTATCCCCGATGGTCACTAATCCGCAATCGAGAATCGTCAGGCCGAAGTTTGCATAAAACCTCTCCCCAAGGCTGATGTTGCAGCCGTAGTCGACGTAAAAGGGAGGTTCGATCAAGATTTCATCACCTTTTATGGCGCCTATGAGTTCGCGCAGCCAGGTCATGCGTAGTTTTGCTAACGCTTCGTGGGATTGAAGTTCGACTGCTTCCGGAGGTGGGAAGTAGGTGTTGTACCGGTTGCACCAGGCGCGGGCTTTGAAGCGGAAGTTTGCTAGTTCGGGGACAAAGGAGTCGTATCTATGCAATAATAAGTAGGTGTGTTGCGAGATAGAAAAATGGGTGCGTACAGCATGCCCGAGATCATGCGCTCGTATTGTTCGCACCAGGGTACATGGTGCAAGGTTCTAGCGAGGGCTATTTGTTCTTCATCTTTGCTTTCTGCTGCGCCTGATAATTTGGCGCGGGCTGACGTGTCTGTCATTGTGCAATGAAAGCTGGATATATAGAGGTGTTGACACGGTGGTGCTTAAAGCCAAGAAGTTGTCAATGAGGGGCAGTGGAGAGTTGGCGGATGTGTTGGTCAACAACATTGCACGTCTACCTAGGTAGGTACTGTAAGTATGACAATGGGTTATTACAGTCCCATCCTCAGTCAAAGTTACGTTTAATGCATTTTAGATCGAAATTATGATTGTTGATTTTGACCACCTTGTGAACTTCATAGCCTTGGTGGTGTTTTAAAACTTACTCAACATTTACTATGATCATAGTTATCGAATACCATTTGCCAGATGGGTGAATTACTGGCTAGCCTGTATGAACTTTCTTAAATGATACTCTGTGTTTTATTTCAATGTTATACCTAGGTATAGTTAATGATAGCTCTGGCTGCCATTAGGGTTTAGGGTTTTGTGTACAATTGCCCTATGTCAGGATGGATTGACCTACTACTGTACTCGTGATCATATAATACAACTAGTCTGAGCTCACTTTTGACTTTCAGGTACATATGTATTTATTTCGCATATATAGCTAGGTAGATTTTTCTAACAAGTTAGTTCGTCTGTACGTGCAAGCACTGATGGCGAGTCAGACAACAAGACCATACCTCGCGAGTAGATACAAGGATTGAGCTTCTCTGCGTCATGAGCAAAGTTTTCGATGGAAGCTTCTCGGTAGATGTGAGGGAATAACCCGAGGAGAACATCCGAGTCTGGATCGCTTGACTTGCGATAATCAACCCTTCTTCCGCACGTGTGTTCCTCCCACTCGTTATACCGGACATCATAACTGGAGGGCATAGTAGCAACGATAAGTAAACGCTCAATGCGGGCATAACGCCAAGTTCCGGCAGCTAGTTTAAGAATTGTTCGAAGACACTGGGTCAAATCATTGAGATGATGAAGGTCTGCAAAGTGTTTAATATGATCCATGATCTCATCTTGAACAGTACCAACTAGCGCATTGATTGCCTCCGTAGCATCAGATGTCCTGTATGTTGCCTTGAGACTCTGTTGTATCCAGTTATCCTCTTGACGAACGGAACTGCGGCGAATATCCGTGGATAATATTTGGAAGGCGGTATCATCTTGGGCAATTTGATTTTGGGGGATTTTGAAGGGATAAAAGATGCGGTAGGTAAGTATCTTCGATATATAATGCTGTATATAAGCTGCCCGCAATTCTAGTGAGGCAGCGGTGTGGTCTAGGAATGGAGGTATTCCGGGCGGAATCTTCTCTAAGATTTCACTTGGAGGATCGATTGGGAGGTAAGCAAAATGCTCCTGGGACGCATTTCGGATGAGTGTATGAAGCTCACCGAAGCAATCCATGCTGTTCTCGAGCAAACAATGTATCAGGACATCGTGATTTAAGGATTCTTCAAATTTCTTTGGTACTCACAAGAATTTATCTCCTCTGGGTGTTCCTAGCTCTACTGTCTCGCCCAGATTGTCTAATCTCTTCCTCAACCTGTCGCAGTCGTCTTCAAGGCGGTGGATAACTTGACGCATGCCCTCAACATTATTTGCAATCTTTGTCTCCTGGGTCAGATGTTTGTGTAGATTTTCTTTGTCTTTCTTCAGAGTTTGGACCTTCATTGTAAGTTTCTCGCGATCCGCAACAAGATTATCAAGAATTGTGTGCATTTCCTCCAATTTAGCATGAAGCTGCCTGTCTTGCGTTGCTGGTAGCTGATAAAGCAGCAGTAGTGCTACTGAATTGTGTCCTTTTCTAATAGCCTGACGTAACCAAGTATCTGAGTCGATCTCGACTCCTTTTTCCAGTAAAAGTTGCGCCACAGAAGCATGGCCCTCTTCAACAGCCCAGAATAAAGGCGTCTTGCCATTTTCATCTTGAGAGTCCAGCTGCAAGTCGTCATCACCAATTATTAGTTCCATTATCCGGTGCCCTCCTTTCGCAGCGATGCGCATCGGTGTCTGATGCTTTCCTAATGTGCCATATTTATACTGGCTTGGGGTTTTTGCTTATGAGGGTTTGTCCGGCAAGAGAAATGGTACTATCGTTGAGCAGTTTGGTTGGTTTGACGCATTCACAGGAATCCGACAAATTTCCTAGAGCTCTTACATATGACCAGCACAATCTCACATCGCTTGCGTTCGGCCGAAGATCTCAATCACTTTTCAACGTGTTCTCGCAAAGATAGAGTAAAGCTAGGTTCCAAGACTCCTTCAAGTCGATATTCCAAAGTTCCGTCAGTAACTTCTGACGTTCAGCGTGTACATGCTGCAAATTTTGACGCAGAGTGAGAGTATATGAGCGTTCTTGCTGACCGATATAAAAGAGGAACATGTCCAGGAACACCACTCCGAGCGAGTATATGTCAGCCAACCGCTTGCGAGTACCACCTTTCTCAACTTCAGGGGCACAATAAGCCTCCGTCCTAGCGCGAGGGGCATCAGCGATCGTCGTTAACCTCTCATCAGATATCGCCGCTATTCCAAAGTCTCTCGTTTGATTAGGATGTTTGCGGGCTTTATGTCCCTGTGTCGAATTTTTTCATCATGGAGAAAAGCAAGTCCATTTATCTGACATCTAATCCAAGCCCCAATCAGCACGGGATTTCTCTCAACTTCAAGATCCGATTTCCCATAAATGTATCTTTCAAGTCCGTATCGGCAACCGGGTCTAGAATTATGGCATAGAATCGCGAGAATTGAAAGGATTCAATAATTCGTACCACGTGAATATATTGAATGCGTTTGACATCATCGTCTAGGTAAACTCACTGCAGTACACACAACACCACACAATACAGAGATGTTACGTGCCATGCCATACTCCCATGACAATATGTCATGATATCACGATGTTCTTTTTCTTTCTTCCGAGTTTGGATCTTAGGGTCAAATAACTTCCAAGGGGCGATGGTGTAGTCGGGAACATGTCTGACTGAAGATCACAACTTCGGTTCTATAAGACTGGAAGATCTGTAGATCAGGAGAGTTGCGGTTCGACCGTGTCGTCCCATTTGCTTTTCGGATTTTTTGATGATTCTTTTATAGGGGGAGGGGACTTAGGGTGCCTATCCATGGATTCCATCCCATGCAAAGGAGAGCCACCATGAGATGTCCGCATGTCAGCCTGAATGCCAGTGGATGGGGTCTACACGAAGATCAGAGTAGGTAAGTTCTTCTGGTGTTGTGATACGGCAGTAGATCAATCGAAACGGTGACATGAATCGATCTGGAAGGTAAATCAGGGTCCAGCACTGAGTTTCGGAGCAAATGCCGACCCGGCTCATCATTTAACCGTGTATATTGCGGGGGATTGTCCATGTCTTCCAAGGTTATCTTCTTCTCGTTAATCATTTTCAGGGAACACAAGAAAACCATTATGGGATCTAAGATGTGAGTAGTTCATTTATACCGAAGAAACATGATGAATATTGACGAATATAGTGACTTCGTCTTGGTGACTGGGTCCACCGGCTTTATTGGCGCCCATGTCGTCGATACACTGCTTGCACGAGGCCTCAAAGTACGAGGGGCAACTCGTTCACTTGCCAAAGGCGAAGAGATGATTCGTGCCCGACCACAATACGCGGACAAATTGGAATTTGTGCAGATTCAGGATTTTGAGAATCCCGGAGGCTTGACCGAAGCCGTTGAAGGGGTTGATGTGGTTATTCATGTTGCTAGCGCAAGTCCTCCATTGAACATCCATGAGCAAGGTAATCTACAAACTGACCTGGTGTTGATAAGCCATTCAACTACGACATCACAGACAATGAAAAAGAGCTCATCATCCCAGCAATCAACGGCGTCCGCTCTATGCTCGAAGCAGCCTCTAATGCTCCCAGCATCCAGCGGGTAGTCATCACTTCTTCATTCGCCGCTGTAGTGGACATCAACCGCACAGGACCGCAAGGTTTCACCTATACAGCAGCAGACTGGAATCCTCTTACCTATGAAGAAGCCGCTGACCCCAAATCAACACCTGTCGTCGCCTATCGTGGTTCCAAGAAATATGCCGAATTGGCGGCTTGGGACTTTATCAAAGAGAACAAACCGCATTTCGATATAGTCACTTTGTGCCCGCCCATGGTTTTTGGTCCCATAGCTCACCCGATCAAAAGTCTCGACCATCTGAACGAGTCAAACGCCGCTCTATGGGACATTGCGCAAGGCTTGAGTCCGCTACCTACCGCCCGGGTTCCGTTCTGGATTGACGTCCGAGATCTAGCAACCGCCCATGTCGAAGCCGCTCTTCGAAAAGAAGCTGGCGGCAAGAGATATACACCTGCCTCACCGGAACGGTGGTCCTATGCGCTTGCGGCTCAACGTATGGTCTCAGGCTTCTCGGAACTGCGCAATAAGGTAAAATTGGAGGAGCAGGTTATCGATGAGACTCTCAATTTGGATGGTGAGACTGCTGCGAGCGAGTTTGGGTATCAGTATCGAAAGTTTGCGGAGACGATACGTGATTTTACGGCGCAGTGTTTGGCTGGGAAGGAGAAAGAAGCTGCCTAGAATGTATTTGTTTTCTGATTTATACAAGTTCGTATTTTTTTTTTTTTTTTTTTTTTGGATAGAATAACCTCTGAAGATCAAGTTCTGGGCCCATATATCATTACTGCCATCCTCACGAATCACTAGCCCTATTCACCCTATACCTAAGTAACAAGTTATATTAGGGCCAAGTACTTATTACCGCACGCGGTATTCTTGAGAAGTGCCTCCCTCGCTCTAAACTTCGTGATCTCCGTTGGTAGCTACTATATTTTCCCATACCAGATCATACCAAGTTGCGGTTGAGGGCATCACGGTCGTAGAAAATGACGGAGCAACTCTTCCACTGGATGTGGCAGCTTTCTCTTCCGTTGCACTGATTGGGCCTTGGGCTAATGCTACTACACCGATGCAGGGGAATTACTCCGGCGTGGCTCCGTATCTAATCAGCCCCTTACAATAGGCTTTGGAGAACACATTTAAAAGAGTGGCGTATGCACGAGGAACATCCATCTCTGGAACAGATCAATTGATGATACGGGGTTCTCGGCAGGGATTACAGTGGCACAGTCCTCGGATATTATTACCTACATGGGAGGCATCGACACCTCGGTAGAAGCAGAAGGCACGGACCGGAGCCCCGTATCATGGACAGGAAACCAGCTTGACTGAATCTCCGAACTGGGGACATAAGGAAAGTCTCTAGTCGTGGTTCAATTTGGAGGAGGCCAACTCGATGATAGAGCACTACTGCAGAATCTCAATGTCAGTACTATCATTTGGGCCGGATATTCCGGTCAAAACCGCGTAAATGCTGTCTTGGATGTGTTGTCAAGTGCCAAATCGATTGCCAGGAGACTACCTGTGACTCAATATCCTGCCGATTATACGAGCGAAGTCAGTATCTTCAAGCCTGCACTGAGATCTACCGCTACCTTCCCTGGTCGCACTTACACATGGTACACTGGGGATGCTGTTCTTCCGGTTGGCTACGGAACTACATTACACTAATCTTACATTCTCCTGGAATCCACGCCAGAATCAACATATAGTATACAAGCTCTCATAGAAGAGAATGCTAGCCAAGGTGGTTATGTTGAGAATGCAAATTTCGCAACTTCATCCATCTCTGTCAAGAATATCGGGGGAAACGCGAATTTGGCATCAGACTACGTTGCTCTCTTGTTCCTTTCGTCATCTGATGCCGGTCCATCGACAATTCTCAAAAAGTCTCTCGTTTCTTATGCTTGCGCCAGCACTATACCGGCCAACTAGGAGCAAGTGCTTGTCTGCCAGTTACACTGGGATCACTTGCTCGAGCCGATGAGAACGGCAGCCTAACGATGTATCCCGGCGAGTACAATGTAACTCTCGACACTGACGCTCAATTGACTGCCACATTCCAACTGACTGACACAGCCGCTATTATTGATGTGCTTCCTCAGGCGGCAGAATACAACTATACCGTACCAGTGTATCCACAAGCCTGATTGAAGCATTATAATTCATGAACCAAATTTCGTGAAATGGAATGGCGGTGAACGAGTTTGCCTCAATGCAATCGAAGGATAAAAGAGCCGTTGCCTAGACAAGTGCGTATCATAGAGCAAGTTTACACCCCTAAGAAGAAGGAGTATCCGAATCCCAAATTTTGAATATGCAACCCTAAGTACCAACCCTAAGTACCCCAACTGCACCATCATGGCACCTCATTGACTTAGGTTTTGTTCAAACGAAGGAACCGACGAAAGCTCAAAATTGTAACACCGTCCCAGGTATAGTTTGGAGACGTTCTCAATGTGTGGTATGGATGCCGCTGCCTGTCTGTGTTCCATTCCGGGAAAAGACTAGGAACAGTCCCATCTG
The DNA here is from genome assembly GCA_023626215.1 of Talaromyces sp. PL2406. Taxonomy (NCBI): domain Eukaryota; kingdom Fungi; phylum Ascomycota; class Eurotiomycetes; order Eurotiales; family Trichocomaceae; genus Talaromyces; species Talaromyces sp. PL2406. The sequence continues at coordinate 179,602 of JAMAGL010000012.1, read as the reverse complement.
GAAGCGCCAGCGTTCGTCCAACCCCATCGCTGCCGTAAGACATAAAAGGTTTAATCAGCCGCTGCAAGCATAGTGGCACTGCCAATGACAGCATGAGTAGATCATTTCTCCGAAATGTCGTTGCCTTCTGAAAGACTCCGTAGCATCTCCTTCAACTGCTTTAACGGAGCAGGTTTGGTGAGAAACAAGTCCACCCCGCTGGCCAGCGCCTCATGCTGCGTGGAAGCCGACAACACAGCCGTCAAGGCAATAATTGTTGTTCGCGGTCTCTTGCTCCTTCGCTCAAATTGTCTTATCTCGCGTGTTGCGCTTAGGCCGTCCATGACTGGCATCGAGACGTCCATTATCACCACGTCGAATCTTTCTTTCTTGAACTTTTCCACGGCTGCGAGTCCGTTATCTGCTGTCTGGTAGATAAAGCCTGTCGCTTTTACGCACATTTCGATGACTTTGAGATTCACTTGGTTGTCTTCCACTAGAAGTATCTTGCGTGCTCCTTTGCTGGGCTCTGTTGCATTATCCACAGCAGACACATCGGGTTCTGCAACTCCATTCTCATTTTCCTCGCTTAAACTGTGGCTACCATTTATAGTCTGAGCAGAGGAAGAAACATTCCTCGGTCTGGAGGTTTCAACTCGTGCAGGAGAACTCAGACATTGTCTGAACGCGGTTGCCAGTGTTTTAGGACTCACCCTAGTATCAACATTAGTTTCATTATACTACGTCACGGAAGCAGAAGCCTTACGGCTGTGTAAGAAAGATGACCGAATTTTCCACAGTCTCGTTGGTTGCCTTCCAGCTGCTTATCCGCTCACTGAGCACGATAAGCGGATATGATGGCCGCATCTCTTTTGTATCCTCCTCCTTCGGCTCTCTTGACCTATCTTGATAATATGTGCGGTATTCGTGCTCAGTGACAATGGCAAAGTCTACATTTCCCTGACCGTGTTCGTCGGGGGTCACGACCTGTAGACCGAACCAGCTGGTAGCCATGCGCCCAAGACTCGTCAACATGTTATCAAACTGCTTCGAGTCTATGCCTGTGTCCCCAATCTTTGAGCTTCGTATGAATAAGGAGATGGTCTTTCCTTCTAATTGTTGCTTCAGAGATTCGTAATTGCTAGATGGAGAGACCACTGATTGCTCCGGTGGGTCGATGGGCAGAACGATATCAACATCTGTTCCCTTTCCAGGTTCACTAGCGATTTCGATTGTTCCATTCATAGATTTAACGATCTGGTGTACCAGATGTAACCCTACTCCGAGCCCAGGCGCCGTCGCATCTTCCTGATGAAACGCTGTGTACAGGTGATTAAGAATAAAGTCCTTGGACATGCCACGGCCGGAATCGCTAAAGGTCATTCTGATAGCCGGAATGGAACCCTGGCCGTCCACTCTCAAATGATCTTTCTTCATTAGGAGACGTATATAGCCAGATTGAGTATATTTGAGTGCATTTCCAAATAAGTTCATAACCACCCGCCTCCAAGCGCCGGCGTATATGCTGTAGCGCCAACTCTCAAGCCACTCAATGTCCACGATCGTCATCAACTGACGATCCGTATCGGAACTGGAGTTGGTGTGATCATCTGTTCCTCTTCGTTCATAATTGCGGCTGTTGGCCTCCCGACGTTGATACTCGATCCCTGCAAGGATGCCTTCTACGACCTCTTGCACCAGAACGTCCAAATTCTCGTCTTGTTTCAAACCAGAGGTAGCGGGCTGAAGTTCTGATGGACCTTTTTGACTGGAGCTATCTAATGTAGCTTGTCGTGTGAGAGTATTGATCTTGGCGTAGTCGAGGAGATGATTCAAGGTATCCAAAAGAGTCCGACCGCAGCTGTACACTGTTTCGACGAGTGAACGCTGAGCATAGCCACTTACAATTTCCTGCAGAAGCTCCACAGAACCTAGAAGACCATGGAGCGGCGACCGTAATTCATGGGAGATGGATGATATGAAGTCCCCCTTCGCACGGACTGTGGCCTCGAGGTCCAGTCTCGACACCTCTGCCATGACAGTATTGCTGAAAGCAGCCAAATATGTCAAGTCCTTCGGTTCTGACAGCACCCTCCCTGGGTCATTCGTCCATACAATGCTGACTGTGAAATAGCGGCCACGTTGGAAATCGTAAATTGGGTAAATTGCAATGCATCGGGCATTTGGGAGAACCTCCATGAGCCGCTTGATATCCATAGTCTCCTGTTTAATATTGACTTCCTCTATATCACTGGCCGGTATATCTCGACTGCCTTTGTCGGAGTAATTTAGTTCATCTGCCGCGCCCTCGTAGCTTAAGGATATAGAGCCATCCGGCTCGATGTGAAATATCTTTCCATGTGGATACTGATTAATCAAATGGCCGATGAATGATCCGGCCAAGGAAACATAATGGCTGTCTTTCAGGTTAACACCCGCTTTTGATGTTGAAGAAGTGTGGTGACCGAGGACGAGGCTTCGACTTTCTCCTTTGTCATCCGATGAGCTGGAGTCGAGCCGAGAATTGGGACTTTTCGCAGATTCAATATCCTCTTGGCCGCTGTCTTTGCCGTCTTGATTTTCAACATTGTACGCGTCTCGCTTGTAGTCAAGTTTGTTAGACCCCACTGTTTGACGACGCGTGTATACACTGGCGTCAACGAACATGACGCCTTCCAAATCCAAAGCTTGGTAGATCATTGCTGCAGCGCGATTGACAACAGACTGAACATTCGACGGAGCTAGGGACTCTTTCAACTGACTGGTAGTTGGAGAAAGTGCTGGTCGTCGCTTTCTTTCCTGCGACTCCGAGTCATCCTCGCAATCGGATGATGCACCTTCCTGTTCGTTCTCTTCTTCGGCAAATTTTTGAATGGGCGATTCGCTGTTGTTCCTTCCATTCGTCGGCGGTTCTTCGTTCTGCGCTTCCGGTCTGTCCCTTCCGGAGCCCGGACTTGAAACCTGCAATTGTTCCAGCCGCGTGTTGACATTGCCCATCTGGTCTCGCTGGCTTGTATCCGGTGACTTGTCTCTATCAAAGCTCTCGTTGGAGTCTGATTTACCCTTGACAAACAGCCCAAGTGCGCGCACCATCTTCTCTTCTCTGTACTCCTCTCGCATTGCCCGTTGTGAAGATAGATAGTCCATGACTGTAGCCGCCAGTTGCGCGAGAAAATCGCCCTGCTCGGCCGGAACGCCGTCTCGCGGCTTGTCATCCAACACAGCTACCGTCCCGATGACATAGTGATCGGGGGATCGGATTGGGACGGAGACGTAAAACTTGTTATGCGGAGGGCTTGTTACAGACCAGTGGTCACGAAAGCGCGTGTCCTTGGCCAAATCATTTACGACGAATGGTTTCTCTTCCCCCTCAACAAACGACCTCATTGCGTGGTAACACATTGTGCTCTTCGGGGAGGAAAATCGGCCAACGCCTACCCATAAGCCGTCAACCTGTTCGTGACTATTCTCGCCGCGCAGGTTGCATACCGGCGTGGCCTCTGCAATGACATACTGAGTCTCCTTATCAAACAGCGAGATCATGGCCCGTTGAGCGTTCATGCGCAAGGCACCTAATTGGGCAAAGACCGTGAGGACACTGTCGCGCGAGGCATTGGGAGAGCTGCCAATGGATTCCTGGGCGAACTTTTCGGAGTTGGAGAAGCCCCAGTAGGGGAGGTATCTATAGAAGGTCAGGGGTCTGCTTTGGTCGGAGAAGAGGAGGGCTTACAGATGTGTTTCGCGCTCGCGAGCGCCTTCCGGATTGTATGCATATTTGCGCGCGCGACCTGCCATTCTAGTTTTGCCGATTGTAAGAAGCGTTTTGGTTGTTGGCAACGTGGTATTGCCGGATTCTCGAGGGCTGATTAGGGCTTATAGAGCACTTGGCTGCGCTGACGTCATCGTAGCCTGACGTAGCGAGGCATCTCCTCCAGGTTTTTGCTATAACCAGGATAAGCCACCACAGTAAAGTCATCATAACCAGACATTTTTAAAGTCTTTATAGAGAATAGACCGTTCTAGAATACATTAGCACCTGACTTGGTAAAAAGGGTGGTAGATCTTCCCATATCTAGACTATATGCTTAGAGGATAAGTGCTCTCGTGTATGAACTTTATCTATTGAATGATCATTTGGAGGGCTCCTCGGTATCAAATCCAGACATAATAGATATTATCAATATGAATAGGGACAGGTCGTTTATTTATTATAGCGTGGTTCTATTGTTGTATCCTTCAAAACCCTCGAATCCCATTCAATAACCCTAACAGCATAGCAACCCTAACAGTTAAACCCTAACCCTGATAACCCTACCCTACCTACCCTACTGACTTCATTGGCTTAAACTTTGTCTTGACTTTGCGGATTGTTTTCTCTCAAGCAACAACACTCCATTTGACAATCTCTACAACGTGCCTGTGCTTTGATATCGCGTCACCTCCTAGTCTCCATTCTGTACGTCTACGTGAAATGACTGCATCAGATCCACCGTCAAGTCAAAATGTTGCTTTGCGAACAAACAGAAGAAAACCCGCCAACCGGCGTACCCTTAGCTGCTATCTCTGTAGAAAGCATAAGTTGAAGTGCGATCGCCAGATTCCTTGTCAGAGCTGCATCAGATACCAAAGAGAAGATCAATGCAAGGAAAATCCTGCGCCGTCTGCTTCGGCGCGCGTTACGCCGCGACAATCGCCTCCCAGCATTGCGCCTGGATGTTTGCCGGTGTCTCGTAAGGCTGGAAGCGACCCACTGCAAGAAATTATGAGTTCCCCGACGAACTACTCAATCAATCAGCTTGTGGAATATTGTCAATTCAATACTCGTCTGGATCCGGCACATACAATGATGTTTCTCCAATCACGGTTTACGTTGCCCGTCCTGCTACCCAATTCCATGCCTATCTCAAGTGAAACGAGACGCAACTCGGTATCACCAATACCACGGCCTGTCGACCCCAAAATATTCTGGAAATTGCAGTTGGCCTCACTTCTGCCACCTCGAAAATTGTGCGGCAGTCTTGTATCATATTACATAGAGAATATCGACCTCATATATCACGCCATCCATATTCCGAGCTTCCAGCGGCAATATGACGCATTTTGGTCGCTGAATGCTACTGAGATTGATCTTATATGGCTGGCACTGTTGTTGACGATCATTTCCTTGGCTGCGCTCATGAGTCCTCGGGGTTACATGGAGGCATTGGGAGAAGAAAAGTTTATAAGTCGTGACTGGGCCCATATCTGGCATCAAGCATCTCGCCAGGCGCTTTATGCTGGTGATTACGAGTTGAAGCCGACCTTGATGCAGCTGCAGGTGTTTCTGTGTACTCAGATATACTGGCTGGAGACTAAGCAACATGAGATATTAAACTCGTAGGTTACATTACATGTCATCCCCCGTTTTCTTCTTTTTCTTGAACTATATTTACTGTTCATATTCCAGGGAACTCCTTGTTAACGATATTATAGAGCTCTCGGTCAGGCAGTACGGAATGCCCAGGCTATCGGGCTAGACAAGAACAGACCTGGCAAAGATCGCCTTGATACCGAACTTAGGCGTCGCATTTGGTGGGAGCTCATAATTGATGACTGGTACGTGATCTAGTCTAACGCAGATTCCCTTGCTAACCTTTTATCAGTTATCAAGCGATGTGCCTTGGGCGTCCTCCGCTCATTCACCCTTCATCTTCCGAGGTACCAAAACCAGTCCATTGTAACGACATTGATGTCACCGAAACCTCCATCACCCCACGCCCCATGGAGGAAATCACCGATATGAGTGCCATTACTGCGCATATCGAGGTCTATATTATATTCCGTCGGATCTTTGAAGACAACGGCGCCTATGCATCGTCGTATGAGTATGTCCGGTCAATTGATCGTCAGATCCAAGACGTCGTATCACGATTCCCATGGTACTTCCAAACCAATAACGAATTCAACCTTCGCTACGTGTCAAGCATGAATGTCATTACCTGGCAGCATAATATTCTGCATATCGGTATCTATCTACAACGCATTCGCCTGAATAGACCTTTCCTACACGCTCGAATTGGTGAATCGTGGATTGTCTGCGCAAAAGCCGCGCAAGATATGTTTGTTCCGTATCGGCGAATGCGCAAGAATAACGTCGCTGAGTTTTTGGGATCGCCGCGTTTTACGGCACTTGAATACCAGGTGTATACGGCTGCGGTAGCAGTTGCGGCATTCTTGCTAGTGGAACGGTCTTTGCCCGGATTATCGTCACAGTCCATGATTCAAGATATTCAGATGGTGATATCGGACCTGGAACAAGTTGATCTTAGACCTATGCTGGCTGATGGAGTCAAGGTGTTGCGAAAGATGCTCGATTTATTTGAACAGGACCACAACAAAGATTCACAGGCGCACGCCTCGTTAGTTAAAGAGATCGCGGCAGTATTTGGAGGAGAAGAGCTTGCGAAAAAATATTTGAAACGGTCCGATGATACACTCGGCTCTACTAAGGCTACACGCACACCCCAGCCACTCACAATAAGAGAGCCAGACTTGGGACATATCAACACTACGGTTCCGTCCATCACAGAGCATTCGAGTATTGAAGTTGATGACTTATTTACGGCTATCGATGATTCTACATCTATCGACTTTGAGGTTGCGTTAGATATGTTAAGCTTCGACCAGTGGCTAGACTATCCGATACCTGATGGAACATATCCACCATTAGACCAGTCCTACTAGACACAGCCAAAACATTTACATGTTATTGAACTCTTCAATCACACTTCTCGGTCTCTGATAAGGACCCAAGCTCTTGAACTCCATATCCAACCCAAATCCCTTTGGCCCTCCAACTTTCAAGCCTCTCTCATCCGCTGTCCATAACGGGTGTGCTGCCATAGCAATTACATCAACTCTCAATCCATATCGCAGTTCCTGAGATCCAATGGCCTCTCCGTCTGCTCCCAACACCGAGATGAGATCTGGTACGGTACAAATGACGTCGTGTTTAGATGGGTCATCTGCGCTGATTACATCGTCGACGTAAGCTGCATATAAGAATTCGTTTTGGAAAGGGATGACTATGCAGCGCTTCTCTTTTTCGTCGTCCTTGGACAGGGTATTGCTGGGATTTTCTAGTTCGTCGCCGGTTAAAGGCTCAATGGTACACTGGCCCATGGTGTATCCGCGACTGACGTCTCTTTTAACGTCGATGATTTTGCCGCTGTATAACAGCTTTCCGGGTGAGGTAGCAAACTGTGGGAGGTAATTTATTAGCAGCTGTAAGGATCTCGGGAGCCATACAGCACTCAAAAGATGAACTGCACACGTGAGGAAATTGGACGTACTATTGACTTCACGATATCAGTCTTGGATCTCCGGGCTTGATGAACTGCTCGCCCGATATACCATGCCTGGGAAACTGTGTTCGGAATACAATACTCCTTGATGATATCGCAGCTCAAGGGAACAGCGGCGACGGCAGCTTTGAGACCGAGATTAACACATTGCGATCTCAGCATTCCTTCAACCCTAGTGTTGGATTCTGCTCTCTGTGAAACAACGTCAGCAGACCGTTTGTCATACAATATCCGACATCAAAAACTCACCATCACAACACCGACATTCTCTTTAGCATCTGCTAAAGTGCAAGGAGTTATTGGATATCCGTAGACGTACGGTGTCCCTATAGATCCGAGTCAGCATACAATTTGGTGCACAATCTAACTTTGGTAACTTACCATGCTCCATCGTGGGATATGCGCGCCCCATCAGATCGCCATCAATGACTGGGATATCATAAAAGCTAGATGTTGGGAAGGTCGACATCCCATTACCACCACCAATCTCATCTGCGATGACTGCTTCAAAGTGCGAGTGCTTTGACAATTGGACAGAGTAATCAATGGCCGTCATAATTTCTGTCCCGGCCGGGAGTCGTTCGCTTGAAACACTTGGTGCGCCATACCAGGATCCGAAAACACATACATCGGCGTCCTTCATGTACTCCGGAGCCACGACTCTCATACGTCCTTTTGATTCTGGAGATTGCAGCCAATGAAGACACTGAAGGTACTGCAGATACGAAGGACCTCCTCCACCTGTTCCGAGGACTCCAGTACCTGTAGCAATGAATTCCAGATCAACGGCAGAAAGATACCAGACATTGTTTACAACCTCCGGTTTGTAAGAGTCAAATTGGACAGCTGTAAAGTCCTTCGTGGAAGACAGTGAAGCGGCATCTTTTGTTGATGTTGAGGCTGTCTGGCCGCTTTTTTCCTGCTCGGATATCTGTTCATCGCCATTTAACATCCAGTCTGTGTTGGTCGGCTGGCCTGATATTGAGTTTCCTTGAAAGTTCGCCGTGCTAAGTTTGCCCACAGCCTTGACAACTAGCCTGATTGCTTTATTTGTCACATATTGCAGTGGGATCTTCTCCACCTCGACGACTTGGGCATCATCCTTATCGGCTCCGCGCGCAATCGCAGCCTGGATGGCTTGCTGCTTGGCTGCTTCCACCACAGCTCTCTCATCTCGGTTCTCCAGGATCTCAATAACATCCACCTCACCAGAAACCTTGGCGATCGCCGCTCCAACAGCATTAGCAGAATCATGGTGAGGTGGAATAATACACTTGGCCACACCATTAAGAGATTCCGCGCAAACAATAGAGCCACCCCCGACCAAGAGAAGGGTCACGGGTAGATCAGATATCTTCATATCATCGATGGTGCGTTCCAGAATTCTTTTTATTCTGTCCCTTGCTTTGACAAGCACAGTGTCCGGAATATGCTTAACCTTGGATGCATCACCAATGTCTGCTTTTCCACTCGCAACTGTGATATCCGTGGATGTCATGATATCGCCACCGAATACCAGAGCATCGCTTCCGAGACGGTGACCAACCGAGTCTGGTCCAACAGCAAGAGTATCCAGGGCTTCATCTACTCGGACAAGACTACCTCCACCCAAACCTACCGACAACACCTCTGGGATGGAGAACGCTGTCCTGACTCCGCCAACCTCAACAAAATTTGGCGCTTTGCGTGGAAACCCAGATGGCAATAGAGCGCAAACATCAGTTGTGGTTCCTCCAATATCCATGACGAGAATCTGAGTATCTGCAGCAATATCATCATTTCCCATTCCTCGATCCAGATTTGCGAGGTATGCAGCTCCCGTTAAACTGTTTGTTGGTCCGCTGGCAAATGTTTTTATGGGTAGCTCGGCTGCAGTGGCCGCGTCCGTCAGAGTACCATCGTTTTGCGTCAAGAATAATGGACAATGCAGTTCAAGATCACGCATAGCCTTACAAAAGGCGCGGACTGTCTTTCGAGCCAGATTCAAAATGGAGGCATTCAATATCGTCGCATTCTCCCGTTCGAGGAGCCCGACATTTCCAATCTTGGATGAGCAGACGACCGACAGAGTCGGGTCGAGTTCGAGCATCATTCTCTTGCAAGCTTCCTCCTGGGTTCCTTGGTGGTCCAGGGGTGAAAACACGCCAACAAGGGCCACAGTGGATATGCCGGCCTTTTTGATTTCGGCAACTGCGTCTTCGATCTGCTTCGGAGAGATGGCAGAGATCTCCCTTCCATCTATTTCGAGACCTGTTGAAAGTCAACAGTCAACTTCGTTGTCCTAGAAAATACAGCCAGGGCCGTTTCCTTACCGCCATCAAGATAGAAGACTGGTCCCTCCATGATCTCTCGTAGTCGTTGAGGGAAGTCGGTGAAAGGTGGAATCTTTGATTTTTACTCGTCAACAACCTACTTTATGGAAAGTATAATGAAAAGAGCGAGAATACTCACAGCTCTCGTAAACGGACCACACAGTCTGACCACAGCCACCTTGCTGAGCCGACCTGGATCAGCTTCTACGACAGCGTTGACAAAATGCGTCGTACCAATAGAGACACTCTGAACATCTTTTCGATTGACCTGTGACTTGGCCAGCACATTGATAATAGCTGTATATATTCCAGAGGTGACATCCGGAGTGGTCGGTGTCTTGCAAGATGCGCAGACACCCCGCGAAGGCTTGTCGGTAGCTGTCACATCGATTATAGCACAATCAGTGTTTGTGCCGCCCACATCGACTCCTATTCTGTATGAAGATGCCACCATAGTGTTGATACTTTGAGTATTCCTCTCTAGGGCTAGCTCACGAACTCAAAAAGTACGCCAGGGGACGAGCTATCAAACCTGCTATAGTTATACTTTATCAACGGATGTTGCTGGAAGCTGATATTTATCAGTAGCAGCTTCATAAGACGGATTACTCCGACGTTAATCTATTCCTGTTCCACCAATCATCCTGTGAAAAGACCGAATAGCTGCATTGCCTATCAAAGGCTATCATGCATTTTCGAGCCCTTGTCGGCAATTGCGATGATGTGGAGACGAGTTCTTAGGGTTGTCACTTGAAGTCCGCCAATAGAAGATGACTTTTCTTCAAGTCCACCAATCAGTATCCAACAACAGAACCTATTTGAATGGGGTAGATAAGCTAGCGTTATCTATCATCGTTATCAGCTTCATCCAGCGGCGTCGCGTGAGTTCCCTGAATTATTTATATGGAAGAGAGAACCAATCGTTCCGGTTGCCCAGAATGTGATCCTACTGCCATTGAACTGGGATTCTAATATGTCGCTTTTGAAGAGACTTGAGGTCCCCCATGAGGGCGGCACTATTCCAGATCCCTGGATCAATAACGACATCAAGCCTGTCGAGGCAGGGCGACGCAAATGGGGATTTTGGACGTTCAATTACTACTGTACGTAACGAGTTCATTGTCTGAATAACAACATTCTCGGCGCGGATTATTGGCTGACAACTTTTTCAATTTAGGGGTACTCATTAATTGCAACATCTCGACCTATATGACCGGAAGCTCGTTGATTCCTTTGGGATTGTCCTGGTGGCAAGCCATCATTGCCATTGTCGTGGGAAATATCCTCGCTTCGATGTTTATCGTTCTGAACTCGCTTCCGGGGGCATTCTATCACTGTAAGAGCATGACCGGAACATCTTTTTCACTCGTTTCTGGCCCGACAGTGTTGACGACCGTCTAGTGGGATTTCCAGTAGCGAATCGATATGTCTGGGGAATGTGGGGATCACAATGGGTTGTTTGGAATAGAATTTTCCTTTCAATTAGTGAGTATCACCTTAGCCCGTTCCTTACATTTCCATATCAATGCTAACGATGATTTAAAAGTCTGGTGTAAGTTGCGACAGTTTGTTCGGTTCATACCTGACCGCTTTCTAACGATAAAAAGATGCCTTCCAGGCCTGGATCGGTGGTGAATGCGTCTATGTCTGTTTGCAGGCAATTTGGCCTTCCCTCGAAGACCGGATCCCAAACCATATGCCCGCCTCAACCGGCATGACCACCGCCGAGTTTGTGGCGTATATTGTATTTATGGTGATTTCTCTGCCATTCATCTATGTGCGACCACACAAGCTGCAGCTGCTGTTTTACATCTCCGCGGCAGTAGTCCTCGTCTTCGAGGTCGTGTTACTCATCTGGTCACTGGCCACAATGGGCAGCACTGGGTTCGGAGATACAATATCCTCTACCACCAGCTCATCTGGCTGGATGATTGCCTACGGCATCATCAGCACTATCGGCAGTATTGCTGCTGGAATTCTAAATCAGACTGACTATGCGCGTTTTGCGCGCAGTCCACGAGATGCTATCTGGGGGCAGATCATTAGTTCCGCGCTCTGTGCCATTTCTTGCAGTGTCATTGGAATCCTTGTGACTGCGGCTACACAGAACCGATATGGCGAAGCGATCTGGAATCTGCCAAACTTGTTGAGTGCTGTCATCGAGACTGGCGGTTCTCGCTCGCGAGCCGCGGCTTTTTTCGGTGGAGTTGCTCTCGTGGTTTCGCAGATTGGAGTAAACGTTCCTGGTAACGCGCTTTCCGGAGGTTAGTTCTTCTTCTCGCGATCAAATTGATCTTTAGCTGACAACGGAAATAGGGTTCGACTTTGCAGCAACCTGGCCGAAATATATCAATATCCGACGCGGTGCCTACCTTACAGTGCTCATCTCCATCGCCGCGAATCCATGGAAGTTGGTGAATACTGCGACAACATTTATCACTGTGTTGAGCAGCTACTCTGTCTTTGTAGGACCCATGGTGGGACTCATGATTTCATCATACCTCGTCATCAATCAAAGGAAGATCAAGGTGCCCGATCTATTTGTTGGAAACAAAAACAGCATATATTGGTATACCTATGGAGTCAACTGGCGCGCAGTTGTAGCGGTACGTTTTCCTTTCTCCAAATGCTGTCAGATCAGGTTACTGACAGTTCATGTAGTGGATCTGTGGTGTCGTCCCTTCTCTACCCGGCTTCATTGCATACGTGAATCCGGACATCTCAGTCCCCATCGGACTAACACATCTCTACTACATCTGTTTCTTGACTGGAATGTCGATCAGCGCCGCTGTATTTGTGGCTCTTCACTATGTTGTCCCGGACAAAAGACATCAGGCTTTTGTCGTTTCTGCACCTCCGGCGCGGCAGTTGATGGCTGAGTATAGCGAGTTGTATGATAATCCGGATGAGGTATTCCATGTAGATGTTGCGCAGGGAAAGATGGATGAGTGAGCGCGGTTGTCTGGCTATAGACTTCATATGTTTGTATGGAGTTCTCAGAATTCGAATTGAATATGTCACATACAATCGCGTACCTTCAACAGCTACATCCCTGGGATGAAGTACAAGTACCTAGGTACCGAGGTACTGTATTGATCGTATATTGAGCAAACAATGATAGATAACCCGAACCCTCGGAGAAGTTATGGATAAGGATGGCTCACATATTATCGATCTTGGAAAATCAAGCTGAAATGAAAACGGAGAGTATCAGAAATAGATGGACAAGATGTGGTCTCAATTCAGAATTTTCTGCTCAATTCTGTCGCTGAAATCTTGATAAACACTAAGCCCTAATTACGTCCCTAACTCGGTAAGTGTTATACGCCATGGTAGACATAATCGAGGTATTCATTCCTCAAGTGCTGCTTAGATACAATTTTGAAGGGCCATACAAGCATTATTTAAGCAATACGGTAGCAAAGTCCATAAAGTGACTATATCGAACTCTTGTATCCTAGCTAGTCTATCCTTACTTGCCACCATCTAACTATCCCGACGGGCTATGTATGCACGTTGCAGTTACTAAGCATGATAAAATGCCAGGTCCTTCTGTTGACTTATGACTATTCTCGGGTCTTCTCATACTCAGGCAAAGCCCACTTAACCATCCATTCAGACTGCAATACTTGCCTAGCAGTAATCCTCTCCTCAGGCCTAAACTTCAGCATCGCCCGCAACAACTCAAAAATAGCAACTTTTTCTTCATTATCAAAGACCGCAACTTCGGCTTCTTCTTCTGGGTTCCTAAATACTGTCTTCAAACCTGTCTTCCCAGGATCGGAAGGGATTGCGGTATTTCGGTTTCCCTTCCTCATGGAATTTTTCCGGCCGTGCATCCCATTTTGTCCACCATTCAGGGGGTAATATACCGAGGGATATCGACTTGTTCACAAATCATGTCGTCTTGGGTCGCAATAAATCCTTCGAATAACGGCCTTTGACCTATGATAGTTCATATGCAACATGCAAGTGTCCGGACGTCAGATGCGAAAGACAGAGGACGAGTTGGTTCAAATCAGGTCTCTGGGGGCCGCGTCGCTAAAGGAGTATGAGATTCGTATCTCTTTTCGTCGGAAGGTATGAAAGATTCTCCAAAGTCCGTAAGTAAGAGCCTGCTCTCTGTAGGAGGGATATTTTCGCTTGCTTTCCCAAGCCAGATAGGCGTTATGCCATGAGATGGGACACCGGGCGGTAGAGGTTTGCCATCTAGATGAACTACGGGTTCTAATGCAGGTTCTCCATATTTCTCATAGATTTCTTCGACTGAAGGCTGATCAAAGTTTGACGGCATTTCAAGAAGGACATTGCCCAAGTGCAGATCTCCATGGATAACGCATTGAGAATGTACGTAATCAACGGCAATAGCGAGCTGTGCAGCCAGTGCACGAGCAGTCTCGAGCTGGAATAGACGAATCCATGATCCATTTTTCATGTCCGATAGACTGCCTCTTGCTGGTATGGTAACGTAGCACGCATGTTCACCCTTTGGCCCCCTGATGCTAAAGCTATCCAGGATCGACGGTATCATCCTCCTACTGGGTGCATTCAAAGAATGGTGGGTGAGTGACGATAGGATATTGATCTCATGCCCTGGATCTGAGTTTGCAGTACAAATTTTGATCGCGAGATACTTCTTCAAATTTTGGTCATAGGCCAGCCATGTAGTTGAATAAGAACCATAGCCGAGTTTATGGACCACTCGATATCGAGGTTGAAATTCATCTCCGATCTTCACAGGATGATACCCGCCAGGCAGATAATACTAAAGTCTCTCGACACCCTCTATCGGCTCATATATTTGAGACGTCATGTCATTCTCAGATGTGGTTGAACCGAGTGAGGTGAGTGGCTGCCGAACGTTGTTGATGATTAGATTGTGTCTTGAAGGGGGCGAAAATGACCCAAGAAATGAAGAACAAAACAGGATCTTCTCATCATCGCATCAGATGTTGAAAAGACCTGAGGTCGAGGAGCTTCAGATCATGATTTATGACCACCGGCGCGAAGTCAACAATGATGGTTGACAACACAACACGAACGCCTTATCGGCGCACTAGATTAACGTTGATCCGCGTGTTGTGTACTGACTATTTTCTTTTTCGGCAAAAGGACTTGCGCCCAAGGTTCTGGGAGTTCATCTTCGCAACGTGATCTCTACATCGGACAGATGACCTGGCATGTGTCCGCGCAACGCACGGTGGAGAGAAGTCGGATTCGGCGACGAGGCAGCGAGGTTGGAAGACTATATGGCCATCCAAGGGTGAGCTTGTCGCAGTTCTGGAAATTGAGTATGGCCATTTTCTAAAAGTGGGTGCCTTATTTAACTAATTCTCTTTAGCCTGCCTCAACGCCGTCAAATATCTATCCAAAGTCCTATATTGATTATCAGACGGCCGCTGAAGAGGAGCCTTGAGTAATATCCACCAATGATTACTTTAACTATATTCTTACAATTCCCACTCAATTGGCGATAATCAAACTTATAACTTTGGGACAACACTCATTATAGGACAGAATTATTATTTAATGGAAGATGAATAGGGGTACATATCCTGCAATGTTCCATCTCGGTTGTATCGGATACCTCCAAGACAAAAAATGCAATCACAACAGCGCAGCAACCCCCAAAACACCAGCGGCGAGCACACCACCAACAGCGAGTGTCTGCTGGGCGGCCATACCAGACGAAGTCGCCGCGGTCATGTATCTATTCTCCACCGACTGAAGCTGACTTTCCTCTGCCAATAGCTCCTTCTTCACAGAATCCGGAAGGCTTGAGTACCATGAGGGCTCGACGGTGGTGGAAGAGTCCATTTGGAAATTGTAGCCGGATGACTGAATCGAATTCCAAACGCTGGTTGGGACGGCGGTTTCAATGACACTCCAAGCTGATATGTAGGCAGATTGGGTCATCTGTTCCTCGTTGAGGGAAAGGAGTGCCGAGGCAAGTGAGGTCGCTTGCGCGCCGCTAATCCCAGATGTGATGCCATAGCCCGCGAGGAAAGATGGTCTGTGTTGGGCATCATGATTAGCATACATCGTCAACTGGTTCAGTGTGTAGGAAAGAGGTGAAAGATCACATACACATCGGTAATAGAAGTTGCAGTAGTGGTGGAACTGTCCTTGGCTAGGGCAAAGGTGCTCAGCGAGAGGAGACTGATAGCGTTTGTGATCTTCATTTCGATGTTATCGTTGATGAACTTTGATTTGTGATATATGGAATAGTTGCGAATCAGAACTAGAGTCCCCGCGCCAGCAGAAGCCCCTAGTATTTATACACAGGAATCAATCACATAACCCTAGCCATTAATTCAGCCTCAAAATAGGTAGTACAAACTCGTAGGCTACAGTGGCAGCCCAGCCTGATACGTACTAGGTACGCTGCCAGACAAACAAGCATCGCAACGTTGCATGTGGCACTGATACATCGAACAATGACTGGGGTTGAGTTGGGAACCACGGTGTATGATTGGCTGTGTTCGTGCTAGACATATTAGCCGGCTGCACCTATCTTTGAGACCGTCCTCGCTTCGCTCCGAGGCCCCTTCATTAGTGGGAGCTGCATGTTGACTAGTAGTAAGTGGTGTAGAAAACTGACTCGTTAGCGGCCTATTCATCCGCTAAGTACGGAGATACGCCTGAATCTCCTTCTTGTGATCTTGAAAGTTCCAATGCAAGTTGATGCCATTTCGAGAACGGAGGCCAACTGCACAGTATAACCATGTTGAGAACCGGTGTGCTCTACGCCACGCCTTACAAGCCGGCTGAAAACATTCGAGCTGTGCCGCCTGTGCTACGACACCAAGTAGCCGCATGTGGCTTTATACTAACAGTAGCTTGACCATAGCCTCATATGTTACGCTAACAGGGATCAATGCAGTACGCAACCTAGTCTGACCAGTCATGAATGGAATATATCCGATTATCCGCTGTGGAATTTCTTTGTATGAGCCATTTGAGTCTAGATGAATTTCCAAGTTCGAATGACGTGTGCCGGGTCCGAAAGCGATATTTCTGGATATATGCAATTATCCTTCTCACGAAATACACTGAACTTTGGTGACTCAAAAGATGGCAATAAAACCCGAGGGCAAGCCTTAGCCAACATACTATGCATGTGGCTCTTATCGGCCAAACTGATTCTATCAGATCTGGGATCAGGCCGCAAGTACGTATAAACTCTTTAGAGAGGTGCTCGAGCTAATGAATGGGAGGGAGGGGCTCACTAAGTTCGCTGAGCCTCATTGTACGCGCAACCTCTATTTAAGTGCTTACGAGACCTAGTAAGCCAACACACGCGCCTTGTTCGTTTTGATTAAAATTATCAAGTCCTCAAATTTAGCCGAATCGTATATATTTCTCGAGTTTTCACATAAGAGCTGGAGTAATAAGAGACGGCTCCGCGTTATACACCAACTGTCTTCGGGCAGTAAATCTGCCAACGAACAGACAGTCGTCGTGTCAACCTTGGGAAAGCAATAACATTGGTCAGCATTGACTGTACATCGTTGCTGCCTGCATGTACCCTAGGGATCAAGACGACTCGTTACATGTATAGCCTGCATTAGAAGTAGGGGTCTTTGCAGCGCTATACAATGTCATCTAATTCACAGTAACTTAAAGTGACGGATACTGAAACCAACATTGAAATACATCAAAAAGACGTCGGGAAAGGGTAACAACATTCATTCTGACAATCTCAAACTTCAGAAATCCCAAGAGACGTAGCGAGAACAAGAATGAACAGCCCCCACCATAACAAAGCACTTCATGTCTCACGAAAGAGAGGATAGATGTCCACTTTCTCCTAAGCCACATCATCATACATAAGCACCATCTCGGAGCTTAAATATCCTCGACAATAGTTCAATGAGCACCACTCAATTCACCAGCGTCGCATACAATGGACAAGTTTAGTACAGCGCCTTGCAAGTGCGGCTTTACATGTTTTGCAACTCTTCGACTCTTTCTCAGCGCCACTCCCGCAATCTAATCTATACTAGGTTTAGCCTGTTATTTTAGTAATTTACAAGAAGTATCGGACATAACTATACAAATTTTGATACTGCTTTCTGTGAAACACTGTTTTTTATTACCCCTATTTCCTAGCAATTTGTATGGGGTTTTACGGCTGACTAAGTACAACGAACATGATAACTATTACAGTGGAGAATTCTCAGGAATTACCTTGACATCTTAATCCCAATCTGTATTTTCAGGCACAATGCCCTTCGGGATGTTCTCTATGCCTGCCGGTACCGCCCCGTCTCCGGTAGAGTCAATGATTTGACCCGAATACGAATAACTTAAGAAGTAATCAATGTGTGAATGCCTGACGTTCGAAGGCCAGTCCTGCCACTGGTGGTCCTGAAGGATATCTTTCTTTACTTCGTCTTGCTTCAGGATCAGCATCTTGCTGGTACCAGTACTCTTTATGACCAAGTTGTCCACTCTAACAACTTTGAATTCACCCATCAAATCCCAGGCATTGAGAGCAGATGATCGTTCAATATCTCTGACTCGGTCTGAATGCTCTTGCACAGTGAGAGTGACCCCTTTATTAATATGTCTCTCTCTCTCGGGACCCAGGAGTCCTGAAATAGGTGTTATCTTCATCGTATCGACTCGATAAGTAAGGTGGGGTTTTGGCTGTCGGTAACTTCATAAGTCGAAGTATGTTGTTCTAAGAAGATGAAGTTATTACAGTAACCATCTACTGGAGGGAAACGACTATGTACTTATAGACGCCAGGAAATACAAGTGACCCCTAAAGAACCCCAGCCAGCTGAGTACTTTACGTAATTGGTTCCTTGCCTCTTCGCTATACTTGTTCGATATGACGAGATTCTATACAGCAGACCATGACTTGCGAATGAAAGCACGCTGGCAGTGTGCAGTAAGACTGGCTGCTTAAGCTTGTGTCATTATAAGTCATTAGACCGCAAACGTCTGGAATTGATTCAATTTTCTGGGATGTGACGACAGCGGCGGCGCTCCAGATGCTCGAGGGCTACTCGGACGGAGAGCACTAATGAGGGAGCCATAATCAAATTGAAAACGGGCACACTATTGTCATTTTCATTTAATTATGACGAGGAGGACCTGGCTGACTTATAGAACAGCTGAGTACCGCAAACGTTCGAGGCAAAAATTCAAGGTGCTTTAAATTGAGTCCCAAAAAGGCCGCAGTCGATGTCTAGACCGGCAAAGACCCAACATTCGTTGCTTTCGATGTTGCTAAGACTTTCCGCTATCGGAATGTAAAATCGATACAGTCGAGAATATTGACTTGTGAACCGCCAGTACGAGCGAACATACAAAATGTCACTTTTAAGCTCTTTATGGAAGTGGTGGCGGTTTCCTATGGATTACGTTAGTATTACGAAATGCTTAGAATGCACACAACTCCCCAGCTACCATCACATTCTGCCTGAAAAAGAAGCTTGAAATGTGTTGCATTTGTCTAACGTAAATGTCCGTTTGAGTTTCACTAGTTCTTGATATTGCGCTTGAGTACATACAAGATACAGTTACAGCGCCTTGCATGAGCGGCTTTACATGGTTTGTAACTCTTTGACTCTTTCTCGGCGGCACTTCCGTCGCCTATTCGATATCAGGGGTTTAGTCGAGCATTTCAGTATTTTACGAGGCGTATAGAACGTACGAATACCATTGTTTTGCTAGAAATCTATGTTTTTATTGATCAGAACGCAATCCTGATTTTGGTATAGTTACGTTCAATACTTTATGTAAATTACCGAAATAATGAGCTAAACCTAGTATAGTTTAGATTGCGGGGGTGGCGCTGAGAAAGAGTCGAAGAGTTGCAACTGATGTAAAGCCACACTTGCAAGGCGCTGTATCCGCCTTCTCAGTCCGCCAACCAATCAATGCCGTAGGATGACAAAGCATCGGAATAATCGACTCTGTCCGTAGATGACGCCAGATTGGTCATATTTATTACCGTGTTAGGATGCAGAGCATGAGGTGCCCTCTCTCACCTCACATCACTTGCACATAGGTCATCCTACAGTAGCGAATTTAAGCCTATGAGGTCACTATATTAATGTCACCACAATCTGGCCAAAATGATTAGAAAATATATTTAGATGTTATCCCAATCTCTTCTTTTGAAAAGATAATTGAAAATAAGTAAAAGCCTTGCTGACTAGCTTTCCAATGAAGGAAATGGGAATCTGACTCTATAAATCAAACGTAAGATTGGGCTGTTAACGGTTTCAGCCCATAATATACGCTTGAGCAGCTTTATTTCCCCCCCAGACAAAGGTATTAACCTTCTCCCATCCGATGTCTCAAAATATGCATTACCATCACGAACATAGCAGGCAAAGATGTCATGGATGCTTCTTTGAACCCAAAATTTGCACAACACTGAGGTAGCATTAGCATTCAAGTCGAAGAAATGGAAAAGGAACTCATCACGTTTCCATAATAGAGCTTCCATTTGGGACAACGCCACCGGGTCTTCTTCGTTCTCTAGTCGGCGTATCATAGCCTCGACGATATCAGGTGACCAGGGAGATTGTGTGCCTAAGGCCTGAATAGCTGCGCGCCTCACGTCCCAGTCTTCATCGTTCTCTAGCCGGCGTATCATAGCTTCAAGGATGTCAGGTAACCAGGGAGATTGTGCGTCTAAGCCCTGAATAGCTGTATGCCTTACAAGCCATGCTTCATCGTCGTCTAGCCGGTGTATCACAGCCTTAAGGATGTCAGGTGACCAGGGAGATTGTGTGCCTAACGTCTCAATAGCTGTGCGCCTCACATCTGATTCTTTATCGTTCTCTAGCCGGCGTGTCACAGCCTCAAGGATATCAGGTGACCAAGGAGATTGTGTGCCTAAGGTGTTAATAGCTTCACATCTCATAAATGGGGCTTCATCATTCTCTAGCCGGCGTATCATAGCCTCAAGGATGTCAGGTGACCAGGGAGATTGTGTGCCTAAAGCCTGAATAGCTGCGTGCCTCACATATAAGTCTCCATCATTCTCTAGCCGGTGTATCACAGCCTTGAGGATGGTAGGTGACCAGGCAGATTGTGTGCCTAAAGCCTGAATAGCTGTGCGCCTCACATCTGAGTCTTCGTCATTCTCTAGCCGGCATGTTATAGCCTCAAGGATATCAGGTGACCAAGGAGATTGTGTGCTTAAGGTATCAATAGCTGCGCGCTTCACATCCGAGTCTCTTTCGTTCTCTAGCCGGTGTATCACAGCCTTGAGGATGTCAGGTGACCAGGGAGATTGTGTGCCTAAAGCCTGAATAGCTGCGTGCCTCACATATGAGTCTCCATCATTCTCTAGTCGGCGTATCACAGCCTCGAAGATGTCAGGTGACCAAGGAGATTGTGTGCCTAAGGTCTCAATAGCTGCGCGCTTCATATCTGAGTCTCTTTCGTTCTCTAGCCGGTGTATCACAGCCTCGAAGATGTCAGGTGACCAAGGAGATTGTGTGCCTAAGGTGTTAATAGCTGCATGCCTCACATCCAAGTCTTCATCGTTCTCTAGCCGGTGTATCACAGCCTTGAGGATGTTAGGTGACCAGGGAGACTGTGTGCCTAAGGCCTGAATAGCTGTGCGCCTTACATCCGAGTCTCCATCGTTCTCTAGCCGGCGTGTCACAGCCTCAAGGATATCGAGTGACCAAGGAGATTGTGTGCTTAAGGTCTCAATAGCCGCGCGCTTCACATCCGAGTCTCCATCGTTCTCTAGCCGGTGTATCACAGCCTTAAGGATGTTAGGTGACCAGGGAGACTGTGTGCCTAAAGCCTGAATAGCTACGCGCCTCACATCTGATTCTTTATCGTTCTCTAGCCGGCGTGTCACAGCCTCAAGGATATCAGGTGACCAGGGAGATTGTGTGCTTAAGGTATCAATAGCTGCGCGCTTCACATCCGAGTCTCTTTCGTTCTCTAGCCGGTGTATCATAGCCTTGAGGATGTCAGGTGACCAGGGAGATTGTGTACCTAAAGCCTGAATAGCTGCGTGCCTCACATATGAGTCTCCATCATTCTCTAGCCGGTGTATCACAGCCTTGAGGATGGTAGGTGACCAGGGAGATTGTGTGCCTAAAGCCTGAATAGCTGTGCGCCTCACATCTGATTCTTTATCGTTCTCTAGCCGGCGTGTTATAGCCTCAAGGATGTTGAGTGACCAGGGGGATTGTGTACTTAAAGTGTTAATGGCTGCATGCCTCACATACGAGTCTCTTTCGTTCTCTACCCAGCGTATCACAGCCTCGACGATATCAGGTGACAAGGGAGATTGTCTGCCTAGGGCCTGAATAGTTGCGTGCCTCACATATGAGTCTCCATCGTTCTCTAGCCGGCGTATCATAGCCTCGAAGATGTCAGGTGACCAAGGAGATTGTGTGCCTAAGGCGTAAATAGCTGCGTGCCTCACATCCGAGTCACTGTCGCCCATAAAATTTGTGACTATACCCATGAGATTGAATGACATATGCCACCGATGGGCCAATGCTCTGAGAATCTTTTTTCTGCAGGAGCTCTCTCTTTGCAAGGAACTTTCTTGAAGTAATTTGCATAGAACATGCTCTGGAAATTCAGTTTCACTGCAGAGACGCATTTCCTTAAGTGAAAGGTCCTCATAGTGAGACCATTGTATACATCCAAGTTCCATTTTTTCTCGAAGATCCAACAAGGAATCATTGCTGCTTTTTGCCAGTCCTGAGTCTTCTAATTGAGGTATCTCGCTGAAGCAGTGCATTAATAGCCGCTGATGTGCGGGGCCAAGTAAATCTCGTGGCTCCTCCTCTATTTTTTCAAGGAATGAGCATAATTGTTGTTTGTCAATATCATATAGCAGCCCTGTAACAAACCTCCAGAACACATCATAGCGTCCACTATACTTTTCTTCTCGAAGAAACTCCTCAGGTGGTATTTCCACTTTACAGTTTTCCCTTGCATGGCCTGGTTTAAGATAGATAAGTGGTTCTCTGGATTCCGATCTCCAACACCGGACGAAATATTGGGCAGCAAAAAACTCCTGGAAAGTAAGATGCAAGAAATGATAACTCCTATCCTGATCTGATCCATCTGATGTACGTAGAAAAGAGAGTCGGTCAAGGACGTCATCAGACATCTCGCAAAATTCCGGTTGTTCATATAGCCAATCACGATGACGTGAATGGAACTCAATAATATCGTTGCGCAATCCAGTAAAGGCAAGACACTCTAGAAATTTCATCTCTATTCTCATGTGTTGCGACTCAATCTGCAGGCGTGTTCGCAATTTTCGGATTGCTGTTCCACCATTGTGCCCAGTAATTGTTCTCTTCTCAAGGTTTAAGATGTCCTTTTTCCATAGTTTCAATTCAATAGCCTGGTATACGGCTGTCATGGTTTGTAGCAGAGCACCAGAACGGAAGTCGTCATCCCAACTATAGCATAATGCATCGAGCTGGATGGGTATTCGAACCAGTCCCTGAATCAGCCAGTGGCTCTGAATAAACGAGTAGATCTGGTTAACAGTATCTGCATCCATAATGGCTTTGGCTGTGTAAGCTTGCACTTGATTAAAATGGAACCCAACAGTCTCTAACTCCAGGTCAAAAGGAGTCAGGCCTAAAAGCTTCACGGCATGTGGACGGGATGTGATAATCACATTGTCTTCATTCAATAATCCGTTAAATATTTCAGTCAGGTCGGCTCCGGAAGGATTGCGATATCCCGAAACTTCGTCGAGACCATCCAATAGCCAGAGAGTTTTCTTATGGGTTTGATTCAAAGCTATTTTGCGGAGATTTATAACTAAACCGTCTCGCTCTGCTTCATGTTTAAAGAATTCCTGATGGAAAAATTCATCTAAGTCTGACATCCCCTTAAGTCTTCGCAAAGGTATCCATACGATGCGATCAAAAAGGTCTGCCCACATCTGTTCATGTAGAAAGTCGTGGACAATCTTCTTGCAAAGCGTGGTCTTTCCAACACCCGCCCGCCCTCGGATTAGGATCCGTCGGGGCTGGGCCTTTCGGCCATCTAACAGCTTCCGCTCGTGGAAGAGTTGTGGAAGTGTAACCTCCTTTTTGGGATCATCTGCTCTTAACTTTAGGCGATTAGGCAGTGAAAATGTCGAGGATAGCGATTGTTCTTGTGGCAGTATATTCTGATCATTGTGCTTGTACTCTATGATTGAAAGATTGATATAGCATTGCTGCATATCCAGCGGATCTCCAGAGAGGCGTTCGATCCCGAGACGATTATTCCGCGGGTTGATATAATATTCACGTAATTTTGCATCAACTATATCACTGATGAGTTATTATTTGCACGCCCCTTGTCAAAGAATCGGGATATCCTACCATTAACGACGGGGAGTGCCGGGATTGTTGACAGGAGTAATTTCGCGTAAGCAGCTGCTGTTAAAGCTGCATATCCTTGCCATTGTTTCTGCTTGTGAGAGTCGCAATAGTCGCATATTCCTCGAATCACCAGTGTCGGAAGCTCATCCATGAGGCCTGCGGCTTCCATCTCAAAGCAGAGTATCCCATGCTGCAGGGCTAGGCGGTTTCGTGTCTCTGAGTCCTTCATCACCTGATCTCCCGACGCAATCAGCCCGTAGTGGATATACGGTGTCCTGGTTTCCCGTGGTCTTCGCTCGATTAATTGTTTTTTATCGCATCTTTTGCATGTATTCTCTCTGTCGATATGGTGATAGGACGAGTGAAAAAGCAAGTCCGTGTGCTGTTTTGGGGGTGAAAACTTGTCTTTCATGTCGGGATTTCGTTCCAGTACTTCCTCCGTTATTTTTTTCAGATCATCCTCACTCCCAGCCAGTGTTTTCGCCTCTAGTTGACTCATATGGGTCAAAAGAGTCTGTGGTGGTTTATTTAAGGCGCCAGTTGGTTCAAGTTTCCCTCCTTTCACGGTCTTCCCATAATCATACTGTATCACCCCGCCGTGCTGTCCAACCGGTTTACTGACCACGACATCACCTAGTCGGATGTCATTGTTTTCACCTGGGACACCGCCTCCAATGCCTACCATCAATCCATACTGGAGCCGAGGAAAGGTCGAACGCATGCGAGACACAACATTTGCGGCGGCCACTGTTCCATATACGCCAGCGGGAAGGCAGGTAATGACAATATAGTGGCCATATAGTTCGCCGAGTTGGTAGGCATTCGAATCGGTGGACGGATTTGGCAGCGGACTGTGGGTTCTGTTCAGCATGACGCGGGCCGCTGCGACCTCTAGCGGTAATGCGCATATCCACGCGACTGTGTAGTCGTCGTGCGTCGAAGACATCATTGTCGGTCCAAACAAGGAAACAAGCCAGATCAGGCCAAGTCCTGTATTGATATGAGGGTAATGACAGGCTGGAATGTAGAGACTCTTTCATGATAAGTAGGGGAATGTAATGCACGATGCATCAGGCTAGGAAGGAGGGGTGAGCTACATGCACATGCAAGACTCCCAGGCTGCTCACGTACTCAAGTACACAATGAACGTCGCCTATTCAGTCATGGTCATTCGTGACAACCACATAACTGGAACCCATACTAGAGGACATCAAGTATTTTGACCTATACAGTATCCCTGGTTGGAACTTCTCCCACAGAGCTTTTCGTATCCTACTCTAATGAATTTATCGGTAAGTGTCGGATCGGAAATTCATATTATCCGGTAGCTGCCTGTTCCTCTAGCCTTTCTCATCAACGCCGAGCAGCGAGTGACACAGCTTTCGAGCAATCGCTGGTCTCCAGCGGTTGAGGTGGCGCCGAATGTTCCTCTTTGGAAACGGAAGCTTTTCCAGAGACAAAGAATGTGACACCTGGCCAGTTTACTAACACAAACCTGTCTCTTTCCTGATAGTTTGGTTTGCAAGGAACATTCTAAAGTTCTACGTATTTACAATACAGAAGGCAGTACCAATTTTTGTATAGTTATGTCCAATACTTCGTGTAAATTACTGAAATAACAGGCTAAACCTAGTATGGTTTAATTTGCGGGAGTGGCGCTGAGAAAGAGTCGAAGAGTTGCAACTTATGTAAAGCCGCAATTGCAAGGCGCTGTACCCTTCAACTGCGCAATATTATTAAGTCAGTCCTCAGGTAGACTACACCATGATCGGGATGGCCGCAATCCCCGCAATGCCATCCTCCGAGTTCATCGCAATGATGTCCGCGCGCTATCTTCTGGGCCACCCTCTCGTGCGCACTCAGCACCTCATCGGCGCAACAAAATACGAATATGTATCGACACCGAAATCATGGCGACCCATCAGATCCGCGCTGCCCACCAACGGTACACAACCCCCGAACATAAGGAGGTTGAAGCTACGGGTCATGGACATGGGAATGTGAAGCATTGGTATCGGAAGATGGGGAATGATGGGCAGTGGAAGTTTGCAGGCGTGAAGCCGGAGATGCATTGGGTGGAAGGGACGTTTGATAAGCTCTTTGTGTAAGAGATCTTAGGTAGGACTGGATCAAACACGAAAGAAAGTTGACTGACTCAATTTCTAATCATTGCGGTAAAGCTTGTAAATAGTTGAAGTCGTGAAATACAAGTTGTCTGTGTGATCTTAACATTCGTATCAAACATACTAAAAGTTATAGGGTCTCGCTGTAAATTCGTCGTATTCATCTAGATACGATCATGGAACCTAGCTGCTGGCTAGCCACATTTCCCTAAACCGAGTGCCCTCGTTCTGCATCAACACCTGTGGAGTTCCTATCTCGACGATCTCTCCCTGCTCCATCACTACAAAAGTGTCAAATTGCATGGCCATGTCTAACCGATGGCTAATCATGATGATAGTGTATTCTTGGAATTCACGCAATATCACATCCAGCATGCATGTGCTTTGTCGTCTCTCGATCCACGCTAGAACTGATCTCATCAATCAGTAAGATGCCACCTGAGGCGGCTTCTGTTCCCTTTCCCCCAGAACTAATATTTGTTGCCTCCCTTGCTCGTATCCTTCTTCGCAAGACTCAAGAGCTGCTTCTGACCTTGAGATAGCAGGTCAGCCGACAGTGGGCCATCAAGGCTACCGCGATTGGAAATGAAAGTCCAGAGCTGAACAGTCTCAAGGACCTCACGGCATGTATCATCCGTCGAGACTCCAAACGGATCTAGATTGGATAGGACTGAGGAGTTGCCGGGTAAAAAGACAGGGTCTTGCGGAACGGCAATCATGCGTTGGCGGAGCACGGCACGGTGGACCAAATGGGGACGCACATCGTCTATCAGTATCTTATCATAGAAGGACGAGAGGGGCTCTAGCAAGCGAAGTAAAAGGAGAATGGCTGAAGACTTTCCAGTGAAAAGCAAGATACCAGTCCCTTGGCCTTCTCTGCGGAGTGGCAATAAAAGAGCGAACGGCAGGGGTAATTATTACCTTCCAGTACGACCACAAATGACCACTTTTTCACCTGGTGCAATGGATAGATACAAATTTCTCAACGCGAGTTCTTGAGTGGTTCCATCATTGACGTGGAGTGGGCTCTTCGCCTCAAGATCCAAAAGACGCATTTGTCGAGAAGTGCGCATATAGAACTTTTGTATGCCATACAAAACCACGACCAGGAAAGGATAACTGATGACCAAAAACAGAGACGAGGTAGCAATGACACCTGCCATTGCTAGGCACGAGAAAATCTCACAGGCAAGATTGACCAGGGCCATTGGTAGGTGTCCGTCAACCAGGGTCATATCTTGAGAGAAATATTTTGTAACGACGTCAATATCAGTTGTGGCGAAGAACTGGAGAGGCGCTATTCCCACTTCCATAAAAACCTGGAAAAGGACGGGAGTTTAGATACCTGCTTTGGGAGTTGCAGCCACGGTCCGCCAACGAAGGAGCGTTTACGAAGACGAAATATGATTCGAGCTGGACAGATAGCAATAAAAATCGCCGCAGGTACAAGAGAAAAGAAGATTTTCTCGAACTTAATGGTGAAATCAAAGTCATTCCTGCACCCTTCTACAGCAGGGCCGAAGGCATTGTCGGCAGGACATTGTGAGAAATCCATCCCAGTCTCGTTGTATCAAAAGATGCACAGGAGCAGGAACCCCAGAACATAAAAAAGGAGGGGACAACAATTTATATTATGATGTTCTGGAAAAGCTGCCTTGACGCTCAGTCCCCTACATGGTCTATAAGCTAGATGGATGGCACCATCTATTTAAGACATGTCGTTTAAGTGATAAGACATGGGACCCTCCCTCTGCAGACGCAAAGAAGTAGTGGGTCATTAATCAAGAGTACATAGTTCCATCACATACCTAGGTAGTATCATAAAAGTAGTCACAAACTGTCAGTTGATTTACTTATGGAGTTACAGTACCTTAGGACCTGGCTATCACTATATTGATATCAGGTTAGATCCTTTGGCGACAGTCTCATGGACCACTCTTGCCATGTTGGTTTTTCTGTAAACTATGTACGCATCAGACATGCTAATTATTTTATAATATAGTATCTGTGTGTGGACGAGAGGCCACAATCGCGAAAAGACTCCACCGCAACACCGCCAAACCCTAAGCCCTAAACTCTTGCAATACCCAGGAATGCCCCGACATTGCTCAATTCTCCAGGACCAGAGAATGGTATAGAAAACAAAATCAAATTATCCACCATGACTCAGGTATACATACATTCCTCTCCTTCATGTACCAAAACGAAAGAACAAAATAATCAACTCAAGAAGAATGAGGGGAATAATATACACCAAAACCCAAACCAACCATACCAAAACCAATCCAAACAATCCAATCTTGTATATAGGTATCACAACTAAACGAGCGTAATCAACCAAAAAGCCAGAACCAAAAAACCCAAGTTAACAAAAAGAATGTGTATAAACAGAGAAAAGGAAAAAAGACTATGACCTCGATAACGGACTGCCGAATCGAGGCTTAAATGCCAAACTATTTCGTCTCGCTGCTTCAAGTTTTGCGCGTAGATTGGCGCCAGAGGATGATTCGTCGAGGCGCGGGTTGGACAGCATGGAAGAAAACAAGCCTTGATTCGACTGTTTGGGGGGACAGGTCTGTTGCGTAAGTCTCATGAAGCCCGGCGTTGCGGGTGACATGGCTGAAAAATCAAAGTTGAAATTGAAGTTATACTCTGAGTCTTCTTCATCGTTTTGTGCGTCGATGTTGGAAGGCGGTTTGGCGCTGGTTGGTGTTTTGGGGGTGCTGTGCTCGGTGACGCTGTTGTTGGGACTCATGCGTCTAAAGTCTTGCATTGTGTCTTCCAGGTCTGTTGGAGCTCGAGAACGAGGGTTCGAGGTGCTGCTGCCATAGCCGATGGATGATGATAAAGACGAAGATGAGGATATAGATGATTGTAATAAGCCATTGACATTGGCCAAGGCGCGAGGCTGCATGCTCTTTCTTCGTTTGGCGCCGCCGCGAGGGATGATGGTGCTATCGACGTAGTAGTGGGCTTCATCAATCCATTTGTTTGCTCGTTCGCAACTGCCACGGTCGTTAGAAAATGGTAAAAGAAGAAATAAAGGAAGACATACTCAAGAACCCATCCAACACCAACACATTTCACCAACTCACCAGCCTGTCGTACCTTTTCCATTGTACGCACTCCCCCATCTTTATAAACGACGTGTGTAATGCCGACTCTGCTGTTGATTGACTCCGTTCCATCCACGCCAGGGGATTGACTAGATCGTGGATTCCATGACCATGACTTGACGCACTTTGCGCCCATCTGGTTGAGCAACTCGACAAAAATGCCACTTGCGTCTTCGCCTTCGGTGGTGTGCACATCAACAAAGACGACTGCACCGCGAAGGCATTGTTGGTCGGCCTTTGGGTCCCGACGAGGCGTCTTCACAGGGGTAGCTGTCGTCGACGATGCGGACGCAAGATGTTCAGATTCTGGCGCATCTTTAATCTCCGTTAATGGGTTGCGCTTTGTCAGTGTAGAAGTAGGAGAGTCAGGTGTTGTTGACTTTCGACTCTTGGGCACCAGTTTGACTCGGCCCGGTGACGCTCTGATCGGAAGTTGAATGTCAATCGACATTGACCTAGCTCTTTTGCGAGGATACTTAATAGGCGACTCATCGGCCTCTGCCTTCAAAGGCACTTTTGAGACTGTGTGTACTGTACGAATCGCATCGCGGTTGACTCTGACTGGAGTGATTGACATTGACAGCCGGGGTTGAAGCTTATCTTGCGGTTTCGCCATGTTTGTTTCGACTTGAGGCTGCGCATTCCCACCTACTGCCGATTCAGAGGTACCCTTCTCCGGAGACTGTCTGGCAATGGTATCCGATTCATCACCATCCATAACAACGGAATTTGCCAATGAATGTCTCGCAGCTAGTGACTGACGCATTGACTGGATCTGGCTATACTTATTCCCCTGCACCGACCGTCTCGGAGCAGCCAAGTTCTTGGGGACAACAGGAGAGAACATACTCCGCTCCGGTGACTTCCTTCGTTGCTTTGCGGGACTGCTGGCCTTCCATGAATCCAACTTAGCAGCTAAGGAAGTGAAAGTGTCATCCGCAGTGTCGCCGGAATGCGGCAGAATGCTGTTGCGATTGGAAAAGGTGGATTGGCGTCTGCTGGCTGGGCTGTCGCCGTATTCGGACATGTCGTCGCCGTGGTCTCTATAAGACATTGAGAAGTGGCGCATAGGAGAAGCAACTGGCGGCGAGGGAGCGGCCAGAGGAATGAATCGTGGGGTTCCTTGAGTTGATACGCTCACCACTTCGTCCCCTTCATCGGCGCGGACTACATCTCGTGGGTCGATAGAGGACAGTGCTGATTGAAGGGCTGTGTTTGAACGAGGAGTATCGATTTCAGGAAGTGTGTCGTCGTGTTCATCTTCAGGCTCGGCGTGGATAATCACCTCATTAGACTGCGTGGCTTCAGATTCTGCAGGCTTTTGAATGTGTGCCTCAGTGGTATCTTCCTGCTCAGTCGCTGGGGTTTGCTCCATCATTTCGTCGGTCGTAGGCTGCACGCTATCGACATCTTCGGATGCAATTTCTAGCGAGGCGTCCTCCACCTGTTCTGGAACATCCTCTTCCATCTCCGCATCCCTCTCGACATTGTCATTGATTTCACTGACATGAACATTCTCATGGTCCTCAACATCTTCCGGATCGCGGTTCTCATCATTCACGTCGGGCTCATCCTCAGACATTTCCACATCTTCTTCCTCTGCAGTTGCCTCTGGTTGATCCTCGACGTCTTCATACACATCCTCATTGGTTGGTTCAACTTCCTGCACAACTTCAGCAGCGTCTTCATGGATATCAACTTCTTCATCCACATCTGACGCCTGCCCATTCTCATCTTCTACGTGCTCTTCTTCCACAGGATGATCAACAAATACATCGTCATCGTCCGCATTATGAACCGTCTTCATATCCATCGAAAGCTCATCATCGCTAAGATCCTCAGCCTTGTCATCATCGACAAACACATCATCATTATCGCGCATCTCAGTATCAACATCCTCATCAGCCTTACTCAGCTCGGGCCGCAATGGCTTATTCTCATGCACCTTCTGAAACACAAAAGGGGACTGAATCCGTTTCGCCGGACTCTTCAGCAACGACAACTTCGCATTAAACGGTGTCGACGACCCCTTCTCCGGTGACGCCGACATAAACGACGCCACAAGATTACCACCTTTCTTAGGCGACGCCTTCAACGGCGACAATTTCTGCATAAACGAGTTCGACTCCGTGGTAGACAGCTTCGATGCTGATGGATGGCTGATAAACAGTGGACCGCGTCGTGGCGTGTCTCTGATGGTGTCCTTGGATGTTGATGGCGGCGGGCGTCGGGCGGGACTTCCCATAAACACCGACTCTCGTAGTGTCGAAGATGGGTTTGGCAAAGATGGGACTGAGTTTTCGTCTTGCTGGATTGTGCCTCGCGATGGAGGTCGTGCTGGAGTGCTGGTCTGACCAGGTAGCATGATCCTCTTGACGGGCGAACTGAGTCCGGTATGTTGAGGCTCCTGAGTCTTCACAGGCGATTTCTGGACAACAAGCGAATAAACAGTCTTTTCGCGCGCAAGCTCATCTTCGTCTCCCGAACTCGCAGACGAAGACGATCCCTTGGCCAATTGGGTAGCCTTCTTCGGAGAAAGCGGCTTCGCAGCAGCGGTCTGAGACTGAGATTTAGGTGGTCGACCTCTCGTCGCGGTTCCAGCTTTGCGCACGGGTTTAGCCTTGAGTCCGCTCGACTTTGTAGCTGCCGTTGCTTTCTTCGTCGTGCTTTTGGCGGCTGGTTTCTGCTCTTCCACCTCCGATGCCTCATTATCCGACTCCGTCAAGTCTGCAAATGTGACTTTCTTCTTCTTCGCGGGGTCTCCCAGGGTGCGAGCTTTGGCTAGACTTGACATCGTAGAACCCGTAGCCACATAGATCGTTTTGTCGATATCCGTCGTTTGCTTCGCGGCTGGTCGACGACCTCTCGTCTTCTTTTCCGTCGGCACATCCTCCTGCTTCTGCTGTTCAGTCGGTTTGACAGTCTTGGGCCGTCCACGAGTCGATTTGGTCGCCGCCGACGTCGTTGTCGGAGCAGGTTTCGCCTTCGCAGGTCTTCCAGCTTTCTTCTTCGTCACCTCAAAATCCGCGAGTTCATCGTCGTCATCATCATTTTCCTCGTCAGACGACGCATTATCCTCAACTTTTGCTACCGATTTTGCAGGGGCCTTTTTAGTCGAACGAGCACCCTTTCCCACAGCAGCACTTTTCGTAGCTTTCTTCGACGTCGTTGTGGTCGTGGTGCTGCCTACGTCAAAACTCAAATCATCATCCTCTTCATCTTCCATATCCTTATCCGCATCAGCGGCATTCTTCTTATTCTTCCCTGCCGCTGTTGTCTTGGCTGTCGCAGTTGTGGTAGTCTTCCCAGGTTTCCGTCCCCTCTTCGCGGGTTCCGCTTTCTTCACTTCTTGCGCATCCGTCGTAGTAGTAGTGGTATGCGTCCGACCTCGTCCGCGCGTCGCCCGTTGTTGAGGGACGTCCGTTGCCAATACGCCAGGGATAACAGCTGCGCGCGCCATGATCTATCTGATCGGTCGGGACGTGAGATTGTCACTTCTCAGACGATCGGGGTGGGAACCATTTGTCGCTTCGTTCAACTTGTCGATATTCGTATTCGTCTGTGGTTGCGGTTGTTGTGGTTGTGAAGCGTGAGTGCAGCCTCATGCAAGCGTCCTTGCAAGTTAGTCAGAAACCGAATTATGAAACAGACGCAGCATGTCTGTCGTTTGACTAGGTATGCAAGAATGCCAACTCACTCGCTAGGCCAGAATGAAGATGAATTGAAGGTGGAGGTTTGATGAGGTAGGTGCGTGCTTAGGCGGTTAACCTAACGAGGAGAGGTTGTTTTTGTTGCGGTTCGCAGATCGGGTGCTTAGTGTGCCGTTGCCGGGGGAACCAACCCTCTACTTCCAGGATAGTAACTGGTTACATTTTATTTTATTTTTGAATAAGATAGTAACAAATCATGTCTCGTAGATAATCAGTAGATCATCATGCATATATAAATGTCCAAATGCTTTAATGCCATAATATCCAAATCATGCAACCAACATTTCAATGCACCTACAGCGCCAAGGCAGTCATAGCCACCGTACCAAGCGCCAAAAGCACCGTCTTTGGCATCTTCATAGACTCCGCTGCACTCGTAGTATTCAATGTAGTGAGGTACGACGATGGATCATATGTGGCAGGAGTCGTGCTGTTGGTGGTACCATCCCAGCAGTACTTGTCAAAGCACGTATTGCAAATCTCCGGAACGGTGGTGTTGGTTCGCTCGAACGAGCGACTCAGCATCGCGCAGCCGACGCAGGCTGGCCAGTTTGCGTCGCGGGTACCGTTGGCCATGGTGGCCATGTCGTATGCATTCTGGATCACGGCGTCGCGCTCGGTGTTGTTGATTGACAGAGTCAGGGTGGAGAGGTTGGAGTAGGCTACGTAGGGGTAGTTGGGAAGATAGACGATCAATGGGGCTGGGCTGGAGGTGTTGGAGCTGTTGCATCCGAAGAATGTAGGATGAGTGTTGAGGCCGTTATTGACGAATGTGTTCACGTCAGGCACGGCGGGGAAAGAAGTGCCGTTTCCGATGCCAGAGGAATTCAAGCTGCGCTCGTAGGTGTAGACGAGACTGGTTCCGTTGGGCCAGCTCTCGGTGGTATCGGCTGAACTGTCCACGGCAAAGATCACGTCCACATGACGGTTAGGTTGGATGAGAGGGTATAACGGGATGTTCTGGAAATCTTCACCACCGTCAACGACGTTGAGTGTCTCGGTCTGAGCGACCAGACCAGTGTTCTTCGTGTAATTGTAGAATGGATTGACATAATCGGCAATATCCTCGTTATCCTCGCCGAGTTTGTTGAGACCATCCGTGATCAAATGTTCAAGAACACTGGGCAAGCCAGAGCTATTAACGTATTGAATAAAAGCGTTAAACAAAGTCGACGAAGTACCAAACACGAATCCAGCATTGTCGTAACCGCGCACACAGCTCTTGTCCTCGGGGATACTGCCAGCGTTGAATCGCGAGCCGAGGTACTCCAACGGCGCAAAGCCGAAGATGGTAGGATCCCAGGAACCAAACTCGAAAGGACTGAATTCCATGACGGTAGAGTTTGCGCCGATAATCTTTTCGCCAGGAGAACGAAGATCGGCGACAACCAGTGGCATGGGGATGCTGCCGCTGGCAAAGTTGTCTTCCAAAGCAATGGAAGACCAGGTATAATTTGGACCACCATCAGTAGCATTGATGAATTGGAACGACAGCATTCGTGCCCTATCTATGTTAGCCAGAAATCATCCAAGCGAAGCAAAAACGTACCAAATATCAGTAAGAGTAGTATCATATCCAGCATCCGACTTGGACTGCACCTGGTCCGAAATAGTATTATAATACTCAGCGCTACTCAACAACTGAAAGCCACCAGTCTTTGGACCCTCCAAAATCGATTGCTCGAGTTGCCATGCCTCGCCGGTCCCGTCGGCCTGCAAATCCCCAATCGTCGTAAAATTATTCACATATATGGAAGCCAACAACCAACTCCCACCACTCAAACCCGACACATACGTCGCCGTCTGCAACAAGCCACCAATCTGGCCGGCAGCCGTACTGTTGGGTGTCCGACTATCAAACGCTTTGAGGGCACCACCACCCGTCAACATGGCACGATACCCGCCACCGGAGAACGCAACACCGACGTTGGGCAGATTGGTGGCATTGTCGTTTGCGACACGGTCAATATAGCTCACGGCGTCAAAGTTGGAGATGTTGACATGTCCGAAAAAGTCGCGCATGGCCTGGGTGGTGTGGTTGCGGCGGAGGGAGAGCCATGATGTCTCGTTGGAGGAAAGAGAGGCTGCGCTGCGGATGGTTGGGCGTGCTGCTGGGCAGGAGACGTTGGCTGGAGCGTATCCGTCGGGGGCGTTGGGGAGGGCTCGGGGAAGGACACTATCGGCGGTTGCATCTACAACATCTAACAGTGAGTATGATCCGTAAGTCCGGACAGAGATACTAACCTGATAATAAGCCCGCAACAAGGGCAATAGACTGAATCGTTCGCATCTCGGCAAAGACAAAATTCTATACAAAGACAGGGTATGAAGATGAAAGAAGGGATAGAATCCCAGTCAGGCGGTTGAGAAAAAGGCGCGTGTGAGTATAAACAAAAGGAATAGTGCCGATCTTAAATAGCCGGAGTATCTGTTCAGCCCTGACTGACTCTTATCCAAAAAAGGGTATAATCCTACATAGTCACTTGGCCCATGTCCATATCTGACGAACTGTTGGACTGTTGGAACTGTTGGAACTGTTGTGGCTGAGTGCCTATTTGCCAGACATGTTAGTACGTTACAGCACGGCGGGTGGTTGGCCGGCCGAACCAGGGAAGGATTTGGGGCTTGTAATGCTGGATGTTGGATCTGACTCGCTGATGGACAGAAATGGAGACATTGAGAGACGCCGAGAGGACGAGAGAAGAAGAAGAGGAGGAGGGAGTCGGCAGCCGCGGACGTGATGTCATGACTCGACATACGGAGTACCAGCATCCCGGCTCATAATCTCGCATGTCGTATTTCGCATCTCTTTCTCGTTTCGACACTCAGCTGCGAATCGCCAGCCAGAAACCCAATCGGAATGCACGGATGATGATCCTCAGGCGTGTTCTCTTGGAGTGGCTCAGTAGTGTTTTTATGTGTTATTTTATGAAGATTGTGAAGGAGACCAGAGATGGGCGTGGCTGTGCTGGAATGGATCCGGATGTCGGATGTCGACTCTTCCAGATGAATAAACACGGAGCGAATCCGTAACCCTAACGTAACCCTGATTGGTGGTGCGGTATGGGGTAGTTACTGAAGCTTCGATGGGCCTATAAAGCTTTGTGAAATAGTCCATTAATCAAGTGTCTTGTAGTATGAGCAGTCACTCAAGATAGAAATACGACGCTTGCGAGTATGACCGCTGAACACCTCGTAAGAAATATAGGAAATACGACAAATGGAATAAACGCCGTCGCATGTAAACATTGCCAGGAGAAAATAAAAGAAACGCCTTTCCAGCAATCTCATACCGCTGGAACAATCATCGGCACCAGTTGACCCGAAAACAAACAATTGTATATGCACAGTATTAGTTGTTGCCTGCTCTATTTTTCGTCGTCATCGTCGTTGGCTACCAAGCAGCATGCCCGCCATCCATCCTCAAATCGCTTCCCGTCATAAAGCTACTAGCATCACTGATCAAGAAAACAGCAGCGCCACGATACTCCTCAGGACGCGACAAACGGCCCAACATATTCTGTTTCGGCCATTCTTCGCGGCGTTCGGGGAACTGCACGAACAGGTTCTCGACCATCTGGGTGACGATGTAGCCGGGGCTGATGGTGTTGACGCGGATGTTGTACTGGCCCCATTCGGCGGCGAGGTTGCGGCCGAGTTGGATGACGGCTGCCTTGGAGGCGTTGTAGGCTGGGCAGATGAGGCCCTAACATGTCTGTTAGCACTTTGTAACCACTTTGTAACCACTTGAATCGAAAAGTAGTTGTTGGTGTGGGGATAGCGTGGCAAACAGGGGGTTCCCATTACCCCGCAAGCCCAGTTGCAAGAACAAAGATAGGCAAGAAACATACCTTATTAGCAATAGTCCCGCTCATACTAGCAATCATAACAATGCTCCCCCCATTCCCGAATCGAATCATCTGCTTGGCGACCGCCTGCGCAGTCATGAATACGCCAGTCACGTTGACCTCCATCATGGTGTTGGCGTCCTTGGCCGTGTACTCCAGTGCGGGCGTCTCCTGCTGAATACCGGCGGCGGCGACGAGGCCGTCCATGCGCCCCTCGACATTGGCGATTTCTTCAATGACGGTGTTGAGGAGCTCGGTGTCGCGGACGTCGATGCGGCGGTATTCGATTTTGGTGCCGAGCGTGGTTGCTTTGGCTTGGATGCGGGCGAAGTCTTCGCTCTACACCATATACGTTAGTTTTCAAATATAGTCCGCCGGACACAGAGAGAGACGAACTGGCTCAGGCAATCGGTCAAGAGCGTAGACAATGGCTCCAGCTTCCAGTAAAGCTTCCGCCTGGACAAGACCCAGACCACGACCAGCGCCAGAAACGCAGACCACCTTGTCCGTGAGCACGAACTCGGGCATACGGTTCTTGGTGCCCAGGTAGACGGCCGAAGCGTCGGAAGGCTCAGCAGGACCGCGCGCGGTCTTTTGCGGGGTGGCGACAGTCTCGATGTTGATAGACATTGCTATTAGAAGGTAACAGAAATTAGGTAGAGTGCAGAATAACAAGAATGGAAAAAAGTCGAGAGATGAGAGATGAGTGATAATCAATTGTCTACACCAACAGCTCAACAATGGACATTCTCCTGCTTATATACCATTTACAATGCCACCAGTGGAACCAACCCAACGCCCAGAACCAGGCCAGCTGCATCAGCAATGCTCATGTGAACAGGAAAAATTGTAGCTACTAGTTGGTTACCTATGGTACAAACGGAAAAAGAAGGGTACCCTGGATAAGGAGTTCTCCCCATACACAGTCCCTACGGCTAGGGACATGGTGACTATCGTAAGTTACCCGTTGTACTCCATACAGCAAAGAAAAGACAGAAACTCGGCATAGTTACTGCTGCAACAATAAAAATTTAAGCGGGGCGGAATAATTTGGTAGCACATGACCGATTTCTAGACGCATCCAGCCCATTTATTGGTGATCGTTGGCATATCTGTGTTTTCCGGGGGTACTATTTTCCCTAGTTCCTCGTTCGGATTCCAACTGACTACAGTCCCAATCATGGCTAAATTCATGGTTCGCGTCTATAATCTCGTTTCAATTTATCCAGCTGATAGGTCTGTATACGTAGTAGAAGGCGTTGTACATAGAGAGGGGTGTAGCCAAATTCCCAATCGGACAGACAAGTCAGCTCGTACTACATCGACTGATTGATATCATCGTTACATATAGGTCCTACATACGCAGTCATGTCAGTCATACGAAGATAAGACAATCAGGATCTGAACCAAACTACATACGTCAATGAATTCGGTCCCATTTGCTGCGAAAGATGGCAAATATTTCCATTGAATGTCTGTCTGACTGCGCTCGGGAGGACGGATTAGGAAAGCCGGTCGCTAGAATGGCCGCACGGCTGGGGAACGCCACCTGTTTTCCCTTTAAGGCCTAAGCTTGTACGTATTGATGTTTTACGCTTGGAATAGTGAAAATACTATATAGTTCGAGATGAAGGTCTAGAACGAGCCCGCCATTGCGGTTCTCCAGCGGGGTGCAGATCACGTGTGTTCGAATTCTATGGGGGTTTTGCATTATTGAGGAAGAAATTGATAATTGGGAAGAGATGATCGATACTGTGTAAAAGCCACCAGAATATCCTCAAGCGATAAGCACTCATTGTTCAACGTCGCTTGAATCCGTGGTCATTATCGTACTATCACGGCGTGTCGACGGCCTCTACGAAGTCAACCGAGATACGTCGGAACATGTACATGTACTAGCGTCAGCCCTAGTTCTAGATCTCTGCTCGTTTCTGCAATTCCAACAAGGGATGGATGATGCAAAGAAATCAATCGAATTTATCCGATTCTACTGTTTTTATCGTTAAACACGCCTACGTGTACTGTGTCTAGGTAAAGATATGTGTACAGTGGCTGACGGAATTTCCTTGTTGACTCTAGTCTCCTACGTGGACACCAGCCCACGCCCACCAGTGCCACCACCAGGCCAACAAGATTTAGAGAGAAAGATGGAAGGCATGCACAGACCATAGTTTCTTTCCTGCTGTTTCTTGCCAAATTCTTGGACAGGAAGTAATTGACTTTGGATCCGGTGTCGTGGGGACGGTGACGGGGACGGACGGAGTACCCTTCAG
Source organism: Talaromyces sp. PL2406 (assembly GCA_023626215.1). NCBI lineage: Eukaryota > Fungi > Ascomycota > Eurotiomycetes > Eurotiales > Trichocomaceae > Talaromyces > Talaromyces sp. PL2406. The sequence continues at coordinate 140,562 of JAMAGL010000012.1, read as the reverse complement.
AGCTTTCCGTGGTATGTTGTACGTACACATGTACTATGAGACTTGATTTTTGGGGGAATAAATCATAGGTGAGACCTGAATGTGGTTCGTGTTTCTATTAACATTTTATATCTGAAAATACATCTGCAGGCAAAAGAGACTGCACTGCCGGGATTCGTTCCAGGGATATATATCGTTAAAACATGTATGCCTGTACCTATGCATCGCTTGTAGATCTTATAACTCTCTTGATAATACAGCCTATCCAACTCGTAAATAGCGATTTACAAGTGATGATTAGCAGGTAGCAAATCGACCGAGCTGTGATGCGTTCACGAGTCAAAAGCTAGATACAACGAGTCTAGAATATTTCCTCTTTCGGAAAGTCGATAATACACATGTCGTTCCGGGAAGATCTATGTGTCGGTCAGTGGTATCATGCGATCTTTCGATTTTTGATATGATTACCTATCCAAACAGCCTGGATTCATAGGTACTTCAAAATGTACTTTAATTCTTGCTACACGATATACCCATCTGCCATAAGACGGTACTCTGCTCTCGAGACAGCACCTTCAATAGATACCGGTAGTAGTAGGTGGGTCAAGCACTATGCATGCAGGTACCTGTATGCTAACTTTCTGTATTATTTAACAGAGTTGATCATCTAGCCTAGCACACTGTCATGTCAAAAAAATGTGCTTGTCCTTGTGACCATCAGCTAAAAATCTACCTCGCCCGAATAGGAAGTGAATTAGGGCTCTGCTTCAACTAGCTCTAATAGAAGGCAATATCTATACAATCCCTCCTGACTTGTAAGAGTGTTACTGAGTAACGACATGTTCATAGCCTCCATGAAATAATAAAATACGTATACAACCGATCATTTTCCAGGTTTTGCTGTGTTGTCCCTGATGGGACCTCGTAACGAGACGACCGCACGGTCTGGACCACCACCATCGACCAACCTCTGTGTTTGTTAGATACTTTGACAACGCTATTTCGGCTATCGTGTTTTCCAGAAAATCATAACTCAAATCAGGGGTCACTGAAAGTCTGAATCTATTCTGGTCTAAGTAAGCTGTTAGGGCACGTTGTGGGCCGGGAGGTCACCCGAGCATCAGAAATCTTCTAGTTTGCTTCTTGCATACCTAGGTATGCTCGTGTCTCAATTTACGTTTCAATGGTTAGCTGTGGATATTTTCGCGTGTTGCGACTATTAGATATACGATTATGCAGTTTCTATTGATACCAGGGACTAGGTACCGGACTGAGTTGCTATATGTGTCGACAACTTGCGCTACACAAAAACTTGATCTTTATACCGATATTCATACCCATGCATATAGAGTATATCAAACGGGATGAATCTCGGCATCAACGCCTAAAAACACGGGATTACCGGACCGAGTCTTAGCTCAACATCCCTCCGATCAACATCAAACGTCTATCAGGAACCAGACCAACACATGATCATAAAATATGGAGATTCGTGCAGAAACAGTGGAGCATAGCAGTCGATCATTCATTACAAATTGATCTGTTCATGTTCTATGATTTCGTACAGCCAAGATAAGAACGGATCTAGACGGCTTCCTGATTTGGATATACCGAGTTCTACGTACGTATATCCATTCTCCCTCCTTCCGTCTTTGACTTGGTTTTGAATGGAAGGGTTAGACGATAGAAAGAGGGTCACTAATTCCATATCCGCATCTGCTCGGCACTCCACCATCGAACCATCCTCCTCGCCTCTTCAATCCACTCCCCAGCTTCGTCGCCGTATTTATCCCTAACGGCCTGTCGTAGGTCAGCGAATTCCCACCGTTCTAGTGCGTGCTGCTCATTTGGATCGGCTTGTGTATGCGTAAATCGATACTCGAATGATCCCACGCCACTCGCTTCGATGTCGGTTTGTTGGCTGCGATGATCGTGAGACCTGTTGATGATGGGTACGACGAGTCGGTATGGAAGGTCAGCCGACATGATCGCTAGCATAGTACCGCCGGCATTGGTAGTTCCTATATTCCATACTCTCCGCCCGGTTTGGTCTCTGCTGATGAACGGTCGGAGGAGTGATTGGCTCTGGTATTCGTGAATCAGGGACTTTGCGATCTTCGCATCTGCATCGTTGAGGGGATGCGCTTTCGATGAGTAGGTCCAGCACAGTCGGGAGAAAGCTCATTTCCGTCGTCACGTTTGCTTCAATATCGATATGTGGGAGATGAGGATGGTGGAACACGAGCGGCACCCTGAAATTACTGATGTGCTAGTTTTCGAATGTACCTTGTAACCCATCGTCTTCGTCGAATGCTTGTCCACTACCTACACATCAGCTCTTTGCCCCAACAACACTCTGTAAGAAAAGGAGGGGGCGTTCTGATCACCAACAACCACAACAAGACTCCTCTCCGCAATACCCGCTTCTTCAAGATATCCCAGCACCCTCCCAACCCATGCATCCATATACCGCACCGTATTCAGAAACGCGTTCAAATCTCGATGACTCCACCAAATAAAGTAATTCTCGCGCTCGAAGGTCTTGGGTAATTTCCATGGATGGTGCGTTGTGAGCGTCATGTGCGATAGGAAGAGGCGGGTTCTGTTCTCTGCGGCGTCGAAGATGAGGTCTTTTATGTATGGGTCGATTTCTTCTTCGGAGTAGCTGTTACAAGTGTTTGCAGTTTCGATACGAGTAGGGATGGGACTGGGCGTGCCCGAAATAGTTGATTTCTTTTGTCTTAGGCGGATAATGTGTCGCCGAAGGGTCCTCGATGGTCTCTTTGACTATCTTCTCGTCGAACCCGAGTTGTTCGATGAGGTCACTCTGTCGGTTGTAATCATCCGTAGATGATTGTACAAAGAAAAGACTGACTTCCAGGAGCGCTCCTGAACAGGTCGAAGCTCATCATTGGTGGATTGCTGCTCCTCGACAGTCTTCTTCGAGTTGAACAGGCTCAAAATATGCGGCAAACAAGGCTGATAAATCTCCACCAGCGATTCGTCGAGCATGTCGACTGGCAGAGGCATCACGCCGCAGTGCAGTGATAGCAGACTCTTTAATGTCAGTGAGCTAGCTGTCAGTGCTTCTTTGACGTTGATATCGCCCATATAGGGTGGTGTTTGGTCTACCCATTCGTCGGTATTTTTGTCAAATGTCGCCTCTTTGCCGCTGCTGTTGGATGCATACTCTCGGGTAAGCATTTGAGCTGTGGGAGTCATTCTGGACAATTTATCAATGACCTGGTCTCGATCGTCCTCGTCGTGATAGTCGACTACAGTGTCGAACAGAACACTTCCCTCCTTCATTGGAAAGACGTCTTTCCTCGCACTTTCCAGCACCAACATAATGATATGATCAATCTGAACTGATCCTTGGTCAAAAGCATCTTTTAGTTCAGGATGCACTGGCTCACGAAGATTGGAGATTTTCGCTGGATCCGTCACAGCATCGTATACTTCATGTCTTCTCATACAATCACGCTGTCGTCCGCCCTTCCCTCCCATATCATATCTCTCCTGACGTTGAGTATCCGTCAACCATCGCTCAAACCCCAGCGGAGGATCATCTGGCAACTATTCCGGCCTCTTTAACGCTGACGACGAATTGCGCCCTGGTGTCCAGCCGGGGAAATACCCAGACGGTGCCAGCCATTTATCCGGTGATATGAGTTCTGGAAATGGATATTGCGGGTGTTGGCGTGGATGGCGGTGTTCTGATGGGTTGTGGAAGGCAGATGATAGACTGAATGGGAGGGTTGAGGAGAGGTGGTTGTATGGGACGTCGGGCCGAATTAGTCGGGTACATAGCAGGTACAGCCCAATGATAAGGGTAGGTAAGGGAATACGATAGTTCGAGCAACTGGCTCTTTTTTAGGAACACGCTGCATATGGCGGAAGCACGCCCCGGTTTTTGACGATGACTCGACAAGCCGACTGTAACACACTCCCTGCAATCGTGTGCAGATACAGGGTGCTCAGAACCGAGACGACGAGCAAGATCACTCCAACCATACAGACAGTCTTTGTCCCACTGAACAATATCTTCATAGCCGCTGGGTCGTGAAGAAAGCTGCTGCTTGCGCCCCATTCGACCTGCGAACCGGTTTCCAAGAAGAAGCCAATTTGCACGGCGGAGGCTCCGTACGTCACCATGCTGTTTGGTCAATTTCTAGCTTGATCATGTGTAGAAGGAGAAAGCGTACACTTACGCTATCAAACAGCCCAGAATGGAGCATATCTGCTGTACGAGGCCACCAAATCCTCGAAATAAAGCTCGACCTAGCATTATGACTAGGACATCTTGGAAGAAAAAGGTGGGAAGATACACAACAAAGCAAACTGGAGAGACAGAATGCCAATGTAATCCAAGGTGTAGTAGTTTGGATGTTTGGCATGAAACGACGAGGAGGGAGTAGTAGAATGGGATTAGGGGTGGCATGCAGGCAAAGGACTGGACAGAGACGATGTCGATGGTTGACTTCCTCAATAGATGAAGAGGTGAATCATCAAAAATTGTTGGTAAGAAAATATATCCCCTAAGAGCATTTGCATACATCTGGTCTATGGCTCAACCATCAATCACGCATAAATAACCTCAAAAGGTAGATGAAAAGTCGACATCCTGTTCCTCTGGATACTTCAAAGTGCGTTTGATTACAGATCATTTTGTTTCAAATGTTATCATCTCGATTGAGATGAGTACCCCACCGAAAAGGGTCGCCGTTATGATTAGATTGGTTTGAGTGTGTCTTGATTCTTTGTGTTTAGGCATTCGTCTGATCCGTTCTTGTATGACAGTGTGTTGATTGCAATTATACTGTCGGATACCAACAGGATTGATATATAAACTTTCTCATGACATACCTTGGCAGATAACTGAGATTTGGCGTCGTTTGCCTTATGTGGATATGTGCAGTTATATCATGCAATGAATGGACATTGATATCATAACTATGTACATGAACGAGAGGAGATATCCAATATATACCCTCGTCAAAATCGTAACAACACCCCAACTCCAAACCCTCTCCCTTATAATACAGAATGCAAATGAAAGTCGAATTTTCGATTAAAAAGCCTCACTAACAACCCCCCTCTCGCCTAATCTTCCAACAACACCCTTCTTCAACCTCAACATGCGCTCAATATCCGCATCCCCGAGTTTCTGCCGATCACGCATACTCAACACCTGCCGGATAGTCATAGCATCCAAATACTCTCGTCCGGGATGACTCGGCCTTCCGAAGGACTCGAGTTCTTGTTCGGCGGCTTTTGCGATTCGGCTGCGTGATGAGAGCACCAAGAGGGCGGGGTTGTTGTTTGCGTCTGGGAAGACAGAGGGGGTGACACCTCCTCCAGTTTGATTGATGGATAGTGTTGTTTGAGGTTGGTATTGAGGAGGGAAAGTGCGGGATTGGTTGAATGTGCTGGAGTGGGAGAAGGTAGGGTTTGGTGTTACTGGGCCGATGGAGCGTAGTGAGGCGGCGAAATGGGGGTCGCGGGCGTCGAGGTCAATTGCTATTCGATACGTCAGCAGGTGCATTATAATTAGTAGGAGGAAAAAATAGGTATACCCTCTGAGCGCGAAGCCGAAGCCTGCTCTTTTGAATGGTAGGTTGGTCCTGCTTCTTGCTGCGGCGGCGATTGTTTGATTGGCGTTGGTGTCGTCTTCGTTGTCCCTGGTGAAGCTGTTTTTGGGTATTGACGGCGTGAAGCTGCGCTGGCTGCTGAGCGAGCCGGCTTTGATGCCGTGGCGCCCATTTTCTGATATAATTATTCGTTGACTGCGTTTAATGTTTATGCTGTTGAGGGAAGTCGGGATACAAAAAGATGAAGCTAAGCGGAGACTAACATTCCCGACTCTTGGCGTGGATTGTATGGGTGACGTCAAACACGAAAGACGGACGAATTGCTCAAAAAGGGAAGAAACACAGTTCATGATAAAAGTACATTTTGATTTGAAAGTTTTGATGATACTCGAGATCCGCTAATATATATAATGCGACATCAGAACCTGCTTCGTAAAGAGACACAATCTCATAGCCCTATAGTTCCTCCAATAGAATCGGCGACCATTTACCGCAAGCCAGCTAGTCGTCGCTCTTGTACCTCGCTCAATGCACGGCTTCCACTGAGGAAAGCCACTGCACCGACGATGAGAGAAGCGGGAAGCATTTGGAACAGAGTCCAGCTTGTGTAGTACATGAAAAAGATGCCCTCCAGACCAATGACGGAGGACACGAACACGATGTGAGGGACGGGTGCGGCCTTTAAGGCCACGGAGAGGTGGTCGAGATTGACGTCAAAGTACATCCACTATATGATCAGTGTGTTAGCTAAATCGTAGTCAAATCCATAGTGACAAGCCCGTAATGTACGTACCATTCCCGCCAAAACCGGGATAGTGACCAAGGTCGACAAGAGGAAAATCAACGTGATAATAGGTGGAGGGCTCTTGGGGTCAGCCTTGAAGATGTGATTTATCCTGGGCTGCTTTCCGTATCTCTCCACAGCGTCAGATACGGCTGGCGCACTGGCATCGCTAGTGATGGAGAGCTGGAAGGCGAGGTTGCGATAGGCGTCGGAAGCTCCAAAAGAGCCGATGACAATTTCGGCGTCAACGGGCTTCGGGGTGGCTATGAATTGAGTGGGGATATCTTTCTTGCTCTGTAATTCCAAGCACTGTTAGGTATTGAAGTATGTGCAGCATAGTATTGTGTACTGACCAATTCGACCTTGGACTTGCCATCATTCTTCACGCTGAAAGGATATGAGACGTCAAGGCCGGTGGTCGAGTCCTTCAACAACAAGAAAGCTTGGTGTGGCCGCTTTGCGCTGCGATCTTCCTGCGTTGTGAGGAGAAGCTTGAGAGAGTCCGAGTCGCCGAGGGAAATAGGCGTCGATAGAGGTGCATTCTCTTTGAGACTGCATGAATTAGTATTGATTATCTCAATACTTATCGCTAAAGACAAGTAGTATAATTGAATTCTCTTACCTCTCCTTCACTCTGCCTGTCGCAGACTTGGAACTTACTGACACGGTGGCATCAGTGAAACCCCAAGAGGCCGCGTAAACAGAAGGAGCGACGAGAGCCAGCAGGCTGAGGTGCGCAGGAAGGCGCATGTTGAATGTAATTGAGAAATGGAAATAAAAGAAGACAACAAGAAATAATCAATTGTTCTTCATGAATTGCCGAGAAGAGTTGAAGTAATGAATGTCTTGGTGTTGTTGTAGGTAGACAGACGGTGGATGGGGCAAGCGGCGTCCAGTGACCGTTTCTGCCGTCCGGAGAATCAAGCCCTAATTCCCTGTTCTGTTCTGCTGCTGATCTCGCCGAAAAAACATCCTCACTTTCTTTTCCTGCCACTATTGCAACACCCACGCCGCTCGCCCTGCACCCTGCTACTGCACCGCGACACTCTCGATCCATTCTACACGGCCCCCTGATTTCATTGCGATAAAAATTTTGTCTGCCCTACCGTGCCAGCGACCGTCCGACGCCCTTCGTCCTTCCGTGGCCTCCCGCAACCTGTCGGTTCTTTGACACCTGCACACCGACCATCTACGCTGCGAAGTCGTTGGAGACACTCGAGACTGCTTGGAAAATACACCTAGTATTTGGATAAACCTACTGATACAGTATGTGATACCTGGCGATCGTCTCGTGGTTCTTTTGACGGCCTGGTCGGGTGAATGGAGGCCTTTGCGCTGGATCATGACCACTATTCGCCGTTGGAAACACAAATAGCCATGGAATACTGACTACGAGCTTATTATACAGATAACTTCGACGTATTTACTATCGCGTGGCTTCTGTGCTGCGCTGCTCGAATCATCGACCGCTAGCGTTTCGCATCCTCTAGCCCTAGACCCTAACTCTGCCGTGCTGTCATCTGAGAAGTGAAAGCATCGGACACACCCGTCCAAATAACAATAACAAAAACAATCTACACATGGCTATTCAGCCTGCACAATAACAAAATACATGGACTTGTTTCCTGGACTGACAAAACCTGGATGTACGTTGCTTTTTCTGCTGATGTCGCCAGCCCAAACCCCGCTGCCTACTGATGGCAAAAACCTGTCACCGGCACTAACATTCTCTTCACAGTCAGACCACCAGCACTAGCTGGCAGCCAGTATCCACTGTTTCCTGGATTGTCTCTGGGCTTTCCTCGTTTGTAAATAGCCTTTTTTCTGCTACCATGTTTTCTCTCTTTGCTAACCTCGTCCGCAGGCGTCCGTCCAATATGGCGGCCCACGAAGACGTTCAAAAGTCTTCATCGATGCCATCGACTCCCCAATCATTCTTGTATTATGAGACTGACAGCCCTTTCCCACAATCGGGTAATGAAGAGCTCTGGCACAGCTCAAAGCGTCGCCGCACTCAGCAGAGACCATCTAGTGAAACACAATTTATTCACATGAATGGCTACAAGAGCGACAGCCAGCTTGGTACGCGCTTCAACAATACTTATGTTGATTCGTATTCAGACTCCAAGACTTTTGAAAACACACAGAACAAGTCAGGCGACGCAGCCTCCGTACCTGAGGACACCGCAGGCGCAGTTGCTGAAACTGCCTCAAAGGCTAGCGACGACCTGCTTGAAATTTCCTCGGCAAAGTCAGTTCGTAGCGCCCGCAAGCCAATGGAACGCTCGACGGAGACGTCGCAGCGACTTTTGAAAGTAAAATCTGGCGCTGGATCGTCGCAGCCGACTAATATCCAGACCTTTATCTTCAAGACGAAACTGGACCCTCGAAACATTGGCTACAGAGACCGCTCAGATGAGCCTGGAACTCCGTCATCAGTGAACGAGACTCCTGAAGTGCAGATGGAAAATCCTCCTCCTGAGTCATCTACGCGGTCTACTCGCAAAACCCGCAAGTCTGAAGCGTCAAACATGCTGAAATTCAAGAGCTATACGCCCAATGCTACACCTGTCTTGCGTGGCAATGCATCGCGCAAAACACCTCGCCAAGAGCAGTCTGTGGATGCCGAATCGCCAGCACCTACTATTGGCGATGATCAAGCATCCTTCGCAGCTTTTGAGCAAGAAAGACAGCCGAGTCCTGATAAGATGAGTCAGCATGAGACGCCGGTGAAAGAGGACGCCATGGGAGGCCTTGGTGATATCAACTCGGCACAACGACGAAGCACCAGGGTCCGCAAGCCTGCAAAGACCGTTCTATTGGAGGAACTTGCCAAGGAAACTCCTAGGAGAGAAAAGTCCACCAAAGAACAAGGATCAACTACAGCGGCGCAGTCATCAAAATCATTGTCCAAATCGGCCAACACACATGTAGCCGAGCCGGCCTCTTATGCATCTCCACCGGCTCGTCAATCAGACGCAGGTTACCCATATGGTGACTCATTTGATCGATACGGCACACCCTCACCTGATGGTTTATCTAATACCCGCTCGTCTGGACGTGTGCGGAAGCCTACGATCAAGGCGATCGAATCTTTACAGTCCAAACCACACAGTCGAAAGCGGCTACGAAATTCAGATCAATTTGTTGTTTCTGGTGAAGCTACCATTAATCAAGGCAAAGCTACACCAGAGCCTGTGAATACTACGAACAGTTCTACGGTTCCGACGTCTCGCAGTGCCAGCGGAGGTAGCAGCGATGCGCCATCTGTTTCTATGGACGAAAATGATATACTTGGCCGACAACTCTACGATCTAGCAAGCACTGCAATTGTGGATACGGCTTCTGTCGAGGATGAGGAAGCGAAGATCGCCGAATGGCGCGAAGCTTTCAACAAGAAGAGGAATGAACAAGTCTCGACACCTGTTATTGAAGAGGTGACTGAAGTAGCTGAAGTGACAGAACCTGAACCCGAGGCACCGGCTAAGGAAACCCCACCAGTCATTGAATACCTTAACCTGCCTGGCGAGATCAACGCTGATATTCCTCTGGACCATCCTCAGCGACCCCGCCCTTTTACCGAGGAAGATGGCTGGATGCACACTGGCCGAGTCAACCAACATGGTGAGGAATACTGCGTTGCGCCTGCTGAGAAGTATCAATGGGTCAAGCACGCATCAAACTACAAAACACCTGTCGGACCAATTCCTACACCGCCACCCGTTCTCAAGTCAGTCGACGAAATTCGACGTGATAACATCTACGGCTTCCCTCCCAGTCCCGGCAAGCGGAATCTGTATCAAAAGCATCCTGGCCAGGTATGGAGAGTTGAGAACCTGGACGGCTTGGTTAGCCAGGCTCCTACTCACACCAAATCCTTACGCTCATCCGACCGATCCGTCGCGAAACAGGTTGATGCTATGAACGTGGACGAATCCGGCATGAAAACGAGGTATATCCACAAGAAGGGATTCCCGCGATTCAAGCGACCTCTAAAGATTGTCTTTGTCGATTCGTCAAAACTCGATCTACCTGCTCCATCTGAATCTACTGCATCTTTGCGTAGGCGGCGTCAGAGTGCACCACTCTTTGCGGGAGGAGCAAATTCTACTCCTAGCAAGACACGAAAACGATCGTTGGATATGACGAGTGGAAGCCACGCTGAAAGCTCGGAGCAAGCCCAGCCGCAACGCAAGAAGCGGTATTCAAACGTGAAAGCCGACGATAAATCGACTCCGGCACGTCCAAAGCGTCAGTCTACCGTTGGTACCGTCACCACAAACAATAACAAGAACGGCGGACCTTCGACTCCAGCGACTGCACCACCCAAGTCAACCAGCAGCGGTGCCAAACCAACTGGCGGCATTTCACTCAAATTCCACTTTGGCAGTCACAAAAAATAGACGATTTTGAAGCGAGCGGGCTTTAAGAAGCCGAATCATCCAATTCTTATCTTCTCACCCATGTTATTCTACCCATTTTTAATCTGCCTTTTTTTCCTCCATGCCCTAACCCCCAAATTTGCATACTCCGGATCTGTTACAACATGTGCCTGATGATTTACTCATTTTCAGAGTTTCAATGGGATGCATTACTTTTATTCATTATCGGCTTGTATCCTGCCTGTATCATGTATTCCCTCCAAGTGTGTTTTTCCCAAAAGTCATGTGATGATGATGCATACTGTATTATAAATATTGAGTCGAGTCGTCATTGCGTTTTTTAAGCGAGTGTATTGTTTAGTTTTTCTTTTATTTCGAGGTTGTTGAGATGGATGATGGTGGATGAGAATGCTAGTAGCTGGTTGTGTGGTGGAGACTGGTACATACATAATTGTACTGGCTGGGTTAATGAGAGATGTTCTTTTGCCTTAGATTTGTGTCCGGCTATAATATGCTCGCAGAACGTTGAATCTTCATCATGCGTTGGTCAGTTGAGTGAGTATTTACTATGGAGTATAAAAAATTGATAAAAGTGATGCCTGGTGGATCAGGCATCTACTCAGCCCAGAAGTGGCCTAGCGTCGATTTAGATGAATTCCTTCAGTTTTTGAACGGATGTCTTTATATCAAGACAACAACCGTTGTTATATTTCCGGTTAACTGGAAAAAGAGTTATTCTAGAGTTATTATTGCGGAAAATGATCCATTGCGATAGTCATTGACTCCTCGATAAAACTCTCAAGCCGCTAAAAAATATTCGCCAACAGAAAAGCACCTGAGAAAAAGGAAACCAGCATAGATTCCAATATCGGTCAAGTGAAGAGCAGCAATCGACCACCAACGAAGAAACTACGAAGGGGGGAAGAAAGTGAAAAGGATTATAAGAATGGCCACCCCGACACAACAATCAAAACCGCGCGTCATCTCAACCGAAGAAATCCGTCACCGAGAACTAAACAGCTCTTCTCCTTCATCATCACAACCAGCACAGAAAAGAATCACACCTGGAAGAAGGACACCATTACCAGCGAATGTCGATATCAGAAAAACGAAGGAATATAAATCTGCGTCTAGGAAGTATGTCCTCTTTTGTATCTCATAATGATTGTGCATATGCTGATGTGTTTTATTTAGGTGGGTGTCGACGATAGTCGCGCTGCCGATATTGTTTTATACGAGTTGGGAGTTGTATGAGCGGAGTAAGTCTTCTTTTCTATTTTGGGCTGTGGTTTGATGTTAACTGGTGTGTAGCGTATGGATCGAAGGTGCAGAAGAGTCTTGTTGATGTTAACAGGAAGGCTGTTGAGGAGAATTCTACTTCGAAGAGTTCTTAAGTGAATAATAGTTTTGTATTGAGTCTGGGTGATGAGGTGTATGATAGAAGTGAAGTGTAATATATACAAAGAAAGAATGATAGAATAAGAGACAATATCTACCCTCGTGATCAATCGACTGTCTTTGGGCAGTACTCCTCCCATCGCCCCCCATTCCTCGCAAAATCAAGCCCATCAATCCAATCCTCTAGTTTACATCTCCCTAGAGCATCAACATCACACCCATGAAGCGGCACAACGCGATCGTTCACCAGAACCCTCACAAACTCCTCTCCCTCTCCCTCGTCTGCAAAATCATCAGACAAAGCGCAATGCATAACCTCGAAATACGCCCTCGCCGCAAAAGGCACAATCCACGCCGCTGCAAACCCGCCCGTCTCATCCGGAGATTGTACACGTTTCGCTGACAGCGACTTCGTCGAGTTGTACAACCCGAACGCATCAAAGATTGATACCATGGCATTATCATGACTGAAATCAGCGTATAGAGCAGTATCAAGCGGGAACGTGTCTGGATCAGAGTCGAGGGTGTGGTTAACACTTGTATGGTCGTTTACGGGCAGGGATTTGGTCATGCGAGAGATAAGTTCGTTGACGTAGCCGATTCCTCGTGTTGAGCCAAGGGGATTCCCGGCACCGAAAGCGTAGTATTTCTCTAGAGTGTTGTAATAGTCGTATGATTGCCATTCGGAGGGGGTGAAGAGCTTACATAAAGGCGAAGATGTGCCGTTTGGATTGTTGACGGTTTCGAAAGGGCAGAGGTCCATTAGCAGGGGGATGTCGTGGAGTTCGAGGTTGACGCCGGGCATGTTTGTAACTAGTCGCTGTAGGATCGGAGGTGCGAAGAAGGCGAGGAATTCTTGTTGGATTCTTTGGACTGGGCTGCCGTCGGAGAATGTTTCGCAGGTTCCGGTGTCGAGGGTGTTGTTCCATTCGCGACCTTCCGGAATCACCAGATTGACGGAGGTCTTGTGTTGTGACTTGTCTGAGTCTGGGTCGGATGTTTTCGCTTCATTAAAACCGTTACTGAATAGCTCGCCAGAAGCAATCACGCGATCTGACCCAGATGCTCGCACAAACGGGACGTTTTGTCTGGCCAACTCTCCATATCGATCATAAAACGCAGTACCCAAATCAAACATCTCCTGCTCCCCAAAAGAAGTCAAATCATCCGCTCCGAGTGTATAGCGGTAGTCTATCAACAGCTCATAGATATCAGTCTTGTATTCCGTAGCCGTCTGCTGAATCCTGTCAACGAGACTGGCATACATTGCGCTCTTATGAGCGGTGGGATATCGCGCGCCATGTCTAGAAAGAACCTGCGCAAATGTGATGTTGCATTTGGGTGGTACTGCAGGGTTAATTTCTGACTGCTCGCCGAGTGAGAAGAAAGGCGAGTATTGGCCCCAGTAATGCGATATGTCTACCACACCGCTGTTGGAGTTTGTATAAGCAGATGCGAATTTTTTGGTTAAGGAGCTAGCATTCACTGTAATTAGCAACACTCAAAGCACAATGTCAAATCGACTTTAACATACAATGATATCCCAAAGCTCAACAGTAGAAACACCCCAATCAGGACCGTAAAAGACCTCCTCTGAGGCTTACAGCGTCGTGATGAAGGAGGGTATGCGCCAACAAGAGGTCTGGCTTCTTCGTGATCATAGTCTGAATCGCTGTCAAAAGCGAATGCCTCGTCTTGCGGTTTCATTGTTGCTGATATTTCGAAGCGGGTTCTATAAGAATGAATCCAGTGTTGTCGTGCGCGGGGTTGACTAAACTGGCAAGCTCACATTTCGCGAGTATATACTTGGATCAAAATGTGCAATTTTTCAGTCGATATAAACAAGACAAAGGATTGTTTCGCAAAAAAGATGAAAGTTGAAGAAAAGATGGTTACACGGTTACCTGATTGGTTGGATGCCTTGCACGTGTTGTGTTCCTTTTTTTCTCAGGCACACATTCAACATTATGTCTTCAAATCAAACAAACATGAAACACAGACAGTTTTACTTGAGCAACATTTTGATTCAATTGAAATATCCAAACTATATTTAAAGAGCACCGAAACTCACTTATGCCCAATTTCCCGTCGTGTGACAATCCGTTCTCCAGATAAACAAGAACGCCAAACACTCAATGACTAGGGTGAGAGGTTACTATACATTCTAGGGGGCAATATAAATAAGGTGGACGAGGTATTTGGAAGAGATATTATATGTATTGGTAGATAGACGATGAATAGGGTATATGATTCCCGATGTGAAAAGGAGTTGCACTACACCAGTCGAATGATGGATAGTATCGCAAATGAAGGAATAAAAAGGAACCAGGACGCCAGAAAATGCGGTACAGAGGGAACAACAGGTATGAGGTCCGGAATGGGATGATTAGCATGAAAGGTATACACGGAGAGATTGGAAATGATTAGGAAGAGGAACGGATAACTCTCACAGGAGAGAATTGGAGCAAGGTCACCTCGTGTTCGATATATATCGAACATCCTCCCGGTAAGAATGATGTTCGTAATTGCCAGCAGGAGGATTCACACTCTGCCATGATTCGGGATGTTGCTGACCGGCAGCAGACGATGCATATGACAAAGCATCCGAACCAGACGCCGGAGTAGGAAGCATGCGTAGCGTGGTAGATGCGAGTGACGAGGAAGTCCCGGTACTCATAGTCTTGGACATCATCTCTCCTCCCATGCCAATGGCTTGGTGTGAATCCGCTGGCGATGGCTGATCACCGGGACTAGCCGTTGACTGAGTATAGCGACGTGAAGGCGCAGGAGAAGCAGGACGAGGGGGCATCTGCGCCACACCAATGTGTTCACTCAAAGTATCTCTGAAAAAGTCTCTCTCGTTGCGATAGAAGTCTCTTTCTTCGGTTAAGAATTGCAATTGTTCATTGAGCTGGTTGATCTTCTGTTCAAGCGCAGCTTCGTTCTTCTTACGGTTGCGAAACCGTCTTGAGGCATCACTGTTTGCTTTTCGCTTTTCGGCTTGGCTTCTTGATCCAGACTTCAAATCAATGGTTACTGGGATCATGGGACCGCCGCCGTACTGGACGTGATTGCCGGCCTGGCTGAGCAAGTCGGTTGGGCCGGGATATGCAACGCCGGAGTGAGGATCGTCTCCGTATCTGGAGCCACTCATACGACTCGCCGTGCGACTCAAAGGGTCCATGCCCATGTAAGGAGATTGCGAGGCAGAGTCCACTGAAGGAGGCAATGATGCGGACTGTCCCAGAGGTGGAAGTATTCCCGATGTAATGGAGGGCGAAGGCGCGAACGAGCTAAAGGTGGAATGTGGTGTACTAGGGCTGGATGCTTGTGAACTGGGATTGGTGGCGAGTCCGCCACTGAGATGACGGCCGTGTTGGTGGAATGTCGGAGTCGAATGGCGAGACAGTTGTAGGGGCGGTTGGTTGCGGTTGGGGATTGAGACGGCCAGTTTTGGTGAGTATCTCGATGCTGACGAGTACTCAATAGATGTTGCAGTCGGACCTGAAGATCCTCGTCCGTGTCCCGGAGTACTGTAAACACCTGCAGATAACTCTTGCACAAACGGCGATTGAGATACCGTGACTTTTCCTGCACTAGTACTGCTGTTGCTTGTTGCACCAACAGACCCAGTACCAATGTTATTATTTCCACAGACACTGGCTTGACGTAGCGCGGGTGAGACGGGCGTGATGATGCGACGAGGGGGATGAGGTGGTGAAACTGACGATCCTCCACCGTGTTGAAGGTATGATTTGGCACTGATCGATTTCGAGATAGAAGCGAGGAGGGGTGAAGAAGAGCTGCGTCGTTGAGGGGACGGAGGTAATGTAGGAGGTCGAAGCAACTCCATGGTCATGTTGTTGCTGTCTTGGGCAATTCGTTTGTCGACCTGCGAGTTGCCACCCTCGGTGGGATTCAAGATGGATTGAACCCCAATAATTGAACGGGCATGCGTCGACGATTCTAGTCGGGGCTGAAGGAGGGCCGGCTCGGGCCAAGGGTATTGTCGTTTCGTACCTATTGTCTCACATTGGTGTGATTCATTCGATGGGTCTTGTTGTTTGCGGTTTTCGTTTTTGTTTGCCACTCTTTCTTGTTCCTCTTGTTCTTGCTCTTGTCGTTGCTTACGAACATGAAGACTATATTCTGGAGATTCCGAAGACATGGGCGACAATGGTCCCTCCTCCTGAGACAAAGATCGCGGCTCAACACATGGCCGTTTCCTTCCCCTCTCAAGATGCCCGTTGCCCTCCAGTAGGCTTGCCTGAGAGGGGAAGGCAGATGGACTGTTTGGAATATAGCTCCCCAAATGACGATACTGGTCGAGGCCGTCTAGTGATTTGGGGTGGTGGGTAACGGGATAAACACTGATTCCCAATGCAGCCAGTTTGACGATATGATCCTGTTTCTTCCTGTTTGAAGGAAACTTTTTCTCCGCGAGTTGGCGCGAAAGCCTATGGACCGAGTCACGATAGAATGACAGGTCCGAAAAGTCGAGTAGCGGTCACGAACCGAGACGAAGCAGTCCGAAGGGGAGAAAAAACAAATCCCCAAGACCAGAGTGTTTGGAAGTCGAATGTATCAGCGAGGATGCTCAATTATCGGAGAGATAATGAAGCGGACAAAGACTCGATCAAAGATTAAACGGGAATAGACGTAACTGTGCTGTAGATATGCAAGTAGAAGAGAAGTATGTATGCAATATGTAGACGAGTGTATGTGTGAAAAATGGATGAACAATGTGTGCCCGGGTGTATGCACGTAGATGTAGATGTATGTACGTATGCAGCATCTGTCGAGATATTATTATGATATATTAGATACTGACGCTAGTGATGGAGGTGATATCCATATATGTACATCTTGGGACGCGCCCCTCCACTCCCAAAAAGATCGGGACGCAGCAGGGATTGACCTAGCCCTACTCAGATAGGCTGTGGGACAAAACTTTAGCGTTTCAGCGGTGTGAAGCAAGTAAAATTAGAGTAGATACTACGTACTCCGTAAGTAATGCATTAGAGGCATAGGCAAGCACATTGTCGACTTATTCGGGAAAAAGTAAATAAGTGACTAAAAAAGTAAATTAGCGGGTTAAAGGTCATGCAAAAAGAAAACAAGGTGAATGCAGAGCATGGCTCCGGAAGACGGAAGATACGTGCCTAGTTTCTTAAGATCGCCTGAACTGGAACAGTTGACAGGAGGTTTCTTTTCTCTTGCTTAGTGGATTTACATAGTGAATTGAAAACGGGTCTCTGTTGCTCCCCCCATATCAGGAGCCGATTCCTAAAAGGGACCCTGCAATCGTTGTTTGGAACGAAAAAATTGGGGCCGGGGATCCGGGAAGTAACAAATAGCTTTGCAGCTAAGGATCTGACTGGAGTCGATGGAGATATGGGCCAGGCGCCAATTCAGAGACAGGACTAGGGGAGAAAGAAAGGAGTGGAGGAGGCACGTAAGTGGCAGCGAGTGAGAGTTGATTACGGCAGGCTGTAAGTGGGTTAGCACGTATGACTTGAGAGAACTCTATGAACCTAGCTGAGGGTTAGGCTCACATTTCCAATTTAGACTCTAGGCTTATGGGGCTTTGTTGTGCATGAAGAAGCTCAACCAAAGATGGTATCCCGGAGCATGTCTGGCATATTCCTTAGCTGCAGCATGCAGGATGCACAGTGACCAGTGCACGAGAAACCTTGTTGTCCTTCAACGACACGCTATCAAGTATCTACGACTGGCAGGGTCTGAAAATGTCAGGGATGGAACTGCAAATTATCCGTTTGAGTCTGCTTGGCCTCTATACGAGATGCTAAGACCTTTTAAGTTATGGACAGGGTGTTTAGTGTGTAGCTGGGTAGACAAAGAAAGCCTGTATCCTGGACTAACATACTCCGTACTCGGCGTCGGTAGGGTTAGACAATCCAAACCTATCTATGAGTCTGGGACACATGCACAGGAAAGATTAATATTCGTGCCCTCTATGGTTCAGGGCTGCGGGAGACGTTGTCGGTGCGGCCCGCTTTATCATCGCTCAGGTTAGTTAGTTAAGGGAGCATGGCTGAACGATGCTGAACTCGGAATTTCAGATGACTGGAGTCCTTAGGAAGCAAATTAGCGGCCCAACTGACCGCTAACTTCTAAGCGACCGCTGGCTGGCCAGCATAGCTTACCAGGATATGTCAGGACCCAGTATCAACCAACCAACCAACCACTAACCGCTGCCTATTAATTAGAGGCCCACTACCAAAGCTAGCAGCGTCACAAGCGGTACTCGAAGTTATCATGATTTGACCAAGCGGAGTTCGGCCGGCCACTCCGGGGTGGTTAATGACACTCAGAGTTGAGCTTCAACGTTGGTTCGCAAATAATTAACATATTTGTTTCTTTGTCTCTTTGCTTCGCAATATCTTTCCTTGTAAGAGCAGAGATCTCCGTGATACAAAGGGCTTGTTTTTGCTAGTGAAATACTACCACTGCGCGCGGATGAACTCCTTTGTCCTGGCCTAATAAGCGAATAGGAATGCTAAACTAGTCTTACCGTCCGTGGGTGTGCCTCGCATATGTAGGCCCCCAAAAACCAGCCTGTCAGAAGTGGAACCGATGGATTTGGTAAGTGTCAGTGACTCGGTGAATGAGATTGACCCACCGTGATATGAACCTCTGGTCTTCCGGCCGAGATGATTTGATCCCTGTTTCACATGATACCCCATAATAAAGCATTTCAAATCCCGAGGTTTGGCTTGCTTTTGCATACGTGCTGCTAACTAACTACGTATGTACGGAGTAGTAGTTTGTCAACTTGACAGGTGCTCTTGGTTCGTCAATTGGCCTGTGATTTTGTTAGAGTATCCATAGGACTGAACTTTGAGAACCGTGCCTATACTTCTTGTTTAAGCGAGCAATGAGGCCAACCCTGAAGACTGGAAATATATGGGCGTGGGCTGAACGAGTTCAGAGTCCTTCCAGACTTCCGGACGGCGAACGCTGTCTACAGTGTACACAATTCAATTCAATTACAGTACATACTGCATGGGGATAAGTTCTATGGAGACCAATTTACAAAGACACGTCCAGTTGTGGATATCTTACCACATAGCGGGCTTACCGTTGCTACGGAACTGGGACAGAAGAATCCCCTGACTCTTGATTGGGGTCTATAACACCGACAATTAAGTCAGAAAATGCAGTAGGATCGACAGCACATCGCTAAGAAGGAATGACGAAGAGGTGAGCAAATCAATGAAATCATAGCAGAAATATACTAAAAGCGTTGTCAGTCTTGCTAGTGCTCTGACTTGAATAAACGGTGAAGCCTATACGTACATCATTGTCATCGCCACCACTATGTTAATCAAAGTAGTTATTAGACTGATCGTCAACGTCATGAATAGGACCAGTTGGAATTTGTAACCCATTCATCAATTGTTCAACTTACTCGAATCGATAGTGAGACACCACTTTTCCTTCTTCTGAAGAAATTGCCGGATTAGGCACAATCTGGCCCTCTTCCAGCAAACGACGTGCCTTAGTGGCACACCCTCCAGCAAATGCCTGTCGGGCAGCGCGGCAGCAAGTGTTCTGAAGAATTGCGGATACGTTCGCAGGCGTCGCACTGAGCAATAAGCTAACCCCTAAAGCAACTAACTCAGCGAGACTCGTAAGCGGCTTAGCAGGCTAGTCAACTAGACATGCAGCCCGAAAAGTCGCCCTGTCAGATCATTCCGGCATTGATGATTTTGTGTTTCTCGAACGTATAGCAAACTATATGTTATTAATATATTGAAACATTTAAGAGCTTGAGAATTGGGAACCTGGCAGTTAGCAGGTGTCAAAAAGGACTAGTATGTACGTACATGTATTAATTGCTACCCACATGTGCAGAAATGTCATTCTTTTAATATCGTGCCGAAACGTCTAGAATTGTCAGTCGGTTGCAAGTCTCATGTTTTGCATGAGGGAATAGATTAAAAAACCGCCATTTTGCGGCAATTATGCTTGGATTTTGTTGAATAGGGCTTTCATTTGTTCGAATAAGTTAGCTACTACAGATGAAGATGAATTGGTCCTTGGAAGGTAACGTGACCCCTCTAGCCCTGATCAAGTGACTGCCTCGCCAATGGCACCTAGCACCAAAACGCCTTAACTAGTAGTTACTACAATAGCAGTCTGCACCATCATGCAATGCGAAAGCAATTTTCTTTGCTTTTGTCTCATCAGATAAGCACAGCCTATAGGACGCTGTGGTAATTCTATCTTGTCATAGAAAATTCAAATGTCAGTCAGGATAAACGTTCCCTAGTTATCGACGTACCTAGGTAAGCATGTGGATCGCGCTGATCACCCCTGAATCTTGTGATGCCCACTCCATGTGTTGATGGAGCATCTCAAAGCCTCGAGTTTCACTAGCCGTCTCTTGTCCATGGGATTGGGACCTCACCAATACATACTGGGTTACTTCTGTGTGCTAGCGGATGCATGCTTACCCAAGTAGGCATGTACCTACTCCTCTATCCCGGCAGTTCTTAAAAATAAGAAAGTCGAGAAAACCACATTCAGAGTTCCGTGTGCCAGCTAAATTGTTAGACGGCTAGAGTGGGCCAAAAGCTTCAGACTGATGGCGGGAGAAACGGGTGAGGAAGCACTAGTAGTAGCATCTAGCCAAGCCGTAGATACTACGTTCATCATCATGGTGTAAAAAAGGATTTACGAAATGTGATTCCGTCCGGTAGACCTACTTCGAGGCTACTTCTCCCCTTCACTGGCCATGAAATCAAAGGATTCTTTGACCCAAAAATTGGCAGAAACAAAATGTAGAAAGTTCCGTCTCGACTCACGAGATGGAATTTTTAGGCCGAGGTAGTATACATCAGTACGTACTCTGTACTCCGTCGTAGCGGATTGGGATTAACTCGAGCTTAGCGCAATGAATTGTTTTTCCAGCAAAGTGAAAGACCGGTGTGCTTGGCCCAAGGCTTGTATCTGCTCGAATCGGCCGACAGCTTGCCCTGAAGAGCGACTCTTTTCATCTCATTTTCGCTAAAAACGGTTTGTCATGGCTAATCTGCGTGTAACAATTTCGTGACAGCTGATCTGCATGCTGTTAAGCATACTCCGAAGTAAAGTAAGGTGATACACAATTAACGTCTCATGCGAGTTATCACCAAAGTTCTGGAATTATTGAAGTCAAAAATATGCGCCATGTAATGAACTACGTATTGATTGGTTGCTCTATCTCCAGGGCTGCTATTCTACATGACTCCATATGTTGGTTGGCAACGTCAAGCATGACACGATATCCAACATCCAACAGCTCTGGACTACGTACATACTCGAAGTGGCATGTAGTAGCCCATGTACATTTGACTATCAAGCAGCAGCACGAATGCCCTTTCCGCTGTCTCGTACCTCATATGCACTAATCTGTATGTAGATAACTTCTGGCTCAGGCTAGCCGCTAAACAGCCAAGTCATCTAACTAACTTCCTAAGTGTTGTCACACGGCCCACTAGTGGGCGCCGGACGGGCTGTACGTACTATGCACTCTGCATGAAAGGCTCACATCCTGCACGCCAATGATCGAATCGGCGGGCTTGAGACTAGGGGAGTTCAGACAGAAATGAAAAAATGATTTCACATCATGCACTAAGCCCCTAAGGAGTAAGGACATGCTTGCGTAAGTTATTCAGGTCTTTGAAAGCCTTGACCATTCGTTCCTTCTCAATCTTGATTGGTTTCTATTTCACCTGTCATGTTGGTATTCCCAATTGGGACACGAATCAGATTTCACCGCTCATTGTGAATTTTTCTGATTGGCTCCTCCTTTTTTCCAATACTTGATTTTGCTACGAGTCAGTTTCTTCCTTCACTTTAGACTGGTAGCTTTTCATGATTTTGACTTTCATTTCATATACGTACGTACTTGACCGACTCCTCCCGGATCTGGTGGCCGAAACCCGAGCTCTAACGAGATTGGAGAAGCGTTGAGATCACGAGGAAGACTCTTTTCATTGAATTGGAAATATTTGAGACGAAGATTACAATACAATCCAGGTATTCAGGCCTAGTAAGAATAGGCGAAACGTATGCAAATAATTTCTTCTATGGGTTAGGACATGGGCGGCTGTAGCAGCTTCTCTGAGTTTATTTGCACGGGAAGGAGTTCTCACTTGACACGTACCTGGCGCCGCCACAGCTGGTCTAAGCCTAACTAAAGAAAATTATAAGCACCAATCACAAAATGAGCTTCCGTTTACTCTTTTAAGTCTCTACTCCGTACGGAGATGAGAGAGACTGGACTGTACTCGCGGCTGTAAGGTAGCATTGTCTACTTTCTAGTGCGTATCTGATATCTATGTACGTACGTGGTTCAGAAATTGAGAGACGGCATAATCGAATGGTTCATGATCGTCTCCGGAAGGCATTTCGAGGCTTCCCCTGTACGCCAACATCCACTTTATATACTTTTCCACCCCATCTAGCTGACTCGGGATTTTGATATGGCTCTTGCTCCATGGCCGTCGTGACGAGCAGCTCCGATCCCACGAACTCCGGACAAGTGACGAACCGTGTAGGGAATAAGATCTCTCCAGTAATCTC
This sequence comes from Talaromyces sp. PL2406, assembly GCA_023626215.1. Classification (NCBI taxonomy): domain Eukaryota; kingdom Fungi; phylum Ascomycota; class Eurotiomycetes; order Eurotiales; family Trichocomaceae; genus Talaromyces; species Talaromyces sp. PL2406. Next base: position 117,835 of record JAMAGL010000012.1, on the reverse strand, counting down.
ACCCTTTGGATTGACTCGAATGATGCGACTTGCTCGCCACACAGCAACCCAGAGATTTCCCTCTACATCCATGGCGAACCCATCTGGTTCGCCATAGCTGGCTTCAAGAGTCAGGAAATCGCGCTTGTTGGATATCGACCCTGTACACGCGTCGAAATCATAGGCGTATATCTTTCCATGAGGCGAATCGGTGATATACATGATGTCGTCGGCGTTATTCCAGCCCATTCCATTGGGTGTCGTCATTTGGTGCAGCATCTCGTGTAAACTCATGTCTGGATCCAGTCGGTACAGTGTACCTGCATGCTTACCCTGGACATATTTGTGATCGATACTTGAACCTGCCCAAAAGCGGCCTTGATTGTCGACTGCGCCGTCATTGAAGCGCATTCTATACTCGCTTTTAGTTTACACACAAAGCGATTGAGTGAGTACAAGATCGGCTCACCTATACGCTTGCTCCTCAGAAGTATGTATGCGATGAATATAAGTCAAAGCACCTGATTGGTAGTCCATGGTAGCAAACCCGTGTTTGGCCGCCACCACGATCTGGGTGTTGTTCCCCGAGTCGTCGATCATATCAGCAGTCACACTACATATTATTCAGGCAATTGATATTAGTCTGCAACAGTATCTTTTCCATGATTCGGCCAGAGAGAGGAGAAACGCACCCAATAGGTGATTCCGTGTGCAATACTCGCATTGAGCCCGGCTCCTTGGCGAGGTCTACGAAGTAGACTTTCTCATAGTCGAGGTCGAGGAAGCGCAACTCCCTGCGTTCCGCCGTGTAGAAGGGCCCTTCAAGCAGACCGCCACGTATATCGAGATATGGCTCAGTGACTTTCCATCGCTGGATACCGGCTTCAGATGTTGCAGCCATGGTCGATACAGATAGAAGTATATCTATTTCCGGAAAGTTCGCTTCGAGATTTACTTTTACTGTACCACGAGTTCACAGTTTTAGGTACCTTCAAACGTTCAAAGTTGTACAGATTTTCCATTCGGAGAAATCTTCATGGTCCCCCACACTCGGGGATTTCTCCGGATTCTCCATACTTGTCTGTCGCAATGCTGTATGCATCGAACTACAAAGTGTCTATAATATTGTATACTCTAAAGGTGTGGTTCTCTTGAGCTCGTTAGAAAATGACTATAAACTTTGAAGCATAGTGTAAAACATAAGCTTTGGGCATGCTATTGCTTCTTCTGCCCCTCAGAAGATATCCGTGCTCGTCCGTCTCTCACCCCACGGCCTCGGCTCGCCAGCAAGACTTTCTTCGCATAGCACGGACGAAAGAGACAGAAACGAGTAAAAGGACCGTGTAGAATCAAATACTGAAGTATTGCTGTATGAGACAGTCCCAGTTCTATCCGATTGATCTTCCCTTCCCCAATCCTCAAATCCGAGCGTCTGGATGTCATGCAAACTATAGAATGACATACATGTGAACACCCAGGCGCATGTGCTCTGTACATCAGGCTTGTAAGCTACTCGAGATGCTGAAATCGTTTACGGAAGTTTCCAAAATTGTATTCCGAACTCTAGATGCAGATGATATAGCATTTCAAATCCACGACATACTTGAATCGCGGTAACATTGTACCCAACATAGGATTTGTGATCTATCAACATGTCAATTTCGGACATGCACAGGCAATAGATAGATCAATAGTGTACATGGACCTCCCTTTTGGACTCGCGCTCATATCACAGTCTGATCTCAGGTAATCCCTGAAAAGATTCATGTATAATGCCACATATTTATACCTGCCTAGATACATATCTGTGCATCAAGATGTACACTAAAAACAAGGTTCTGGGTGACAGGTACCCATGCATGAGGACTAAATCCGATCTCGCCCTGTGATCTATCGAATAAGTGCATTTCAATCTTTAATCTGTTTGTTATATGTATATTATACTTTCCACATCGGGGCCAGCTATCTTGACACGCAGCGGCACGAGCGCAAATACGAAAATATGTAGTATCATTTCTCTCGGAATGACCTTATTTCACACAAGTGACCCCCAATTTCGAAACCAACCAGGCGGACCGATGATATGTATGTGCTGTCGCCTGGAAGTATGCAGTCAGCTCCGTTCTACGAAATTATTTGCAGTTCTGATTTGGGCGGTTCGCGCGGGTGTACTGTTATCTGTTCCAGATGATACTTTGTATCCAGTCAGGATGTGTTGTTCAGTCACATTCTCAACATACGGGTGTAGCGATACATGATCCGATTTGTACGCGCTATTCATTCTCGGTTCCATTTCGAATCCACTGATTCAAATTTGAATTGAAAAGTTTCAACGCGTCGGAAGGGTTTACCCTACGTGATCGCACTGACCGGTAAGTGGGATTTAAACTACTAGTCAGTCGAGATTGAAACAAAGAAGCTGTATATCACAAAAGCACGGGGCATCATTAGGATTTGCTAGTATTATGAATAAATTCCCAACATCCAATGAGAAATTGAGAAAATAGAAAGTTTACACCATCACGCATTAACTAAATGCTTCATGCAATATGTATGCTGGGAGCACATTTCCGAAACCGGCTTCTACTTCCCCTCTAACGAGTCGGAGATTTTGGTATGTCAGTTCAGGGTTTCTTTGCCTTAGCTTCGCGCAAGTGTTTGTCGAGACTCGAGAAGATATTGGTCGATCATCTTTCCTAGGCTGTTGGTTCAACTTGGTTGTTGCTTTTTTTTGCCCCTTTGTTCTCGCCTAGGCATCATATTGATAGGCATCAGATATCGATACCTGGCTAGGCACTGTCACCAACGTTCACGAAATGCAGGTATTTCTATTTGCTTTTTCTTCTGTCTTTCATTTCGGGTTATCCGACTACCAATACTACCTCACTTGCCTACTGCGTGAACCGTTCAAAATCATGTACGTACAAGACATTTGCATCGCTTCAACTAGCCTTACGTACTTCCCACAGCCATGTGATGCAAATGCAATCTAAACTAGACAGACCTAAGCAGCGCGTAAAAGTAAAAGCGTTATCTCGAGAGCAAAATCTCCAGTCAAGCAAGAACGTGCGTTAGGTGCATGTACATAACTGCATCAAACCGTTTCAAACAAAAACTCTATCATATGCATGCAACTATGAGCAACAGACATGTAACAACTGACTTTCTAGATACCTAGAATAGTATGAAGTACGTAGTACATACGTAGTTATATGCTTCGGAGGCTTTGAACGCTTCGTTTCATATGTGCGAAATGCTGGCAATCGATAAACCAGAAATATGAGCCATTTCGTTGTCTGTTGTACCACAAAGTAAGATTACTTTCCGTTATGACATTAGTCGAAGCATGGCCCAAAATGGTAAGTGATTCGTCGTTTCCAATATCATTGTGCTTCCAAGCAGTTAACTAGCTGATATTGACACTAAATCGCCAACTAATTAGCTAGCTGATCGATATGAAAGGAATTTTTGTCTTATCCCCATCTCATCATCTCTCGCTAAATGTAAGACCGGCACGGCTTCCTATTGTGCGAGATGATTCTCGATCATCGTGTGGAGCATACCCCTTATTCCATATAACTGGAGTTCATTGTCTTGCATTCATGTCGCAGCCTGCGATGATCATGTGATGAGCTATACAATATCAATATGTCACATAATGAATCCTTATATCCGCTCGGATCCTAGCACAGGCACTACTATGTAGAATGTTGGTTCTATTTTGAGCGGGTCTAGACTTCCCAACGTACAACAAAGACTGCCCTAAGCGCCGGGGAAATTTTGTGTTGGTGACACCTACGCAGATACGAAGTTATCGTCGATTTGTGAAAGAAATCAATGCTGCCGTGTGCCGTGTGCCGTATACCGAGACTTGATGATGTAGGAGTAGGGGCAAACCATAGGGGCACCTCACATCGAGATCAATTCAGGTTTTGTTGGACTGGACAGAAATTTGCTACCTTAGCCATTGCGTTAGGGCTACATTGGTTCGGGTCAGTGTAAGACCTAAACTGTACGGCCCTTGACTTCGCATATTCCAAATCCTTCTAAATCACAGCCTGAGAAGTTGAGCATAAGAAAAGTTCAAAGTAGCATCATATTCAAATTGCGTATTCATTAATATACTAGATAGTAACAATTATTCAAGTATTACAGATAGTCATAATTACACCTCCCCATTCGAACAAACTTTTCTCCTTCTGCATTTTCAGTATATATTTCGTTGACCTAGATACCTAGGTATCGCAACCCTCGAAAGTAGAGTCCTTGCCTTCAAATCTTTCAACATGTAGTAACAAACAAACCAATCCTGTTACAAGAGTCAGTTAACGAACATACGTTAACGTATGGAAAATGACAAGTGGTATGAACTTACGGAGAAGGATTGAAATCCTCGAAGAAATCCAAAATTGTACTTCCAGCATTCTTCAACTCAAATGCGACTGTTTCACCAGCTGGACATGCAAAAGTTGCAATAGTATACGTATGACCTGGCGACACATTCGTCACACCAAAATCAACCTTGACTTGCGGCGCGTTGGAGAAGGATGTTGAGGAACCAGCTGGCGCTTGTAACTCCAAGAACCTGATGGCTCCATCACCACTGAAGCTGAAGGAGGATGTCTCGAGTTTATCCTGTGTTGGGAACAGAAAGACCAGAGAGCATTGCTGGTTTGCTGAGCTGGGAAGGAAATCAAAGCTGAAGATCGAGGAGATTGTCGATGTGACTGTACCATTGAACGAGGTTCCAGCCGCTTTGTTAGGCGATGAGTTGTCGATGGGGATGATGAGATGAGGGAACTCAAAGCTGCCATTGACAAGATTCGTGCCACAGCTGCCGCCTGAGGGTCCTCCACCGCAACCTTGGTTGTTACCACCGCCGCATCCACCTCCAGCTCCGGGGGCAAATCCACCTGGTCCAGAGGTCCCCGTTGGGGATATTCTACCCGTACCAGTAGGACACAGTCCAGTTGCACAAACCCCTGTAGCTGTTGCAACGCTCGAGTTAGCAAAAGGAGGAGGTCCGGGTGCAGTAGGCACACCACCCGGTGCGCTTGGTGTTCGAGGCCCTGAAGATTCTGCTGGAGTGTTAGGCGCACCTGGCGTTGTTTGGCCACCGTGTCCACCGGGTGGTTGTCCTGGAGGAGTTGGAGCACCAGGGCCAGGGACCGCAGGAGGAACTTGGGTTATTGTTGTGATTGGGCATGACGAAGAGCCTTCAGGGGGTTGTGGAACTTTTGGAGGAACAATAGGGCCTACACTAGGACTAGGACCTGGGGCACCGCTTGAAACTTCTGGCTGAGGCGGTGCATGCGGGGGTGATATTGGTGGAGGTGGTGATATGGGTGGTGGCATAACAGGTGGAGGTGATATGAGTGGTGCTCCTCCAGCAGGTGGACCCGGTGGTCCTGAGGGCGGCTGTGTTGGTGCTCCTTGACATCTGTCGGCATGTAGCTCGATAGGTCGACAGCCGGTAACATCCGCCGGGGGTGGGTTTGTGTAGATATTAAGCTGGTCACTTTGACCTGACACGCAGGCCACAAAGTCTGTGGTATCATTGTAGTGAAACTTGCCGGAGGAATCTATGGAAAACGAGGGTTGTGGACTCGCTCCAGTATCACACTGCAGCTGTGATGTAGGTGCTAGAAGCAATGAAGTGATCAGTATTTTGTTTGATAGTGGCACTTTCACACTGAGACATACGAGTAAGAAAGCATCCACGTCCATTGCCATCCTTGATAGCCCCAGAAGAGTCGATGCAGAACTGGCCGGGCTGCAAACCGCTGCCGAGGCGTGTTTGTCCATCATCAATCTGCCCTACAGGCCCTGAAGCACCTCCAGTGGCTGACAAGCTGAAGCAACATATGACGGTATCGCGAGTGACCAGGGCATTTGCTGTGGCTATCACCACAGCCGCCGCCAAAGTAGATCTCATGATCGAGGAGCTAGTCCAACACTGTAGATTCAATTAGCACATGTTGAGAGGTATCAAAAGAAATCGATCAAAATCAATCATTGAACCTGTATCTCACCTTCTCAGATGATATGATAGCGGTCAGTCTGACCTTGACGTGTACATCAGACTCAGGGAACACAGCGCATATATCTGTGTGTTTTCTGTATGGTGCAAGCCACTACCAACCAGGTTCGGAATATAGAAACTAGGTGATGAACTAAAAGGAAACAGCACTAGGTTCAATAGAAGGGAAAATTCATTCTCGTCGAGGTTGAGGCGACAGAGGCGGATTATATGATCCACGGTGATCTTCAAGACCGCCGGATTATAGGGCTGTGGCGATGACGATGCTTTGAGCATCATTTTCAAATTCCTTGCTGCTGACAGCTGGCACGACAATGGGTAGGATAAGTTAAGTGAGGCAAAACGGATTCACAACGACCTGTTAGATGGCTTATTGCGGCCATTATTTTGCCATCAAGCAGCTTGAATCGCACGGAATTTAAGACGAGCGAGAGCATCGTGAGTGGCTGTATCGGGCTTTCAGACCGAATTTTCGAAATTCTTGCCCGAGGACTGTTGCTCAGTCTCATTTATTAGGGGGAAATGTCCGAGGTGGCTCACGGTACGTCAGCCCGTAAGGTTTGGAGCCATACGGTTCGTAACCAAGGCATATGACATCTAGACTTTAAAGGTTGGCTTGCCACGATGACTTGATTATTGCTATAGCTATCTTTGTTTCAGATTTGTGAGGAGGCTGTTCAAGACAAACAGCATATATAAAAGCAGGCTCGTTGAACATAAGTTTATCTTTGACGTCCAGACCTCCTAGATGTTGGGCCATTCGTAATGGCAAGCATACCGAAAGCCGGAATCACTTTCCCTGAACATGAAGAACAATTGCGAGAGGAAGTTTTGTATTGCGAGAGAAATTTGTCAAGACAAATGACGATAAAAAAGCGTGAAAAGATGAAAGTCGAGAGGCAATCAATCCCGACAAATCGAGTGACGGAAGGAGTTTCCGACACCTGCCTAATACGGAATTAGGGCTCAACCGTAATTCAACGTCACTTGTAAACTTCGATAGCGAATTCAATTTGGTGTTTAACAAAATATTCAGACAGCAAATACCATTAATGAATCGGTAGATATTGCTCTCATTATATTATACTGGAAGCATCCTGGTTGTGTATGAAGCCCGACATGGAGAAGTTGTATGCAACTGAACCTTCGCTTAACTAGAGCATAGTAATGAGGCCGATGTTTGATAAAGTTTTTCAATACGAATGACTGAGTACTTGGGTCCCTATTTTTGCATTCGCTAAGGGTAACACGATGGAATCTATACTCCATCAAACAGTATGGCGCAGAAGACCTCGACTGTGCGTTTATCATAAGAAGTACAGCAGTCGATTTGACGAGAACTCAAGACAATGTTATAGTCAACTCATTAACGCTGTTTTCTGGGGCCATTATTATTCTTTGTTATTTCTTGGTTGCTTCTCAGCAAGATGTTTTCCTGCTAAGCTCAATGCAATCAAGGGCTTAGGTGTCTATGGAAACCCCCGTCAAAACGGCATACATTGAGGATCCCCCCGGTGCATCTACCAGGCTTAGCATTCTCTATCTGGTATTATTTAAAGAAGAAAAACCTCATGGACTCTCCTTTTCTCGAACATCACACGTTCCAAGTTCAAATACCTTCAGAGCCTCCATGACATGCCGTTCATCTTTTGAGGATAAATGATGTTTGATAGTATACAAACAGCGGAATGGCCATACATCGTCAAACATCATCGACTAACGCATCTTATCCAGATCATTCAGCGAACGAAGAAACGGCATCAAAAACAACTTTCTCGACCGCAGAGATCGATAACGACGAAGACCGAGTGAATATTTACACACCAATAAGTAGCAGCGACACAGCAGAGCTTGTGGAAGGTTTGAACGACCTCATGTCAAGCCTGCAAATGATCGAATCCAACACACCATGTCTATGGCCGAAGAAAACCTTCATACTTCTTGAGAGGGACACAAAGCGTGTACTAGCAATTCGGGACGGCAGTTTGTACTTGATTGATCAGCAAAGCATGTCTGATTCCTCCCGTGATCTAAGCTGCCATTGGCGTTGTGTCGAAAACCCCTCTCGCTGGTTGGGACTTCGTAATGCGGTTTCAGGCATGTACTTAGGCGAAACGTTCCCTGAGGGAACGCCATTTAGGGGAGCATCCAACATGCTGGTAGCATCCTCGCCGCAATTCACCGAGTCCAGCCGCATTCATCCACGACAACACCCAGATGGAGGACTTGAGCTGTTCTTGATTCATAAAAATGATTTAGTATCGATCAACATCGGAGGATTTGTCAATTCAGGTTGGACTTTGGTCGTTGGAGCGAATGGAACTCGGGTTCGATGGGACTTTATGGAATTATAGATTGTCTTCTTCCAAGATAATTTCAGACCCTGATTCTTATTGTGAGCCATATAGATTAAAAGAGACGGATAATAACTGCTTTTGATGTATTCTATCCATTATCTTGCAATACGATAGTTGCCTAATACGGAAACAGGCTCAACTGTCATTCAAGGTCACCCGGAAAGCTCTCGCCATCTAGCTCTCTACTGTTATTAAACAAATTTTATAATTTTCACTCTGGTGTAGTGTGCTCCACGTGCCAAGCGTCGTGAAGTAATACTGTACGAAAAAGCGTGCTGGAACCTTGACATGCTGTCTAAAAAGTATGATAGTTCAATTCCGCGCTTTTTTTATATCCTTATTATAGTCGTTGTCATTGTTTTACCTTGGAGAACCTGTATGTTAGAAGGTGCATGACTAAAGAGGCATATGTGATGTCCTTCCTTAAGCGCATGACGCACGAGACCGTGCTGACTGAACTCCATAGATAAATAGATGAAGTATATCTAATTGATTCATTCCCCACTTCTGTCTCTGTTACTGCTGCAAGCTAAGTAATTACGGGGTCATATATTGTGATTTGGGTTCAAAAATTGAGATATCTGCCAGACGGAGGGCACACACGGCCAGTGTCATGGCTCAACGCGAGAGAATATACGCAATGTCTGATGAAAATTTCTAGTACATGTCGAAGGTAGGTGAAGACCTGGATAGAGAACCCCATGCAGGCAGCAAGATTAACGAATGCATTCCACGGATGAAGCAATGGACGAAGAAACATCCACAACGACGACAACTTCTACAGTAAACGCCATCTATACGCCAACACGAAGCAGCGACTCAAGCATCAAGGAAGATTTAATTCGTCTTATGATGAACAGAAATTCAATTGAGCGAGGTGCAACTTGTTCTTGGCGGGAAAAGACCTACGTAATCCTTGAGAAAGCTTCAAAGCGCGCCAGGGCGCTCCGTTTTGGTGAGATAGTCTTGGTTGACACCCAAGGCTTGATAAATCACTTCGTTAATTCCAGCTGCCACTGGCATTGTTCTGAAAACGCAGTGTCAGGTTGGTAGGGATTTCGTAATGCTGCATCCGGCATGTTCTTAGGCGAAGGAGTACATACTCCCAGGTAGGCAGGTTACTATTTTGATTGTGATTCCTACATATGTATAGTAGTCCTACAAAGGGGCCCGAGCATTTGGTGGCATCTTCAAAATCCCATAGCCAGCCTCAATGGATCTATGTAAACCACCATCCAGATGGAGGCTACGAGCTTTTCGTCAACCGCAACAACGTTTTGGCAGCTGTTACTCTTGGAAAGAAAGGCACTTCAATGCAGAGATTGATTGTTGTAGGGAACAAAGCTCCAGCCAGGTGAGATTTTATAGAATTTTAGGGTCTGGGCATCCCTCAGACTTTAGTTCTGATGGCTTGAAGTACTGCACTATAATTGTTCTGATTGCCTGCTATCTTCAACCAGGCAAGAACTGTAGCTTCGTGTTCATCTAATGGATTTTTGCCTATAAATCTTATGCGATCTTAAGTCATCGATCTCCTAGGTGTCTCATCTGTGGTATGTAACACTTACAAGTCCTTCTCCTTAAATAAGGGGAAACAATTAAGCAAGTTGATGGAAGTATATTTTCAGTCATAGTCTCATTTCTCTTGATCTAACCATAATAGTTGGCCCTTTTAAATATCAGAAACGGCGGGGAAAACTAGCAAAGAATCGTCAATCATTTAGTCCAGCTTCATGACCTACTTACAAATGTTCGATTGAACCCATCACGTTCTCTTCATACTGTTCGGATCTTCCCTTGCAGATCTTCTTTCTTCAATATTTGCTTTCAGCCCCTACTTTATCTATAATTCACACTTTTTTCTCTGGAAGATATCTCATACTGCTAGCAATTCTTCCATCTTTTATTCATGTTTACACTACTTATCCTCCTTTCAAACAATATCATCAACTTTTGAAAACAAGACAGTTTCTGTTGGATCCAGCCATCAACCACCTAAATCCCACTTACGAGTACGTATTCATTGAGAACTGAGATACAAATTTCCTTGGAGAAACAGAATATAACTGACAATCATATTGTTAAGTTTAGAAGAGGATCCACCAGATCAACAGGATAATAGGAAGAGCGACTACCATCATCATGGGTCCCCATTTTGTCGCCCTCCTTGAGCCAGGTGCGACGTTCGTACTTCACAACCCCGCGAAAGGACATGTACTTGCCGATAGCGGTACGGGCATTACAGTCTTCCTTGACGAAGAAGCTTCGAAACACACCGACTGCCAGCAATACCATTAGCACTGCATTCTCAAAACGACTGTCTACTGTTCCGAAATGCATTCTCAGGGAACACATTATGTCCGTCATACAGTTTCAATGCGGATGGTCAGGAGCTGACCACAGAGGTTGATGACTCCACAAGTGATGCCGTGTTTTGTGTCTTGGATGATCTTAACGGTAGCTTCATCATTTATCACAATCTCCAGGGTGATCTCCAGGGTGATCTCCAGGGTGATCTACTTCCAATATCAATGGCATATGATGATCGCTTTGATATCTGCTATCCCATCTTGTTGAATGAACCCAATGAGGACGCTGTGGTTCACTGGCGTTTTGAGTGGGTTCAGAACGGAATGATTGATGGCTACGATGGCTGCGAGGTTAATTATGGCCCGGATGACTACGAACTACGAGATAGTCCTCTCTCTGTCTCAGACTCCACCAGTTTGAGTGACTAGCCTGGCTCGTTTTAAACGAAGGTGACCATCGAAGACAAAGTCACTTCAGGTTATATGTCGATCGTTCCAAGGTTGGTGGAAATTTTACTCCCGCTAGGTGGAAATGCATACTATTATCGGCACTAGATCTTGCTCAGAATTGATTCTCTATAACCAAAAGACTGAAATATCACTTTGATAACTTTTTGGACGCACGTACTTTGCCGCCGACTCCCAAAAAGATACCACTGGTAGTTTTCTTCGACTTCCAAAAATGCCACCCTTCTAAGCACCAATTGCCAATAACCCAAATTCATCCCTAGCACCAATTTCCTTGCTTGTGCCTTTTCCTGAAAGTAGGAAGTGCTTCCTTCCATGATGGTCGAGGTCCCCGGATTGTTCCAAGATGCCATCGTTGCGGCGGATTAGATCTCGGTGTCCTTTGGATGCCCGTAGTCCTTGGGACCGTACTTGATCTCGACATCGCCAATCATTACACTCTTGGCTCTCTCAAATTTCCAGTGCACTTTAGTGTGTGTTTGAACTTCATAGAAACACTTGGGATATCTGATCTTGAAGTAAGTCTCCTCTCCAAATGAGACAGGAAACAATTGGCCCTCACAAATGTGATAGAGCATGGAATGAGTAGGCAATTCCTTCAAGACGCAAAACGCCCCCTCGTCCTCACGATCCTCGGCTGTTACTAGCCTAAAGCCAGCCTGACTAATGTGACAATATTCCGGACCGTAGCTGTTCTCTTGTAACATCTTTCCCGAGAATGCACTTCGTAAATGATTGTAGTTGTACCTATAGATGCAATGCCAATGGTATTTCCGGGGGTCGATCTTGCGAGACTTCCCTTCCTGCTCGGAGAGAAAAAGTGTAATGTTTGCTTCAGTTTCAACGAGGATTTGCTTCTCTTCAAGCCGAAGTCGTCCCCTTCGACGCCGAAGTCGTTCTCTTCGAAGATGTAAAGGATAAAGGTTGCCTCCGGTCCAAGATCTGTGTATTTATCTGAATCGATGGAGGATGTAGAGTGGGAGGAGGACGCCATTTTTCGCAGCAGTTTTGACTGAATAAAAAGGAAAAGAAAAAGACCGTCAGTATACGTACTTCTCAAATTAGTTAGTGTCAAATCTTGATAGGAAGTCAAGCACAGGTCTTACCGGGAAAAGGGGTTCGTGGAGAGCTGCTAGTGAGAGACCTACAGGTCTAAGCTGACGAGAAGAGGTTGGACCGGGAAAGGATAGAGATGAAGTGAGAGAAAAAGTTGAAGAAGTTGACGAGAGAAGAGTCATACGAGAGGATGATTGAGGGCAAGGACGAGTTGGTGAACTGCTCAATTCTCACTTATTCTCTCTTTTTCGACTTTCAGATATCACTTCACTCCAAGTTAGGTTACCTTGGATAGCGTGGATTCTCAATTTGCCGGCTTTTACAAGCTTGACGAATAGGCCAGAGCGAAGAGAGTAGAAGAGCTGATATCGACCTCCTGAGTTGCGTCTTCTGGTTGGTGTGAGCAGAAAAGACCGAAATACTGCAGAGGTACATCTCAGTAGTAGATATCTAATATCTAAGAGCCGAGATGAGTTTAGAGCTAGTCATTATATCTTCTAAATCATTAAAAAAGGTTTTGTGTACTTGCGAGGCAAAATATATCAAGGAGGGCAATTGAATCCAGTTGGTGACGCTCTTACGTAGGATCATCATACCACATAGACTGGGACTTATCGAAAGATTAAATACGAAAAATCATCTGACGTCTAGAAGTCTATATAAAAATATAAGAAAGCAATGAACATTTGCTGCTATGTGGCAACGAGGATGGGAGGAAGTGACAAACTGGCCGCCAATGCTCTCTCAAAATGATCTCCTGCAGCTTGAAATACTAGACTACTACTACTTTTGGCCGGTTTTATTACGGAAGTAGTTGAGCTTCATTTCCTTGTAAAGAGATATCGACAGTAGTTCTCCGATGTAGTTCTGTTCACTCTTCTAAGCGCCAATTTTTGATGTGAACCATGATCATCCATACATGTAGTATTCATTAGATTCAACGATATCTCCAGAGGTCTCCAGTAGTTTTCAAATCGCCCATTTTTCACCCAATTCAAATGTCGGAGTCCGGCACAGGAAGAGACTCACGGCCAGTAGTCGTCAGGACCGTAGTTCACCTTGAAGTCGCCAACCAGCCCATTCTTGACTTCTTCCCAATGCCAGCATATTATTTTGCAATCACTCACAAGCTCTGCGAAGTCAGAGACATAAGGATAGCGAAACTCAAACCACGAATCATAATCATAGGAAACAGAAATTAAGTCGCCACCTTCATTGTGATAAAAGTATGAACCCCAGTGAATTGCCTGCCACCCAAACTTCGCATCTGCATCGTATTTGGTGTTTATTGTCAGTAAATAGCCTGTGCCCTCCACATAGTACCCGATTCGGAAGAGACTTTTTGAGAATGAGTTGCGGAATTGAAAGTGGCCATTCTCGAATATGCAGTGCCAATGATATTGCCGGGGGTCTATCTGGCGAGATTTCAATTCGCTTTCCGCGAGAAAGACAGTGATGCCCGCATCGCTTTCCGCGAGAATAGTCTTGTCTTGGGAGTTGTGAAGGATAAAAGTCATTCCACCTTCAAGTTTGTCAAAGAATCTGTACGATGCGACAGAAGATGAGACAGGATTAGGTGAGGGGGCCATTGTTTTTGTCTTGACGGGGCGTCACGGTAGTTGATCGTGATATTTTTGGACTTCCTGAAATTCGTCTTTTTTTCTTGGCAAATTCGACTGACTAGATCAATGATAAAAAAATGAGTGTCAGTTCATTTTTGTTGGTGTTGTTGAGGTCAAATCGCATGAGATCATGGTCTTACCAGGTAGAAGCCTTTGGCAACAGCTCTTAGTGAAAGATAAATAACAGGCAGTCGACTGTCCACGAGAAGAGAGAGAATAGATGTGAGAGAAGAGGTTGAAGAAGAGCAGGGCGAGTCAGAATGGAGGATGTTTGAGAGCAAGTAAGTGTCTTCTTGCTAAACTCCAGGTGTGACTTCACGCAGAATAAGACAGTGATGGCTGGGTTGTTAAAGTGTTTGCTTTTCCAAGATAGAGGGTGGGTAAGGGGAAGGGCAAAAGTTTAGAATATCTGACATCAAACCTTGATTTTTTGCTCCTCCCTTGCTCCTTTCTTGTTGATGGATATGTAACGGAGATTGAAGTGTAAGAAGTATGGCGAGATCTTAGATAGCTATCATATATCAGAATGCCTATAGAACTTTCACATCTGATATCAAATCGAGTAATTGACGTGAGCTAATATCACAACCATGTAGCTTCATATCAGATGAATTGGGCCGCATCAAGATACTCGATACAAAGCAAACCTGGGAAGTTTCTAGGACGAAATAAGAAAGTATAAGCCTGAAGGGTTCCATTCTAGCTCTTTGTGCTGACGCTGCTTTCCGCCATTACAAACAATATCGACATCGTTCTTACACAAAGCATAAAGACTGACAATTTCCTTTTTGTTGGCTCAAAACATTCAATGAGGGCGGCATAGGCCAGCAGAACGTTCAGATGATTTGTTTTGTTCGTGCCTTCCTATTTTCAACCTCCTCCTCCTCCTCCCCTCCAGTCCATTTTGCTACTGAACAAGCCCTTTCGATTGGAGCGGAGTTATTTTCCTCCTTCTCTTGCTATTCATCACTTCTTCCTCATCGAACCGTTTGTCGACATCACCTGCCTCCCATTCAAGCGATTCTGGTGCCAGAATGTCCGTGAACGAGTCTACAGAAGCCTCCAACGGTGCTAATGGTACGTGTTATGATCGCACTTAGCCCGAACCCAAGCATAGAATTTCCCCCATGCTAACTTGATCCCATTCTAGCGGGCGAGGTTGCCATCGACCAACTGCTTGGTCAGACATTCACCACGGCTATGGAGAAGACCGTGAACACTGCTATCGCAAACGCGGTTGAGGATGCAATCAACGCAGCCGTCGAAAACGCTGTTGGCGACGTTCAGAAAATTGTCGATAAATATTTAAAACAATCTCTTGATCAGACTGCCCTGGATGCGGTTGAGAAGGCCATCAAAAAACTTCGCGATAGCTCTTTTGAAGAACATTTGATGAGCTTTCTTTCCAAGAAAGACAATCAAGCATCCCAGAATAACGCTGCTCAAACCGAGGTTACAAACGACAAGGCAAAGCAAATCAAAGTTGTAAAGGACTTTCATAATTTCATAGGCACGCAAGAGACTTTGTTAATCCAGGGAAAACCTATCAAATCTACATTCACGATGAGACGGATGACGATACATATCGTATGGTGGAGGCCGGTGAAGAGGTTGCTATTCGACTTGCATTACCCGAACAGGTCGAGACTGGGGAAATACCGATATCAAATTGCCAGTGTCAATGCCACCAGAAGGGTTTGAAGTTTTGCTTCTACAATCAATCGACGAGATTGCACCTATGTTTCGACTGCGACGATTTCGAGGGGGGAGAATGCAGTCTAGCTGTAACGCCGCGGGCGTGGTGCGACAGGAGATGCTTTTTTGCCTACAACGAAACATAGATGGCGCATACATGTTTCTGCATCATTATGAAGGTTGCATGTATGCACTTTCAATCGATATCATTGACCAAAACTACAGTCCCACTAATTTCTCGGGCTTGGGTGCAATCGCCGAAAGGGATCATCAAAGAGGGGACTTTATTTGGAAGTTCAAGGAAGTTGCAAAGAAATGAGCTATATCAATTCATTCTGTTGCATTTGCTGATATCAGTCGACCTCAATGCATTGGTATATTTCAAGCTAGCTCCAGTTAACTCTGGGGTATGTGTCTAGTTAAGAAATAGAAACTACTTACTCTAGAGTGCAAATGAATAGAAATCGTAAGCAAAGAGTAATCACTGGCTGACAAGACTAGAAAATGGCCCTGAGGGATGTCTCATAGAGTGCTCCAGTGTCAGCGTCACATATACCGTGACACCGAAGAACCTCGCCATCGTTTTTGTCGCCCAGTACACCCCATTTTTTTAGCCATAGAGCCTTCTTCCGACATATAACTTACTAAATCGATGCATACACAGCATGAAAAGAGCGGTTCTCACAGTGCATTGTGCTGACAGTGGCACAATTATGGGTCAGTTAGGGCTAATTCAGCCGGAATTTTTTAGTCCCCACTGCAGACCCACTCAAGTCGCTTTTTCGTCGTTGTTCAACCAAGGACTTATAACTCAGTTGGTTAGAGTGTCGTACTAATATCAGCTTGCTTGGCAAGTTAGTTGTTGGTAATGCGAAAGTCCACAGTTCGAGCCTGTGTTGGTCCACTTCTTTTTTTGCAGTGTTTTTTTTTTGCTCTGTTTTACCTTGTCTATTTTGACCTCCATTTTCTTTCCTTGAGGTTTGAGTTTTCTTCTGCTTAGCCGTGATCCGTTTCCACCATACACTAGAGATCTATTCCTCATAAGATGGACACCGGCTAGGTTTGAAAATTCACTAAAGAATCTTCTACTCTTTTCTGCAAAATTTAGAGAATTTTTCAACGATCCTGGCCTCAACACGACTCCAAAAATCCTACTAAAACCTGGTCCCTCGTCGAAACTGCGTTACGGTCCTGCAAACATTGGATGGTTAGATCTCGATCTCCAGCAACTTTGTCCAGTCCATCGTAATGCGTGAGGGTGACATCTATTGGAGCATGCAGAACACGACTAAGAGTCTCTTGATGCAATCCTTATAAGGCGTAAGATAAGGGAGTAGTAGAAAATTGTCTCGATGATGTGGCTTCAATATCGATTCCGATCTCCAAAAGCAGCTTCGCGACCTCCGACTCCCAGACCACAGGCAAGATGAAACGCGGTGCATCCCTCGAAGATTCCGCCGGTTATCTCGTGAAGATTTGCTTTTTCATTTTTCAGCAGAATCTGCATACCCCTGACATTTCCGGATGGGGACGACGGCCTTACACAAGCAGCAGCAATCAGTGGAGTAAAATCATTCGGCATTCTTGCATTCACGTCGGCACCGTGTTGGATCAAGGCTTCCATAATCGAGAATTTGCACCCAACGGTGGCTATGTATAAAGCTTTATCCAGGGATCTTGCTCCCATATCTAGGTAAAGCTGAATATGCTGTAGCGATCCACGCCATGCGCACAATTCAATGTGTAATAGGGCATAGGACGTTGGTAGAGATGCTTGTTAAGTGCTATTTCTATAACTCTACTAGCGTTCGAAACTTCCTCTCCTAAAAGCGGTCGTTAGAAGGAAATCATCAAAATCACAATAAGCTGCGCTCAGCTTTTCACCTGGAGGTGCGCGAAAGTATCTCCTGGGCCTTGAACACACAGATCCACCATCTAGATTTGCATTGCGGTCTAACAGAAGTTGGGTGGCTGCCTTCCGTACACTAACAGTGTCGTATTCCACAAGACTATGTGAGTCTGGAATAAATTGCAAGTGATTTTGCAAACAATAATCAATGTGAAATTCCAAAAATCCCCGGATGGCGCAAGTCAAAGGCGTGACATAAACATGCTTTGATGACTGGGTCGTGCTTTCAATGTCCATTCCAAGATCTAGAAGTAGCTCCACGACGGAAGAGTTCCCAAGAGCAGCCGCAAGATGTAGTGCGTTGTATCCCCCAAATTCTCCTTCAGTCCTTGTGTTGAGATCTGCTCCATTATCGAGCAGAATCTGAATTGGTGGTGTAAATGGAATCACACAAGCAGCAGCATGGAGTGGAGTAAAGCCATTCTGCATTCTTACATTCACATTGGCGCCACTCCGGACTAGAATTTCCATAATATAATAATGACGCCCAATAATGGCTGCATATAGAGCTTCATCTAGGGACTTTGCTCGCATCTCTAGGTGGATGAGGACATGATTGAGCGATCCATGCCATGCGCACCAACGGAACGTGAACTGCTCGTGACACCCATTAGATAGTTTGTATTTCTCAATAGATAGTTCATAAAGAAGCCTATTGAGAGTATGATAGAGTCGACGATTTGTCTTCACCAGCGAATCTATATCTTTTAGACTGGACAAATGACTAGCAATACAGAGCAGGACCTCATCTGGTAGACCAAGGAGCGACATTGTGATAACAGCGCAGGAATTGCAAGTCTATCAATAGCCCCTCACAAGAGAGAGTGTTGATAGTTGATTCAAAATCTTGACACTAATAAGGAGAAAATGATTGTTGGCGTAAGAATATTGGCTGAAGTAAGTCTGGATTGATCAATGAATCGATGATTTGACTGTCTAGGTATCACAGGCAGGGAGCCTGCCTATTTATACGCAGACCCTTCCATCAGTACGCTCCACCTCTTCGTACATGCCCGACAGAAGTGTAGTAAAACAAAGAACAATTCAGGGCGTTTCAAAGAATTTTGGAAGCCTTTTATATGAAACAGATGTGGCCAGTATCAGCAAAATACATAAAGATTGCTGTTGATATCAACAATTATGATCCATGAAGATCGTTTGATATTATCTACTTAGGCAACCATGCCGGAAGATGCCTGTTGAGATGAAGAGTACTCTAAGTGTGCTGACCGAACGTAGTATACATGTCGTCGCCGTGAAGCAACTGGGATAATACGCCTAATCTTACATCTGCCACTTTAATTGTTTGTATTCTGATCAAGCAAATTGGTCTTGATGTGGTAAGAACTCGGGGTAAGCTTAGGGCTTCGGCGGCTAGCCCTAAGTTTCGAAGGTATTGAGTCTTCAAACCATTCACAAGTCAATGTCTAATTCGAATCATAATATAATGTCGGCGTATCGTGTTTGTCACCAAGTTCAATCTGAAGTATACGATAGGATCGTTGCGCCCCGAAACAGCTCTGTGATTGCCCGGTGCCATCACATGACTGATGACATATTAGGAAGGAGCTGCCTGGCTGCACGCCTTCCTCTGCCTATTTAACCCCTCTTCCTCCAACTTCTCCTACTCTCTTTTTCTCTCGCCCCAACCTCTCGATGCAATCTGTTCTATCTATATACCGGTGAGCCTCTCAAATGCGGTCGATTGTGAGTGATCGCGCTCTGTGAGTCGAAGAAGCTCTGCTGACATTCTATCTTCGGCACTCCTCCAGATATAGACAGTATCACTGTTCTCAAAAAGAAAATGGACCTACAACAATATTCTCCAATTGCCCATAGTGAAAGAATACATCGAATGCAAGGAGTGTATGATATCTCTGCCAAGGGATATAAGCCAACAGCAGCTGGGAGGACACCTGGAAGAGATGGCTCGAACATAAGAACTTCATCAAGAATGAAGAGAGCACGGCAGCAGCAGCAAGCGATTATAAATACCGCTACTTCCGCAAGTATTCCACAATCGACCAGCTCAAGTACAAGATACTTGCCAGATTCGATGAATATGTTGAGGGCCAATATTTGAAACTGCTCGAAGGTATCTTTGCTTCTCAGCAATGTACTGGTACTCAAATCGCGGTCAGTAGTCCTTTCACTATGGCTTGGCCTTAACTAGATGTCTGTAGGCCTCCTGTACGATACATACCACATCTGTTTTGCAACCTACATATAGCACCAACTGCCAACTGTTACTGGAACACCTGCTCGATCGCAAATGATGTCAAACAACTTGACAAGCAGCAGTGAATCTGATCGACCATATTCAATTCACATACAACATCTGTACTCCACTTTGGGGTCTGAATATGCGGTGGTCTGTAACTCAATCATGTCCGCATTTGATGCGGTCTATGGCGCTCCCTTGTCTGAACCCAGCATGTGGTAGAATACATATCCTACCTGGGGGGATTCCCATCCGCGTGTGTCTTTCGAAAGACATTCGAAAGAGGTTTCTATGCGGGTATTGTCAAGACTGGAAACTTGAGCATCAAGGGAATCTTCCTTCTAAACAACAGATTGCAATTTACGAGGCCAAAAATGATGGAACGCATCTCAAAGATAGTTGTGAACATTGTGGAGACACTGCATCCTTGCTGAGCAACTAAATCACGGGCTGAAGAGGTATAAGTGGTTCCGTAAAAGTGCAGCAATGAATGTGTTGAACGAAAACCTCAAGAGCGAAATAATCAAGCTAGAAGAGGGTTACTGGAAATCTCAAAGGCATTGTCTGCATCGGTAGGAGATTTGGTAGCTACCCCCCAAAACGCGAAGAAGAATCAGTAATGGGGAGACTGTGAATGAATGTATTGACATTGGTGTTGTCTATGATCAAAAATGAAAATCAGGAGATATTTGAGTATTGAAGGGCGTTTCCTACAGGACATGTAGTGTTCGAATCAAGAAGATCAGGAATCGGCGCGTATACCAGACAATTTAGTACTGTAAGATGAAGCGAGTAAAGAAAGCACCGTAAATGGAGGCATATCCCAACACATTGCAAGCCCGGGAGCTCCTCCCATCCAAATCCAGATAAGAGGCCTTAGCCAGGCAATGGAATTGTCAGGAAACAACCGAGAGTAAACAAAGACAAGTGATGTTTATCATGTCAATTTCTTTCTCTTCACTTATGCATACTCAAAAAAAACAGACATTGAATCCTTCAACCTCGCCCTGTCCAACTATCGCTCTCTCAACCTCTTACTTACCATTGTGAATATTCCATCCAAAGCATGTACTAATATCCTCCCAAAAATACATCATAACTCTCCTATAGCTGCATATTGCATCTGTCTATCCCTAGATGCATCTTGCTAACCTGCATCTCGGAGAAACCGTCTGCTCCGTCCCAGAAGAACAACAACCTCCTTCTCATTGAGAGAAGCGTCAAAGATCATCAGAAGTGGACAACGACGACATTGTCAACAATGCACCAAAGAAACAACGCTTCGGAGAACCGCTCTCTTCCAACGATGGCGATCTCCGCGACGATCTTGCACTCGCCTGTGACAAAATGGAGAAGTATTTCAAGAGAAAAGAGAAGGAGTATCACTGGCTTCGCGCGCGTACAGACCACCGTGGGTCCACTGACGAGGAATGCGAAGAGATAAGAGAGAAGAAAGAGGAGCTAAAAAGACTTTCTAGGGAAATGATTGAAGTAATCGAATATTTTGAAACATTATGGGACGAACTTGATTCTATCAGTCTTGGGAAGTCTGGTTGAATTGTCGGGAGATAGGAAGTGAATGTCAATCAGATTGTCGAGTTGGAAGTGCAAATACTTTTAATAGTTCTTGAAACCCAATTTTCTCGAGACTGTATGTTCGTATATCATCTGTGACCGTAGAGCCCAAAACCACATAGCAAAAACCCTTCCTTTCCTCGTAATTCAGACCAACGCTACATTATCCATCAAAATCAATTAAAGAATCATTTCAGCCCCTCGTTACCTAGGCATATAAGTAGAAACCGGATACCAAGAATACTAATTGCATAATCTAAGCTGGAGAGTTGCGTCTGGTTCCAGGACATAGTAGAGATAAGGCCCCAGGTATTAAAATTGTAGATAGCAAACGATCAAGATTTCCCAATCATCCTATAGCAGGTATCTTTCCCTCCAAAGAAACATACACACACACACACACACACACACACACACACACACACACACACACACACACACACACACACACACACACACACACATACACACACATATATATATACACACACATACAAACTCTCTCTCTCTCTCTCTCACATACACCATACACACTCCAACCGTCTCATATCCACCATATTCTATCACCTTGGATATCCCATCTAACGCAAGTATAGTACCCTATCTAGAGTCTATACTAACATCTCACCACTGTTTAGGGTCTATTACATCTTTCTCCTGGTGCATTTCTGCTAACAATCATCCTAGCAAAGCCTACCATGCATCATGGAGCCAAACCAGCCCAACCACCACCAGCCCCTGAGACAACCCATGACTCAACAATCCTCGATCTTCGAGCCTGGCTTCATCACAGACGAAATCATATTCTCCACCAGCCACAATCTTCGTACACGTGCGTATCATGCTGTGGCCGTTATGGAAAGATACACAGAGCAAGTGGAGGTGAAGATTAAATGATTACGAATTGTTGTGTGCGCGCTCAGCACGAAATGGAAAGCTGGGCCCACGAGGAAAAACGGGAGGAATGAAGTTGAAATACGAAACTAAGGAGCTCATGAAAATAGTTAGGAAAGCGACGAAACGTGTTAAAAAATTCCGCATGCACTGTAACATCGCTAAGGGAGTTTTTCTTTTTCTTTTTGATTGATACTTGTGCCCTTGGGGGTTTCAAGCTTGAATAGCCAAAATGTCCTTCCAGTTAGCGCTCCGGTAAGCAAGCATGTATCACATTCTTGTGATCATATTCATCTTTCCAACAACACCTTTTCTACTCAACAGACTGAATGGTAAAAGGAATTCTGATTCGTCCTAATTATCACCACATAAAACTAACCGAATGGCCTAAAAACAATACATCAATTTGTCAACTACAAATAACGCTCAAAAGCCTTCGCTGCATCAATAATACTCTGTTTAGGACTAATCCACTCCTTTCCAGTGACTCGCACAGCCTTACTATTATCAACCTTGGCTGCTGGACTGTCTTCTGGAACACTATAGTCTGGCAAATAGCCCACTCCAGGGGTGCCTTCTTTGATGGTATCCCTTCTGCCCGGATATGCCTCACGCAGAATATCAGCAACTGCCTGCTCGCTTCTGACTCCAGACGCCGCGATGAATCTCTGATTGTTTGCTTTCTCTTTCTCTTGGACGGCAAACAGAATCAAGCGAGCGACGTCTCGAACATCAACGGCACTATTTGAGCCGCCGAGAGGAGGCGGAATAGCCTGACCGGAAAAGATAGTCCAAACAACCTTGGCTGTGATGTTCATATCCTCAGGATTCTCCGGAAACAATACCGGTGGTCCCCATACATAGACAGGATTGATAGCCGTCATAGTAAAAGTCGGCTTTTCGTCCTTTTGAAAGTCCCACATCGCGCGTTCGGCGGCAGTTTTGCTGGCTTTGTATATCATCATAGATGGAGTCTGCTTGCCTAACCGCGCGACTTCGTTTTGAGATACATTATCCCAGTCGGCCTCTGTGAATTTGTAGTGTGCATCATCGTCTGGCTTTTTCCCAACCACAGCCGCGACAGATGAAAGTAGTACGAATGACTTCACCGTTGATGTTCCAGAGCCAGAACTCAAATGCGCAGAATCAAGCACAGATCTCACACCCTGTACAGCAGTATTGATGACGGGTTCTGGGTCCGAGAAATTCAGAGACATGGGCGATGCAGTATGCGCTATGGCATGACATCCACGGACGGCATCATCGAATGCTCCCGCGAGCGTAATGTCGGGGACTTGCACGATGGTGAAGCGACCAGTAGAAGCATAAGACTTGAAGGGTTCAGCTTCAAGCATCGAGTGACTGGATTTGGCAGATCTCGTCGTTCCACGGACATTATAGCCAGCGTCTAAGAAAGCTTTGGCGGTCCAGGATGCGATGAAGCCGT
Source organism: Talaromyces sp. PL2406 (assembly GCA_023626215.1). Lineage (NCBI taxonomy): Eukaryota > Fungi > Ascomycota > Eurotiomycetes > Eurotiales > Trichocomaceae > Talaromyces > Talaromyces sp. PL2406. The sequence goes on along the minus strand of JAMAGL010000012.1, from coordinate 94,263 downwards.
TGACGGCTGTCACAAGGACTAGTGGGAGTTCGTTTGCTGATGGCATTGCTAATAATTTCTCTGAGTTTTCTTGAGCTTCTGTGTGTGGTATCTGTAGGCGGAGACATTGTGATGTTCAGCGTATTCTCCTCTATTTATAATTCGAGTCTGTTGACTTAGGCGGCGCGCAAGCATATTCTCGAAATTCCTCATCGCCTTCGGGCAGATTATGTGAGCGTGGTCCTGGTTGAGTCGAATTTTGCTCTGTAATCACGATGTTCAGTAATCATATTGTGCCACGGGCTTCGGCCGTAGGACTGGTTATACCAATCACTTCATTTTTGGCTAAAGATGCTCGGCTGAAAGAGCAAGGCAATGCCGGTTACCTAGGCTTATTCTTAGCATTCTCATATCGAAGAAATACCTCACACAGTTCGGTTGAGTGATTGTAAGAACTTTGAGTTTGTTCCGCACTGTGGAACGAGAAGTGTATCGTATAAAGCATCAATCCAGTCTCAGACTTCGTACAATTGCTGACTTTTCAGCATTGTATCAAATGCCAGCGGCCAAATCGAGTAGATGAGACATCATCATGTTGCGAAATTCTGAAAATTTCTTCGAGATCGCCGAGTATCGTAGCATGGCCAAGAAGTTATGGTAGGGCTTCTGTCACTCGTAGGAACTACGGTCCGATTAGTCACGTCGAGATAAGTAAGTCTTGTCGCCCCTCTATTCCATCTGATCTTGTCGGATTGTCGAAACCTTCTCATTGTTCAATTAGTTCTGCTCGTCCTGCGGATTCTGTATTTCTTTGAAGTGGATGTGTTGTTGATGTCAGTCAGGCAGCACCTGCCCCTCCGATAAGATAACAGCAAAGCAATCGCGGGGTCCTGCTGTCATTCCGCCCCGTCACATCTCCCTCGCCTTACTTACTTCCTGACAAGCTCTCAATCAATATCCAAGCCCTACAGCGATCAATCGATCAACATGGACCGCGGCAAGAAGCCCACCTCAATCGGCATCGGAGGCTCAATCCCTCAGCCCACAGTCAACATCAACGACAACGGCACCGTCGACGCAAAGCTGCCCTCCGGCGAATCCGTGACTGTCCACTTGTTCGGCGCAACCGTCATTTCGTGGAAGCTCGCGAATGGCGCAGAACAGCTCTTTCTGAGCTCCAAGTCGATTTTGGATGGATCAAAGGCTATTCGCGGTGGGATTCCGGTTGTGTTTCCTGCAAGTCTTCCCTACGAGATTCCAATAAATGGGCTTGTTTACTGATGATGACATTTTTAAGGTATTCGGTCCCCCGCCTCCAAACCATGCAACCTCAAGTCTCCCTCAACACGGTTTCGCGCGCTCCTCCAACTGGGAGTTTCTGGGTAAATCATCCTCAGAATCGCTAGACAACAAAGCAGATACCACAGTCAAGCTAGACTTCGGACTGTCCTCGAGCATGATTACCGAGGAGTTCCGGAAGGCCTGGCCATACGAGTTTGGACTCGTCTATAGCGTCACACTTAGTCCGGATAGCTTGGAGACTTCTTTGCAAGTTCAGAACAAGGGGTCGGAGTCATTTGATTTCCACGTCCTGTTGCATAATTATTTCAAGGTTCCCGTAAGTTACACTTCTCGTCTTCATGGTGAATTCGCATTGACTCGTGGTATCTTAGGACGTATCAAGAATCGCCGTCACAAATCTTCAAGACAAAATATACATCGACAAAGTCGACAATAAAAAAGAAAAGACCGAGACCAACAAAGAAATCACCATCACCGGCGAAACTGATCGTGTCTACTTAGATGTCGACCCTTCGGTTCCCGTCGCCGTCATTGAGAATGGACAGCCTCTATTCACCATCACTTGCAAGGAACTCAACACCGTTACAGTCTGGAATCCATGGGCAGAGAACGCCAAGAAGATGAGCGACTTTGGCGATGAGGAGTATAACGGAATGGTCTGCGTTGAGCCGGGAGCTGTGAAGAGCTGGTCTGTTCTGGAGGGAGGGGATGCGTGGGAGGGTACTCAGACTATCCGGCCTAGATTGTAGTTGACCTAGGTGCCTTGAGAGTGACAATCAGAAGGAATTGAACTAGCCATCAAGATCCAAACTTAGAGGTGTCTATGCGACCCATAACTCGCGCTCCTTGAGTAGATAAATATGCATCCCCATTGCATCGTCAACTACGGTACCCGCTCAGTACTGAGCAAAACCACAATGCTGTATGCACATATATCTCCAATTATTATAGAAAATACCACCTACTCAACCCATACAAGCTCGTAATGTACCCGGTGAGACTATTATCCCTTCATTCCTTGCTATTACGCAATTGTGGAATTCCTAATGTTATCTCTGCTGCCTCAGGCCAACAAACCAGGCATCGCAGATGTGGTCCAAGGGTATGATACGATCCTCCCATTGCTTATTTTAGGCATATTTGGACAGATCGTGACCCGGGTTCGAGTCCCGGCATCTGCACTGTGTTTAATTTTTTGGTTTGAAGTCTTTCTCATTTATTCTTGTGCTCTGTTCCATACCGGGACGATGAGCAGTTGTTTGTGGTGTTAAATGTTGATGCTGTTGATTGTTTGTGTGGAGAGCTCTGTCCCGCAGACGCGCAATGCAGCCCAAATGATGCCATACTAAAAGCGAGGATTACGTGCTAGACTGCGACTATGGCAACTGCTTCTACCCGCGGTCTTACCTTTTTCTTTGCTATTTCTCGATTACCAATATCTTCCTCGCGAAGTGAACCAAAACCTGTTTGGTTGAATGTGAATGCCTTCAAACGCTGGCCAAGAATCCGAACAAGAACCGCAACATGTAATCGAAGAGGAAGGTTTGCTGACTCCGCCACTGTTGGATGTCGAGGACGAGGAATACGATGAACTGGTCGTCGATAACCTCGACGATGAGAACGACAACAATGTGCTGAGACAACATGGGAATGGGACAATTGTCGCTAAACCATCGAATGGCAACGACAGTAGTAATGGCACCGGGTCCGGACCTGACTCAGAACCAGGAGAGAAAGAGAAACCGATATCATGGAGCCAACTCCCCAAAAAGACCCAACTACTCATTCTCGTCCTGGCCCGATTATCAGAACCCTTAACCCAGACCTCCCTTCAGGCCTATCTCTTCTATCAACTCAAGTCCTTCGACCCATCACTTCCGGACGCTGCCATCTCCCGACAAGCCGGTATCTTTCAAGGAAGTTTCACAGCTGCACAGTTCCTAACCTCTGTCTGGTGGGGGCGAGCAGCCGACTCTCACTGGGTCGGTAGGAAGCGAGTCCTGTTGGTAGGGTTGTTCGGCACGCTGATATCGTGCGTCGGATTCGGGTTTTCGAGGTCTTTTACGGCGGCGATCATATTTCGGATTTTGGGCGGGTTGATGAATAGTAATGTTGGCGTTATGAGGACGATGATTTCGGAGATTATTGTTGAGAAGAAGTATGTCCTCCACGCTTCCATGGTTATGTAGAGCCAGCTCACGATGGTAGATATCAATCGCGCGCCTTCCTGTTGTTACCAATGTGTTTCAATGTTGGCGTGATTATTGGACCTAGTCTAGGTGGTTTTCTGGCTGAGCCTGTCACCAGTTTCCCAGGCATTTTTGGACCGGGTTCTTTTCTTGGTGGTAAAGAAGGTGTATGCTGGATGCGACATTGGCCCTATGCATTGCCGAATCTCGTCAGTGCGGTCTTTATTCTCTCGGCATGGGCTGGTATCTTCTTTGGTTTAGAGGAGGTCAGTCAATCATCGTTTTTGGACCTCGATACTCTGTCACTAACTAGAATAGACTCACGAAACACTCAGACATCAACCTGACTGGGGCCGAACAATGGGAAGCGCCATAGCCAGAAGATTCAGACGCAACCAAGGATACAGATATCGTCGGCTAGACGACAATGAAAGATCCGTCTTTCTCGAAGATGATGATGACGTGGTTGCGGCCAGCGCAACAACAACCAGCCATCCCGAACCTCTCCCCATAAAACGGAAAAAGTCACCCTGGAAACAACTCCTCACCAGAAACGTCATCCTAACGCTCCTCACCCACTCGCTCCTCGCAATGCACACCAGCGCTTTCAACGCCATGACCTTCGTCTTCCTACCAACTCCCCGTGCCCCCAGAGACAGTCGCAGAGGCTTCTTCCACTTCAACGGCGGTCTCGGCCTCACAACCCAACAAGTCGGTATCGCTACTTCAGTCATTGGACTCATCGGCTTACCGTTACAACTCTTTGCATATCCAGGCGTTCAATTCCGGCCCGGCACTTTGAAGTCTTTGCGCAGTTTCTTGCCTTTATCTCCATTAGCATACATGCTCATGCCATTTTTGGTCCTCATTCCGAGAGGCGCTCAATACTTGATTTGGTCTTCATTCAGTTTTGTGGTTGCGTTGCAAGTTCTATCGAGGACGTTTGTGCTTCCCGCTGCGATTATACTGGTTAATAACTCCGTCTCTGATCCTAGCGTTCTTGAGACGATTCATGGTGTGGCACAAAGTATATCGAGTGGTGCGCGGACTCTAGGTCCGTTCCTTGGTGGATTGGGATTAAGTCTCGGACTATCGCATAATATCATCGGTGCTGTGTGGTGGGCTTTGGCGGTTGAAGCGTTGTTGGGTTGGCTTGTAGTTGGTCGATATATGAGGGTGAGGGGATTCAGAGGAAGAAGAAGGTTGTTCAAGAGGAGGAAGTTTTATTGAATTCGGAAAGTGAGGAGGAAAGACGATAGACTAATTCGTTTTTATGATTGAACATATATCGGAATTTGCTTGATATATCACTTGAATTACATATTTGTCAATATAAGCAAGGCAATTCCTGTACATATAGTTGTTCAAGAATCATTCTGTTTTTATTCCATGATCTTCTATAGATTCTGTTATCCTCGCGTCATTTGGTTCGAGGTATCATGATTATCGTGGCTTTCGTCATTAATTCGTCCATTGGTTTCAATGTCTCTTCGTTGTTCGCGTTCATTTCGGAAACTTGGAACGGCATTGTACCCATCCACCGAGATACTAAGATGTCTCTATGTTTTGTCCCATCCTCCACACCGTATAATCATCTTTTGCTAGCTTCTAGCGGTAGGTGGAATCATCGAGTATGGCATCATCATCAAATCAAGCCGCAATCGAAGGTGTAAGGAAAGCTCGAATAGCCTCTTTTGCATCCCCATCATGCGATCTAAGTAACTCGGTAGCTTTATTCTTCGTAAGATCAAGTTCTTCAACCTATCCCATCACAACCTCATCAGCATCTCTCATGCTCTTGGAATATGCAGAAACCTCTGAACTTAGTACTTACAAGTAACGTAACATCCTCCGCCGCAATCTTAACCGCCTTCTTCTTCACAGCCGTGTCCGCCGCACCCGCAGCGGCCTTTCCAGCACCTCCCGTCTTCCCAGCTGCACCACCAGAAGCAATCTCTAACCGACTCATAGCCTTCCCCAGCGCTTCCTGTGCAGCTGCAGATGAGAGCTTGGCACTGCCATCTTGTGAGATTTCGTTGTCGTTCAGTGAGTTGAGGGCGGCGGCGGCTTTGCGGTCTTCGGCGTTGGCTGGGAGGCGGGTTTCTTCGCCTTCGGCGGCGGAGGGGATGTTGTCTGCCATTGTATCTAGATGTGATCTTTGGTTTATTGTTAAGTCTTGTGTTGTCGTCTTGGAGATGAGCTGGAGCGGAGGTTATTGTCGGCGGGGACGCGCTAGGCCGAATTCAGAGCTAAGCTTCTTAGTGGTGCCCCGCACCGCTTGACGCGGATATCGTCGGCTGTTTATTTCATCCGTCTGATCTCTTTCTTTGCATCATCTTTCAACAGTTTCATCCATCTGCGATCATATTTTGCGTTTAACAGCTTAGAAACTATAGCGCATTTCCTTACGGGTAGTTCGGTCTTTTATGCGTCCTCCGCTACCCCGATTGTACGCGATTTACACTCCAAGCCCTGCTACGTGGATACGACCTTATTCCGTGGTGACTCATCGCATTTTCCAGCATTCCTCTCAAAGAGCAGTCACTTGAGCAGCTTATAGAGCTCAAATAAACCCCATCGAGAGTCTTAAATTACAAACTCAGTCCAACCGCGTCACAATCATGGCGGAATGGAGCCCAACATGTACGTCCCCGATCAAGATTCCTCAGGTATCTGGCTCCGTCATGTCACTGACAGCTCGTGTACCAACCAGCCTGGGCCTCGAAACCAATCAAACAAGATGTCACATACGATGACCCCGAAGCTGTCAAAGCAGCATTGGCCAAACTTCAGAAATTACCGCCATTGGTGACCCCGCACGAGGTATGAGATAATCGCCGGAAAACATGGCAGCAATTCGGGACGTTATACTCACAACTGGGTCTATACAGATCGTCCATTTGAAAAAAAGTCTGCGAAATGCGGCTCTCGGGAAAGCTTTTGTGCTTCAGGGTGGTACGTTGACCGACTTGTGCGATGTGACTGCGATAGACGGATACTAACGGACTTGCGCAGGTGATTGTGCGGAGCTTTTTGATTACTGTAATCAAGACACAATTGAGGCAAAGGTTAAGCTTCTCTTGCAAATGAGTTTGGTTTTAGTCTGGGGTATGCATTCTACTTCTTTATTATGCTTGCAATAGAATCGCTGAGCACTATATAGGAGCCAACAAGCCTGTCGTCCGTATTGCACGAATTGCTGGTCAATTCGCCAAGTGAGCCATATTCTCTCTAGATAGGTGTATAAAACTAACGAAAATAGACCCCGTTCAAGTCCAAACGAAACTATCAACGGCGTCACAATGCCCTCCTTCCGTGGCGACAACATCAACGGCTTCGACGCAACGCCTGAATCACGAAAACCAGATCCATCACGATTGGTATCAGCATATTTCCACTCCGCTGCAACTCTCAATTATCTCCGCGCGGCATTGGCTTCTGGAATTGCAGACCTTCACTCTCCTCTAGACTGGGGCTTGGGACATGTAGTTGCACCATCGATCAAGCAAAAATACGAGAAAATCATAAACGCGGTCACGGATGCACTGCGGTTCATGCATACAGTTGGTGTTGATCAAGACCGTCGTGTTGCCACAGCAGATATATACACAAGTCACGAAGGTTTGTCTCTCGAATACGAGCAGAGTTTCACTCGCCTCCTGCGTCATCCTCCAGAAGCCTTCCCCTCACCCACCGATTACAAAGAAAAACAACTTCGTCGCGGCTCATCCGCCGCCATATCAAAGGGCTATTATGACACATCCGCACACTTCCTCTGGATAGGAGACCGCACACGACAAGTCACAGGCGCTCACGTTGAATTCTTTCGCGGCCTCAGTAACCCCATCGGTATCAAGATCGGGCCTAGCATGACGACCGACGAACTCGTCGAGCTACTCAACACCGTAAATCCAACCAAAGAAATTGGCAAAGTCACACTTATATCTCGATACGGAGCGGATAAGATTGCGCAGTATCTGCCCGCGCATATCGCTGCTGTACAGGCTTCGGGCCATTTACCGGTCTGGCAATGTGACCCAATGCATGGAAACACACAATCTACACCTTCGGGCGTGAAAACGAGGCATTTCACAAATATCCTGTCTGAACTTAAACAAGCGCTGGAAATCCACAGAGCTGCTGGCAGTTATTTGGGTGGAATGCATCTCGAGTTGACAGGCGAAGCGGTTACAGAGTGCGTTGGAGGCGCAGGTGGTCTGACGGAAGAAGGCCTTTCGGAACGTTACGAGACATTCTGTGATCCGCGACTTAATGAGAAACAGGCATTGGAATTGGCGTTTCTGGTTGCGGGTTTCTATAGGGAGGATATGGAGAGAAGTGAGGAGATTCTGTAGGAAGTTCAATGGGCAGTATAGTATTGATTTGGATTTTAGGGAAAGGAAAAAGTTTTGTGATATGATTTCTACATTACTATACGTTGACAGATGATAACATCATAATGAGAAATTTATTATCTCGATGTTACAAGAATTGCTCAAACTGATTCTGACTCTTACTTAGCATTCCGATCATGGGGAATGCGACACACATCCCATTAGAACCTTAGTACATGCAACACGAACCTTTTCCTGACACCATGGAATAGGTCACCAAGATTCTACGATTTGATACTTCAATATAAAGCGTTGCAACAGAGGGGCCATAGACCCTCTCAGAGGATCGACGAGAAATCCGCAAATCACCAAATTGATTCCCGACTATCTAATTCATACTTAGGTATGGTGCTTAGCTACAAAAGCCAGCAACGCTGCATTGACCTCTGCTGGACTTGATGTGTTCAGGTAATGTGCACCACCCTGTACAATGGTCAATTCCGTCTCCTTTGCAGAAGTAAAGCGCGCAATATGATCTGCCGGAAGCTTGGTTCCAAAGATATAATCATCCGTTCCCTGTTTCTTGTATTGGTAAATGATTTTCATCCTGTTCAATGCGAATAAACTTACCTGCAACCAATGAACCGGACAGGCAACGTCCTTAACACGGAGAAGAAGCCCATCCCGCTCGAGGAGGCAAATGAGCGCCATCCTGACTTTCTTCCGTCCTCCATCGCCCTTATACGTATCCTTGAAGATCTTGGTCCAGAATTCGACTGTTTCTGAAGTGATATTTGGTCCGAAGCCACCGACGCCCGCGAATGCGCCACACCAGGCATCATCAATAACGAAATCGGGGATATCCTTGAGAGCTGACAAGCCCTCATAGAATGGCATCAACAATTCAGCGGGATTCCAGGAGCCCAGATCGCGAGATACGGGGGATTCGGAGTCGAGTGATGTTCCGAGGAGCATAAGACCAAGGATCTGGCAAGGACGTTCAGTAAGCATCTATTTCATGTAAGAAGCTACCTAGGTAGAGGGCGTATATACTTTTTCCGGAGCCAAAAGTGCCATTCGCGTGACAATCCATCCACCTTGGCTAACCCCCAACGCAAACACTTTCTCAATCCCAAGTTTGTCAATAACCTGCAACGCGGTCTGCGCCGAATCCCAGTATGTGAAATGCTCAGAAGCACAGATTGTTCCGCCGTGACCCAGAGGTTCGATCGCGAGCAGATTCATGGCATTTGTGAGTTTGGGGTCGTTGAATTGGTCTTTGAAGAGTTGTATGGTCATGCTCATTGCTGTGATTAAGACGCATGTTGGCTTGCTAGGGTCATGGGTGCCGTTTGCAAAGGCGTAGTTGGCTGTTATGCCCCCGAGATGGGGGATTTGTGTCGTCTGGATTGTGATTGACATTGCGAGTTAGGGTTATGTGGTATCGGATTGGAATTTCTGCTGTTCTTTTTGGTGTAGTTATGTTTTGTTTGGAAGCACAGGATATCTTAGCAAGGGTATAACAATTGAACACGAACTCAATTTAAGGACTTGATCAATACGGTGGGAATCCCCAATATATCTACTCCGTTCAGGTTCTCTATCCCCCGCATCCCCAGAATCCCCAGATATGGGCTATGTGACTCGGATCTACCCCGACTCCGTCGGAACGGAGTACACAAATTTCATCCTCACACAATTCTCCATTGTTTAGGGTTCTGTGCTTGCGTCTGCTTGAGATTACATATGTAACCACCTAGGCACTGAGTCGAATTGATGAGTCGAGATTTATGTGTGCGATTACGAATCAGTCTCTCATCTTATATCTCCCTATGCATAATGGATTGCATCTACAATTATACGCTCTCAACTAACATGACAAATTGTAGACAAAGCTTTACTCACGGCGCGATCAAAATTCTTCATTCCGGGCTTTATAATGACGCTGTATTGCTAATTCTCGCGCATCCTTTTTCCAGCACTGAGATTGATGCTGACTGCTTTCTGGAGCTGTCGAGTCCCTGCAAGTCATGTTGGAAGAGAGCAGAATTTCGTCCTCTCGACACTACCTAGAGGTTTGATTCTAGATCTGACTATACTGGATGACTTCAGATAGTGACTCCTATGAGTGAATATCAGAACAGGATTGATGATCTGGATACATTTGAATTAATCACTTATATTAGTTTATCTTGCCACACTGGATTAGTTATCTAGCCACCGATATGAGTGAGCATCAAAAGCCCAAATGCCTTACCTAGGTAGTAATCTTGGATAGTCTGGCATTGAGTACCTTCGCTTATTCTATTTTACTAGACTATGTCTTACCGGTATAATATAACCAGCCACTTATATGAGCGTTCACTAAAGGCGCACGTAATCTCAGCAAAGCTACTGTAATGATGGACACTTCGAATGTTTATATACGGAGCTTCTGATTTTATTGCCTCTGGTTATGTAGTCCAAGTAGAAGCCGAAATCTTGTAAGACAAGTATTCTTTACAATAGCAATCTCATTCCTAAACCAAGCTCTCAGGGCATCAACCATGGCCGCAAAGACTAAAAATGCAATATTTGTGAGCGAAATAGGGAACCCCCTGGTTTCTGGAAGCGTCCTATTCCAGAACCACCCAAGGGATACATCCTCGTCAAAGTTCTATCTACGATGCGTGAGTGACTTGCAAACCCCACTGCCTAGTAATCATTAACATGATCTTTTTCTGGTCCAAAGTTCTCCCACACGACACATACGGGCGCGATTGGGGCCATTTCATCGAAGAACATCTTCTTTACATTCTAAGTTCGAATATTGGAGGCGTGGTTGAAAAACTGGGTGAGGGTGTAACCTCATTCTCCATCGGGGATGAAGTCTTTGGTCAAGGGGATCCGATGTACCCTACTCCGGACTCAGCAGGTATACAAGAATATGACATTCTTGATGCTGATGCTGTGGCAAGGGTTCCTGAAGGAGTCACAGTGGATGATGCGGTGACGTTTCCCATGAATGCAACTAAATCGTTTGAAGCTTTATTTCATCCGAAGGATGCATTCGGATTTCCCAGTGTCGCTGATGGCGTCTGTGCCCAAGCGAGCATCGCGTCCAAACGAAATCTCAAACGAGAAATACGACGCCCAAGAGGCGTCAACGCCTGAGCAGGCAAACGAGCTCAACGGGAAACTATGTGTAAGGCTTTGTGAAATACTTTGTAAAATACTGGGTGGGTTTAACATTGAACGATGCCCTTGCTAAAATACGGTGATACGGATGTACTATATAAAATTATACCTAGGTATGTAACATTAAACAAGCTATCGCTTCAATGTTGATCCAACTGCACATCGAAACTTAATGAAGCAAGATCTAAGAATACACCTGAGTTACTACCTAGATATAGTTTAGTCAACCGCTCATATACTCAAATACACCAACTTTTGCTAGATAGGCAAACATGGCAATAACTGTATGTCTGACAGGTTGCACTGTAATAGCACCTTGGATGAGAACACCTAGGTTGGGATATCGGACCAACTGCATTGTCTGCTCTTTTAGTGAGACCTGGTGCATCACTTTCAGCAACGGTGCGATCCTCATCCACAATTTCGGTCGGAGCTTCTATTGCTCTCATAGCACTAGATATTCTGGCGTCTATTTCCAGACACAGCTCGTCGGATGCGACGCCCAGTATGACCCCCTCATCATCCTGAAGGTAGTGAGCTTCGCCAATGCCCCCCATAAGCCCTGATTGTGGATTTGCGGTGGTTAAGCTCTTCACTTGCTCCCAAGTTTCCATGACGATTGCCCCGGCCGGTATTGGTTCAGTGTATTTCGTAACTGGCATTGTTGCAGCACTTGCAGCGGTGAAGGAAAAAAGTAAAAGTTTGTTAAGGTTCCTTTGCCAGAGCATAATTCCTGATATTGACTTGGCAACTATTCAATTATCCAATCAATCAATACTAAAGCCAGAGTGAGATGTATAAGAAGCAAGGGAAGAGACTTTTTCACTTACATTCGCTGATATTATATCTTGGCTATACTTTCCAATCACGAATTTGAAATGTAGACACTATTTAGTTGGATGTGGGCCAGTCAGGGAGATTTTATACTCTATTCTTCATAATAGAGGTAGATATTCATTACGTGTTGAGGTTTAGATAATGGCGTTACATGCAGCTTTGAGTTCCACCGCAGAGTCGCAAAGTATTTGCCAATCTTGCTTACTCTGCAGAAGCCTAAAGTACACGCTCGGGCTAGAATTCTCTTCGGCTGAAATAGCTAGGTAGTCGATATGATTCCTGGCTGTAGATGCTCAGAACGTGACAGGGGTAACAACATGCTATCCCCTATGCAGCATACTGCGGCGTAGTTCATATATTTTATATGAAGGTTCCGCCTCAACTTATTCCATTCGTCCTGAACCTGGCATGCCATATATGGTTGAGGCCAGTGACTGAGTCAGTTTATTTTTTATCCTTAAGTCATTATTGGTTAGGTTCCAGGGACTACAAGCGTATACGGTAGTGATTGAAATCATATGGTGATGTTGTTGGAGACTGAGCCACTTATTCATTGTCAGTGCAAACAATTTTTTAGCTTCTCTTGACTCAACTGTTTTGTGTGGCCTTTTGACTAACATGTTAGAATGGAATGCTGGGTACTCATCGGATTTTGTATTGACATGACAGCATACAAATAGAAAATATACCATAATCTTGTGCTTAGCACCAGTATGCTTCCTCGCAACATTCCATAATGTCTCAATCAATGTTTTTTGATAGAAGCAGCTTCTGGGCTGCATTGAAAATAATAGCTATTCTATCATTTGCGCAAATCCTTTATCTCCGGGTATTCACCATGACTAGAGGGCCATCTTATAAGGTTCGAGAAACAAATAATTATAGACCTGAAATGATACTTACATAAATCGACGCTGTCTTCATCTATATTCGAAACATCATTACGCCAGAAGATATTTCCTACTTTTTAAATAACAGGTGAGTAATTGAGTCCATACGTCGAAGCTTCGTTTGACTCACATCTACTTTGCAGTGAAGGACAATTAGAACGTTCAAAAGTATTCAGCCCAGGGAAGACGGCCTACATTGACGAAAGCATCAGAGATTCTTTCTATTTCGATATTTCAGAATACGATATCCGGGCCGATAGTCTATTTACAAAGTTGAGAACATTCGAAGGAAACTCCAAAGATACTCTTATTGAGTCTTCACGAGTACAGCGGTACTACCAAGGCGGGCATTTTTCTTACCATTTTGACGCTCTCTCTGATAGCGATGCTGTTGAAAGCTTCGGCAACAGGGTTTCAACGTTGATGATCTACCTTGAAGCCAATGTCATAGGTGGAGGCACACATTTCCCTCTTCTAGATACCAGATTGAATTCTGACGATAGATGTGAAATTATTGATTGTTCTGGAGACCGCAATGGTACAACCTTTCGACCTATTGCTGGGAATGCTCTGTTTTGGATGAATGTTCAAGGAGATGGGCGTCGGCATCCTGCCACTATTCATGCCGGGCTTCCAGTGAAATCAGGAGTCAAGACTATATGGAATATATGGTTGTGGCAAAACTGGTCGAAGATTCCTGTTTGGTTCAATTAGGGTCGACCCTAAATCTGGGTGCCAACCTGCATCACTTCGCATACATGAACTTCCCGAACATGATAGATTGACTTGACATCATTCTCGATATATTGCGGTTCTCAAAGTGAGGCCTGACTGTGACTGAGGATCTTCGAAATGGATGCCGACACTCGTCGTGCTTCTTGTTAAGTAATAACCTCCTGGCGTTAGATCATTGCGTTTTCATGAAGCCTCGTCACTATGCGTAACGAAATTTCGAGTGTCAGAATTGGATAATGTGAAGCCTGGATAGGCAAAGTGCTCAGATGAAAGATGAGGATAAGCCTCTGTTGCCTATGTCACTCGCTTCAAATCTTATCTCAGGTTCTCAGATCGACTAGCCCAGAAAAGAAAGGCGATGATTTTTGTATGTATTGTAGGGATAGGATGGGACACGGGGCAGGTGACAAGAACAGACGGCCACGCAAAAAAGCTGGCTACGCAGAGATTCCTAGGTAAAGATTCCTAGATCTAGTGTTTGAGGCAGTTGCCCTTCTTTACCTTCCCCTTTCTCTTCCTTGACTCTTCTTGTATCTTTCTACTGCCTTGACGATTCTTCCATTTTGATTAACAACTTTTCATTTCTACATTCCGTCTTACAGCTCTCACCTTGGTCTCTTTCAACTCTCCAATAACCTTACTTTCTTGACTCAACCCTCAACCCCACTCTCTCACTCTCTTAAGCAGTCACCCAAGGTATCTGTTTTGAGCAGGTAATCGCACGGGAGGAAGAACTATATCTATTCAAACCATCTATAGCGGCTATTTGGGCCTTTCTTTGCTAGTTGGCTGGTAAGTGGAGTTTTGAGTCATATTTGATGTTAAATCTGAGACTCTATCCAAGGTTTCCTGCGTACTAATTTCAGAATAGTCTTCTCAGGGTCGTCCCGTGACACTCTTGATTAGCCTAGCATGGCGCCTAAACGAAGCAAGAAAGGCAAACCAAAGGGGGAGTCGATGATGAAGAAAGTGAAACGGAGGGATGTTGAAGAATCGAATATTGATAGTCCTCTCGAGTGCCATGCCACAGAAGATCCTGATGCCAAGAAGGAGGATCATGATCCGGGACTAGGATTGAAAAATGCCAATGATTCCGGCATTGACTCAGAGCCAATATCATTCGAACGGTTGATGGCACGAATTCTACGCGATATGACGGACCCAGAGGATAGCGACTCAGATGACGATGACTCCCGTGCTCGTGCCGAGAAGCAGCTTTTTTTGCAATTGAAAGCCGAGCGAAGAACCAAGACCATTGCTGATCGCCGTGCCATCTATGCAAAACTCTCCCCACGGGCTCTTGTCCGAGCTATCAGGTCTTGGAAAGATTGCGTTGCTGCCACCCCAACCATGGAATCGGTCGAGGAACTGAAGGAGTGGCGCCAAACGGAAATATTCCTCCCTACTGTCTGATACTTTCTTGAGGGGTATCTATGGCCTCAGCAAGCCAGTGCGAATGCGAGGCCGCGAGTCCGGGGTGCCTAGTTTTCGACCATTGTTGCTATCATTGCTGCTAAAGTTCGACGTAAATTTTCGAGAGATCTAACGAGTGATCTTCACGTGGAACGGTCTCGATGGGATATTTGGAGTGCATCGGCCCTCAAGAGGATCTTTGATAAAGATGTTGCGGATGCAGAAGGGCTATGGGGTTGGGAACATGAGACTAATGAGAGGAGATACGCAGTTCTCTATGCCCTGTGGTCGTTGTTTATTAGAGAATGCTCAACCTCTCGCTTACATCATATCTGGCCATTGCTCGACATATCATCTGAAAAGGAGAAGGAGCTGCGAGAGAAGTTCCCGCATTTGAATGCTATCATCGACAAGGCTGGCGCTGGGCAAAGTTGATTGTACCATTTTCCCTCCTTTTCTCTTTCCACGGTTTTTTACTTTCTAAACAGTTTTCGCAAGATGACTATATTCCTAGATATCTGCTAGTACCAAATTGATATTGTTCCCACAGAACATGGGAAAATAATGTTGCACAGCTTGGTCTATTGCAGCCAAGTCCTAACCAAGTCAACGAGTTCGAAAAGCCAAAACAAACGCAACAGTCACAACCATCGTCGATCCTGCCAGCCCAGCATACATATACAACAACTTCGGGTCCTTGTACGTCGGACTCAACGCAAGACTAATCCCGTTTCCCAGCGCAGCACTAAGCACATACACCCCTTGTACAATGCTTTTCAAGTTTTGCGGCGAATTGTTGAACGGCATAGTCATACACAGCCGGCACTGCGAACGATTCACATATCCCTTCAAAGCCGCACACCGGAACCTGGAATGCGACGTTTACGTTATTTGGGAGAGCGCCGTTGTTGGATGCAGCGCATGCCCGTGATCGAGAGTAACACGGCGGCGAGGTATAGATCCATGCTTGCACGCCAGCCGCCCAAGCCATTGCGCAAATATCAAAGGCGAGGCCAACGGCAATGCGTGAGATTGATGTGAATGAGTTTCCTCGCTCGCTTGATGTGATTGAGCATGGGAATCACCACAACGACAATGAAGGAATCGATGACCGGAAGCAAATCGTTTGGGATACCATGTGTCTGCATATTCGCTGCTTGGGAGACTGTGCTCGTAGTCATTTGAGCCTGGCACAGCCAGTAGGCGATGAATGGGAGAAACGTGGCATACTTTGAGGCCGGATCTTAGTTGGCGGAGGTATTCGTCTGACCAAGGCACAGAACCATTACCATCACCATTCGAAACCTAAATGTGTAGTCGCTTCAAGATAGCAATCTTGAGGGCTCTGCCTGCCCAGGTGATTGCAGTAGCTTGCCGTTCAACCTCAATCAGTCGCCCCTCTGCCTACCATCAACATAACCAAACTAATACCGAGAGAGACTAATCCGATGAGAAAAGCAGCCCAAAACCCAACATCCTTTTCAAGATATGTACCCGCAATCCGGGTCGGAATCCCCATATTATTGCTCCAGTAGTACAGATTGAAAGTGTAATCAATCGTTGCCTGCTGCGAGACAAACACCCTCTCGCCACTCGGCAGAGTCACAATCTCCTCCAGGACATTGGAGCATTGCTCGGCCACATATGGTGGTATAGACGCCTTGATAGCACCAAGGCAACAACTAATCAGAGCCATCGCAACAACTAAATCAGGAAGGCCCGCGCCACGGTCCAACAGCGCGGGTAAAGAGGTCATGAAAATCACAAAGACGCCAGAAAGATATATGCTGTATGACAATAAGACGGTTCTGGAACGCCCCAGATAGACATCCATTAAGATGCCGGCGAGGAGAGGGGTTGTAAAGCTGACCATAAAGAAGATGCTGATTATTGTTGAAGCGATTTCGCCTAGGCTGAGGGCGCCCGGGCGTAATGGGTCGTCGGCTGCATTTTGGATGTAGTTCTCCATTTTTATTCCTGATTAGTTGATGTGTGGTATATTACAACATGAATGTGCATGGTGAACTCACGTAACGGACTGGTGACTGCGTTAAAAGCAAGGCGCTCAAAAAACGACAAACAAACCACAATCAATGCTGTAGTGGGTATCTTGCCCCGGATGTGACGAAGATCCGTCGAGTGAGAGTTTGACTGACTCCGAAGAGGTTTCTCGGTTGTGGCTGATGTTTCTTGTCCTTGATCAGACCCCATTTCTAGTGATTCTTTGGTGATGAATGAGTAGTTGTATAGATGGTATTGAGGGGCTGGTTGCGAGAAGAGTACAGCCCACCACATTTCTTTGTGCGACATCCCTACTATATACTAACGACATGACTTGCATATTTCGCAATACTCTCCCCCAGGTGCACATGTGCCAACTGGCCTATCATTGGCAATCTGATCGGAACTTGCGGAGTTGCGAGGAGCTTTTACCTATTAGCCGACGACTTAGACGCATCAAGTTCCAATCCTGGGGAGATGGAGGTACATATGTACTAAGATAGGAAAATGAAGAAAAATGCATGAAAGACGATATGAATCCATTTGAACATAGCGAAGAAAGAAACTTTGGAAATAAGCGCTTGTATAATTTGTCAGGAAATCGGGCCTCGCCCGCACCGCCATTTGCGATTCAGTGCCCGGCCCCAAGGACTCCGCGCAACTACCTAGGTATATAAACCGCCAGGCACGAACCCAAAAATCCAGAAAAAATCACAAATGCACCGATTTCTGCAAGGCTCAAGGTCTATACAAATTCATGCGAACCCCTTCCTTAGGGCACTCATCGTCCACATACACTTGCGGTGAATTCGAACGAGAGATATCGTCTAGAATAGAACTCTCAATGACTGCAGACAGCCTATTGCCAGTTGTTTCAACCCCAGGGATGGGCAAGTTCCCAGTACCCTCATCCCATTTGCGTATCGCACGTCCCTGTCGGGACATCGAGATAGCGCAAAAGTTCTGGGTCGCCGGATTAGGGCTCAAGGTACTGTGGCGCAGTCCGCCAGCCAGTGAAACCGAAGGCGGACACGAGCTGCTCATGCTGGGATGGCCCGGCGCTTCATGGCATCTGGAACTCGTACATGTTCTTGAGCAGGAGGCCTTTCCGACGCCGACCGAAGAGGATTTGATTGTTCTGTATCTCGACGGACAGATAGATCCCGAAGCAATAGAGAAGCTACTACAAGCCGGAGGCAGAAGGGTGACACATGCGAATGAATACTGGAACAAATGGGGTGTGATAATTGTCGACCCCGATGGCTACCAGTTGGTGTTGTGTACACGAGCGTGGGAAAATGATTGAGTTACAGCATAGGGGCTGAAGGGATTCAAACCAAATGTGCCTTTGCAGAGTAGAATTGATATACCTGCTGGAGCTAGCTGCAATGTAAGGACCGCTATCTAGGTTTGTGTGTGCCTAAGCCATTATTGTGTTTGAATAGCATCTCTTTAGTCTAAAGGGGTTGAGAACCCTTAACCCCGCATCTCTGTCTTGGTATCTCCGAGTTGTCTGTCGTTGCATGATTTATATGTACGAGCGCAACATCTAGCTTCTGGCTAGACGTCTTGGTGTTCTTGGCTCAACGGTATAAGCCATGCGTCATGCACTTAGGAATACGCCCCCAAGACAAGGCAATTCACTATGTCGGTCGCATGTTCGTCCTAGATACCATCCGTCACGGCTATAGGTCGACGTAGGCTTAGAATGCATCAAGCTCGGATCCTGCGGAGATAGAGGTACCAAAAAAAAAAAGGAAAATACAGATAAAATGCATGAAGACGATATCAATTCGAAGCAGTATGTATACAGTACCTAGGTACGCCGCCGCTATGCACGCCTTCCTAACCAACTAGCTATGAAAGAAGTAGAAAAGAGTATACTAAATGACACAGACAATTGGAAATCAAGGACTAAGCCTGACTTCTTCGCGCTGCTTCATGCGCTTCCACTCGGATATCAAACATTACATCATCAATCTCCCGTAAAACATTCCTTCCAAAAGTAACATTCTTGATGCCAGTAAGGACTTTGCGGAGAGAGCCGAGGATGCTGATGCCGGTTTGAGCAGGTTCGGTAATAGGTTCGACAACCATGACATCGTCCGTCTGGACACCTTGAGAGACGTAACGTGGAGCCTCGTCCGTGTCAACAGCTGGTGATAGAGCGACAATGTTCTTCTCAACAGTGGTCTCTTCCATAACGACTTTAGTTTCCGGGGCCTGCTCTTCAATCTGCTCTTCGATCTGCTCTTCAACCGGCTCTCCGATTTGCTCCTCAATTTCCATCTCAACCGAGGCAGGAACTTCTGCATTCACTGCATCCTCGGCCAGCGTATCCTTCTGTACATCATCTACTTCCGGAGCTGCGGCGGCTTCAACTTCTGCCAAGTCATTGCTCAGACCAGTAGTTGTAGGCTCATCAACGAGCATGTCAATGTCTTGCATTTGACTGTCCTCAGCACCAGTCTCAGAAGTTGCCGCCTGGTCTGTACTGTGGTCGTTCGACTTGGATTGCTTCCTCTTTTGAGCCTTCGATATTTTATTCGATACTGGTGGTGAGAGAGCCGGGACTCCACTAAGTCGCAAGGACCTGCGCTTTCGTTGTCTAGATCTCTTTGACTTGATCGGAGACGATGCAATTTCTCGGTCTGCGGCTGCATTGAGGCGTCCACTCCTCCTCTTCGATCCTGAATCGGTAGCCTTGTCAGACAAGTCATCCACACTGATTTGGTTCTTGAGCGGGGATGACTGTGGAGTGGAAAGACCCCGTCTAGTAATAGATGTTTGCGGTGTAGCTGGTTTCATGGTAGCGTTTTCCAATTCAGATGAACTCTCGTGTGCTTGCTCTATGCGAGCAATCTTATCTTTAGCAGATGCATGCCGCTTTACGCGGTCTGGAGTTGAAGCCTCTTCGACCTCAGCGTTGCGCTTTCTTTTTCGAGTAATGGGTCCACGTGGCAGATTCACGTCCGACGATTGAGTCGATTCGACATCATCTTGGTCTTTCAAATCCACAGCCAACTCTAGGTCCTGCTCAAGCTGTGAAGCAAGCTGCTGCTCAAACTCATCCGCATATGTGTCCGGTATCACATCCACCACCTCACTGGCTGTTGTAGGTTCGTCATGTACACCAACATCATTTTCCTGCGGCATGGTAGTCTCTACTGCGCTTGACTCGATTTCCATAGGTGCTTCCTCAGTTCCCTTGTGGTCTGAGATCCTAGAGCTGCGTCGTCTTCGGTTGTTCTTTTTTGGACTGCGCTTAGCGTTGGACTTCTCAGGGGTAGAGTTCTGCTGGGAAGAATCTTGTCGGGTCACCATTTCGTTTCTAGACGAATGAGATGAGATCTCGGGGGGAGAAGAAGGGGGGTCTGATTGAAGGTTGCCGAAAGTTTCAATGGTAAAAGCAGGGGTGCCTTGTTGTGCAAGATGTCCCTGATCTCGTGTTGCAGGTGTTGGAGAAGACCCAGGGAAGTCATCGTCATTATCCTGCAGATGAGCAGCAAGCGTAGGAGTTGATGGGGCTTCCATCTCGCGTACAGTGTCTCGTATTTTTGGCAACTTGACTGCGGATAGGTCACTTTCATCATCAGTCGGGCCGGGTATAGCTGGTGATGATGAACCTAGGCCTTCCAGGAACATAGATGTGGTTCCACGCTGCCGTTCTTTGACTTCTTGCTGGCGTTCGGTAAGAAGTTGGCTCTCTATATTCGAAGAGCGAGGCGAAGGGTCCACTGTGACGAACTGTATCTGAGAGTTGTCATGGCGAAGCCGTCTCCTAGGTGTGCTGTCGACCTTCTGCTGTGCCAGCACATGAGCCTGGCCCCATTCAGTCGACTGAATAATGGGCGACGAGCTGAACGTGGTTGGTCGCGCCTTTTGATTGTCCATCTGTCTTAGGACCCTACCGAAATGATTTATTAGCGGTGCACCGCTTGCTGTTTCTTGCGACTCTACGAAGTCTGGCATCCGGATTTCCTGAAGATCGTGTCAATATTTCTCCTTTTAATTCTTGTAATGAAGATATAGAATACCTGTGACTCCGGTTGGCGAGGTAGAGGGCAAGGGAGTTGCAACTTGACCAAAGGTTCGAGCGTCTGAAGAGCAGCCTGAACAGCGGGAGGATAATTTGTCAAATCCTGAAGCCCGAAAGTGGCGTTCCACATTTCGATGAAACGGTTCGCGGTCGACTTATGTACGGATTCCAGGCCAGCAGAGACGACTGCTTCAAAAGCATGCAGCGAAGCTGTGTTATGCGGAACAGCAATCTGCAAGGCGTTTGCGATTGCTAACGACAGGGTTCGATACTAAAAAACAGTCAGTAACAGAGGTTTATAAAAGTCAAGCTTGGCTTACTGCAGTAAGTAGTCTGTTGTCTACGCCATTTTCAGATGTGAGAGAGCGAGCAGCGTCTCGTAACCACAGTGATAATGGGCTTTGAAGATATTCCAAAAGCATGTAGCGGAATTGTAACGTGCCACTTCCCAACAGCGACGTCAAGGACTCGACGACCTCAGCTAATACCGCACTGTCGGCAGAAGTGAAGTGGCTGTAAGAGTCGGCAAGGACTTTTCGAATAAGATCCAAAAGTTTCTCAGGGAAGAAGAAGGAAGACGCTTGGCTGGAGCTTGGCGTCACCGGATATTTGTTTTGTTGATAATATGCAAGAGATAGTGCTTGGTTGATCAGAGCTTTCACGGGAAGGTAGGGTCTATCGAATTGTATGAGTTTCTGAGCAATAGGCTCAATCACTAGAGTGGAGATTCCACACTCCCCTTTCTCGGTTCGAACGATGCGTATGTAAGATTCGAGTAGCGCGTTCCATATTGTGGGCGAGGTTGTGAACTGTAAGCCGCGCAAAAGAATATTCGAGATATTCGTGTAATCTCGCGTGATGGTACCGTCGCGTTCTCTGAGAGTTTCCATTGGCAAAGAACCCAAGCAGTTGACTGTAAACTTCGCTGTTGCATCCCAGATGTACGAGCCTAACTTGGATGCCTTCTCATCTGCTCCGTTCCCATCCAGGCTCAGTTCTGTGCACCTTTCCAAGAAATCAAGGCGAGAGCCTCTGGACTGCCGACCTCTCGATGCGACGTCAAGGAGATCGTCAATCAGGCTTAGGAGTGATTTGGTTGGTTGAGATGAATCTCCATAGGAGCTTATCATACGTAATATGTGCATGAAGGCTGTGTCTGAATTGCGGTCTGTGCGAGAGCGTCGATGTGTCGGTGTATTTGCAGTCTGGAATGTTTCTTGAGAAGTTTTCAGGAGTAGAGTCTCGGTGAAAGGGGAAGGTCCAATCATCGAAACGAGCGTCGCTGCGAGAAATGTGAATCGCTCTATGAAGATGTCGCCCGTGTCGGCATTTAGTGACGAAGGGGACGCTTGTCGAAGCCGTTGAAAAAACCCGAGTATTGTGGCTATCGCGTGCATCAGTTCGGATGATGGCTTGATCTCTTTGCTGGAGGCATCCGAAAGTGCCTTGCAAATATGAGTCCAGACCATCTGAATATTCCTCCAATCCGCTGCACCTAACAAGGTTTCAAAGGCTGCAACTACCGACACTATGCGTGATCTGACCCATCTGCAATCGATTGGGAGAATGAAGTCGACTTCCATTTTAGGAACCTCATGGATCTTACTTTCCGTCCAAATCTTTGATTGTGAAGTCCAGATGAGAGATGCTAGAGCTTTGCAAGCCGCATCATTGAGTTGTGGACTGCTGGCAAAAACGTTGGCGAACGGCTGAGCAATGTACTCTTCCCATATGAAATCAATGTGATCGAATGTGTTGTTTGGACGGAAGGAATAGTAGAGGAGGTTGTAGTAACTCGAAAGGAATAAAGGATTCGCGCTTGTACCGGCCTTGTCACTGCGCTTGCGCTCAGAGTTGGAAAGAATGGGCCTCGTAAGCATTTTCAGCATGCTCCTGCTAGTCGAATCATTGCAAGTAACCATGTAGACAAACTTGTTCCATCCAATGATAGCTTGTGACTTGATCGCAGGCTCGCTGCAATTGAAACATCTTTGTAAAACAAGAACCCATTCCTTGAAGTACTCCCAATGCTCGATGTTGAACCGTTTGCTTCTCAAGAGCAAGACGATAATGCTCCAGATTTGTGGCACATGCACTCCACTTTCCGAGGGAGACATCATACGGCTCATCCGATCACATACTTCTGAAACTAGCTTCCTGTCTGGAGAGATTTCCTTGTTGAATATATCCAGTATAGTCTTCGAGATGACCAGGTTGGGTCCTAGCAACAATGCGGTCTGACTACCGAGGACTAAGGCTTTCGATCGCGTGTCCTTCACGGGATGAAGTAGGCCTGAGATGAGGTGTTCCACCCACAAAGATGCTTGTGAGGCCATGACAGTCTTCGACTGGCCAAGCAACCTGGTATAAACACCCAAACGTTGTGAAATAATGCCGTTTCCATTGACGCGATCAGTGATATCGTTCAGCACAGCTAGCACTCGTGTAATTCGTGAGTTGGTCATTGTCTTCGGTGAGAAGTTCTGAGTATAAAGGATATGAACGTAATGGTTGAGAATGGCTTTGGAATGTTTGCCTTCTTGCAAAACGCTCAATGCGTGGTCGATTATGAATATCTTGAACTCGTCGGGTATCTGCGATGCCAATTGCTGGCTCCAGATGATGTATATCCCCAGTTTCAATGCATTGGTGACAAGATTGTTTTCCACGACATCTCCTTTTCCCAAGTCACGGCTGATGTCACGCTGTACAAACTGCAACAAAAGCCCGACTTTCGAAGACATGTCATCTTGCTCGGAAATATTGTCGTACGCCTTCAAAGCACCTAGCAGCTGCATATACGCGTCCACCCTCGAACTCAGAGATTCTCCGGCTAATTGTTGTGTGGTTGACTCCAAAAGCACGCCGAAAGACTGCAGCTGACTCTCTTCCATAGGGGGCATATCCGCATTTGTTGTTTTGAGGATCGACTTGGCCGGCTTGCATTCGTTCGAGGGAGGAATGGGTCGTACTTCGTTACTCGACATAGAGGCGCGGCTGGAAAAGGTCGGAGGTTTGATGTAGCTCGTGATCGGGGAGAAGTTGACTTTCTTGTTCGACCTTAGTACCGCTGACTCGGCCGTTGACGATGGCGATTCACCCGGTGTATTGAGCATATTCGGCCGGCTTGGAACAAATCCTGCATCTCGTAAAAAGAGACTATGCGATGCCTTGGGAGGAGTCGGCGGGCGAGCCGGGTAGGCGCCTAAAACCTCCACCATCGTGATACCGAGGATGAGGGAAAAGACCGCAAACAGAGCAATAGAGAAGCATCAACCATTGCTGGACGCGATCGTAAAGGGAAATCAAAATAAGAGAGTGTCCATGATCTGGGCAAATGGTGATGAGAAGGGATAGATGAAGGGGCACGTCACCCTGGATCTAGGATGGGTGCTGGCCGTCCGTGTTGTGTCAAAAATGAGCTGTCAACGATCGATAATCTCACTGGATGACGCGAAATCGCGGGAGGAAATCGCGACGGGCAGAGCGCGTAAAGTGCTGGCGCTAGCCGCCTTGGGCGCGTTCCGTTGCAGCCTTATAAGTCAGGCCGCAATAGAATCCCCGGGGATTTCTCTCTTTGCTCTACACGCTTTGTGATCAACATCTTACCATGCTGGGTCATCTCGTATGGGCGCTGCTTTGGGGTCTATTTATTGCAATAAACTCTATCCGAATAAGGTCGTCTCAATCTCTTCATCCTTTCTTTGTGGACATCAATCTTTGCCCCTGATCTTTGGCGGATGTGCAACCTAGCTACTAATACCCCCGATATGAACAGACTAAGTACACCGCAAGAATAACAATGTGAATGCATTTTCTATTGTAATATACCGTCTAACTATTCTACAGCTTTAGTACCTCCAAGTTCCATGAGCCGCAGCTAGGACGTTTCTTGAAACCAAGAGGAACACGAAACCGAGAAACATGCTTACAATGGCAAAGACTTGCATGCCCATGTATGTTGAATTGTGCTCTCTTCCCAAGATGGCTCCCATAATCGGCAGGCCAGTAAGAGTGCTGCTAAATATCAGTACAGCGCAAAGTAAGAGGGGAAGAAAAGGGAAGGGAAGACATACGAGATAGATATAACACCCTGATAAGTACCTATCTGTCTCCCCAGAGTCTCCAAGTTGCCGGACTTTGCGCAACACGGCATCATGATACTAACGAAGGCGCCGCTGAAAAATCCATAAGCCACAGCAAACACGATGAGGCCGGCATTTGAAGAATGGTAATCGAAAGGCAGCCATAAACAGAGAATCGCAATGCAGCTGATGACGGCGGACGCGACTATGACATTGAAGTATCCCACCTTATCTCCAATGTGTCCGGGGATAATTCGTCCGAAAAGTGAAGCACCACTGCCCTAGGTCAGCCCTGCTCGAATTAACAGATTTGGCCAAACTTACTTCACAATAGCGATTAGGTATAGCGCCAGCGAATCCGACATTCCCGATAACTGCGCCATACTGGGCAGAAAATCAAACGGCGCCCATAATCCCCACATGACAAAATATGAACCCAGAGCATAGAAAGCAAAGCCGCGGTTTTTGAACAACTTAAAATCGAACCATGTCATGTCTGAGTTCCATTTCTTAGGGGGAAGACGCGCAGTGAGAAGAAAGAACGTGCCGACTAAAGCGATGCCTATGAATAACGCTGTGTAGCGTACCATGCCTGGAAATCCGACGTCTTCCATGATTAATTGCAGGAAGAAGGGAAATATCACGCCCCCTAACCATACTTCAGATCAGCATATCGTAGAGAGCGATAGGGGAGTTACTACTCACCAATGCTACTACCCGCAACAGTAACTCCCATAGCAAGACCTCGCTGCTTGACAAACCACTGGCCCACGCGAACCAAGCTGGTGGTGAAAATGCCTCCAGCCCCGAGCCCATAACCAATCCCCTGCGCCAAGATGATCTGATAGTATTCAGTGCTAAGGCTCGTCATGCACAGCGAAAAGACGCAAAGGAAGGCACAGGGAAGTATGACCTGGCGTGGTCCGTAGGTATCTACGATGCGGCCGAATAACGAACCTGGAGCCCATATGAGAGGGAGCTGGATTGTGAAGATCCATGAGATGTCGGATGAGGTATAGTCCTTCAAGAGGGTCTCTTGATACGTGGTTTGGAACACACCGATGCTGTTCAATGTCAAAAAAACGGCCGGTCATCGGAGCTTTCTTGTGGAAGGATGGACTCAACGCGTTCAAAAAGCCCAATGTAGCGAAAAGACCCAGAGAAGCGCCAGCGCAGCATAGCCAACCTCGAAGGCCACCCTCTGGTGGTAGAGCTAGGGCTGGAGCAGGGCTCTCTGAAGCGGAGGTTTGTATGGCTTTTTCTTCATCTTGCTGGGTGCAGCTGGGCGGCAGGGTACCGGATTTGGACATTGTGTTGACCTTGCTTCGCTTCGTATGATGGCATTGAGGCAGCCATGGAGCAGTTCAAATCACCATATATGAATAAGATACTGATATAGGGCAGGGACAATCGGCGGTCCGCGCGAACCGCACGGATCGGGCAATACCTAGGTGATATCAATATATTTTCCCGAAACGCCAAGGAAATGGCTCAACCTCATCAATAGATTGAGTCATGCTCATTACAGAGTACATAGTACATTCAACTGCCGAGGCTTTCTATTGGTGGTTCGACTGGGCTCGCCAAAGATGCGTGTTGAATGTTTGTGCTGGGTGTGTTGCTGTTGCAGCCTTAAAATTCAGGCCGTAACACGACATCGTAGCCCTAATTCTCCGAAATGCTTCATCTCATCTCTCTCCGATCAATCTCTTCCTAAGAATACAATGTCTGACAAACATCTCTATTCTTCAGTCTACGTGTAACTCAACCATACATATCACCGATCTCTTCGTTATACAGAAGCAGCTGTTTGACAATCTCATAGGCTGAATAATGCAATATCGTTAAATGGTATCACAGAGAGTGAACATCGGATGCAGTCAACCTTGAGATATTAGGTAGCATTCCGACACGGCAAAAATTATGAGAACACCTGAGGCTGGCCCGGACATAAATAGGGGTCTAGCCGCTCGTCAACGATCCAACATGCGAAACAATTTCCACGATCCTAATGCGATAGCCCTAGGTGCATAACCATGGAGCACTCTTTTCATCCTTCGAGAAACTCATATCTCATTCGTCGACAAGTTGTCAGGTCGATATCCTACTCTCCGCTACCTCACATCTTTTATTGAGAAGTAGCGCGAACATGGATCAGGCAATCAATTTCCGATAGGATGCTCAGTCCTTGCATTTCACGAAACTGGTGTTAAGCACGTCACTTTCAGTTCGTATTCTTCAAAAACGGATGTACAAGGCCGAAACCTTGAAAAGTATCTCTCTTCTCAACCGACCACCCCAACAAGGAGACTCTGTATGTTAGAAGATCTCTCAGAGCCCTATATCGAGCTATTCGGCTCATACCTTGGGGTCGATGCACAAGTCTTCGCAGCACAAATTCAAGACGGCCACTGGGGCGATGATGACCGAATGGGGCATCCTTCACAACTACTCTCTACCAACAACCACGAGAAATCATTTACGTTGCGCTACTACGAGACCCGAGTCTTTGACAGTCCGCCAGTCGACCCGGTACCGTCAATGGTGAGGACGGCGGCCAATTTGAGTCGAAACGTCACTTTTCAGCATGAAGTCACCCAGGGAGACAAGAACCATATTTGGTGCGATGGGCCGGTGGCTACTATACTGCGCAATGCAAGCTTTTGGTGTCGGATGGAAGAGTATGGAGGATGGAACGGTATGAAGCCTTCCAAATGGCTTTTTGCATAAGTCTGGTTTTTGACTTCCTGTTTAGCTTTGCTTCTACTGGATCCTCCGATAGTCGACAACCGCCTGATATGTTACTACAACAACCACTGTGACAAGTCTTTCCAGCAAATCGAACAAAACGGACCCTACCAGGGAGGCTATAGAGACTTTACACCATGGCCAGAAAAAAACATCTCCTCACTATCAAAATCAATAGTTGAAGGACCGCGCCGCGCCTCATTAGCAGAAGATATAGCCTACTATTGGCTCCATGCCTCCTCAAGCAAACAACTTACTTCGGCACTCCAAAGCCCATACAAAAGCACCATTTTCCTACGACTGATAATAATATCCATGCTAAACAGTACCCAAAGACGATACTATTTTGATTTAAGTCAACACGAGACGAAACTCTGGGTTATGCAACGCATGATCGATCCGAATCTCAACGATACCGAGAAGAATCAATACCTGGGAGATTTTATAGGTGTCATGAATGAGATTAATAAGATCAGACGGAGGATGAACTGGTTCTCGCATGAGATGACGACTAACGTTGAAGTCCTCGATCTTGTCACGGATCATCCCTATCGAATCCCAGACCACAGGACAGAGGATCGAGACTTCATCGTCATCCGCGACAAATTCCTCAGTTACCGGAAATGGGCAGAGAAATTACTCGACATCACATCTGCCCATTTAGCATTGATGGAAACCGAAAAGTCAATCTCAGATTCCAAGGCGTTGTCTCGACTCACAATCCTGGGCTCGCTGTTTGTGCCAGTGTCATTTGTTTGTTCTTTCTTTAGCATGAATGGTGACTTTGCGGTTGGTGCGACTAAGTTTTGGGTCTATTTTGCGGTGACGTTGCCGCTGATTGTTGCTATTCTTGTTATTGTGTTTGGGAGATGGTGGTATAAGCGGTTGATGGAGGTTAGTTTTGTGCGGTATAGACGTGTACGGTCGAGTTTGGATGAGGAGAGGGGCAGCGAGAGGGCTATTCAAAACTGTGAAAAGAATGCTCGGGCATAAGATCTTTACTTGGTTACAGAGTGATGGGGGACATATATCCATGAGTGATGAGTAATGACAATTCAAGTACGTATATCTCGTGAAAGACTTTTACATGCACGGTACCGTTCTCTGTACATTTCCTGTTATTGTATGAATGACGTTAATTTCCTGAAATGCGTCCTTTCAAGTCCTCATTGAAGACATCTTTCCCGAGCGAAGAGGCCAACCTTGATACGGCGAAGCTCGAACATAAACAGACCACTTGCAATATAACTGAGGCCTTAATTGCATGCAGCATTAGTAAGATTCTCGTGTCTACTAATCCCAGCGTCAAGAGCGTACCGGCATAAAGTTGTGCATAAAGATAGGGTCGGTCACTATCCGGTCGACGAAGTTGCAGAGCGATTGCTTCGGAGACTGTAGCAGCTTTATCAATATAGCATATCCACGCAGTGAGAGGCAGATCACCATACAGAAACAAGGCGGGCCCGTAGCGATCCAGACTATTGCCAGTAAAGAAGGCAATTCTTCGAGGCCGGCAATCTCGGCTGAAAGAGGCGCAATTGCCTATTGCGAATTAATTAGTCAGACATATCTAAAACAATAAAGAATCTTGCGCAAAGGAATCGAGCTTACCGGCCATATAGTACTGTATACATTTCCCACAATAACTGAAAACACCAACGTCGGGGCAAGTGACTGCGACGGAATCCAAAACACCAGACACAAAATACCACTCGCCACACTAGATATAAGCGCAATCGTAATCCTCCCATACCGATCCGACACAAACCCAGTACCAACTCGTCCTGTAATAGTGGCTAGATTGATTAGAATAGCTGGAAGACTAGCTTCACTCGGCGATAGACCCAAGGAACGCGTGAAATCCGGAAGCGATGATACCAGAGTCATGTACCCAAGAAGATACAAAAAGGCCCACATAAGGAGCAAGCAAACGTCCCAACGGCGGAAGAAGCGAACATCAAAAGGATGTTGTTTGGGGCGCAGTTGGTGGTTGCGGTCACGCACAATTGTTGATGCAAGAAACAAAGTTACGAAGCAAATAATTCCCTGGATTCGGAGGGCCCATGCTAGAGAGATGTTCTGAATCATAGGTGATATCGAGGCAGAGAAGATCAGACCTCCAAGTCCGGAACCGCCTGCTGTGATTCCCTGTGCGAAGCTGCGTTTCTTCCAGAACCACTGACTAACAATGGGCACTGTAGAGACGTACAGGAATCCCACGCCAGCTCCGACCATAATGCCTTGCGTGATCATGAGTTGCCAGAATTCGCGGGCAAATGATGCAGCTACTAAGCCTCCTGAGACAAGGCCAGAGCCCAAAAACATGCAAGCTTTTGTGCCGGCATTTCTGGCGAGGATATTGACAAATGGAGCAACCCAAAGAGCTGCTAGGAAGTTTGTCCCACCGACGAACGAGTAATCAAGTGAGCTAGTTCCGGGGAAATAGTCGTTGTCGAGGTAGAATTCGAGATAAACACTAAATGACTGTTCCAGGGACTGTTAGAGATATTGTTCGGTTTTAGATAGGCAAGTAGTTATATTTACCGAACTGACACCCCAGGCAAATGCATTTATGACAGCGATTGCGCAAACAACGATCCATCCATAACCTCCGTCTGGTATATCGTATGCTGATGCCTCAGGCACCGCCGTGTCTACTTCTAGGACAGGCATAGGCGTGAAAGCCTCGCTTTCTTTTGATTTCGTCTCCGTCATCGCTATTTCGGGTCCATAGTCAATACCATTGGCAACCGATCGATATAGTTCATGCAAGGATCCTCTATACTGGAATGGCCTAGATGTAACTATCGAACTGGCAGATCTATCTTCGAAAGAATCTTCGAAAGAATCCAAGATCTACCATCTGTTGCGGTTTTGGGAATCGATTCGTAAATAGAAGTGCCAGCGAATTGACCTCTATCTAAAGTAATCAGACATTAGGTCCCTAGCCTCTGTAGCCAGTAGAAAATGTAGGACTAAGGAAAAGTCGGCATGAAATCCGATGCTCTAGTTAGTGGATACACCCCACTGGCTCGGGAAGGAAAATAAAGGGCTGACCGCGATGTAAAAGCTGCAGCGTGCGGCGGGAGGAGCTTCATGGTACCATGGCTCAAAGCATATCTTGATTACGGAGTACGTGAAAGTTGAAGTATCAAGGTTGATATTATTATTGCAGCCCATTATGAGTAACTTAGGGTTACGTAGGGTTAGGGCTTGATTCGGCATTGATGCGACGCTAAGCCCAAAACGAAAGCAGAAACCAGGAGCAGTGGGGCCTCAGGCCTAAGGCATCCAAGGGACCCTGGCAAGTGCGGGGATGCGGCGCTCGAAATCTCCGATGCAACTTAACTTCTCTTGTTGTCATCTTGAGTTTCAGTCTGAACAGCTCATCTCATTGCTTTGTATTGGCGTTTGTTCTATGTTATACCCTCACTGTTGGCCCAGCTACATTAATCTCATCTGTGGCGATTTGCATCTGCTTGGTCTTTCTTTTGTTGGTCCTTGTTGTTTAGTCCAAGCTCCATTTCATCTTGGAGCTTCTTCCCCTTTCCCTTAGCTTCTAACCAGCTTCACAGCTTGCGGCCATTTTGCTTGACGGTCAATTTGCTTTTGCTTGCTTGTTGCGCAACACGACCGGTTTCTTGGAAGCTGTTTGAATGAATTCCAATACCGTGGCATGATGCAGGCCCATGTACTGCAAAATGAGGGTAGGTGATGTGACACTGCTTGTGCAGATGGCTTGTTATGCACTGGACCGCCAACTAACACTTGATACAGAGAAGCAAAGGGAGGTCCGCCGTCTAGTCGACCGGCTCGACAAGGACCTGTCCGAAAAGAAGCTCTCGGCGGCAGGTAAGCCTCGGTTGTCTCATCTATTGGGATTCTTGATCGTTGGCTCACTAGTATGGTTATAGAGAAGGTTAATATGATCCTGGCCCTCCGTCAACATGGCACCAATCCGGATAACGCAGACGCCATATACTGCAAAGATGTACTTTTACCATTCCTCGTCGCTTACCGGGGCCCATCTGACGTTTCTAGGGAATTACACTTCTTATAAGATATGGATTGGACGGGGGAACAGCCGATATTCGACGGGCCGCCCTACGAACCATTGCGAATGCGCTCTTGCTGAAAAGTGGCATGCGGCAGGTCTTTGTTGATACAGGGTGTGTCGGGAAATTGGCCGAGAAGCTGAGGGTAAGCCCGCAGTCTTATCTGCTGCAAATTATTTGATCTGGCTAACGGTGTAACCCATTCTCCACACTGCAGACCGAGAACTCCGACGATGAGATGATTGTCGCCCGCATTCTTTTTCTCACAACCTACGATACAGATTTAAGCTTCAAGACATTAATAACCGAGCATTCTCTCGGCGAAAATGTAAATTATGTACGTGTTGCATCTGTCAAGTGTACCAGAATAAGGAACTAATTCTTAACCAGCAAATAATACGCCACTCAAAGCAAATTCCCAAAAGTGGGAAGAAGACGCTTATGGCGATCGACGAATCAGCTCTTACTGACGTCCTGAAACTGGTCTTCAATGTCAGCAAACTCAATCCAGATCTAGCGGAAACATTCACACAGTCGATTCCATATATGTTCAAAATCATTAGTCGAATAGATGTTCCACCGCAACCGCTTGATGGTCTAATTGGGTATCTTGTCAATGCTCTATCAACATTGGATTTATCGGATAAGGCGGGCAAATTTGAAAGCAGCCCGTTTTTCCCGAAACTCAACCCGAACTGCAATGTCGACAAGCTTATCAATGTATTAGATGCGGCTGTGCGACACTACGAGACAAATGAGCTGGAGACTCGAATAGTCCCTTTGATACAGCTGCTTATTACCATATATGAACAAGCTCCCGAAGGACCGAGAAAGTACATGGAGTGGCTTCTACTTCCTGAGGACCAGGATCGCAGTGTCCCTATTGGACGTAGCGATACGTTGTCATCCAAATTACTGATGCTCTCTACAACACCGTCCGTGCATCTCAAAACTGCAATCTCAGAACTTTACTTTGTTCTTTCAGGAAAGAACGCTGAAAACCTCACGGAGAACATCGGATACGGATTTGCGGTAGGCTTCCTCGCTTCTCGGGGCATAGAAATCCCACAAGATGCGAGTGAAGCTTTTGCAACCAATCAAAGCAATATCAACCCTGCCTTTAATCCAATCACTGGTCAGCGATGGGATGCTGAGCCGCAGGATACTGGTCCTGCGATGACCCAGGAAGAAAAGGAGCGGGAAGCTGAACGATTGTTTGTGCTTTTCGAGAGGTACGGTATTCCGTCTTGTCTTCTTTACAGTCCAGGTACTAATAATCTGATAGAGCCCGTGTCAATGGATTCATCGCCGAGAATCCCGTCGCGCAAGCAGTGCGAGAGGGACGATTCGAGGAGCTTCCAGACGATGCGGACAGTGATCTCGATTAAGCAACATAGTCCCCCTTTCAGAGTCACTTGTCGCCATTTCCCACTTTCTCATTGAGGCGTTTCCTTTGATTTCGTTGAAAATTGGATGTCGATTATGGCCTGTATACCACCGATGCCTGCTGCAGCAAGTCTCTCCAGCGGCTGAAATTGTTGAACTATATATAATTTTGAATACCCAGTACGCAAGGTACACAATCTATCATTGTCTATATATAAGTCTTTACATTGTCAGTATGTAAGTCTTTATTTGTGTTGAAGAATTAAATGTGTGACGTACAGCGGGGCATTGATTAGGCTAGCGTCGGTCGCCGCTTAGAAATGCCTGGAAGCAACGAGGGGCTGCCCGAATAATTTTTATCTTCAGCTTAAAAACACCACGAACTCCGCATTGAATGCGCTTTTACTTCAGGACTTCACAACATTTGAACTACATACAATCAATACTGATCTGATACTTGATTACTGTGAACAATTTGCACACCATGTCGAAGCCATTTGACCCAGAGACGGCGGAGAACTTGGAGGATGTAAGTCAATAGCTTCTCTGACGCGACTTCAGTCACTAAGAATCATATCTTCTACAGATGGAGAAGCAGTTCGCTGTCAAAGGTTCGCCTACTGCCACCGTACATCAACGCGAAAATACTAATGTTTTCTAGCTGTCGAACACCTCATGACATACTGGTCCATCCTCGAAAAAGTCCCCGGCTCCAAACTGCGCCTCACAAAGATGGACGACGAGATCCACGAACACTTCAAGCGCGAATTTCCAGACTTTGATCCCGCCGAAACCATAAATGAGGATGAGATGAAGAGCAAAGCTGGGAAGGAGAAGTGGAGGAATTTTATGAAGGAGTATGAGAAGACGATTAGTGATTATAACTTTGGGACGATGTTGAGGGCGAATCCGAAGACGGAGTATGATCAGGAGACGACGATATTTGCTATGCGCATGCAATTTTATGCTGTTGAGATTGCTAGGTGAGCTCAAAAAAAAAGAAAAAACCATCCGATCGATAGATTGCTGACAAAATCAGGAACCGTGCTGGATTGAACGATTGGATATACGAACAGACCCAAGGGAAAAAGGAATAAAAGGCTCTTGCGACGACTGAGACCACCAAATTGGATGAATACACCCTCATCAGATAAGCTGCGCGGCTTCCATACAACAAGCCGTCTTCTAGCTTGTCGTTTCGCTATCAAAATCGATGAAGCGCGACTCGGGACGGTTCAGATTGAAGACGACTATCATGTCAACCCGCCAACCCACGAGTCTCAAATCAGTTCTGATACGGTTCTATTTTCCCTGTTTACTAGCTCATGATACCATGTATAATGACCAATCACCGCGTTCGAGTGATCTTTACATATTGCGAATCATAAAAGTGGTGATACTGTCACGTGACATTTCCACATGCAGCGAACAAAGAGAACAATACTTAGATTAAATGGACCGAATCCTATTGTTCTTTCCCAAAATACCAACTCCAGGCTGATGCTGTCGTAGAATATGCTATTTTTTATGGGTGCCATCAGCCATGTCTAATCCTCTTTATCCCGATCTAGCTCTGCAGGTCATGAGTTGGCCTTGCATCTTCCTCTATTTTATGTCTTATTCTAGAACTTCAACGGTTGCTCTTACCTGCATGACACCGTTTAGGATACCAATATCTTCACGCATTGAAGATGGCTGAGACTCCCGAAGATGGCATCTTTCAAGAAATATCATCTTCTCTCGATTCGCCAACAGAATCCCACCATGACGACGGGAAGATATCTCTCAAAACGAGCTGGAAGTCCCTTTTCCACTTCATGACAATCTATCATATCCCACTTCTCTTAGCAGCTCTCCTGGTCACAGTCGCCGCTGCAGTGGCAAGAGTCATCTTTGCACTGTATCTAGGCAAACTGTTTCAAATACTCTCGCAATTCGGCACTCGAGCAATCACGGGCCCGCAACTTATGGATCAGGCGAGAGATAACACATTTATACTACTTATTATTGGAGTAGCCACGTGGTTACTGGGATCGTGTTTCTTCTTCGTCTGGATCGTCTTTGCGGAGTTACAGGTCCGTGGAGCTGGTAGGATTCTTTTTGGGAAGCTGTTGACACGGGATCTTATGTGGTTTGATATGAGGAAAGATGGAGTTGGGTCATTTTTGTCACATTCGCAAAAGTACGACTACTCCTTCGTCAAATTTTGGCCAGGTTGAAACTAACATTGTGGTCCTGTGCTGAAGACAACTGCGAGAATTACAAATTGCAGCCGCTCAGCCCCTTGGAGCTTTCCTATTACACATTGTCAGAATCCTGGCTGGCGTGGTCCTCGCATTCATCATTTCGTGGAGAGTCACTCTCATCACAATGGCCGGTATACCAATTTCCTTCATAGTCATAACATTCACTTCATCAAGAATGTCACCCATCCTCAAAGCGCAACAATCCGAACTCTCCGAAGCATCAAAAATCACATACGACGCCTTCAAATCCATTGACGTGGTCAAATGCCTCAATGGACAATCCTCAACATATGCCCTAATGATAGCCCGAATCGAGGCAGCTGCTCGGCTGTATATGAAATTGGCCGTTCTCATGTCGGTTCAAACGGCGTTCCCGCGATTCATGTCTTTTGTCATGTTTGTGCAGGGGTTTTGGTATGGGAGTGTTTTGGTTCAGTCTGGGAAGTCGACACCGGGAGATGTTTTGACGACGTTTTGGGCTTGTTTGATTGTTACGCAGTCGATAGCACAGCTGGTGCAGCATTCGGCGGAGCTGGAGAGAGGAAAGATTGCTGGTGAGACGTTGTATCAGTATATATGTGCTGATGCTATGGATGAATCGCAATTTAGGGCACAAAGGAATCGGTATCCGAATCTTCATACTGAGGATATCGTATTAAAAGATGTTAGTCCGGCAGTCGGAAGGAAGTGATAAATGCTAATTTGCTGCTTAGGTCGTATTTGCTTATCCATTCAGACGTGAAAGACCCGTGCTCAATGCTTTGAATATCACATTTCCAGCAGGCAGAACAACTTTCATAGTTGGACGCAGCGGAGCCGGAAAGAGTACCCTGATCAATCTACTACTCCAATTCTATTTACCAACATCGGGAGGTATTCTAGTCGGAGACACTCCATTTCAAGCAATTGACACGGCCTGGGTGCGCCAGAACGTGACTTTTGTCCAGCAAAATAGCTACCTCTTCAACGAAACCCTATGGGATAACATTGCTTTTGGCGCACGTAACCCACGAAGCGTTTCCAATGATCAAATGGAGATGTGTATAGAGATGGCGAATCTGCAAGACACCATTCACAATCTACCGAACGAACTCAATACGGTCGTCGGATTAGGCGGAGACTTGCTCAGCGGCGGACAGAAACAGAGAGTCGCTATTGCGCGAGCGAGGATGAAGAACAGCGCAGTCCTTATTCTTGATGAATTCACAAGCGCACTAGACTATGATAATCGTTCAACGGTTATGGAGTCAGTGCGAAAATGGAGATATGGCATGACGACGGTAATTGTTACGCATGACACGGCTAATATACTTGACGATGATTTCGTGTATGTCCTTGAATTCGGGACAGTGGCTGCTTCAGGACTCAAGAAAGACTTGATAAAAGGGGATCAACGTGCGATTTTTGCAGAGGCGATTACCGACCCGATAATAACCCGGCATTCACTTGGTCAAAATACGATTGAGTCTAAGTGTCTATCAGAGCAGTCCTGGTTCGATGATTCGCCGGTCGACACATTGTTTACCTCCTTTGAGAGTAGTGATATTACCGCCTTGATCGAAGACAACGCACCGGGCAGTCCATATGAGAAAGTAATTCAATTTTCGCCAACACCCCAAATCTCTCTTCGGGAGCTGACACCTATTCCTCGTCACAAATCACGATCGGTACGTGATAGATTGCCCAGCCCTGATGAAGAGAAGCTTCTCACTTCTCCCAACACACTCCGGACATTCCTCGCCAGAGGTCACCGTTACAAGAAACTGCAGTCAGAAGATACAGAAACAATCACTACAACCCTACCATTGCATAAGACATTATTCACTATCCCCAAAATCCTCAATTTGAGACAAAGAGTTCTCTTAGGTATCGCAATAGCACTCGCACTTATCCACGCAGCAGCAACACCTATATTCTCATACCTTCTCGCCCAACTCTTCGACTCGTTCTACGTCGCAGACCGACACAGAGCCAGCTCAATAGCAAAGAAATACTCGATATCGATTGTCTCGCTTTCCATAGCGGACGCCTTCATAACGTTTGTTATGTACTACATCCTCGAATACTGCAGCCAGACATGGATGGACAAACTACGCGCTCGATCCATGCAACGCGTGCTCGCTCAACCATGTTCATGGTTTGAGCAGGAAGGCCATAGCCCGCTCCAACTCACCATCTGTCTAGACCAACATGCTGAAGAAATCCGCAACTTGGCCGGCAAATTCGGAAGTTTTGTGATGATCTCCATCATGACGGCGTTTATTGCCATTGTCTGGAGTCTGAATCTAAAGTGGCAGTTGACGTTCGTCAGTTTGTCATGTGCCCCGGTGTGGTATGGAGTGAGTAAAGGGCTAGAAGTGGTAAATACGAGATGGGAGAGATTATCGAATGATTTGAATGAGGATACGGCGAATGTGTTTTCAGAGGCCTTTACGGATATTGCGACTGTGAGGGCTTTTACGTTGGAGAATCATTTTATGGTTAAGCTTGCGGATGTTTTGCGTCGGAGGTTAGGCGTTGGGTTCAAAAGAGGGATCTATACAGGATTGATGTTTGGGCTTACGGAGTCGGTGATTATTTTTGCAAGTGGTGAGATTCTTTCTACTATGTCGTTCTGAAGATATCGTTGACTGACACCAGTCTAGCACTGCTCATCTATTACGCGGCGGATTTGGCTGCCCCCGACGCATCGGAGATATCGAATATCGTGTCAGTGTTGACGATGGTCTTGTTCAGTCTGGGATATGCAGTTTCGATGATGTCGTGGAGTAAGTTCGATGTTTAAAAAATAGAACAGATCAGTCATACTAATGATTCAACTTCAGTCCCCCAGGTGAACTCGGCCAACGATACAGCAACACGACTCATCAGACTGTCCCGACTACCACAAGGATCCTCGCACGAGAACTCAGGCAGACTCCGAGTCTTCGAGCCTCTCCCCATCGAATTCCATAACCTAAGCTTCCGCTACCCATCTCGCCCCGAAGCCCCTATCTTGACCAACTTCTCCTTGAAAATACCCGAAAACAGCTGCTCAGCGATAGTAGGAAGCTCCGGCTCAGGGAAATCAACCATCATTTCCCTACTTTTGGGTCTTTATGCCTGCCCCGACCCATCACAAGGACAAGACAACATCGCATCACTTACCCTAGGAGGCGTCGACATCCGACAAGTCCATATGCCCACTTTAAGGTCTATGATAGGTTATGTGCCCCAACAACCGAAACTATTCGCCGACACGGTCCGCGCAAATATCACATACGGACTTGACCCATATTCCAAGTTCAATTCCCTCAAGAATGTGGAAGCCGCCGCTGCCGCTGCCGGTATAGCCGATTTCATCCACTCCCTGCCCGAGGGATATTCAACATTAATCGGAGAAGGTGGACTCAAATTATCCGGTGGCCAGGCCCAGCGTCTCGTAATTGCGCGCGCATTAGTACGACATCCGCGAATTCTGATATTGGATGAAGCTACCTCGAACCTCGACGCGGAGAGTGCAGAAATCATCCGCGGATCTGTGAGAAGCCTCCTTAGTGCACCTGGTCAAGGCCTAACGGTGATTATGGTGACGCATTCGAGAGATATGATGGAGATGGCTGATAATGTGATTGTTGTTGATAAGGGGGTTGTGGTTGAGCAGGGGTCGTTTATGAGGTTGTTGCAGAGGGGGAATGGGAGGTTGAGGGAGATGTTGGATGTTGATTGATGCACATCATTTCATCAAAATGAATCTCTAGAAATTTGGATCGACAATGTTGATAGACATGGTAACTTTGAGACATTCTAACGTTCGTGCCGTGGATGTGCCGGCACATGTGAGCCCTAGAACCCTAATTGATCGCGTTTATCGATCAGTAGACAGCAACTTCAATACACATCATATTTGCATTGTTCATACATATTCCATCTTGTACTTTAATCCGAAATATATGATACATACATCTTAGAATAAATCCACAAGTGCCAGCAAATAGCTAAGGCGCCCCGTAGGGCGCAGCGTTCAGCCCTTGAGTCCAAGCAATCGTCTCATCCAATTGTCGTCTCGCGGTATGATTTTATCAGAAAAAGAAATGATTGGACCTCATTGCCGTAGTGACTGTAATGTCTGATCGACCAGCGAATAGACCCTGGCTCAAAGACTCGGTGTGAACTTAGAAGAGTTATATACTTTTGACGCGGCGCTGTTGGGTATAAATAGATGAAACATACAGATAACTCAACCAGACGATGAATGCCCCAGCAAGAATCATCCCAATCCCGTACAGAGAATAAGATAAGAGAACTGTCATCGCAAAATTGTAGATGAAAAAGGGTTGACAAGCGCGCGTC
Organism: Talaromyces sp. PL2406; assembly: GCA_023626215.1. Classification (NCBI taxonomy): domain Eukaryota; kingdom Fungi; phylum Ascomycota; class Eurotiomycetes; order Eurotiales; family Trichocomaceae; genus Talaromyces; species Talaromyces sp. PL2406. The sequence continues at coordinate 54,515 of JAMAGL010000012.1, read as the reverse complement.
ATCAAACTAGGCCACGCACGAGCTGAGTCTCGGCTTAAGGCTGACTGGCTGGCCCGGAGACGGCGGGTACACAACATTGTCTCACTCTTCTTTCTTCCTTGTCAATCCTGACTCTTACAAAACTCTGTTCTATCTCTATCTTGAGGTGCAATTATCCTCACTCTAAATCATACCATGCCATCGTGATTGGCCGGTCCGAGGCTCAAGAATGTACATTTCCAGCATTCCCGCACGGCAGCTGCTGGCTGCTCGCAGCAGTATGTCCGGCACTAACGCCACGGGCCTTGGGGTGAGTTCTTATTTGTATATGTTATACTTATCGAATCCATCTAATTTGATTTACCTATGGTGCAGGTCGGTGTCGCTATCGTCGGTTCGATTTTGGCTCTGGTTTCCATCTTCGTCATGGTCCGGCGCCTGCGGGTTCGAGAAGCTGAGCCCAGGCTGCTGCCGGGGAGGTACATGAAGAACCTGTGGTGGAAATGGACGCCACGATCGCGAGGTTGGTCTCAATAGCTGACGTGAAATGGAAGCGCGGCTAATGTTTCATAGGAGGATTCAACCGCAATAGACAAATGACAACAACCCTCACCGCAGACCTCTCCCCAAGCGCAGGCCTCGTCTCAAACAACAACGACACCACGATCTCCAACCCGCCCCAGCGCGGCCAATCGATCCGCTCTATAATCACTTTGCCGTCTTACAGCCGCCTCCCCAAAGAAGAAGAACAGGTCATCGCTCGCGAAGGCGAGCGCGAAGGAATGGATATGGTGGTCGAATTTCCCGAAACCAACGAAGAGGAAGAGAACCGTCGTGAGGAAGAGATGGAATCCTTGTACCAAATCCGGTTGCGTCGCCGCGAAGAACTCGCCGATCGAGATGAGAGGCGTCGATTGAGGAGGGAAGCGCGTGCGGCCGGCGATACGGCGCGTTTGCAGCAGTTGAGTCGCGACAGTCTTGCAGCGAGGGAGGCGAATGCGACTCGGCCCAGCGCGAGTGCGATGTTGGCGGAGCATCAGAGTCGTGGTCGGCATCGGCGGATTTCGTCGGTTACGTATGCGGATATTGGGCATGTGAGGCACGATGGGTCACGGATTCGTGCCAATTCGAATGATTCGGATCAGCGGCCGTTATTGGATACGGCGCGTCAGTCGACGCAGTCGATTTTGACTATGCAGAGTCAGGCTCGGTCTTCTGTGTCTGGGATTAGTACATTGAGTGCAAGTTTGCACTCGGGGGACGACGATACCCCACCAAGCGAATCGGCCATCGAGGACGGAGATCTCAGTACCGTACATATTCCACCGCCGAGTTATGATTATGATGACTGGGGCGATGCTCCAGCGTATGAGAGTCCTATTGCAAGGACTAGGGGAGAAGCAGAGCATTCGTTGTTGTCGCAGACGCTGCCCCAGATTCGTATCGATACTGCTAGTCCTGCAAATAGCACGCTTGTTTCTCCGGCTGCAGCTGCAGCTCCTGCATCTCATCAACCCGGCTCGGACGTGCCGGAGAATGCGTCTCATACAGCCAGCGAAGCAGCTCGATCGAGCTCCTAGTCGACTGAAGCCATTCAGCAACGAGCTTGACTTGCAGCAACAAAAACATGACGAATTATGACACCTCATCTACGACCTCCAACAAAGGTCCAGATGTGTAAATCTTTTGAATCTATGCATGGCGTTTTTGGGTACATATGGATGGATGGATACGATGATACTATGCTTGGCGATGAGACATTCCCTTTTATTCTACTTGTAATGATCAAACCCACTGAGTGTTTATACTGTTTTGTTTTTTGTCTCCTGGTTTCGTGATATCAGCACTGGTTATGTTCGGCAAAAGCGTGAGTTGGATTTTTTTTGATGTTGAAAGATTGAATGAGATTAGATTAGGTAACTAGATATGAGGAAGTATTACAGTACAGTAAAACTTGGTTATAAGGATATGAAACCTTAGTATGGGAGCCTTTTCGAAATTATCGTTATATAGTAGAATATCCTTATATCAGGTGTATTTTAGTATGTATTTCCAAAATCTGCACTGCAGTTTTAGTTTCCTAGAGGAGATGGGCTACACAGGTAACCTTGATAAGGTACCTAGGTAGACTATAATATTGGAGACACGACCCGGCACCTGGGTGGAGATCTGGCATGCACTGCAATTTTAGTTCCCTAGAGGAGATGGGTTACACTAAGTAGCATTGATAGTATATGGCCCGGACTAATTACAATCTGAACAACCTTGCACTGCAATTTTAGTTCCCTAGAGGAGATGGCAAACCCTAAGATGGCGTGGTACCTGGGTAGGAAAGCAGCGCTTGCACTAACATCTCAACAAATGAATGTAGCGCCATTCAATAATGACCCCATACCACCTCCTGGGGGAAAAGAATTCTTCATCCGGATTCAAGATTGAATAAAAGGATGTCTTTAGGGCTTTTCCGGGGAGATCTGCTAAGTTATAGTGGAAATATAGTGCAACTTGAATACAATTCAAAGCCAACTCTTTCACCTGTAAGTCTAGAGCTTCTCAGAGTTCCCAGCATCCATGTAGGAGTGCAGTATCTAGTATAACTAAAGTTCACCTAGGTATGTAAAATTCTCTGATGCACTGCAATTTTAGCTCCCTGGAGGAGGTGGCTAACCCTAAGACAGGGGTTAAGATTACTAGGGTTGGTATATAGCGCCCTTCAGTGCCGTGTAACTTCTTTCCGATTGGCATCTACCACATTACTCTAGCAGAGACGCTTCGAGAAAGGTTGTATACTCAAGCAGCCAAAACAAATCCCGGATTGATCTCTCAGGGAACCTCAACACAATTCAGTCATGATTGACTGTGGCATGCTAGTGCCATTTGTCAGCATTCGTTTTGCTAGCTCATCGGCTAGCAGATGGCATTGCTAGCGTTGATATGTCAGCTTCTATCGATTAATGATTATATTCGTTGCCACTAATATCTACCAAGATCCATGAACCAACCGAAGAGCCATGGAACAATTGATCTTCCGCAATGTCCCAGCCATACACTTTCCCTTTGTCGACTGTAACCTGGACCAACTCAACTAGCTCTCACGCAATACAGAGACTCTATCAAGACTTATCGACCAGGCAAAACGAGCCGTTTCCTGTCTGAATCTTCTCCTGTCCAGAATTCACAACAATCAAGTTGTGAGATGTACTCCGCAGTCCTTCAAGGTGACGGCCGCTGCTCGCTATGCTCCTTCTCCTGCAGGCGGTGGGCTCGACTTGAGTGGTATCAGTATCAGTTCCTTTGTTGGGCTGGTGACATTCCTTCCTTTGCCGGATATTAAAGTCTTGGCCAATGATTCTGATGTTCTTCGCAGCGCCGATGGGTTTTTTGAAGGGGGAAAATTGAATGCCAGATGGGGGTTTTACTATACTCATCTTACCGCGTGCAATCCGGAGTGGGCTCAACGGTTTCTGGACGGTAAGCTGATACCCTAGATGTAACTATGTCAAGCATTGGCGCTGAGCTTTGGATATCTAGAAATCCACAATGCAGACTCGCGGACAGATTCGACTACGTCGGCGTTGAATTTTCACAATCAAGTAGTACTGCAGAGTACCATTCCTTCTGCAAATCCAGCGAGTACCACCTCATATCCAGTCGGAAATCCCATACATACCCCGGGAGAAACTCATCCCCCTATCCTCCCAGTCAAACAAAACACATCCAGTCCCCCCTCTTACGATCAAATATCCCAAGAAATACAGCTCTATCTCCGAGCCCTGAAAGCAAAGGAAAAGGCCTGGGGCCCAGAAAATGTCACTACTTTAGACACTGTCAATGATCTTGGTACACTTTACGCTCTGCAAGGCAATGTTGCGGAGGCAGAGAAGATGTATGTACGTGCACTGGCTGGGTTTGAGAAGGCTTTAGGGAAGAATCATGAGAGGACGTTGAAGATTGCTATTGCGCTGCAGGAGTTGCATGCTCGATTCAGTATAGCTTAGACCTTTTTCTCGCTCATTGACTTAATCTAAACTTGATAGATGATCCTTTTCATGAGAATTAGAGATACATGCTTTTTTACCAGCTCAAAAAGGATATGTGGACAATCATAGGGTTGTGCTAGCTTCGGGGATTTCCATAATGATTGCGAACGAGCTTTGTAAGCTGATACATACTAATTCAAGGCCCTATGGCACGCGTTATTACGAGGATGTGATTATCAAGCAGCGTTGACGTGCACATAAACAACCTTGGAAAGCCATGATTGACACTAACCGGATAGTAAAGTGAATCAAATGTTTAATCGCGGCTCTCCTAGGAATTTATATTCCAAAACCCGTTCGATTTCCTTTACTGCATTTTGAATTAGCCAGTATGTACATCCAATAGCTTCTGTCGAGTGAAAATTTGAAAGAAGTCTGCTATAATGTCCGAAAAACCTTCCCTGAACTCGAACGGTCATCTCGATTTCGCACCAGACGACCCATCAAACCCCAGAAACTGGTCGACAAAACGAAAATGCTACATCACAGCAGTCGTGATTCTGCTCGTAGCAAACGCTGCGTTTGCCTCATCAGCACCATCTGGAGCCATTGACGGAATCAGCCAGGATTTGGGCGTCTCTGTCGAGGCTGCGGGCCTGGTTACTACAATGTTTCTTCTGGGTATTGCGCTGGTCCTTTGATATGGGCGCCACTGTCGGAGGTTTATGGGTGAGTCTCCTTGAAATGCCTAGGTTGATTTCTACGTCGGACTAAAACACTTAGACTAACATCTTGCTCTAGTCGTTGCCATGTCTTCTACATTTCGTTCTCTCACGACTTTGTTTCCAACTTCCTATGCGCTTATGCGCCTAACTTTGCTGGTTTACTTGTTGGTCGATTTCTCTCCAGTGTATTCGCTAGTTCTGCACTTTCCAACCCACCCGGTGTACTCGGCGATATATGGGATCCTGTCGCGAGAGGCAATGCCATGATTTTATTTTTGGTCGCTACATTCATAGGTCCTGCTCTGGGTCCCATCGTTGCGGGATTCTTGCAGCTAAAGAAATCATGGAGATGGTCTTTCTATGTTCTGCTTTGGCTTGCTGGTGGGACAGAAATCTTTCTTTTCACTATTCCCGAAACTCTACCGAGCATCATACTGCTGAACAAGGCGCGAAAGATTCGCAAAGACGGCGAACTTGCTGAGAGCGAGCGTATTATTGCTCCGATTGAGGTGACAGACCGACGATTGGCGTCAATCTACAAGGTTGCGTTGACGAGGCCATGGGGGATTCTGTTTGATCCGATCAGCTTTTTGGTGGAAGTGTACTATTCTGTGATTTATACAATGCTATATATGCTGTTCAGCATATATCCAATTGTGTTCCAACAAAAGAGAGGCTGGAATGCCGGGGTTGGGGAGCTACACTGATTGGTGTTGTTATCGGGGCATGTTTAGGGGGTTCATTATTATATCTTCTCAGCGTCCGCGAGAGACGACAAGCCCTAAGTGATAGTCGCCATCCTACCAGAACTCCTGAAAGTCGACTTCCAGCAGCAATGATTGGCGGCGTTTTATTTGCCGTCACCACTTTCTGGTTCGGCTGGACTGCAGAATACAACTCAATGCATTGGATTGTGCCAACAATCGCAGGGACCTTCCTGGCAGCCTCGATTCTGCTAATATTTGTCTCTTATATTAATTATTTGATTGATACATATCTGATGTTTGCTGCTTCGACCATGACTGCGAATACGGTAGCTCGGTCTGCTTGCGCTGCGGCATCGCCATTGTTCACACAATATATGGTTGATACGCTGGGTATTGGTGGTGCAGGGTCTCTGATTGGGGGAGTCACAGTGATACTGGTCCCAATTACTTTTGTGTTCTGGAGATATGGGAAGTATATTCGACAACGATCGAAATTTGCCCCGACAAACGAGTAGCATGCTCTTCTAGAGGAGGGGATGTATGATAGACGCTAGAAAAGGCACAATCATGAGTTCGGTCTGATTTATTTTTTATACTATGTAATCTCAAGTAAATAAGGTATCCTAAAAACACATCTATGAGCCTCGGTGCCCCTGGTGCCTGCTGGTACGTAGTTGATGAATATCCCTAATTTGATCAGCTCTTTCCAGCGCTACCTAGGTAGATAATCGCCAATGAAGACTTGTCACTCTGTAGCATTAATGGCCCATTCAGCGGTTCTTTTATCCAAGAACCGTTTTTAGCATTGCAGAGCTGCTGACGAATCTGTAATTATTCAGCCTCTGAGGGCATTACTAATAGGTGATTATATGCCCATTGGTATGGATGAGAGCAACTTCTGCCGCATGAGATGTTAATAGATGATTATAAATCTTCCTAAAAGTTTTAATTCGCGTTTAGGCTATATATTTCAGGGGCTATATTTCTTCCTCGAGTTTTTTTAGGTAACTCACACCCCTTTGACAAGCAGATATTTCTTTGTTACCACAACCCCTTCTCTGAGCTAGCTCTTCTTCGTCACAATCTCCAATATGACAGCATCACAAATTTCAGTTACGAGTTCCTTTTATCTCGAGGCCGTCAAGCACCGTCGTACTGTGTACAGCATCACAGATAAAATCTCAGTCTCCGATGACCGCATTATCGAGATTGTGAATGAAGTCATTCAATCCTTGCCTTCGTCATGGAACATGCAGAGCACCCGCATCCTTGTCACACTGGGCAAGGGGCACAAGAGATTCTGGGATGCTGTTGTCGCTGCTGCAAAGCCGTTTGTCCTCGGACAGAAGGGCGAAGATGATTGGCAGCGTAATGAGGAACGTTTCAGATCGTTTCAAAATGCTTACGGTACGGTGGGTATATCTTCCACTTATTCGTAGAAGGTCAATAGCTTTCATGCGAATGCTTACTGAGGTGACGTAATAGATATCCGTCTTCGAAGACCACACAGCAATCGAAAAGCTACACGCGAGATTCCCTCAATTCCCCATCACTGTCTTTGAGACGTTCGCGGAGCACTCTAATGCTATGCATCAAATCACGCTTTGGACTGCGCTTGAACTCGAAGAAGGGGTTGGTGCGAGTTTGCAGCATTCACATTTTGTGCCTGGTGTAGAGGAGGGTATCAGAGCTGCGTTTGATATTCCTTCTTCCTGGTCCTTGAAGGCGGAGATTGTGTTTGGCGCGATGTCAGGTGAGAGGCCAGTAGCACCTGAGAAGGAGGATGTCTCAAAAACTGTGAAGGTCTACAAATAAAGGATATGGCCCTTTTTCGGTGGCACCTTTGCCTACAAAATTAGAGGGTGCAAATTTTACAGAGGCTTCCTAAGCGATGCATGGGTCTCTAGCTTCTAGGTCCGTGTTGGGTTAGCTACGTCCCGGATCACAGACATGCATACCGCCCTAATCGTTGTCACTGTGCAATTTGAGTGCAAATTGAAGCAACATTTGAACTAAAAGTTTATAGCTTGTCATCTTCAGCCTCTCGAAGGGCAGTCCAAATTTTAGCTTCGATTTTTAGCTGCACTGGGGGTAATTGTGGAACATTGAACGAATGAGCGAAAATAAATAACAGTAAATTAACAGCATATGTGACACATATGTGTGGTACAATATATATTACACTCCAAAGACCCAACACTAACCACCTAACTCTAACCTTCTGACCCAAACCCAAACCTCCTAAGCCCTAAAATACACCAATCCTGGCTTCACCAACCCTAAACCTACCCTAAGCATCGCTACCCTCTGATCCTAATCACATATGCCGTGAAATACCATAAAAATACAACTAGTTCTCCGGGCAAGTCAGGATTACAAACCCGCACTGCAATTTTAGCTCCCTAGAGGACATGGCTAATCCTAAGACGATGTGGTAAAGCACTAAATACAAGATTGGATGATATCATTGGTTTAGGTAAATACCTGGAAATATCATTGTTACTAACTATGTAAAACTTGTAAATGCATACAGAGTTGGCAGTGAACAAAAGTCAAGAATTGAATTGAAGGGAAGTTAAGAACCGGCGAAGAGAAACATATCTAAGTTACTATGGTCAATAGCGGGTTGTGGCAAAGCCGTAGCCCTATGTTGAATATCTGAAAGAGTCAACGCATCATTTGATAGTTAACTCATATCACGCCGCGCCTTGACTTATACCGACAGAGTTTCTAGTCTCGTGCTAGTCTCGACAGTAGACGACAGCCTCTATAGACCACTTTTTAGGAAAATGCTTTTCCGCCCAAACAACTACTAACACCGTTATGCTGGGACAAGTAGCGAATGTAGGCTACCATGAACGTGCGGCCATGACTCGATATCTCCCTTCTAACGCCAGCCGATGGCATTATCAGCCATGCAGATCGCTTATGCTAGAATTTACGAGAAAATACGTAGCGCCTATCGATAATCACCTTGTACTGAGATCATCGGGATCATACGATTGCTTCGTTGCATAATTCAGGTCTCAGCCTTGTTCATGTTGTTGGTTTAGTGTTGGTAGGCCTCGGTCGAATTTGACAGCCGAAGATTAGGTTCATCCCGGTGGGGTCTGTCGTGTAGACCCTGTATTTGTAGTGGGTCTCCCCGTACGTACGGTAATTTCGGGCGGGTGGTTACACCGAACACGAAGCTCGGCGTAAAATATTGGTAACATACATAGTATTCCATAGACATCGTATTGTGTATACGATATGTTTACGTTTGGATTCATTGAATGAGGCAGAACTAGTAATGCTAGCTACCCCTTCTTTACCCTATCACTTACTTCAACATATATGTATCGAAGAATATTTCTTGCGATAGCGGCCTTGGCATGCTCATAGTGCAGTCTTAGGTGAACTGATTTCCCCGGGTCTTGAGTGTTTAAACATTATATAGGTACATATTACAAAATAATTTCTTCATAAGAGGAGAAACACCAGTTGACCGGTGGTGACAGATTGTGGCTAGCTTTTTCTTGCACAAAGCGTATGAACATTGAAGTGTTTTGGTAAGGTATCTATTGATATTGTACGTAGTATTTTTCTTCAAACCAGAACATTAACCGTATTAAAATCCATTGCAAGCTCCTCGCGCGCTGACTAACCTCTGGACACATCATGTCGACCAGGGATCAGTTATTGACAATGCTAGTGAGCACCTCTTTAAGGTCCTCTTTTGGTAACGACAGGAGCTCATTGTCTGTGGGATGATACAGCGCATAGTTGCCACCGTTTCCATCGACAGAATTGATATAGCGAATCAACAACATTGCACCACTGAAATCGCCCTTAGAAATCTTATCCATTCCGATTGCCTTTTGCGCTTCAGCATCGACGTAGTCGACGTCAAATTTCGAATTGGTTATCTCTTCTAGCGCCTTGAGAATATCGTTTTGTTTGGCCGTAAACGAGGCAGTATAGATGTACCTGTTGGCAGTTTTCTCTGGCTCAAGCAAAGAATTTTTCACCGCCAAACCAATTGAAGGCATGGTTGTGGTAGACCAGGAACCTTCTCCATCGTTATAGATGATTGCTTTGCGATTCGGAATATCAAATCCCATGAAGCCGGCCATTGCCCTTTTCAAGTCAGCGATCAACCCATCTCTGAACAAATCGAGTCAACTGCAACATGATTGGGACTTCCATCTTTTTGTCAATATCTTTCATTTATATACACATGTAACTGCTCAATTGAGCAGGGGTAACTTTGTGCATACATAACTTTGTGTATATATAAATCGAGAAGAAAAATAATTCATTTGCCATACATGGAGGAGGGAGGGGAGCAGTAGGATAAAACATACAATTCAAAGAATGGGCCCGTCACGAACGAAGACCATGTCAGACCATCTTTCTCTTTTGTCATCAAGTAGTCAACCGTAGCATTCTTGCCACCAAAGTATTGGGGCAATATGGCCATTGCATTCGGATGACGAGTATCACTTCCGAACTCGGAAGGTACAAATCGCTTGACTCCAGCTTTGATGGCAAGATCAATTAGACGAGTTTGCTGTCCGGCACTTGCTGTAGCAATAGTGGAGATGACGGCATCTTGACCCTTGAAGGCTGAAAGAACTTCGTCCTCGGGATAATCATCACCAACCCGGTACACCTTAGTGTTCTCGGGAAATTTTGAGGTGGAAGATTGGCGGCTCAGCACAGAAACATTGAATCGGGAGTCGGTACGAAAGGCAGACAAGATAGAGGGGCCAAGATGGCCACCTGCACCAACGATAATCACGTTTCTAAGAGCCATACTTCCAGAAAAGTGTCAAGTGCCTGTAAGCTGAACTTTTAAATTGAGTAGGTAAGATATTTGCAAGAAGAATCGTATACCTAGGTAACTTTCAATGTTGGTGCTTTAACTGATCGGTTGGGCACTGGGGGCTTAGGGCTTTTAGACATTCTGTCAACTAGTTACAATATACAACACTCGGCCTTCGGCCTTTCAAAGTTACAAATATAGGACCTTGATTATCTTGATTAGAAATCAATATCCCGAACGCGAACCAAACTAACACTAAGCATACGTGAGAACAAAGACACGTTTCAACCACGAGCAACAGCACCATTGTCAATGTCTAGGCTGTAGTTGTATGTATGCTTTGACCGAGCCTTACACCGAAGCGGCTAGTACAATACCGTATCTCCGCGTATCTGGTATTGAGTAGGTATTACTTAACGGCGTATTGATAATATTGTCACGTAATATACGAAATGAGCTAGATTTTTGATTTTCAATACATACCTTGGCCCACTTGTCGGACGATGGACCTATAACGACCATCTGCAAGGGAATGCAAGGTGAGGTTTTGTCTCCTTCAGCATCATGCAGTCACTGTTTTCGATTTATTGTACAGACTAGTCGAGCTTCGGGAAAGGGCAATCATCTAATTCGTCGTCTCGTACCACAATTGCAGCTGTTACTGTCAGAGACGTATAGCATCCTATCATATGATGATAGAGCTACCAAGAGTAGATGACAAGAAGTGCGACTGGAAGCCCGATATTCATTATGGAAGTGATCTCGAGAGGTGATCAGACATTCAATTTTGACAGTCGGGTGTATATAGTACGTAGTAAGTCAAGTTTCGATCTCATTTCGAACTCCCAGCACATATCTCCTCTCAACAGTCGTTACTTCAATCTAGCTAGATTAGATTGAAATGTTATCCTTATTCTAATATTCCCCTGGTTCCTTACTCGCAACCAAGTCGACCGGAGATTTATTTCATCCCAGCATGCGCTAGAAAACATCGTCATGCTTGACGTGGAGGGCCATGTACTGACTGACACGAGTAATGCCGAATTCCAATTCGAATCCTACGGCCCATTGATGGAGATAAACTTTACCTTCAATGCGAATTTGAGGTCGCATGCCCCTGATCACGGGCATGCATCCCATCCCTTATAGGTGAAATACATAATCAGCAATATTCACCTGACTCTTCAGAAACTAATAATGGTTACAAGCACAACCAAAAATGGTTTATTTGCAATGGAGCAGACACAGATGAAGGCGACGGCGGCTGCTGATATTCAATGGACCACGATTGCGCAACTGTTGTTATGCATGTCCTGTGCTGTATCAACAACAACACCATGAAGTACAGCCCCGAGACGTGTCAACCCAGGTTACTGAAGTCGCACATCAGCTTTCAATATTGCCAGTCCACACAGAAGTCGTCGGTCATGTTCATAAAGCGCACTTCGTCAATTTTAATTTGGCCTTGTCTCAAGAAAATAGACGTGGCTTTGCTAGCGGTTGCTGCCTGCACTGCTTTGTTGGATCAATTCGAACTTATCGTATATTTTATCAAGATTTTATCATCGCCAAGCATGTCGCCTAAAAGTAACGGCAGTTCACGTATTCCCAAAAAGGGCGAAAAAGTCAATGACAAGCAAGGGCATAAACAATCAAGGAAAGACATCTCCTCAAGATCGGGTAGACCGTGGACCAAATCCTGATAGTACTGGTATGATACAGGTCTTAGATCAGCCCCCCGCGTGGCTAATCTCATAGCGCAATTTGGAAAAAATATGACAGAGACAATGACCCAGTAACATGGGTATTGATTGATAAACTAGCAATAGATTTAAAGGATAGACTCCGAAGAACGATTGACGAAGCCACTGACTGGGTTGCCCAAGTCTGATATTTGGTCTTTCAGTGGTGCTTATGAGAAACGATGTTTGAGAACATATTGAGGCAGGACCTGTTATATATGCATTTACATATCATCAAATAGACATGCAGTAGAACATGACTATAACGAACAGAAGGCCTCTTCAGATCTATCTTGATAGTATCTGAATTTCTGTCAATTAGGGATTAAGAGAGCTCCTAATCTTCATTTATTAGAAGAAATCAGTATATCGGGTGCTCTCCATTTCCATATGAAGGAGATTTCTGGATGCCAGGTGAGCTTGGAACGCCTTCTGTTTGTTATAGCCATGTTGATTGATTCTTCGGCATGAATTAGGGCTTGGTCCGTCATGTGCAACGGGTAGGGTTAGGGTTGTTGATCTGCTGTTGCTCTTCGGGAAGGACCCACCTGCTCCTCTGGATAAACAAAGCCTCGCGCGGGCCTTCTTCCAACAACCTTGCCTGCTTTGCTTCAATGTTTACACTTTCAACTACCACATTCTTGTCTCTAGCAACTGCAAATTTGACCACTGCCAAATCTTTACGGCAGCTTTTCATTTCTCATACCCCCATATTCTCGTCCAATTCAATACACAGGCGCGCAAGCATTCCCTGCCCCCAAATTCCACAGTAACGGCCGAGCCAAACGCGTCTTTTCACAAGACAAAGAGCCGACAACTCCAACCACAACACTCCCAAGACACCACGACCATAGAACATATTTGTACTTATGGACTAACTCTTCGAACAATCAATCATTTGTGTGGCTTGTCTCGAACATAACGCGTCCATACGCAATGCGACACACTGAAAATACACGAGCCTCCGTCGGCGAATCCACCATGTCAGACTTCGACCCAGAGAACGAAGCTCTTGTTTCAACGCGACAACTCGATCGTAGCCAGGAGCTTCCGAAGCTCCCAGCATCCTTTCGACGACCGAGCACGGCTGGAAAAAGCCCTTCTCCTCGTCTCGATCCCGAGTACACAATCGATACATCTGCCATTAACCGTGCCTTTCCCGAATTCTCCGATGTCGAATCATCCCCCGACGACGAGACCGAAGATGACTTTTCAATCGAGATTGGGCGAGGTGTGAAGAGCTCTGGCCGCAGCAGACGCGACGATTCGCGCAACTCAATGATTAGCATTGAAAACAGCGTTCGCTCATCTTCGCCGGCTATCAAGCTTGATTATCCTGCCACAAGCACCCCCCCCAAATCAGCAATGCGAAGCTCTTCAAAGCGAGCAGTCGCTGGAGATACCCTACGCAAGGATGCTCAGATAAGACGCGCAAGCCAGATGCAAAAGGAAAACATCGACCCCCAGCCGCAAGCCAGCCGCTCCAAGAACGCGACTCGCTCTAACGAACCTCGTCATACATTAGCTGAAATGCACGTTAGAGCACGGGAAACATACGACGGATCATACATTAGTGACGAGAGACCTCAAAACGTTTCCGTCAACACGCGAACCACTCGGTTTGGAAATGTTTCGGCCCAAGTCGCAGCCGCTATGGAGTCGGCGTCGCGTAACACGCAGCCTAGCGACTCCCGCCGTGGCAAGCGCGATCCTGCACCGAACCCTACCTTTACTCTAGACACCGTCACCAATGGGTCAATCTTGCTTCCAGACTTGCCCAACATATCGGAGCTAGTATCGGGCGTTTATGAAGATGGGACTCCAGTTTTCACCCGTCAGACTAGACCCCGTACAACACGCTTTGTCTCTCCTCCCGCGGAAGATATGGATGTGTCTCAGCCTCGTGGTCATCTTCCCTTGAAGAATGTGCCCATCCCCGAGGATGAGAAAGCTATCTTCGTTTCACTGAAGCTCTTGCAGGACAAGGTTGCAGACTTGGAACTGGCAAAATCTGAGGCAGAAAAGAAACTTGAAGATGTCCGCGAGGAGAACCATCTTCTCAAGGCTGAGAAGTCACGTCGACAAAAGGAACAGTACGACCGTCTCAAACTGTTCGGAGGCGAGGATGGCGAGCAACCTAGAGGCAGTGCTAAGTTACTGCAAGACAAAAATAGTAAGCAATCACACATGGATAATGAACGATTGAACTAATCCCTAACACACTTCTTAGGGCTTGAAGCAATGAATCTGGCTTTGCAGAACAGACTTGATATCGCTGATAGAAAGGTTCAAGTTCATGAATCAGCATTGAAGTCCCTGGCCGAAGAGCGGGACTCTGCTGTCACACAATTGGGGGTGGCTTATTTGAACACACAAGAAACAAAGCGAGAGAATGAAGTATTAAAGAAGGAGAACGCGGAACTCAGAGCCCAGGTCAACAAGCTGACAGCGCTGACTCGGGAACTGATCGGAAACGAAACCAACACAAACCAATCGCTCCCCAAGGATCAACTAGAAACAGAGCACATTACTATGAGTACCGATCCAAACGAAGGCAATACACAAAAGACATCTGGATCAACACGTGCTCGGCGCCAATCCAAGGAACAGGCCGTGCACATGATCAATTCTGCACGAGACGACCCTGAAAGCAGGGTGCTTGAGAGGGTGGAGAAGGAGATATCGAGATTAGAGAAACAGCGTCAAGATGAAGAATTGTTTTCTCTCAACCTTTCAAGGCCTACTACAGCAAACTTGGAGCCCGCTACCAAACCGACAATGCTCTACAAATCAGGAGAGGCCCAAAACAGTAGGAAGGTGCCCAATACCGGAAAGCAACGCATCAAGCGCGTAATTGTTGAGGAGGCAGACACCACAGAAAACTTTACCGAAGACCTTCGAGAAGAAACCAAGAATAAAACTGGTGGTGGACAGGACTTTACTTTGCTAAGCTTTATTGATGATCGTGAAATTGCCAAACTCCGCAGACGGCTCGAGATTGAAAGGGCTACGTGCAAGCAGAACCAGTCTCTGGCCACAAAGGAGCAATCTGCAGTTACTTCCATTACAGCCAAGCGCGTGGCTTCGGATCCCCCACGCAAGTCATCGTTGAAAGAGCCCAAGGAACCTGTCGTACGCCCAACTTCCGCGCTTGGTGAGGCTAACGCGATTCGGCGGACTGATCAAGATGATCCCGGCGAGGGTCCTTCTGTACGCCGCCGACGCCACTCTGACCACTCTGTCCAGAGTCAGAATCGCCGAAAGAAGCCGATCCCGGAATTAACTTCGGCTTTTATTCTACCAGATATTACCCTCCGCTATGCCGAAACTGCTACACGAGAACCCGTTCGTCTCTCAGAGTCTGCTCAGAAAGTTCTCGATAGCGTTGCTGGACATGATGGCAGAAACTGTACAGTCTGCAAGCGTCTCCTGCCAGAGGGAGTGACTCACGATCATGATGATGATCACGTCACTGTACCAAAGCCAATCCCTGTCTCTGAGCGTATGCCCGAGCCATCTGTCTACAATGAAGAACCAACTCTTCGTCCATCTCGACCACCAGCCGAAGCGCTAGCTACTGTTCTCAAGAGTCTTGAGGATGAGCTCTCTCATCTTAAAATGCAGCTGGCAGTAGCACAACAGGCCTTTGCGAAGCATGACGCATCTCTCGGCAAGCGACAGAGAAAGTCTCTAAGCACCAAGATTGAAAAGCTACTCAAAGAAATTGACACCAAAGCGGATCAAATTTATGCATTGTATGACGTTCTCGAGGGACAAAAGCAAGACGGCCACGAAATGACCGAAAGGGAGATTGAAGTTACTCTTCAATCTATTGGGATTGACGTTCAGAACGCAGCCAAGTTCGCGAACTTGACAGGCGCCACTGACCAGTCACTCCGTCGCAAGACAGTCGTGGAGGATTTTGATGACGATTATGACGAGGATTTGCCATGGGAGGGATTCGAAAGCACTGCGGAGATGACGGGCCGTCATACTTCGCGCTCAAACTCGTAATCAACCCGTCAGGCTTATCCATTGCTTTCACGACGTCGACTCATACAGGGCTTTTTGTTCGATACTACGTCCAGATTTCAGATTGACCTCTTATTATCAGAGGTGTATGTTCCTGTTCTTGTTGCCTATACCAAAAGCCTCTTTGCAGACTTGAAAGACAATATCCTCGTGTTATTCCCTATCACACATTTTGAATCTGGGTTTCCTATCTTGGTGTTGACTGACTTCGGTGTATGTCCACGTGAATGGAAGATGGCTTTTTTCGCCAGTTTGAGAATGTATCAACTACGAATGCGCGCAGTGTTGATTTTCAACTTGCGAATTATGATCAGCTTGATGAGACTCGTGTGGTGATGTGTTTGGAATATGGCCTTTTCATTGCTCGCTAAATCGATTTCATGTTGACTGACTTCGGTGTATGTCCATGAAGGAGATTTCCCTACCTCAACCAGCGAATGATGAGAAAGACATCTCTGGGCTGGCCCCCATCCTTGGCATTCCTACTCAGCATTTTCTTCGTCTTTTGGGGAAGTTTTTCATTTATAGTTGTTCGTTTATAAACTATTACATGTTGCCAGTCGGTTTTCTTAGTCTTATATTTGCAGTGGCGTTCGAGTACCTTTTACTATCTGGTGTTGGAGTTGATAGGGTTTGTTTTTTGCTTGCATGTTTTGTTTCGTGTCTTTCGGTCGTTGTTTTCGTCTATTCCAGTTCGTGTTCATTGCCTCGAGGAGTTGTGTATCAATAGGTTGTTTAAATGAGAATTACTTTCAGTCCGGACAGTGCAAACTTATTATTGTATGTCAATTGGGTTGTCAATTTCTAAGAGTCAAATAGCTAGAGCCCTATGCTTAGGCATACGATATGGATGAACGTTCATTTATATATGGCCTTAAATTCATTCCAAAAACATCAATCCCAAAGCGCAGAGATAATAAACAAACACCATCGCTATGCGTTCCAAATTTTTTAGATCGTTACCAATCCTCATACCAAAAGAGACCGAAAGATCAAAAAACATCATCAGAAGCTCGGACTGTAGCAGCCTGCTGCGCAGCCCCTGTAGTGGCAACAGCAGCTTTCGTAGTCACGCCACCAAGGTTATCTCTTTTGGGAACTTCTTCGTCAATGAAGACACCCAGACCAGCAAACGCTTCGAAAAGCGTGCGCGAATAATACTCTCTAACATCGAATCCACCCGCTGCAAACGTGGCATTATTACGAGCCTGTTCAAGCCACTGAGACGGATAATGATCCTGTAAGACATAGTAATCTCGTTTGTCCGCTTGGACACCTCCAAAAGGGTCGTAGGGCTTTTCCGGCTCTGGTAGAGTGACTTTCTTGAGACCCTTGATAAGACTTGGCTCCGCGTCTGAATCTGTGGTTGCAGATACGACTCGAGCTCCTTTGCCCTTTTCGCCACGGAGAACTGCTTGTTTCTGTCGTAATCTCTCTTCTTCGCTTCGGCGCGCGGAAGATTTCTTGAGTAGAATCTTTTGACCTTCTCGCGCAATACTAGCTGCGTCGCCAGGTCGGCCTGATGCGAGTCGAGAGAGTACCTCCTCACGGCTTGCGGCAAGTTCGCGCTGTTCTCTTTCGTATTCTTCTCGTGCTGCCATGCGGCGTAGACGTGCTTGTTCTTGTTCAAAGGATTGCTGTTCCAGGAAGGAGGAAGCTTCTTGCGATGCGCGGGCCTTGTTGGCTCGGATAGAGTCGAGGTTTGAGGCTTCGTATTTGCGTAGATCGGCTTCGGTTTTTGCCACGTCGATACCTGACACCAGATTCATGATCATGGTTTCGCGTTGTTCGAGGAAGTTGTCCCAGTCTAGCTTGCTGTCGAATTCGTCTTCTCGGCGATTTAGACTATTCCATGTAAGTGCCTGCCAACAAGAAGTGTAGGACATTTAGGCTGCGCAACCCACATCGCCATAACTCTCTTCCGTATATCAACCTCCCTTTCCACGCCGATATCTTCAAAGGTCTGTGTTCGAAATCGATTCTTTCGCAGTGTCTTCTTACAACCGATCACCGGACACGAGTTCGGTCCTGCGGAAAAGATCCTATCCACACAGCTGTCGCAGATTCGATGATAGCATTCCGGATTTATGAGAAAGCGCATGTCTGGGTTGAGGTATCTTGAGGATTTGCAGATGGGGCACACCTCTATCACGTATATGTCAGCTCTCATTATTAGAGCAAATAGATGGGCATAGATACTCACCATCCTCATCCCGGCGAGGGACACTATCAGTCAAGTCAGCCATATTGACTGACTGATCTGAAGTTATTCTGATATGAAGAGGATGTTGTAGAGATCGCGACGTTGATTCGGCAGGTGCTTTTGACGTGCCCGCGGAGCTTGAGCGGGGATGACCAATCAGAAGCCGCCCGCCAATTTTTTTGCTTTTGCCTCCTTCTCAGACCGTCCATCTCCTCTCTTTCCTTTCACCTCATCAAGTGACAGGCAAAATGGCTGTCCAACACGCTACTCTAGACGAACTGGAGCGCCGACGACTAGAGCTCGAGGGGAACATTCAAACACTGCGCAGATCCCTCTACGACTGGCGACTCCGCGAAGCTGAATACGACGGATTGAAGGACGAAATCAAGAACTTGAAACACGACTGCACGAGCGCCGAAATCCTCCAAGTTGGTATTGAATTTGAGGGATCTGTCGTCGATGAGAAGGAAGTCAGAGATATTATTGGCGAGAAACAAAACGTCACGCGATCCAGAGATCAGGTCGTTTCGCAGATTACTCGACGACTCGACTACGTGAAGCAGAATGTTGCTTCGTTAGAAAAACGTCTATCAGTGGCGGAGGCAGAGCTGGATAGATTATTACTTGTCGAACGTCCTGGACCCAACGCCGCTACCGAAGAATATGCCGTAACTGAGATTTTCGAAGAACTGGACGAGAATGGAGACGTTATTTCTAGCAAGCTCTCGAATCCGGCCGACCGCGCTCCTGAGATTATGGATATGCTCAAGAAAGCTGGTGTGGAGGTTCCGCAGGGGCAAGACCCGCAAAAGAAAGAGAATGACAAAGTGGACGCAAAGAAAGATGGCAAAGCACAGAGTCTTGAACCGGTTACAGATACTGCAGCCAAGAAGGAACAACCAAAGCCCGCATCCAGTGCAGCTACCACTCCCTCAGTTGCAGACACTATCATTGACGGATTTGACGACTCAGACTCCGAGCCGCCTGTCTTAGAAGTTGACGAATCTCGCGAAGACGCAAAGCTCCGTCGTGAAATGCTCGAATACGGTTTCCACGAAGTGGGCAAGGTTGTCGCTGAGCTCGAAATGGACGAAGAAGGCAGCGACATATCTGTCGATGAGGAGTATGAGTACGATGATGATGATGATGATTATGAAGAAGATGAAGACGAGTACGGACGCACCACAAGAACGGTACTGACGGACGAATATCATCAGCAGATGAAAGAGTTGGAAGAGAGGCTCAAGGCTGGCGGGTTTATCAACTTAGGCCCTGCTCAGAATATTGATGCGGAAGCCAAGGAAACAGCAGAAGCCGCATCACATGGAGGTGTTCTGAAAGTCATGGCTATTGAAAGAGATGCCAAAGATGAAATTGTTCCTGATGAGAAAAGAAAGCCTAAAAAGAAGGTCGCTTTTGCCGAAGAGCTAGATATCGCCCAAGAGTCGACACAGCCAGTTATTCCAGCAAAGACTGAACGAAAGATTGACCTTGTCAAGCCTGATGTGACACCTCTATCAGAGTCCATCGTTGAGCGTACCGCCTCAAAAGCAAACGCCGTTAGTAGTAAAGATACGATAGACGCAGCTTCTACAAAGAAGAAAACCTCGAGATTTAAATCCGCCCGGAAAGATGGTATCCCAACACCAGGCGATTCGACTACAGCCGGCCTCAATCCGGGACCTCAATCATCAATACTCAGAAAATCCGATCAACCACCCGCGCCTTCATCTCTTTCTCTCTTCCCCGCCAAACCCGAAGGACCCAAACCATTCTCCCAACCAATCATTGCCGGCGACGTATTCGCCGCTGCTTCTGCAATACGACCCTCAATAGACCGCGAAGCCCAGCCACCGGAAGGCAAAATCACCGCCGAAACACTCGTCGAACGACCCGTAACGAACAAAACAAGCGTCCTCCCACCGGATCCAGATGAAATAGACGAAGAAATCCACCGCAAAGAAGTGGCCACAGAATTCTATCGTCGGAGAAACCTCAAGATTCAGCAAAGCGGTGGCTTTGTGAGGGATAAAGATGATGAGGATGAAGCGGATCAGCTGTATGAGTTGGATGAGAATGACCAGCCGAAGAGAAAGGTTAGTAAGTTCAAGGCTGCACGTTTGCGGTCTTGATCTTCATGATATCTATTGTTCTGAATGAATATTCATCATCATTCCTCCTTCTTTCCCTTTCCGATATGTAGGCTCTTTGAAGGAACGTTGAAAATGAGAGTCAACTTGTTTCTCATTAAACTACTGTGACATGACCCTTCCCACATCATTGATTATCTACAGGGTAGGTACCAATGATGGGGGATCTCCCACGCCATGCTCACTGATACGAGTTCCGATATTGATTTATTCTACGAATAAAGGAAGGCTCTCTGACTGCATCATAACAATTCCTCCTAGCTTTGGCTTTACCTAGGTGAACGAAAGGTCAGGAGGGTTCCGTGGAGATGTGGTTTCGTTTCACCTTCTACATTGTATTTTGCATCTTAAGTAAGTGAATACGTAAGTACCAGATTTCTCGTTGCACCGGCTTATATCGACATGGGCAGGGTCCAATGGGCATGTCTTGACACATTAGGATCAAGTTTCCAGCCCGTCTAGTTGACTTGCTCAACAATGCCGGCACTTCTCTAGTAGTCCATGCACGCATCGCCCACACCCGCCACCCAAAGGAGATCATAGCTCCAAAATCTTCCACGCAGTCGAAGTTGTATTTGTTTATCAACAAAGTCGGGTTGGAAGCTCACCAGTGGCGCTATTCGCGATTAGGTACCATCCATTATGCATCTGTCACATCCAAATCCATGACTTTTTAATTTATGTTTGTGGTGTTCAAATGCTCACCCCAGCCTTGTCAGCCAGCCTCGTCGGAAATCATGCGTTAGCGAAATGTTTAGTGAATTCAGCTTCAAGTCAGAAAAGGCATACGCCGAGCGCGTATTAAACTCGGACTCTTGCCATCGCAAAGGCTTAATTTTTCCTTTGACTTCTTACTTGCACAACAGAAGAAATATTCCATCATGAGCCACGCTTCGAATTCTTCCAGGTCAAGAACGGGAACCGCAAGTGAAAGCGAGAGCGAGGGACCTACCATCTCTTTGCAAGACTACTTTGGGGAACTTGACCTTGATCAAGTCAAGGATATGTCAGTATAACCCCATACTTCTTGAACTCTCAGCTGAGGAATCCGAAATCAGGTCCAAGCTGCGGGCAAGACAGACCAACGCGGGATATATGAGCCCCGAGATGCTGAGCTACAGATTAAATGCCGAGGGGACTGTCAAAAAAAACCGTAGAAAGCGACATTGCTTACCTCTCTTTTGGTGATGGGGGCACAAAAGCAACAATTACTGAATGGGGACAGCCAATACAAATCAGTCGCTATCTGGGCCATGGGCGATGGGGGATTTATACCATCGACCAGGAAAGTACCCCGGAGCTGAACATGCCTGAAAAGAGAAACCAGCATCTGCTCCGCATGGTTGAAAACGGAGAAGGATTTGGCCTTGACCCATGTTTTCCCGATGTTAACTGGGAGCAGAGAACACATTGGCTCCGAAACAGATGGCCTCGCGTGATATTTGAGAACCCGGGTAAATGGGAGCTGACACTGCAATTGGTAATTCGGGATAACGTTGTCATCCAGCAGCTTGTACTCCGCAATTACTCTGAACTTCCCGTTGATTTGCAGCATTCAGTTTTTCTCGACGTGCTGATACGGGAGTTGGATTTTGTCAACCATTCTGAATTCAACTATGATACAAACAAAAATCATGCCGAGGGTCCCGGGCCTGGTGGTTTCGGCTATGTGTAGTTGTATAGGCTTCCGGAGAATAAGTCCAGTTCGGAAAATCTACCGAGATATCTCAATCCGGATGCCGTGGCAGCCGTTATGGGTGTGTTCATCAATGGTGAAGCCTGGGTGAAAGACCAGAATGAAGAAATTAGTATTACTGTTGCGTCGAGCAGTGAATGTACCCTTGTTGCTGGGTACAAGCTCATGTTGCTTTCGACCCGAAGAGAAAACTGGAAGCAATTATTGTTGACAAAAGAGGATGTGGACATTGATGGCTTGCTATGGAATACTCAGCCTCCGGCTGATATCCCACGTGACACGTTTCTCTTCAACAAGCCATTTTACGTTGGGCGAAATGTGGAACATATCCTGACAGTCTGTGCTATACCGATCACAGAAGGTCCCGGTTTGGGATTACAAGCCTCCTCAGCGCACCCAAAACATGGATGAGGAGGAACAATCTCCAGTAATAGCGCTCACGTGTGGTGATATGGCAGGCCATCGGATCTGCTCACCAGGCAGTTAGTAAGTTAATATTTCTTTCTCACGCATCCATGGGAACAAGCGGAAGAATTGACTGAAGGCGTCCAGCTTTGCCTTCAAGTTTTTGCTGGAGGTTTGCCGCAGTTTGAGGAAGGACCATCCTTTGGTGGATAGGGTAAAGCAAATCTGCCTTGGACACCTTCGATGGGTATTCAAGCTAGCCAAAACGCGGATGACGGAGAGTTCTACAGGTATTACTGGGCAACTGGAAATCCCGTGAAGTTCTTCAGAAATTACCGAGAAATTAGGGATCCCGTGGACGATCTGGAGAGTTGGCTAGAAAAGAAGCCCGTGCCCAGTATAGCCCAGCCTCTACCTGATGGTCCAACCGATACGCCATTTCAAATTCTCAAAGCATATGAGCTATTTAAATTTCTGGACAGGGCCGATGTGGAGACAGTACAGAATGAAAGAATAGAGCCTACCACGAACGATCAACTGGCTGGTGCGCCAACAATAGCTACAGCTCGAGCCACTCAGATTGAATCAGGCGAAGAAAAGGAGAAAGAAAAAGCCGAAATACGCAACTTTCTCAACCAGAGCAACGGCGATATTGCAATGAAATGGGTGAGACTCCTAGACGAGAATAACAAACGCGATGCCTTTGCATGGCCTCATTCAGATAGGGGGGGGGTGAACTATTTCCGACTAGATGACCACGTATGGATCTGGAATACCATCAAAGCAATCAGCATCCTTTTAAATTGGGAGGAAACTGTGAAAAACAATCTCAAGATGATAAGAAAGACAAAAGGTTCTGAAATGGACACGGGCGAATGGTCACATCGATGGGCTGATACCATGCGCAAGTATATGCCCACAAAAGTTAAAAGAGAAATTATACAGCTTTTTTCGACTGTTTACTAGGTATCTCCAGAGCGAATACTTGCAGTTACACGGTCCCCACGAGAGACACTATTTGAATTCCATTCACGAGATACAGCATTATTCTACCATATCTTGGAGGAGGAGCTGATGCTTGGCGAGGAGGAGCAACGATGGTTAAAGTTGATTGAAATCCAGAAACGATTCCCTTCAACTCGAGATATGGAATCCGACAATCCAATGCGTCACGGACTTGCGATGTTGATGGCAAAGTTGCCTATGGGCAGGACTCAGACGCGAGATATGCATTTGAGGATTCATCACGCATGCTCGGCATGAGCATGCTCACAAACGGTCTTTTCTCGGGACGGATTGCAAGTGATGTGGAAGCAGAACACAGTATACATGAGTATGATCGCTTGCTACATGTTCCCTTCGAGATACCCTATCTTCTTTACACGGCCAAGCCAGAAAAGGTGGCACAAAGAGAAAATCAAACGGGTAAAAAGAAAAAAGACGAAGAGACCACCGTACTTCTCAATGGCATGATCCCATTCAATGAGCAAATCGATGTGAAAAGCATCATTGATGTCAAAGAAGAATGGCTCTATAACTATCCATCCTTTTTGAACATTGACGCTAATCACGTTGCTCTGGGCTTCTTTTCACTACTATTAGAAATGGAAGTAGACCCACAAGAGAGCATTAGTTCACACGACTGATGACAATGATAACGAAGATAAACAAGACAAACAAGGCGATGACATCCTTATCCAAGCATTAGGTGCCTGTGCGACAAGAGATTTGGCTCCGGACTCTTCTCATGCCACAACCATAAAGAAGCCACATGGTGTTCTTAAAGTGATTCATGACTATCCTTATCAACCATTTCAGGAGAGGCCAACTAGTTATAAACATGTGACAATTGACATTGGTAAAAAAAGGCCACGGGCGAGAAATATTGCTGGTAATAATGGATGGGGAGACAATATTCCAATCTAGATGATGCATGGGCACGTCTTTCTAGGCCACGAACTGCAGAAACCGCGAAGAAGAGATTCATATGCTGCCGAAATCCATCAGTGGACTATGTGTTGATGTGCCATGTCGTGTCACCGGCAAATGAACAGCCTTCCGTACGACTGTTCTTTGATCGTCACTCCAAAGGAGCTACAGATTTTGAGGATAGGGCAACCAGAGTCTTGAATACTTGGGAAACTGAGTTCCATTGTAGCTTCTTACAGCTTGGTAAACCTCAAGGTCTCGACGACCGGGGTACAGGCAATCGAAAAGACCCCGACGATGGAGAAAGTGAGGAAAGCAACGACACTGGTGGAGATCTCATGTTCAAGCCACTGATCAGGCGACTACCTAAGCTAGATGGTCAAGTGTTGCAACGAGCTTCTTGCAGTTTTAGATTCTATGGTGACTTCTTTGATCGTTACTGGACCTGTCATTATCTTGACAGCTATATAGGAGAAACACCAAAATGGGAGATGGATCAGTACCTCAGCAGTGATAGCCGGGACCTCAAGCGCCTTTTCAACGATGCTGGCGCATCCGTTTGGCAACAGAGGAAAGTTCTTGAACTTTTGCTGTTTCATCGCATCATGTCTGAGGTTAACATCAGCACGCGCGACATCGTCCCGGAAATTCAAGAAAGGCTAAACGGAGACACAGCTGACAGTACCGAAGAAGTGACGACCCTTAATTTCAATCCGAACGTGTATTTTGAGTGCTTGAAGGCGTGGGCGGAGCTACACGTGATACTCGAGTCTCTGAATGAGGATCTTGAAAGAATCAGCAATAATGTGAAATCTTGGAACTCTCGGGAACAGGATCGTCGGGCAGAGAAGCCACGGTGGACAAACAATGATGAAAAGAAGTATCGAGACGCTATCAATCGAGCCCTCCTCGAGTGCCAGAGGGATGAGCGTGGTTTGTTAGCCAATAAAGCTGCAGTGTCATCGCTCGCAAAGACATTGAGTTATCGTCGCGACGAGGCAAAGAATGACTACGACCGCTATATGAGCGAGCGTAACTTTCATCAAAATGACAATATCAAGTATTTCACCTACTCGACTGTGATCTTCTTGCCGCTAGGCTTCGCGGCTAGTATCTATAGCATGCAAGCTGCTCCACCTACAGATGTACTTCTGCATATGGTGATCTGCTCTGTAGTTGCCTTTGTTGTGCTCTTACTCATTATTTCCTCTTTGCCTTGGTGGCTGCAAAAGCTCGTCGAGCTGCAGAGGAGTATCGAAAGATTCTATTCTGACTCAAAGGATCTCTATGATTTCTGGAAACTCTTCTATACAAAGGTCCAATTTTCGTTTATTGACTTGTTCACAATGCAGATTCATCATACGCCATTCTCCTCAAAGGTCGAAGCAGCAGCAGTGAATTCCAGAAATCACGGCTGGCAGATCATTCGGTGCCGTCCCTCAGCGACAATATATCAAAAACATTGAAGAGAGATACTCGGAAGGCATTAGAATTGAGCAAATCACGCGGTGAAGTATGGGCTCAACCCTGGAATAGGATAATTGAGCCGTGGAACAGCATCATGGAAGAGGATGAATGAAACCTTGGAATGATAGGTAGCTTCGCAATATAAGAGAAACATGGGGTTTCCGAACCTCCTCTTGTTTTCAAGAGGAACACCCCCTTGGGCCCAGCGTCACTTCACCTTAGCGCAGATCTGAGATCTATTCTTTAAATATAATGTATTTAGTTCATCAACATCGTCAATTCGTAATAATACTATATAAAACATTCATCCTCGTCATCCGCCGGAATCGCAGCGTACAGTATGAGTATCCCGGGACAGGTCATGCGTAAAACGCCCTCGAGCTCCCCCAGACACAAATACTATCCATCCTCGCACTTAGCGCCATCAATCCAAGATGCACGGCCAATGATATCAACTGCGTCCGGAGACTCTGTATAGGCAGGGACAACACAGCAAGTATGAACAGAGGGTAATATACCCATGGATTCACGGCTAGAGGCATGCAAGTCTGTGAGATTAGGATCTGCTTGACGATGAACAGCGTCACTCGTGCGTTTGGGATGGGGATTTGGATATCCATGGAAGGTATAGGTATAAGGTATAGATATGTGTTACTGCTCCAGAATGTTTCGGGAGGTGGAGGGAGTAGTCTGTTTGGTGGAAGTGGTGTTTGCATTGATGGAGTTGATGGAGGGTCATGGTTGTGATGGTGTACCATGGGATGAGTATATCGTCGTTGGCCATCGGTATGTTCCTCATCATCGGCATCAAGGCGCTGGGGTGGTGTGGACGGCGTGCTTCGGAATCGAGGACGGAGTATCACGTCCTGGTCCTGACTACTTGGTGACCTGCGATGACTGTCTAAGTCTGTCTCGACTGCTGTACTATTCATGTTTGAGGTGACACTTCGCGTTTCGTATCGAACCGGTGATCGAACAGCTAGAGGCCCGGTTGATCGAGACGCATTCTTGACTGGAGAGCGAGAGGGCCGAGGACTAATAGGGGCCGGAGATTCAATAGGTTGTATGCGTTGACTGAAATCAGCCCCAGTGGAGCTTGCACGACCAAAGCGACGGCTCTCGTTGCCTGTGACACCTGCCTGGATACTAACCAAGACTTCATCTGCAGTAGGCCTGAAAGTAGGGTCGATAGATAGAAGTCGCTGGAGGATGGTGTAAAGCTTGTCTGGTAAGTCCGGACGAAGCCGCTTGAGCGAATCATCGAAACCTTTCCAGCCACTGATCTCAGCCCGAAGCTCGTCAATGTCTTCTTTCTCCTCCATGAGATCCGCACTGCGATACGGGAGTTGCGCAAAACATAGAAAGTGTAGGATCATTCCAAGGGAAAAGACGTCGGATTTAAAGGTAAAGTTCACGAACGGGCCATTGGGGGACACCCTCTGCAATACTTCAGGGGCGCAATATGAAATAGTTCCGGTCGTGCCTGTTGATTTGCGTACTGTATTCTCATATTGCACTTCGCCAAAGTCACTGACAAGCACCCTCAATTCCTGCCCCAAATCATGCAGTAGACAGTTACTCGGTTTGAGGTCGCGATGGATAAAACCATTGGCATGTAGAAAACGTATCCCGGATGTTATGTCCTTGAAGAAAGAGTATATCTCTTCAAAGTGAAGTTTTCTCGGACCCGAAAAGTCTGGCGTCTCAGGCTGGCCTTTAGACCTGCGACGAAGGCGCTCCTTCAATTGCTGCGCAGTCGTCGAAGTCGGGACGTTTCCTACCACATATTTGTGAAGATCACCAGCATTGCAGTACTGTTGCAAAATGAACGCGCAGGGCACACTCGGACTAAATGTGCTGATCTTGAAATCTTCCAACCACACATGTCGATACGACACTAGATTCTGGTGTGACAGATGCTGCAATAGTTGCACCTCTATCAGCACCTTTTCCAACCATTCATGATCATCACCAACAGGCACACGTTTGCAAGCAAAGTGACCCAGCGAAACACCATCAAGCATATGCTTCACCAAAAGTACGACTCCCTTTCCGCCTCGGCCCAGTTCCGCTTCCTCGACAAAGAACTTTTTGAAATATCCCTGACTAAACGCCGTCGACGATATACCCTGCGGAGATTGAGGGAGTGGCTGTGGATATGGCGAGGAGGATCCGACTGTTCCATCTGTCAGCGCCGGTTGCGCGAGACGTAGACGCGGTGATAGTGGCGGTGGTGTTGATGCTTCGGAATTGGGTATACTGTCGTGAAGAAGACGGAAGTACTCTGGAGTCACGAAATCGTGTTGCTCGGGGCCACCGCTGCGCCCTCGATGTACATCAGGTTCATTGTCTCGACCGCGCATGGGACGATGGCAGTAAGGGCAGTCATCGAAATCGAGGTCTCCATTGTTGCTGGTACTCGCATTGCGGAGGACTAGTTGTTGAGAGTCGCGGTCGAGCACAACCACCGAATCATTGTGGCGTCTAGCAAATAAAGTAATTAGTGACTTTACAGTTCCATTGCAATAACAATCAGATAATCAATGGACTGCGTAGGGGCTTACAAGACGACGTGTCGATTCGAAGAATATGGGACGATGGACATGGACCGCGGTGCGTCATCAGCCATGTTCAACCGATGTGCAAACTTGCGCTGTTATATATCTGCTTCTCAAAAGAGAAAAAGAGGATTTGAATTTATAATGAACATTGTCAAGGAGTTGAAAACCCATTGACCTTGCTTGACACGAGCTCAAATAGAGCCTAGCTGGTTTGCGTTGAAAATAAGAAGAATGAAGGTGTTGTTCCACGGACCATCGCCTTCGACCTTGCCTTGCCACAGCCCCACGTGAGCTACCACAGACTCTACGATCAGGACGACTACGAACTTGTGCTACTTAGGTGGATTACTATGATATGGAAAGAATATTTTATCAAGGAAGTGTGCATCAACTGATGCAATGGTATTATTGACTGTCTGATGTGTTATCGACAGTATCACAGACTATGTGAAACAATGAGGCAACATCCTAGCTTTTGTAGAAAGCAGCAAGCTTGCTTCTTACGGCCAACACATACATGCATTTACAGCTTCAGGGGTAGCTGTTAGGCTTGTGGAGTAGACCCAGCTGTCCATACGTGTTTCGACGGTGGATATACCGGTGGCGGAAGATGCAGCCAAGCGGAGCTGGTTTGGTGTAAACAGCGAAGCGGTTAACTCCATGCAATATTGCGTGTCAAGCTGCACTGAATGGGCTGGAGATCTTCGGCGTCTGCAAGATTGATTCAAAACAGTCAACTAGACAGTTACTTCAATCTTTTGCAGTTGCACCATCCGCGTCTTCTGCTTCAACTTCCTCAGAGTCCTCATCGTCCGAGACGACGATACCCCCGTCGGATTCATCGTCATCATCTTCGAACCCTTCGAAGTCGTTCGAGTCATCGTCCTCGTCTGCAGACTTCTCCTCATCCTTTGCTGCGGAGTTCGCCGTGGTGGTATCTCTCTTGCGCTTTTTAGACATCTCTCCAAGACGACCCTCTCGGCCTTCAATCCTTTCATCCTCATTTCCTTCGTTATATGGAGGCGGTGTGAACCAAGGGATCTTTCCTCGGAGGAAATCATTAATCACCATCTTAGCAACACCATCCAAATCAGGCTCACCGCCCCGTAACAATCTACCACCCTTTCGAGCAAGGATACTGAGGAACTCTATGGCGTCACCGTCAAAGTCCTTGATCTCGTAGGTCCGCTCGATATGGCGCGGTTGTACTTTCTTTAGAACGGCAGGAATATACTGCTCAGGATTGTGAACGTTCTCAACTCGGACAACTCCTCGAAGCAGAATGTCCTCCTCGCTATCATTCTGATTGGGAGGCACGACACCAGGGCAATCGATGAGGTAAATTCTCTTCATCAATGTGATATATTGCCAGACTTTGGTCTCGCCAGGAATAGGTGCAACAGTGCAGACCTTCTTGTTCCGGAGAGTATTGATGATAGAAGACTTTCCTGTGTTGGGATATCCGATAAAGCCAACAGAAATCTGCTTGCGATCAGAGTGAAGGGCTGAAAATTGACGTAGGAGCTGGATAAGGGATCCTTTGCCAAAAGAGTTGTTGATAGACGCATGGAAAGCGAGAGTGGGATAATCTTTTGAAAGATGGCGTACCCAAGCGGCCTGGCACGAAAGTTAGCTCGTGTCCATTGACATCACAGAAATTGATATGAAAAGAACAAAGGCAATGTGTGATATGTTACTAAGAGCTCTGATACTAGAGGTACCATCGATGACGGTATTCAGAGCTCAACTCAAAAACAAAGCACTGCTCATCCTTTACGATAAGCCTTCAAAACGAAAGCCGATCAACTCTAAACTCAGAAAGAGATAGAGCGGCGGATGGGCATCAATCTACCAGAGCTGTAACAGACAAAACTCCCATTGAGCGGCAAGAAATGCACAGGAAGAAGCCTTGACTTAGCAATGGCACCGGCATAGCCGGATGGAATGAGGAGGGGAAACGTAGGGTGTAAAAGGGTAGGGAGTCCGGAACTTACAGCAACCTTGGTTGGAACCAAGTCACATTTGTTCAAAACAAATATGAGATGTTTGTGTGGTGCCTCTTCACGAATGTATTTTTCAATACTTCTGCACCTCGTTCCATTAGGGTCGCGAGCATCCAGAACATGGATGACAACGTCTGAAGAGTCAATGACTTTGTAAAGTTCGTTCCAAATACGTTTGCTTTGACCTTTGGAGAAGACATGTTCACGGGCAACTCCCATAACACCGGTATCTCCAGCGTCATCTTCACCAGATCTCCCACTCAACAACTTGGCTTGATCTAGTTTCTCCAAGTACGAATCGTGCATTTTTACAGATTCTCCAGCAAGATCTTCCAGCGAGCCGACATCAAGCTTGACACGTTTCCGTTGTGCTTTAGGCCCGAAGGTATCGCCAAAAGGTGAGGTCTCAATTGTCATCTTTGCACGATGTTGTTTGAGACCATTGAGTTCCTGGCCGTCTCTGATCAAACTCATAGGCAATTTGTTTGTCTTCAAAAGAACCTGGTACGGATCTGCGGCTCGTTCGGCAACGGCTTCTCGAAAAGAAGTCAATGCTTCTTGAGAAATGACTCTGGTATTGCCGAACCATTTGCGGTTTGGCTCTATCCGGGCATTGGGCACTTCTGTAGACTGATACGAAGCAGCCTTGACAATATTTCCCTGGGCATCGTGTTTGGCCTTGCCATCTTTGAGCATGTTCAAATGCCGAACCTTCTTCGCATCGCTGTAGACAACAATCAGTCGGACAATGTTCACGCCGAGTGTAGGTGGCCGCGTACTCACCGATAGAAGTTTTCGCCTTTTGTTCTGACATTGGCCATGCCATCGCCCGTCTTGCCCTGGCGCTCTCTACGAGAGGCCTCTTTCTTTCCTGTACCCATGATGATATAATAAACTTCTCTTCGTGGAAGTAGAAGAAGAAGCGAAAAATGGCACAGAGTGTCTGGCGAGGAAAGAGCAGAGGATTTTGTCAAGAGAAGGCGGGTAAGAAAAAAAAAGCAAGAGTGACCGGGGCTAGTGGTGCACGGGCCAATCACTGAAAATTGTCGGCCAGCGGACAACTCCAACACTCAACAGACCAGACACTACCCAGTGCTGCGCCGAGCAGTCATCCTCAATTCATTACCATTCGTTTTATATCAGGACATTCTAATTGCTGCTCTTACAGTGATTGATACAATGTCGCTCTCCAGGAGCTACCGGACTGCCACGAGGCAGGTTCGCAGCTTCTCCGTCTCTACCAAACTGCGTGTCGGTCCCGAATCCCCCAACTACATCGAGGTTCCTCAAACATTGCAACCCGATCTGCCCGCAAAGCCTCGAGTCAAGGGTACTCTACCCGTTCCGCGTGAAATATTCCCAGCCCGTCGCCCCGACAAGCCTACACCGGCCTACATCTC
Organism: Talaromyces sp. PL2406; assembly: GCA_023626215.1. Lineage (NCBI taxonomy): Eukaryota > Fungi > Ascomycota > Eurotiomycetes > Eurotiales > Trichocomaceae > Talaromyces > Talaromyces sp. PL2406. The sequence continues at coordinate 22,729 of JAMAGL010000012.1, read as the reverse complement.
TGCCGCGACCCCGGAACCCAGCAAGGTGAAGACAATCAAGAAGAACGACCCCAATGCAGAAACTATTGCATGGAAGCAGAAGATGGCGGAAAATCGACGACAAAACCTGAGAGAGGGTTTGCTCGAGTTGTACGAGAGGAAACAGGCTACAGTTGCATCTATGACGCGGCGCAGTGCGGCCAAGCAGGCTAGACGAGAGCGCGTGCTGAGACAGCCGGAGAGAGATGATGAGCGTTTGACAAGGCCATCTGTCGTTCAAGACCTAATGGAACAACCTCCTATCCTACCGGATCCCGACCGAGAGATCCGCATTGCACAGTCACGCGAGCGAGTGCTGGAAAAGCAGCTTCAGAAATCTGCAGAACGCAACAACCATCTTCATACTTTGTACATGAATGCTCGAGACTTTATCGTTACGGAGGAGCAGCTCATGAAGGAAATTGAGGACAAGTTCCGCGAAGGTGGCGTCGATGAATGGCGATCGGACAGCGGTACTGGAACCAATGTATGGAACAAGGGAGCACCGCCTACGATCCAGAGTATTGTCAATACTCAAACGAAGGATGATACTGGAAGATGGCGAATTGAGCAGGAGAGAATGAAGCAGGTGGTTGAAGAGATGACTGGAGGAAAGATGTAGATGGGCTTGCTACATTCATGCATTTGCATATTGTATTATACTCCATGTTAGTTTTGTATATTAAATTGTTTTGATCTGAATTGAGCCATCCCATCCAAGACCCAACATCAATTTCAACTTCATCACTCTTAAATGTTCATGACTCAGGCAGTGCTGAATAGGGTATCCGGACAAGGTATCTGCTCTCTCCAGCCGCACTGCCTCAGCGTCTGTGCACTTTCTTCATCATCTTGCGTCTCAGACGACATTAACAGTTTGGGACATATTTGATATTTCCTCCATGGATTACGTACACAACAAGCAAGGAAACGATAAAATAAATCTGCACACGGGATTCAATCCGATTTATTGACACTGACACTGACAAAGCCCGACATCATTGACATCCGCATATCGGCATATTAATAACAATTACAAAACACCCGATCGACGCCATGCCTGAGGCCAGGAGGCCACAATATTATGTATGCGGAGCCGCAGGATCCGACTGTACGTACATCACAAAGTTATGGATCAAAGTGATGGAACACCTCAAACAGTCAATGTCACGAAGTTACACAAACTAAAATAAAATATTACTGCTCCTAGTGGTGGTTGCCACAGGATTCAATAGGAATCGTGTCATACAAGGAACAAGGATCATGGATTGTAGAGTATAAGAACTAAAAGAATAGACCAGGCAACTACCTTTGCCGTACTCTATAGAAGTAGCTGACCTGCGAATTACACTAATAAGAGAAAAAAATGAATTTGCGATAAAGAAAATTGACTATGCGGTGACTGAGATTCGAACTCAGGTCTTATCGGTTCATGGATATGAACCAACCACCTTCTCGCTGTTAGTTTTAAATATCATTTTTATGATAGGGTTTTAAGAATCAACAACATACAACGATACGTCCTGACCAAACTAGACTATCACCGCGACGAAAACCTGCGCTACAAAACCGGTCCCTGTACTGGCGTGTGTTTCTATGGTAAAAAAAAAGCCTTCTGCAGGATACCCCACCTCCCACTCAAGCTTATATATGAGTATGTTGATGAATGAGCGTACAAGCCAGTTGATGAATGTGGAATCAAGCTTATATGTGAGCGTGTTGACGAATGAGTAGTGTATAAGCCAGTTGACAAGTGTGGGATTGGGCTTGCATATGAGCTAATTAAAAGGTGTGGAATCAAGCTCACATCTAAGCGCGTTGATGAGTGTACATTCATGCATTGATAGGTGCAGAATCAAGTTTATATACAGCCACTTGACCAGCGTACATATATTTGCCTATAAATCCGCACCGAGCTCATGTATGTGAGGACTCCGGTTGATGAGTAAATATACGTCCCAATTAACAAGCGTGGAATCAAGCTATAGGCGCAGAATCAAGCTTATACATAGGCGCGTTAATAAGCATACATACATACGCCATACAAATACGTGCCGAGCCCACATGTGTACGTGAGGAATCCAGTTGACGAGTAAGCGTAGGGTCTAATTAACAAGTAAGCGTACAGGCCAATTAACGGGCATGGAATCAAGCTAACATATGAGCGCATTGATGAGCGATCATATACCTACGTGAGGACTCCGGTTAACAAATAAATATACGTACATCCTAAGTAATAGGCGCGAAATCAAGCTTACGTACAAGCATATTAATGAGCAAGTAGTTATATGGGTCAATCGACGCGTGGGGTTAAGCTTATATATGAGTGCGTTGGCGAGCGTATATACATATGTTATATAACTCCATGCCACCTGGGCAAGCTCACGTATGGGCTAATTGACAGGCGCAGAATTAAGCTCATATACGAGCATATAGGCCAGTAAGAAGTCTCTATAGTATAAATATAAGGCTATAAGCTGTATGAATACTCTGAACCACGCACTCTGGCTCAAAATGGCACTTCTTGATTACATAAACCATTGTTCAACAATCTCCAACCCGCGCCCGAGGACATTAGCAGACAGCTTGTCAGAATCACTAAGTTGCTTCCCCAATCGCATACATAATTTTATAGGGAGTTTGTACTTTGTAGTGTGTATTCTGCTATATAACCAATCATAAGTTGTCTAGCAAAGACGCATGATTATATCAACAATTAGGTAGCTGGCTCATTGCTACTTTTTTCTCTGAGCTGGCTTCGAGGGGTTCAGAATTCTTCGGAAGCGATAGATTTTCTTGCTATCCTACTATTACTCATATATCTGTGACTATTTTGCGACCACAGTAAGTCCAAGATTTTGTAGAGAAAAAAAAAGAAAAGAAAAAAAAATAAATGAAGTTGAATGCGGTAACCCAGAATCGAACGGGGGTCTAGTCGGAAATGTCTAACCACTTTGAATGTGTTTAACCACTTTTTGAATGTTAGCTGTGCCCTGAAATAAGTATTGATTAGATTTGGGTGCTTACCAACGACTCGTACTAACCACTATACTATTACCGCTTGTTGCAAGAGTCTGCAAAAGATACGGTCAAAACTAGCAATTTAATCTGTACTCCGAAGCAGCCAACGCAAGGTGTGTTGCCAACCATCAATCAAACTAACTCGGCAACTGTTCTTGGTTCGGCATCCTGTTTGATGCTAATATTGTACAACTGCCTTTCGAATTTTTGGCCCTCGATCCACTCTTTCAGGCACCATTATTTCTCTCGTTTTGCCATTGTTTCTTTGTTATAATACTAATATTTATTTATCTATTTGGCTTCTTGCTCCGGAATCTACCAAGGTTGTTGTGATTTTGGCAGCCAAGTCAGTCCGCAGATCGGTTTAGTCTCCCGTTTCATAGATCCAGAGAGCCACACACGCGACATGGCTCAACTGCCTTCAAAATTGCCCTTTTCGAAGAAACGACTTAGGGCTCGAGTTATTATTTCGTATGCAGTCATTCTATTTTGTGCTAGGAAGAACAGCTATGCTGACCGCGCAAAACGCGCCTTAGATATATTTCCGACTATGTATTCATCATGTCAGTTATCTTCCCAGTCCTCATTTTTGGCAAAGTACTGACCGATGAATTAGTGGATTTGCAGTCGGATTTTGGATGCTAGATCGCATCGAACCATATCACCAACATTTCAGCCTCGAGAACAAAAGCCTTCAATATCCCTTTGCCGTCAAGGAACGGATCACCATACAAGAAGCGCTCCTCATCTCAATAGCATCACCTCTAGTGGCCATAATCCTCTATACATTAGTGATTGACGGCCTCTTCTCCCACCACAAATCATCATCCCCCGATGGATCTGGACGACGGAGAATAACGGGCCCATATAGACTGAAAGATCGTCTATGGGAACTCAACTGCGGCATTTTGGGTCTGTTGTTGTCTCAAGGGCTGGCCTTTGTGACTACACAGATCCTCAAGAATGCATGTGGAAAACCGCGGCCGGATCTTATTGATCGTTGTCAGCCGGCGGCGGGCAGTCAGGATTTGCCGGTCTTTGGACTTTCGAATTCGACGATCTGTCAGGGTGATCCGGTGCTGATCAAGGATGGGTTTCGGTCCTGGCCTTCGGGACATAGTAGCTGTGCGATCTTTCTTCCTCTTGCACTGCAATATCTTTATGACTAATATTTTGGCTGATAGCGTCCTTCGCCGGCTTATTCTATCTCTCCCTCTACCTCAGCGGCAAAATGCATATCATGGACAAGCGCGGCGAAGTCTGGAAAACGATCATTGTCATGGTCCCTATTCTCGCCGCTACGCTGATTGCCGTGAGCCGAATCATGGACGCTCGACACCATCCGTTTGATGTTATAACCGGTTCGTTGTTGGGTGTGTTTACGGCATGGGCATCATATCGACAGTATTTCCCTTCTCTCTCGGAGCCGTGGAAAAAGGGCAGGGCGTACCCGATTCGAAGCTGGGCCACTGAACCCAGAATACCGCTTGCGATGAGTGAGAATGACGATACGGTTCCCCTCCGCGACGAGAGTGGAGAGCAGATGTATGCTCAGGGACGGCAAGCAGACCTCAGCCAGGAGTTTTCCTTGCACCCTGATCCGCAACGGAATGTACCTGGAGGAGGAGCGGTATACCGCGCTAAGCCCCGGGATCGTGACGGTTATTCGTCATCGTCGAGTGAGGATGTCAGCGAAGGGTTCGAGATGACCGCTCCCCGAAGCAGAGAGAGGGAGAGGCTGAATGTAAGCGCGGCAACGACATCGCATCAGCCGTACGATACAACCTATTATTCACCGGGCCGATCGGCGAGTCCGGGCAATATCGAGAGCGGAATGGAATCACGACATCTCGCGGGAGAGGTCTAAGAGTTGCATGTTTGATAAATTGGATAATTTGGTAGCATTTGATAGCATTTCAACCTTGGATAAATTGACATTCGAAACGCCCCTTCTCAGTCCTCCCTAACAGAAAAAGAAAAAGAAAGAGCATGCAAAATAAGCAACAATGATTGGCCGCATCCAGCAGGAGTAAATAAACCCGACGGACAGGTGATTAGCTCTTCAAGAGGTTGCCAGAATCTAGATCGCAAATGTCACTGGCAGGGCTGGCTGTCTGACATCTCAATCAAAAGGCCAAAAAAATAAATTAAAAAATAATAACTAAACAAGCGTCATAATCAAACTACTCCGTAATCAATCAGCTACAAGCTGACGTGCATGGCTGGGTTGTACGTACTATCCCTACGGGAGTACGACTAAAATGAATCCCCCGCCATCGGATTATTTGTATAGCTTCCCCAGCCTCCCGCCAACGAAAACCTTCCGACCGTTCCATTCAGTTATTGCTTGCTGTTAAATACGAATGCACGGTCTCGCCATTTCTTGCATTTCTTGCATTTCTTTCTTTTCTAGAAAATTATTTCATACATGAACTGCTGATCTGATCTCGAGCATCTGACATTCTGACAGAAAAAGTCGATTGTTGACAGGCGGGGCCTTGAGTCTTATCGCGCCGTTGTCACTGGTTACTCTCTTCATTACTCTTTTGGGCGGCCATACATTTTTGATCGCATCGCATCGCAATAACCATCAACTCGTCTTTTGGTTAAAAAGTCAAGATGATTGCAGAAGTCCTCTTCATCTTCTGGCGCCTGACGGAAATCGTCTTTTTGATTCCGATCATTGGCATGCTGGTAAGTTGTGTCTCTGATAAAGAAACAGCGGGATATACCAGAACTAACGGACTACAGGCATACTTTGTCAATGGCTTCCTCAACGCAAACCAACTCACCCCAGCCTACATCCTGGTCCTCTTCATCGTCAGCACAATCGCCGTCTTCTGGTGCATCGACACCATCCTCCGCTTCGGCAGCACGCGCCGCTCAGCCGTCTTCGTCTCATTCCTCGATCTGTGCTTCTTCGGCGCCCTGATCGCTGGCGTTTACCAGCTGCGTTTCATCGCCGACGTTTCCTGCACAAGCTGGACTGACAGTACTTCCTCCGTCTCCCTCGGTCCGTTCGGATCGATTGTGTATACGGGCGAAACACCAAACTTTAACAAGACCTGTTCCATGCTCAAGGCTTCCTTTGCCATGGGTATTATGGAGGTAGTGTTTTTCTTTATCACGGCGTTCTTTGCGCTGTTGATTCATAGGCATCATCGTGATACGGTGGTGAAGGAGACGGTGGTGCGACGTCGCAGTCATAGCAGTCGTCGCGGTCATCAGCACAGTCGCAGTGGCTCATCTAGTCGACGACATTATGTGGTATGATCTTATGACTTGGATGAAAACAAGAAACACAAATTGGAAAAAAAGAAACGTGAAAATGAATAACGAGGCAAAGGGAGGATATGGTCGCTGCTGGACTTGCTTCTGTCTGTCTGTATTGTATTGTATTTTTGATGATGCTTGATGATTCTCCTGTGAATTTTGATGCCCTGTATTTAGACGATCCAATGAATGACTAATGATTCAATTGATCTTGATGTGTTGTACGACGTAACGAGCTGTGTGTAGACGAACGGCGACATCCGTTATCGAGCAGCCGGACATGTCAGCGATCAGAGCGGCGACTTGCGATAAGACTGCCAAATGCCGACAGTCAAATTAGCCAGGTTTAAATGCTTCGAACCATTGATTGTCCTTTAAATTGGGCATGAATCCAAACAGTCGAGAATAATCGCGAACAGTTGACAGAAGTATTGTGGAGATTCTAAGCAGGGCTCCTGCCTGTTACCGGTACATCGGCCACCTCCGCTGTTTTTAAGACGAACCAGACTTTGATAATTCAGATTGCTTCATCATCTATCTCCAGGATACATTCGTCATGAATATGGATACTTGATCACTTTAACATTTCAATACTTTTCATTCTTTTTACACACGCGACCACCTGAGTATTGGTCCATTAACGACGCTTATCACGTCAACGCCTTGGTCCCGAAGGAGCATCTCTATGTCGCCACTCATCCGTAGATGAAGACAACCAACTCTTATCAACCTCACCATGGCGAATCATGCCCTTGATATCGCACAGGAATTCTATCCTGAATCTATAGACGAAATCCGGGATCGTGAATATCCCACATTACGAGGTTGTACTCCTCCACTCAGTTCTAGCTCCGGGATACTGATCCGATAGTATAGATGTTACATATCTCGACCATGCGGGCACCACTTTATATGCCAAGTCTCTTATAGAGAAATACTCTCAAGATCTAACCAGCAATTTATTTGGGAATCCGCATTCGGCATCTGCATCTTCTCAGCTTACTTCTAAACGTGTCGAGGATATCAGACTGAAAGCTCTGCGCTTCTTCAACGCAGATCCAGATGTATATGATCTGGTATTTGTGCCCAATGCGACAGCGGGGATCAAGTTAGTAGCGGAATCTCTACGAGATTTTCATCCTTCGCCTGATAATAAGCGCGGTTTCTGGTACGGGTATCATGTTGATTCGCATACCAGTCTGGTTGGAGTACGGGCATTAGCCGATTTAGGCAATCGATGCTTTTCAACTGATGACGAAGTTCGGCAATGGATTGATTATCTCAATTCCGGAGATGACAGCGCAAGCCTGTTCGCGTATCCTGCACAGTCGAATATGAATGGTCGACGCTTTCCTTTGAGTTGGTGCAATCAAATTCGACAAGCCGGAGGACGAAACACATTTACTCTTTTAGACGCTGCAAGTCTCGTCTCTACATCACCTTTAGATCTAAGTGATCCTCAAATCTGTCCCGACTTTGTCGTACTCAGCTTCTACAAGATCTTCGGCTTCCCGGATCTAGGAGCTTTGATTGTCAGAAAGGAATCGGGGCATGTCGTCAACCATCGAAGATACTTTGGAGGCGGAACCGTGGAAATGGTCACTGTTGGCAATGAATGGTATGCCAGAAAACAATCATCGATCCATGATCAGCTCGAAGATGGTACTCTTCCATTCCATAACATCATTGCACTCGAGTCCGCATTCCAGGTACACGAACGCTTGTATGGATCAATGGCCAATATCTCAAATCACACTGCTTCCTTAGCAAAACAACTCTATGACCGACTTTTGTCAATCAAACATGCAAACGGAAAACCCGTCTGTCATTTTTACCTATCTCCAGGCTGTTCATACGAAGACCGAGGCACTCAAGGCCCAATCATTGCATTGAACCTACGCGACAGCAACGGCGACTGGATTGGCAAATCTGAAATCGAAAAGTTGGCTTCTGTCAAGTCTATACATATACGATCCGGCACATTGTGCAACCCCGGTGGTGCGGCCAGTTTGCTAGGACTGAGCAACGATGAAATGGAAGCAAACTACAAGGCTGGCCAGAGGTGCGGAGATGAGAACGATATAATGCAGGGTAAACCAACTGGTGCATTACGGTTGAGTCTTGGGCCGATGACAAGCTCTAGAGACATTGATCGATTCGTGTCGTTTACCACGGAGTTCTATGCAGAACAAACGCCTTTACCTGCACTTTCAGATGTGCAACTTTTGGGTACGGCAGAAGTGGATAGGTTCTATGTGGAGAGTCTATGTGTGTATCCCATCAAGAGCTGCTCAGGTTTTACAGTACCTCCAGGAGTGGCGTGGAAGGTGCGTCCTGAAGGGCTTGCCTGGGATCGTGAATGGTGTATCGTACATCAAGGGACGGGCGCTGCCTTAAGTCAGAAGCGATATCCACGCATGGCCCTTATAAAACCTGTACTCGATTTTGAAAATGGTCTCCTTCGTATCACCGGCGACTTCCCGACTGGTAGACGTCAACTGGATGTCCCACTGAGCACAGATGATCCGCACATTATCACTACAGAGATGATGAGAAGTTGCCAGAATTCTGTTTCTGTCTGGAAACCGTCATTAGTCTGTGGCGATCGAGTAGTCATTCAGGTCTATACATCTTCAGAAATCTCGGCTTTCTTCTCTGATTTACTCGGCGTTCCATGCACATTGGCTCGATTTCCTTCTAAGAGCTTTGCGCGTCACTCCAAGAACCCTTATCATCATCACCACAGTCTACCCAAGAAACGAACCGAAATGCCGGGCACATTCCCGTTCGACACTAGCCATATGAATGGCGTCAACAGCAGCCCTAGAAGAAAAGCGAGCGGCACATCAAATCCAATCCTCCTCTCGAATGAAAGTCCTATCCTACTAATCTCTCGATCATCCGTGAACCGACTGAATGAACAAATCAAGGAACACTCGTCTACATCCAGCACTGTTTCTCCTCTCGGCAGCAACAATGCCAACACAAAAACAGTAGCAGCAAATGTTTTTCGGGCAAATATAGTCATTGCCGAAAACCTTCCCGCTCATTCTCATCCCCAACCCTCATCATTTCCTACGTCGCCAACATCATCGCCATTTGAACAACCATACATTGAAGACACTTGGTCATCTATAACAATTGGCCAGAAACAATTACAGTTCGATGTCCTTGGCGCTTGTTCACGCTGCCAGATGGTATGCGTTGACCAAATGACGGCCGAAAAACGGGAGGAACCATTGTCGACGTTGGCGAAGACTAGACGTGTAGGTGGAAAGGTGATTTTTGGGAGACATTTGGGGCTATCCACATCAGATAATGATTATGATCTTGGTTCAGACGAAAACGAGGACGAGACCGAAGAAGCATCCGAAAGAACGGTCATGGTCGGGGATACGGTTGTGCCGTTTTAATGAACAAGGATAGCATTGAATTTTCCAGTTATACAGAATATAATACAATATGAAGAAGAATCTAGTCAAAACACATAGTTCCCTTGTCTTCCTCTTAAGAGAATTCGCCACATATAATGCAAATAAATGAGTAAGCGAGGAGCCATCAAAAATATCAAGCCGATCGTCTGGGCCACTTCTTCCATCCTCGTCCGTGACCTCTCTGTATAGAAAGTAATTAGCATCCCTAGATTTTACTTGTGTCTGAAGGAAAAAGGGACTAACCTGCTTCCATTGCCGAATCAACTCCGGCATCTCCATCATAGCCTTCTTCCTCTCCTCCAACCTCGTCTCCATCGTCCTCTCCCACTTATGACCCTTAACCTTCTGCCCAATACCCGTACCCTTAATCGCCAGACCGCGTTCTGCGAGTCTCGTCTCCTTGAAAATCGTCGATTTCCGGGATGTCGGCAGTAATTGCTCAACGCCGTATTTCTTGGCCATCTTGATGAGATCTGCTTGTTGTCTCAGCCCGTATTTCGGGGAACGCCATTTCTTCCCGTTGGGGGATGGTTGGGGGAGGAACGGGTTTGGGTGTTCGGGGTCGTTGTACAGAATAGCCTTAGAGGCGGACCAGGCGGTTGGGTTGCGTTTGTTGCCTTTTGCGTCGCGGTTGGGGGTGTATGGTGTGGGTAAGTCTTCGGGTGATAATGAGGAGAGATCAAACTCTTCTGATGATGTATTCGTAGTAGGGTTGGGGCTATTTGAGACGGCGTCGGCTGGGGCCACGAGACGGGATGCGGGTGCCACGGCAGCTGAGTAGTACTGTGGAGGATATTTGGCGAAGAAGTTACGTAGGCGTAGAGGGAGGAATGAGAGGTTGGGTTTTGCTGCGGTGGTGGCTCTTTCAGCAACTTGCTGGCTGAGGTTCTCTGTCGGCGTAGCCATTGTGGTCATGGTCCTCCTGGCCATGTTTCGGACCAGGCGCGAGACCATTGTTGTGGCCATTGTGCCGTATGCTCTCCGTTCAATATTCGATGGATTAAATCTGGTAAAGACGACTGAAAAGAGAGCAATTGGGCTCAGCAGAATCGTCGAGCGTCGCTATAATCGTGCTTGCGGAGATCCAGAAATTATTGCTTGTTGAATTTGTTGCTCCGATGCAGTCTTGGCGCATGCCTCAGGCCACGAAACAGGGCCTGCACTAAGCCTCTTTCAGTCTAGGTCGAAGTGGCTGGTACAGAACTCGGAACGAACGACTCTTCGGTCTCTTTCCCGTCCCGCATTCGCCGAACTCTTCTTCAACAAACCACACCTCCACCCACAGCCAACATCCTGGTCGCCAGCAAATCCTCCACAGCTACTGAAACATTAATCTCTTCGCTGACAGTTTTCCTGCTCTGAGGAGTACTACAATGGCCGACTATTCTTTCGGCGGCTCGGAGGAAGAGAATGCCGAGCTGAGGAAACTCGAGGCTGAGCTGGTAAGCATTTCTTCTCTGACTTTCGCCCACTCATGAAGTATAGTGTGACTGACATCTTTCGTACAGGTTGAAGACCCAGATAACTTCGAAACATGGGAAAAGCTAGTGCGCGGCGCAGAGTCTCTCGAAGGCGGTATTAATCGAAACTCGAATCCTCAAGCAATCACCACCGTTCGCAATGGGTACGACAGATTCCTCGCCAAGTTCCCTCTGCTGTTCGGATACTGGAAGAAATATGCCGATCTTGAATTCTCAATCGCTGGGACTGAAGCTGCGGAGATGGTGAGCTTGTTTTTCTTATCTGCAGTTCTGTAAAGCCTGTTAATATTTTCTAGGTCTACGAACGCGGCGTCGCAAGCATTCCCACCTCAGTCGACCTATGGACAAACTACTGCGCATTCAAAGTCGAAACGAACCATGACTCTGATGTCATTCGAGAGTAAGTATAGATAGATTGGAATTGTTTCCCCTTCCCTTGACACATTACAACGCAGCACGGTTTTTTTCCGTCGAAGACTCGGGTTCTTCCATATCACACCTGCGATTACTTTTGAAGAAGAAGAAAATTGGAATGGTTCTTGATGAGAAATATGGGTGAGATCGTTCGCCTGCAACCCGGGTCCTGAGGTTTTCTTCTCACCCATAAATTCTTTCAGGCAACTCTCTTTTTTCCCCATAAGGAGGATCTCATTCAAAACAGAGCGTCCAGCCACAGTTAATTTTACCATATCACCTACCTGCCCTTTATGCTCTCGAGGCTCGTTCATAACTTGAACGATGGAGATATGAATATGTTCTTTTGCTCCGCGCATCATCGCATTTGCAACATAACAAACTCTTCATGTTTGACATCCTCATTCTCCCTTGCATCTCTTTTTGGTCCCTGATTGTTTCTGAGTGTCAAGACTGACACGTTTCATGACAGGTTGTTTGAAAGAGGCGCAAACTGCGTAGGCTTGGATTTCCTTGCCCATCCATTCTGGGATAAATATATCGAGTTCGAGGAACGGCTTGAGGCTTTTGATAAGATATTTGCCATTCTGGGCCGTGTGATCCATATTCCCATGCATCAGTATGCTCGTTACTTTGAACGGTACCGACAACTCGCCCAGGGTCGACCCCTAAACGAATTAGCGCCTCCAGAGATTTTGTCGCAGTACCGCGCAGAAATTGAGGCTGCAAGTGGCCAGCCTGCTCCCGGTGCCAAGTCTGAAGCTGAGACAGAACGAGACCTACGTTTACGCCTAGATACCTACCATCTAGAAGTTTTCTCCAAGACTCAGACTGAAACCACGAAGCGCTGGACTTACGAATCCGAGATTAAACGCCCATACTTCCACGTGACCGAGTTAGATGAAGGTCAATTGACCAACTGGAAGCGCTACCTAGATTTCGAGGAAGCGGAGGGTTCTTACGCTCGTACCGTCTTCTTATACGAACGATGCCTTGTCACATGCGCTCACTATGATGAGTTCTGGCTACGCTATGCTAGATGGATGTCAGCGCAACCAGAAAAGGAAGAAGAAGTGCGAAATATCTATCAGAGAGCAAGCACTATATACGTTCCAATTGCATACCCCGCAGTGCGCTTGCACTATGCCTACTTTGAGGAAATGAGCGAGCGTGTTGATATCGCCAGAGACATCCACGAAGCAATCCTCTTCACGCTTCCAAATCATGTCGAGACCATTGTTTCCTTAGCGAACTTGTCTCGACGTCACGGCAAGCTTGAGGACGCTATTGATGTGTATAAGAGCCGAATTGAGACACCTGGTTTCGATGCGGCTACCAAGGCTGCTCTCGTGGCCGAGTGGGCCATATTGGTCTGGAGAGTCAAGGGTTCCGCGGACGAGGCTCGGCAAGTGTTCCAGAGCAACCAGCAGACCTGCTTGGATAGCCGTGCTTTCTGGACTCGGTACTTGCTGTTTGAACTGGAACAACCCACTGCTTCAGACACTGAGACTGTTCAGCATGACCGTATCAAAAAGGTGGTCGATGACCTTCGACACAAAAGCACTTTGCCCGCCGAGACAGTCAAAGAGCTTGTGCAAAACTACATGGTATATCTGCTTGAACGTGGAACCAAATCGGCGGCCAAAGAATACATTACATTGGATCGCGAAGTTCACGGACCCGCATCAGTCTCACCTACGAACAAGAAACAGGAAGCCGCTAAGGTTGTTCCACCTGTTCCTCAGCCTGTTCCCACACCAGACCCTGCAGCTTATGCTTATTACCAGCAGCAGCAAGCACAAATACCAGTGCCTAATGGAGGGGTGAGTTTACTACCTCTTGCTATCTGAGACGCGCAAACTAACTCGTATACAGGTCCCAGTTCAACCTTCTCATTACTAATGTCGCCTTAATACCTCTACATCATTCGATCAGATCATCTCATCTGATTCACCTTTCCTTCATCTGTAGAACATTGCACTATGATTGATACCATGGGTTACTCGCTATGATCAGTAAGAGACCATGAAAGGTATCATGTTTGTTTTCAGTTTTATAACCTAATGGCGTATTAATCGGTTGAACGGGCATGGTTCGTCTTATAGGGATGGATTACGAAGCTTGTATGCATGAATAAAATTCTTTGAATGGGTTTTATCTCATAAGTAAACTAACAACTCCTTTCGTAGAAGTCTATTATTTTGGATTATTCGCTAAGGACCCTTCAGTTGGTTTGCGATAATCCAAGCCTGTGTTTGATAGGTCAGTCAGTCAAAGCATCTGCCTAATCATGTCTTCAATGTCTCCGATGTCTCATGTCAACATTGCTAGCTAACAATCTAGCTAGATATCCAGGTTCATAAATTAATACCTCAACTTAGTGCTCAGGCATATACAACACTCACCGCAGCCAGCATGCCTTCTACTTCTACGCCACTAGATGCAGAGCTTCAAGCATTATGTGCAGCGAATCACCTAAACGACCTCACCATCCTCCTCCAAACTCGCCATAGCAACGACAAAGACTACATCCCTCCCATAAACGGCATACTCCTTGCAGCTGCCGACTCAAATGCCGCTGATATAGTCTCCTACTGTCTCTCCCACGGCGCCACAGTTCCTGGAACAGCAATACTACGTCTCCTCAACGTACATGTTGGTAGCAATGGATTCGAAACGTACAAAGTCTTCATCGAAGCCGGTGTGATAGATATAAATTACCTACATTCCCTGGTTCGGTGACGTGTTGGGCATCATGGCTGACGCGAATAATATCAACTGGGTCAGATACTGTCTCGAGCACGGCGCATATCCGAATAAGAATCTGATTGAGGAGTACAGGACTCCACTGGCTGCTGCAGCTAGTAAGGGAAATGCGGAGATGGTGCAATTATTACTTGATTATGGTGCAACTATTAAGGGAAGTGGTGCGATTGTTGTTGCTGCTGAAGAGGGATATGGAGATATTGTGCTGCTTTTGTTGGAGAATGGGGCTGTTATCGATAAGATCGGGATAGAGGGCCCGCCGGGGGATAGGAGATTTGAGGATATTGGGAGTGCACTGCATAAGGCTATTGTGAATGGGCACGAGGAGTTGGCTGTGTGGTTGATTGATGTAGGGGCGAGTACGGATGAGGGAGATGGGCAGGGAAAGATCTGGGAGGTTCTGGCTTTACAGTATAATCGGAGACGGGTTCTTGACCCTAAACGAGGAGAAACAACTCCGAATGTATAAAGCTAGAGCTGATTGAGTAGGTTTTCCGCACTATCAAATATCAGTTTGCGACACGGTCACATGGGTTCTCAATAAGTTCATTGAAACTGTTTCAGTGGTTCTAATCACCTCAACGCCAAAACTCAAATACTCAAGATATCCAATTGTCTACCCTGAACATCCACCAACACATCAATCACTGCCCAGGAGACCTCCCTCAGGAAGATTAGGCATAATCTCCGCATTTCCTTGAATGTACTGCAACTTCAGATGCCACCCATTCAATCTCCACTTCCCATCATCATTCAAAATTGCCCGGAAATCGTGAATAGCACCAGACATGAAATACTTCCCCACGGGATCCAGACCCGTAGTAGGAGGTGCATGAGGCACCAGGGACATGGCAGTAATCTGAGCTGATTTTCCGTCTTCGCCAAAGTTCACGCGGATACCGGTGACCA
Source organism: Talaromyces sp. PL2406 (assembly GCA_023626215.1). Classification (NCBI taxonomy): domain Eukaryota; kingdom Fungi; phylum Ascomycota; class Eurotiomycetes; order Eurotiales; family Trichocomaceae; genus Talaromyces; species Talaromyces sp. PL2406. The sequence goes on along the minus strand of JAMAGL010000012.1, from coordinate 7,413 downwards.
AGTGGAATGTGTCCATGGGTGCGATGAGATCGTAGCATTTCTCTGTAAGCTCTTTGTAGCCCTTCATCGGGATACCGGCGATACTAGCGTCAATTTCATCGCGGCCAACGTTGGTCCAGCAGGAGTCGTAGAGGTCGCGGTCGAAGATGTCGAAGGAGAGGCCTAGGCGGATGGCGAGGTCAGCGCAGGCCTCGCGCGGGGTGAGGTCGGTGAGGTAGGGGTTTTGTTTGATTCCGGGGGGAGTGAATGGCATTTTGAGTGTTGTATGTTGATGATATGTTCTTAGTTGGGAGAAGCTATATGGGGCCGTTGAAATCGTTGCCTTCGTGAAGTTTTAGTAAATCGCAACCACACAGAACACCGGAAATTTCAAGGCTACATTTACATTTCAAACGTTTTTTTCTTCGTATTTATATACTCCAAGCAAAAAAAATAGACAATGCATTAAGCTCCTCTGACTTGTTGTATTAAGCTCCGTGTCCGCCGCAGGTGCGGTCCGACGAACGCCGACGCTAAAGACATGGCCAGCAAGTGATAACTTATACGAGGGCCATTTAGAATCAAAACCCAATATATCTTGGTGTCTACCGTTTGTATCTAAAACTGCGACAGGGGTTCTCCAGGGCAGTTCGGCATCCGTGCTGGTGGAGTAGGAAACCCTAATTTTGACTCTATGCATTGGAATTTTGGGGGTCCTTCTCGGATTCTAGAAGCGTTTAGAGGATTTTGATAAGGATTAATGTCAGCAGGGTGCTAAATAAGCGTAATGACCTAATATACCCCTCTTTTCAGGTCTTTCTTGTCATATGTTCTCTTCATGTTCGAACATTGAAGGCTTCAATGTTACAGTAAGCTGACACAGGTATATCGGTCGTGGATATGTTCTTGCCAACTTAACTCGAACACTCTAACTGAGTCAAAACACCTTCTAGAAATGGACCAGCATTGATACCAACAAGCCTATCCTTGCAATAAGTGGCCCAGATATCACCTCCACCCTGAAAACTGGCTCAGCCTTCACGGCGTCCTCCGTTTTTACGATCATAGCCACGTGCATAGACTGCATAGACGCTGTAACTCTATAATAATCCTACCAGTATACATAAAGATAAACTGCTGATTCTGCTAGATAAAGGCGTATGGTCTGTTTCTGGGTATTTGATAGGCTCATTCTGATCTTTTCCTCTGCCCCAGGCAGGAACCCTATCCCCACAGTACTACTGTAGTAGTATTGTTCTCTACTGGAACAACAACCCTGTTCTTAAGCAGCATGTTATTTTTCTTCCTTGCGTAAATACATGCTAATCATGCACGTAGATATGTACCATATCCCAAAGGCCTATAGGACATATGTCCCAAGTATTTATGACAAATTAGGATTCATCTGCAGCCGGATATATATCAAGAGAGGGGAATATGCCTTAACATACTACATTATAGAACACGCCTATGACCCCAGATACTTGGCCAAGTTCTAAGTTCGGACCACAAGTGGACAAAAGGATCTGATGCTACATATATGTCGGTCTCTGCTATGAAGCATGGATTACTAGATTTGCGGATGGCTCAGCGAAACGATTGCCTACCCAGTACAGTTTCTCCAGTATATATGTAGTTTTATGCAATAGAACAATTGGTCGGTTGTTAGAAGCTTAGATCGAACATTGAAAGATACCTATAGCCACTAGGGCGTCCCCGTTCCGGCGCAAGTGCTGCACGAATACAAGTCTTTTCGGCCATCTTTTATCTGCAAAATGCCAATTTGAGCTCTATGGACGAATTTTTGAATAAGACGCAGATATTATGTGGCAATGCATAAAGTCTTAGCTTCTAGATGTCCATGCTGCCCAGGTGACATCAATTGATCCATGGATCTTGAGTTGTACGTCCTGGTAGCAGATCATATGAAGCAGTGCCGGGAAATATAACTGATTTTTGTAGCACTGGTCCAGCCACAAAATATCAATTGATAGTTGTTTCTGCCACCTAATTGTGCTTAAGCCCGGAATAAATATTGGGGGGGCTCAAAAAGTCTCCGAGGATTGACTCTTACAGAGCATATCTTTCCTTAGAGATCTAGAGCTTGCCTTAGAATCGAGCGTAGTGAGGGTTTAGGGTTAGGGCTTGAACATCAGAGGTGGCTTCAAAGGCGGTGGCAGATCGGGTAGCCTAACCATAAACAGAGTAGCCCCAACCCTGTATGCTTGCCATTGCTTGGTGACGGAGATACAAATTTCTAGAATGGCGACAACAACTTTGAACTGTTTCTCTTTTATCTTGCTTCTACAACAACCACTTTTCTTCGAAGCAGGCGTCGTGCATACAGGACAATATGGCCGATACGGTCATGAACGGCACTCATGATCCTTTGGAGCGTCCTCCAACGCCTCCTCCCGGTCCGCCAGCAGATATAGCTCCGCCGCCACCACCGTTGGAGATGATGGATGATGCTCATCCTCCGCCTGCCGATATAAAACCTCCTCCACCACCAGAGGAGGCCTTACCGCCGCCTCCCCCTCCAGTTGAAAGTCTTGCGCCGCCTGCGCCGCCTGTGGTTAAGAAAAAGAAAGCTGGTTGGGGTTCATCTGCTGCTGCGAAACCGCTCAGTGTTGAAGAGCTTTTGCGAAAGAAGAGGGAGGCAGATGCGGCGGCTTCGAAGGTTAGTCTTCTTCCTGTACTTGTCTATCCTGTTCTGAATTGCTAACAAATTGTAATTATTATAGCCGAAATTTCTTTCAAAAGCTGAACGTGAACGACTTGCATTAGAAAAACGCGCCAAAGAAGTTGAAGCTGAGCGACGAGCAAGGACCGAACAGGGTCGAGCTGCAAATGGTGCGGGACAGAATGGTGCAATATCGGAGGATAGGAACGGTAGCAGACCAGATGGCGATTCGCGATCAGCTCCTGTTCCTACCGGCCCACGCGCATTACGCAACGATGGAGAGATACCTCGAGGACCTGCCGCTATGCGCAACCAACAAGCAAACAAGGACTACGACTTGATGCCACCAGCTCCCCCGAAACGTATTGCATTTGGTAAAGGCGATTCGAAAGGTGACAAGCGTGTTTCAGAGGCAGAGGCAGAAGCAGAGTTGATTCGACAGCGATATATGGGTGCGAACCAGACGTCTAATTTCTCCGCGAAGAAGAAAAGGAAGCGTACTACGGAAAGGAAGTTTAATTTTGAATGGAACGCCGAAGAGGATACAAGCAAGGATTATAACCCGCTATATCAAAACAAGGCGCAAGCGAACTTCTTCGGACGAGGTCGACTTGCTGGATTCGGTGAAGATGTAGCAGATGACGCTACAAAGAGATACGTTCAAGCCTTGGAAGACCGCGATCGTGAAGCGGGCTCTGCTCGGGCCAGGGAGATTCTGGAAATGGAAAGGAGACGAAAGGAAGAAAGCAGCAGGACTGCAATCGAGAAACATTGGAGCGAGAAGAGACTAGACCAGATGCGCGAACGAGACTGGCGTATTTTCAAGGAAGATTTCAACATTAGCACCAAAGGCGGCAGTGTCCCAAATCCGATGCGCTCGTGGGAGGAATCTGGATTACCACCTCGACTACTTGACCTTATCAAACAAGTTGGATATGCCGATCCGACGCCGATTCAGAGAGCGGCTATTCCAATTGCTCTACAATCCCGAGATCTTATCGGTGTGGCTGTGACCGGTTCCGGTAAAACAGCGTCATTTTTGCTTCCACTACTGGTCTATATCGCGGAGTTGCCCCGACTTGACGAATTCGAATGGCGAAAGAACGATGGTCCATATGCCATCATTCTCGCACCCACTCGAGAGTTGGCACAGCAGATTGAAATTGAAGCAAAGAAATTTTCAAGGCCTCTCAATTTCAACGTCGTCAGTATCGTCGGTGGTCACTCGCTGGAGGAACAGGCATATAGCTTACGAGATGGCGCGGAGATTATTATTGCCACTCCTGGACGTCTCGTCGATTGCTTAGAAAGACGAATGTTGGTTCTGTCACAGTGTTGTTATGTGATCATGGACGAGGCAGATCGAATGATCGATCTTGGTTTCGAAGATCCAGTCAACAAGATTCTCGATGCACTACCCGTTACGAATGAGAAGCCGGATACTGAAGAGGCAGAGAATGCACAAGCAATGAGCCAACACGTCGGCGGACGAGACAGGCGGTACCGACAGACTATGATGTATACAGCGACTATGCCATCAGCTGTTGAGCGAATAGCGCGGAAGTATCTACGAAGACCTGCTATCGTCACGATCGGTAACGTCGGTCAAGCCGTGGACACTGTCGAGCAACGTGTCGAATTTGTGGCTGGTGAAGACAAGCGGAAGAAGCGTCTTGCCGATATCCTCATGTCGGGACAATTCCAGCCGCCAATCATTGTCTTTGTCAACATCAAGCGAAACTGTGACGCCGTTGCCAAAGACATCAAACAGATGGGCTTTTCATCTGTTACGTTACACGGCAGCAAAACGCAGGAGCAGCGTGAGGCGGCGCTGGCCTCGGTGCGGAACGGCAGTACCGATGTACTCGTTGCTACGGATTTGGCTGGTCGTGGTATCGATGTGCCCGATGTCAGTCTGGTGGTGAACTTCAACATGGCGACCAATATCGAGAGCTACACGCATCGTATCGGTCGTACTGGTCGTGCTGGAAAGAGCGGTGTTGCCATAACATTCTTGGGCAACGAAGACACCGATGTTATGTATGTTCTCCTTCTTTCCTTTTTACTCATTAATACTCAAGAGAATATACTGACTTTATATCTACAGGTACGACCTCAAGCAAATGTTGATGAAATCATCTATATCTCGAGTCCCCGAGGAACTTCGCAAGCACGAAGCGGCACAATCCAAGCCGACTCGTGGCGGAGGGTTTTCGAAGCAGAAAGCAGACGAAGGCGGATTTGGTGGCAAGGGTGGTGGATGGTAGATGGATATATTTGTACACATAGTATGATCTGCAGAGAATATACTTGGTCGATCACACTCTTAGTGAACGTTGAATATACGTAGATGGTGAACTCTTTGTCTGCGGAATATTGACGGAAATGTCCCGGATTCCGATTTCCAATAAGGCATCAAGGCACCAGATCCTCGGCGTCTTGGTGCGGCTAACTGAGTTGCTCAATGAATCATGATGAAGCTAATTTGTAAGCTCTTCTGGTCCAGACAATCACCTTCTGTGATTTCAGTCAGGCTATTGAGTAACCAATCATTTTGTGGTAACCAGTGTGCTTGAAGGAAAACTCGAGATATCGCCCCCAAGATATAATTGTTCCTCGGCGTATGCTTCTTAATCATCGGCTGCTGATTGGCTGCGGGAGACTCCGAGGTGGACGGTGCTGTGATTGGTGGCTCTACATTCTCATAGTACTTACCTACCTAGGTATATCATCCTGTGAGAAATGATCTGAAGAGGAACATGATATAAAGAGCGATTGAGGATCATTTGAATCAATCGAGCCTAGAGTCCTGCTGTATATGTCGAACTATATAAGCAAGTACAGAATCAATCAGATGGCGAGATCCGATAAGACCCGGTGGGGAAGACGCGGAGAGATGCTGACTGAGACGCCGCGGTCCAGAAGCCCCCAATCAGCGCCCTCCAATTGGTCATTCCTCCCCGGTGCCTCAGGTTTCCACCGTTTCTATTGGGTTCTTCCCTCCGTGTCCGTTCTACTCAGTACTTTCCCGTCGGGGCATTATATTTCTCTTCTCTTTCTCTCCTTGCAACTTCATTCTCTATCTATTTCCATCTACGTTCATTTCTCGCTCATTCTTTTCGCGTCAGTACACGAAGTGCGATAGCTCACAATGGCCTCCGCTGCTAGAACCTTCACCCGGGCCATCGCCCGCTCCAACCTCCGCCCTGTCGCTCGCAGCTCTCGTTTCGCCGTCCCTGCCCAGACCCTCCGCTCTGCTGGCCGCCGTGGCTACTCCTCCGAAGCTGGTGCTGGCAAGTCCAACAGCGGTCTGTTCTGGGGTCTCGGTGGTGTCGTTGCCGGTGGTGCTGCATACTACTTTTACAGCAACGGCGATGTGACGGCCAAGGCTACCGGTCCTTTCGTCCCTACCCAGGAAGACTACCAGAAGGTTTACAATGAGATTGCTCGTCTTTTGGTTGAGAAGGATGACTACGACGATGGCAGCTACGGACCTGTAAGTTCCCGCCCTGTCTTGCATTGGTGCGGTGCGGTCTGAGCCTGTACTAACTGCTGCATTTTCAGGTCCTCGTGCGATTGGCATGGCACGCTAGCGGTACCTACGACAAGGAGACTGGCACTGGTGGTAGCAACGGAGCTACCATGCGATTCGCTCCCGAGTCAGACCACGGCGCCAATGCTGGATTGAAGATTGCCCGTGACTTCCTCGAGCCCGTCCACGGTGAGTTTTCTTTCTTGTTGATTTCCGCGGTATAATCTGGGTCAATGCTGAAGTGATTATAGAGAAATTCCCCTGGATCAGCTACGGTGATCTCTGGACGCTCGCCGGTGTCTGCGCCATTCAGGAAATGCAGGGACCTGCCATCCCCTGGAGACCCGGCCGCCAGGACCGTGACGTTGCCGCCTGCACCCCCGACGGACGTCTCCCCGATGCTTCCAAGGGCCAGGACCACATCCGCGCCATCTTCGGCCGCATGGGCTTCGATGACCGCGAAATGGTCGCTCTTTGCGGCGCTCACTCTCTCGGCCGTGCCCATACCGACCGCTCCGGCTACGACGGTCCTTGGGACTTCAGCCCTACCGTTTTCACCAACGAATTCTTCCGTCTCTTGGTTGATGAGAAGTGGGCTTGGAAGAAGTGGAACGGCCCCGCCCAGTATACCGACAGCAAGACCAAGACCTTGATGATGTTGCCCAGTGATTTGGCCCTTATCAAGGACAAGGAATTCAAGAAGCACGTTGATCGCTACGCCAAGGACAGCGAGGTCTTCTTCAATGAGTTCTCCGATGCCTTTGTCAAGCTTTTGGAGCTCGGTGTCCCCTTCAAGTCTGAGGACCGCTATGTCTTCAAGACCAGCGAGTAAGAGATTCACGCTCGTTACTTGCTTTCGCCATTTTTCTTGATTTGCCTTTCTCCCGAATTGATTGTCTAGATATCCCATGTAACATTTTACAGTTCGGTTGAGAGCGTTTTTTGCTGATACACATATACACATACACATACAGAGACAACGAGATTAGAGATTGTTAGAGTGTGGCTACTTGCTGATAGTTTTGGATGATTAGCAAGGCTTTTCGTTTCATGTGAGACAATGTTTGAATAAGATACCTTGAAAGATAACCCTCTTTTCTCGACTTTCAAGTAGTAATAAGCTGTCAGTCAACTGGTATTAGTATAACGTAATCGGTAACCGAGCTGGCCACGTAACCGAGCTGGCCACTTTTTCCCGAATCCGCACGCGATATTGATT